>OZ030013.1:49135000-49879988 GCA_964023405.1 Apodemus agrarius | reverse complement strand
TTTAAGCAGCACCGGTTCTTCCTTCTGGGTCTTTTGCCTCTGCAATCAACCCCGCAGTAAACGTCTGTGGAAGGATGCTGATTATCTCGTGTCATTCTTGCTAGTGAGATAGACGCAACCGACAAACTGTTTTCTTAAAAACAAAAACAAAAACAAAAACAAAAACAAAAACAAAACAAAACAAAACAACCCATGTCCCACACCCTGGGGCTTTGCAGAGGTCATGAACTGCCCCTGCATGTTTTCTGAGCCTCCTTCTCTATTGGAACTGTTCCCTCATCTCCAGTCTGAGGGTCGAGCACCTTGCCCCTCCCTATTTCAGTGCCTGCTCCACTGCCGCCCCTTCCAGAAGGCTTGTCTCGCCACACCAGCTCACAGCCCCCAAGCCTCACCTCTGCTTAGTCTTTAGCTCAATTTATAGAGGATTAATTTTCAGAATATACAAAGAACTTAAACAAACAAGGAAACAAACAACTCAAGCAAAAATATAATAAGGAACTAAAAAGAGAATATTCAAAAGAAGAAATACAAATGGCAAATAATATATTTAAAAAGCACCCAACATCCTTAGCCATAAAGGAAATGAAATTATGATGGCTATCACTGAGAAAACAAATGATGTGCTGGAGAGACGGTTCAGTGGTTAGAGCACTGACTGCTCTTCCAGAGGTCCTGAGTTCAATTCCCAGCAACCACATGGTGGATCACAACCATCTGTAATGGGATCTGATGCCCTCTTCTGGTGTGTCTGAAGACAGCCAAAAAGTACTCATATACATAAAATAAACAAATTAAACCAAAAAAAAAAAAAGAAAGAAAGAAAGAAAGAAAGAAAGAAAAAAGAAAAAAGAAAACAAATGACAAGCAATACCAGCAAGGATGTGGAGAAAGAGAAGCCCTCACTGCTGTTGGTAGGAGTGTAACTGGTGTGGCCACAATGACCATCAAAGTGAGGGTATAGTAAGAAACTAAATATAGAACTGTCATGTGACCCAGCTATACCCTCCAGAGGGAATCCCAAACAACTCACACCCTACCTCGGAAATACTCTGAAATTGATGTTTATTGCTGCTTTGTTCCTAACAGTAAGGAAATGGAATCTTTCAGGATGCCGATGAATGTGAACGAGGGTCTGAGGGACATAGGTGGGTGAGGAGAGTGAAAGCAGGCTCTCCGGTGTGGCAGCTGCTTGACTTTTGGAAGAAGTTACAAAGAAACCATTACTAGAAAGGCAGGCAGTGGGAGTGGGCTTAAGTACACACACACACACACACACACACACACACACAAACACACCTGCAAAAATGATGGGGGACCCCTATTTAGTTTCTATTTCCACTAGGAATAAAGAGGGTGGTGGATCCTGCTCCTTCTGAGTGGGGAATGCATACTTTCATCTCTGGAAGGCTGGGCAGACAGAAGTTTCTCCTTGGGGAACCAGGGAGAGGCTTAAGCCACCTTTCTAAGCCAAGACCCCCTGGAACCACTTAACTTCCCAGGAAGGAAAGGGGAGGCATCATTCCCTAGTCTGTAGATCCCAAAAAGGTCCCTGTGAAAGCTCACTCCTGTGGACGCTCACTCCTGTGGAAGCTCACTCCTGTGAAGCTCACTCCTGTGGAGGCTCACCCCTGTGGAGGCTCACCCCTGTGGAGGCTCACCCTTGTGGAAACTCACTCCTGTGAAGCTCACTCCTGTGGAGGCTCACTCCTGTGGAAGCTCACTCCTGTGAAGCTCACTCCTGTGGAAGCTCACCCCTGTGGAAGCTCACCCTTGTGGAGGCTCACCCCTGTGGAGGCTCACTCCTGTGAAAGCTCACCCCTGTGGAGGCTCACTCCTGTGGAAGCTCACTCCTGTGGAGGCTCACTCCTGTGGAGGCTCACTCCTGTGGAGGCTCACCCCTGTGGAGGCTCACCCCTGTGGAGGCTCACCCCTGTGGAAGCTCACCCCTGTGGAGGCTCACCCCTGTGGAAGCTCACTCCTGTGGAGGCTCACCCCTGTGGAGGCTCACTCCTGTGGAAGCTCACCCCTGTGGAGGCTCACCCCTGTGGAAGCTCACCCCTGTGGAGGCTCACTCCTGTGGAAGCTCACTCCTGTGGAAGCTCACTCCTGTGGAAGCTCACTCCTTTACCCTTAGCGACTTGAGCTGTGAGTAGCTAAAGAGTAGGCTGCCTGGGGGAAGGGAAGTCTTGCTGTATTTTTTGTTTCCCAATCTATTCTAACAAAGAGGCAAAATCAGAAGGAGTCTTGATGTTTTCCAGAGAAAAGAAACTGATACTTCAAGGTGGGGAGGGGCGGGGCTAAGATGCAAACGAGGGAGGCTGGGCTTGAGCTGGAAGGGCAAGTTCTCTCTGTCTCCGAAGCAAGGCTTCCTCAGAGGATTTGGCTGTTTGGCCTGAACCCACGTGGCTTCCGTGGTGGCGGCAGCGCCATGCGCCCTCCCCATAGACACCTCTTATCCAGCTCCTCCCCTATGTTCACGTATATGCAAAGCTTTTTGCTGGTCTTGCAGAAGCCACCGGACTCTGAAGGTCCCCAAGCTGATGGAGTCGGGGAAAAGCTTGCTTTATACACACGGCCCTGGGTTCCACCCCACCTCCACCACAGCAGCACTACAACAGCCAATTCCTAGAGAGAATGGAGAGGGCCTTCAGCTGCAGCATCACAGATTCACAGACTTACTGATTTCTGAGTGAGACTTAAGAGTTTTCCCACCTGATCTGGGAAGCTCCCGGGAGTTTGCAGAGGCCCAGGGCCAGGCGCTGTAGACGCTGCTGCCCATAACAGCTAGAGGCAAAGGAGGGATCCCTTTGCTTTGGGTTGGAGGCTGGAGATGAGGGCTCTGCTGGGTCTTAATGCCTGCTCGTCCTGAATCTCTAAGTTTGCTTTTCCCTGTTCTCTCCTCCTCACTGTAGTGGAGGGGGCACGGGGAAGGAACTGACTGGCTGGCCGACATGACCTCTTCATGATATGGTTAAGATTTTTATTGTAGATTTCAGAGTGAGAACAGCCAGAGACATCTGGAAGGGGCCAGAGCAGAGAGAGAAAGAAGCAGACTGACTGTGTGGCTAAGAAAGCTGGAGAGGGGTGAGGTGGGGGGTGGGGTGGGGAGGGTGAAGAGTGGAGATAGCAAGATAACACGAGATAAAAAAAATGGGGGGGGGAGAGAGAGAGAGAGAGAGAGAGAGAGAGAGAGAGAGAGAGCTGGGTTGTAAGAAAGAGGGAAGCTGTGAGGAAGAGATGCCAGTGGGAACTTTGCAGGATGCCAGTGGGAACTTTGAAATGTATAACCTGTACTTGATACTGACACTGAGGCAGCCTGGGGACCAGCATGGGCTGTGATATGCTGATAGGCGCCTCTGCAGGTAGCCTTATGTGCCCAGAGGTAAGGGCACATAAGGAACCCAATTCACGGTTCCTGAACAATGTTGGCTCTTATCGAACCACCCGAAACCCTACAAGCCAGCTTCAAGCTCATTTCTGGATAGGCGGACTGCCTTGTGGAGTTTGGGGAATCGGAGTTTCCTTTGGATCTGACACTCACTGTTGGCTTTCGTTTCTGCCCCATCATGCCTGGGATGAGATTTTTGTTTCCTTTCGAGTTGGCACGGTTTCCTCTAGTTGAGGAAAAAGATCGTTCTATCTTCTCTAGGTCACCGAGTACCCATCACACCTGCTGGGGGAACGGGAGTGTGTACTACAGAAGGTCTTTGAATGGTGGATCGTCCACGGGCAAGATAACCTTAGGAATTTTTAAGCAATCTGACCATTTTACTGGTCAGAGAAAACCCCACGAGCAGGCATCCCTTCTCACTGGTCAATCAGGAAGGAGCGGATACAGCTATCTACTCCCAAGTCTCCGGCAGTGGTGGAGGTGGGGGGACATCCGGAAGGTTCCCATGTCACTTTTGTCTATGAGTGGTGATGAACAAGGGCCGTCTGCACAGGTGCAGGGTCTAAACATAAACCGGAGGGGGAAAAAGTAGCCCGCGGGAGGAATATCAATCAGAGAACTTACTAAGTCAGTGGGGAGAAAGTCTCCACAGCTGTGAGCGGATCCTGGAGGAGGGTTGAGAGCTCGGTGGAATTTCCTGCTTGGGCAAAGCTATTGTGGATCCCTGTGCTTCTAAGCCCCTCACTGTAGGCAAAATGTTATGGTGCATTGTGTAAATATCATCCCTGTGTTACTCAAATGCTGACTTTTGCACCCCCCCCCATCTAGTTACAATCCTTATTCTAAGAAACTGCTCCCCAATTATTCCCTGATTGGTCAACACAGCTAGCTGATCAGCCAATGACTGATCAGGGAAGAGAATAGAGCTGGACTTCCTGCTAGCCAGGGGAGGGAGCCAGAAAGAGAGGAAGTGGGGATTCGGCCACAGGAAGAGAGTCCAGGAGAGACTGAGAAAACAGCTCAAGCAGAAAAAGCTATAAAATGCAAGCGTCGTAGGGATTCTGGCTGGGAGGTAGCTAGATTCGTGTAGAGGATTAACATAGAGTGATACTGCTCAGTTATTGTGCCTTAAATCTGGGCAAATAGAGCCCAGTCTTGATTATTTGGGAGCTAACTGTCCGAAGAGGAAAACACACTTATTAAAAAGTCATTAACGAGCCGGGCGCTGGTGGCGCACGCCTGTAATCCCAGCACTTGGGAGGCAGAGGCAGGCGGATTTCTGAGTTCGAGGCCAGCCTGGTCTACAGAGTGAGTTCCAGGACAGCCAGGGCTATACAGAGAAACCCTGTCTCAACCCCCCCCCCCAAAAAAAAATCCATTAACACTTCACAATTTCTTCTAAGTTTTGTCAATAAAGAAAGGACTTTCAGAGTAGCCCCTAGTAGCAATGGGTGAATTAAATGTAGCAGAAACCACTCACTCCTTCAAGGACAGGAGAACAGGAAAGAGTTAAGTGCTGGGCCTCTGAAGTGAGAACACAGTGTTCTGAGCACCATGGTGATTCTCCTTCTAAGTTCTCATTTCCCATGGTTAAGAGTGTCTGGGCCTTCTGGTTTCATGGCTGTCCTGTGCCTGATGCTTTTGACCCTCTGTGGCCAGGGCATCTCCGAGGGAAGAGGGTGTTGTTATCCTAGTGGCCAAGAGCATCCCCAAGGATGTCCTCTGCGTGTGTTGCGCTGATGACCCTTCTATTCTGATGATCCTTGAGGCTGTGACTGCTTTTCCTCCTTATTGGGCCCCACCTGCTCCACTGGGATAGTTTTAGGCGTCTCCCTGTTGAGGAGCCGCCGTCTTTGTGATTATTCTCTTGCTTAAACCTCTGGCCTCTTGGCTGAGCAGTGAGCGTCAAAGCACGGGCAGAGTTATGGGCAAATGGAAATGGCCCGTGTGAGGGTCCAGACACGGCTGACACCTTGCTGGCTGAGTCTGAAAGGATCAGTGAGTTGCACGTAACCTGTTCCAACTGCTCGATGCTGAGGCCAAGTCACAGGAGTGAAGCTTGCGTAACAACCGGGAGCTATCTCCCCCAGAGCAGTGATGGGCACCAGAGGAAAACCTGAGAGCCAGACCTGCTGGTCAGCTGTGGCTGGTCGTGGACCAGTCATTCTAATTGCTTCTCTGGGAGATCTGCCAAGGACATTTCAAGGATTGGTAGGCATATTGCTTCCCTAATGAGACAGCCTGAACTCTAGACTTCTTAGAAAGAACCTACTTATGATGCTTCTTACTCATGGTGCTCCTTAACAATCCACGGTAGGTCCTTGACCATTCGTACAACGGGCTAATGGGCTAATGGGCCAGAGCCTTCTTGTCTGTGCTTCTGGCTCCAACTCTGTAAACTCGACCGAGTTACAGACCACAGGAGATGTCTTAACCTTGGAGTTAACCTTGGGGCCTCTGGAGTCTCTCAGTGTTCCAGTGGTTTAAATATCACATGGAGACATAGAACGTGGTTCTATGACAAGACAACCATTCTGAGGAGAGGTAGCCTCAAATGTTTTGGATACATAGATGACCCGAATCTAAGTCCCTGGGGTGAAGGACAGGATGGCCCTAAGAAAGACTAAAGGGACAAACTATGAGATGGCAGGAGACTAAGCCATTGGCAGACATGGGAATGCCACTCTTTAGCCTCTCCCTGGGACAGACTAGATAGCCCTTGCTGGTTCCTGTTGTGAGGCTAGAGAGTGCCTGGTGGACTAGAGACTGTGGCTGAAAACGAGCAGCCTCAGCACACACACACACACACACACACACACACACACACGCCCATTGTGCATACAGGCTGTTAAGAAGCTGGTCACTGCCGGTCTAGCCTAGGGTCTTGGGTTAGACGTCGGTAGACAGGGAACTTCTGCTGGCTCCATCCTGCTTGATGGTGGGCACTCACTCACCTGTGCACCTTATAAAGCTCACAGCGTCTAAAAGGAAACAGTATTTTGTGTTTCTTGTCAATCACTGTTCCCAATGTACAACCCAATCGATGATAAACTCATCTGGGCACATCTATACCGGCTATAAGGAGGACAGCTGATTCGGGTCCAGCCAGTTGTCACCGGATCCAATAGCAAATCTCCCAACTAGTGTAACCCACTAGACTCAGTTCTATAGGAGGACAAATGCCTGTGTGTAAGTAGATTTTCATGTGCTGTTGAGCTCATTGGGAAGCTGGCTCTGGAGATCAGATTTGGCCCAAACTTTAGACCCAAACATGTTTGTCTCAATGTCTCCGAAAGGGCCCTTTCCTGAGTCAGGCTGGCCCCCTGACTCTGTGACAATGAGAAAGAACAACAAAAGAGCCAAAGAGTGAAGCCATTGTGACTCATTTCCCATGACATAAACCCTGCTGCGTACACTCATTTAAAACCAAGGCACAGATATGATAGATCATTCTATGTACCATATAAAGGACGTCTTGTGCTTTCTTAAGGTTTACTTGGGAACTTGCCAAGTCTTGTAGCTTGACAGTATGCACAGAGGCCCTATTATGTATGTGTAGTTCTCCAGGAGAGGGGCTGCAGATATAGACTGAGGAGAGGGAGAGGGATCTAGGAGACAAGGAAAGCAACACCAGGCTGTCTGAGGTGGCAGCTCTGGTTCCCGGAAGACACTGTGAGAATCCAGGGTCTGAAAGCATGGGGTGGGCATCTAGACAGGACTAAGAGCAGGAGGTGGAGGACCCAGCAGCTCTATAAAATACCCAAGTCCATTCCAGCCTTATGGCCCCTCCCGTTCTGTGGGTATGTTGCATGATCTTCTGTCTTTATGTTCTATATGTTGTCCGACCCAGCAAACAAACTAGGTGATACCCCAGATGACCACCACCAGCACCCCAATTGCAAACTGATAATGAAAACAGGGTACAAAGACACAGTGGAATTCCATCCATCTCTAAAGGAAAGTGAGGTCAAAATTTGCAGGAAAATGATAAAACTGGAAAATTCTTTGATAACTCGTTTAGAAAAAAATATGTAGATGGTAGCCTCTTTTATATATGTACACAGTGTGTACAGTGCCCAGGAAACTAGACAGGGGCCCATAGGAGGGAGGGAGGAAGGTTCTTTAAGGTGCGTGTGCGTGCATGTGTGTGTGTATGCGTGCACGTGCGCGTGCGTGTGTACTCTCACGCATTCTGTGTATGCATGTGTATAGTAAAGTGTGTGTGATACAAAGGTGGAAGTGGAAGCATTCAAGTAGGGCAGGGGTCAGGGAGCCGAGGGGAGGAGGGTGCACAGGGAGAAGGAACTGAAAGGGACTTGTGGAGAAGCCACAGGAAATCTGATACTTGATAATCTAGTGGAAAACTAATTTACAAGCATGTGAAGGGAGGCCCCCTCTGTGGGTGCATAAGGCTGATCCCCAAAGCTCTAAATAAAGATTATTAAACTCCTGAGTGTGGGTCATGGACGTTGCTGAGGCCCCGATACCCTAAAGGCCATCTCCCGGGTCCTACATAAAGGCTCACCACTGCCCAGCAATGCCCTGCGGGGCTCAACAAGCCCTGTAGCACGGGTTCTGGAGGACATTGTTTAGATTGCAGTACTCCGCAAAGGATGAACCCTCGGATTGTAGCGCTGTCTTCCCAGAGTTTTATGGACTGAAGTGAATAGTACAGTCCTCTTGGTTGGTGGCTATTACGTACTTCTACAGATTTGAGAGGGAGAGACCTTCAAATGTCTGAAAGAGAAATACACACACAGATATACGCAGACATACACACAGAAACATATACACACAGACATGCACACAGAAACACACACATACATACACAGAGAAACATATACATACAGACACACACAGAGACATACACACACAGACACACACACAGAAACATACACATACAGACACACACAGAGACATACACACACAGACACACAGAAACACACATATAGACACACACACACACAGAAACATACACACACAGACACGCACACAGAAACATACACACACAGACACAAACAGAGACATACACACACAGACACAGAAACATACACATATAGACACACACACAGAGAAACACACACACAGACACAGAAACATACACATATAGACACACACACAGAGAAACATACACACACACACACAGAAACATACACATACAGATACACACAGAGACACACAGACACAGACACACATACACAGAAACATACACACACAGACACACACAGAAACACATACAGACACACACAGAGACATACACACAGACATACAGAAACATACACACACAGACACACACACACACACACAGAAACATACACACACAGACACACACACACACAGAAACATACACACACACACACACACACACACACACACACACACACCCCTTGCAGCAGCCAGGCAGCAGCCGATCGGTGTATCACAGCATGTGCTGTACACTCAGTCCAGCATGTGGTTCCTGACCCAGCAGGGCAGCTCACCTTAGCAGGCACCATCTCGACACACCCTCGCATGGCGCTGGACTTCACCCTCCTTCCCTTTAAGAATGTTATCTGTCCCCCCCACTTTTGAAGTCTCCTGCCTCTCCAACCCTGTTTTAACGATGACCATATAACTCCCAGGGATTCTGCCTTTGCAGCCACAGACACTCTCCAGACCCGCACACTTCCCCTTTGGAATCATGGTGCAGAGGGGTCTTCTGAACTGCCTTGTAAACACTGATTCAGAGGACAGGACTAGATACTCAGCCCCACGTTTATTCAGTCACAAAGTAATTTCAGTTACTCTTTAATGCATTATCCCACACGTGATGGATGGGTTGTCAAGAAAGAAACTCCTCCAGCCTTGTCTACAGGGGTCAGCTTGGCACAGGGTGACAACTGGGAGAGGCAGGCACTGCCACTTTGAGCCTCCTCACTGTGGGTGGCCTGGAAAGCCTGTCAGGACCTGGAGAAAAGATTTGCAAGGGCTTCTGCTCGTGCTCCTGGCCATCGCTTCAGAGGCAAGGGACGCGGCTGGGGGTTAGAAAGCAGCCACATTCTAGGCCGTGCTGAGCGAGGCGAAGGGAAGAAGTAGTGATTATGACAACTGGTTTTGCTCCATGACCTTGAGGAAGCGCGGAGTGCCGTAGATCATGGTATCTGTGCCAAGGTAACGATTAGAATCTTATCTCAGGGTGAAATTCTAAGATTCTTGGAGGCCACAAAAACTTGTTATCAGCAAAGAGAATGTCACTGTCAATGGAAATAGTGCCTCTAGACCTTCAGTACCCAGTCATCCTCTGGACACCCCTGCGATGTACTATGAGTAAAGAATTGCAAAGCTACTGCTTAGAGATCAAAATTTAAATCCTGCGACTGCCAGGCTGTGGCAATCCAAGCTTTATTTTAGTGGGTGGGGGTGGGGGTTGGGGTGCCCTGCCCTTGCCTTAACACACACCTCCCCCTAGGTATCAACAAGCAGCATCATACAGAGGTCCTGGTCCACCTCGGTGCTGCCTGTGCTTAGACGGAACGTCCCTCGAGGGTCCTCCCGCAGGCGGCCCTCACTCCTGAGCTCAGATTGAATTGCACTGTTCTATGATGGCGCTCACGCGGTCCGGCCCTTTGACACTATGGTGTAGAAAAGCTCGCCCACCTGCCTTCCCCAAAACTCTCCAGCTTGGGATTCAAGACAGATTCTGTCATCAGCCGCTCGCAGGCGGTTCTGAAAAGTTTCAGCTCCACACATTAGCAGCTGCATTTGCCCTGGGTTTTGTTTCACATTGTGGAGAGAAGGCCTGAGTAGATTTGTGTCCATGTGTCCGCAGAAGACAGTGATACACTCGGGCGGGTGGGTCACATTCTTCTGCTTGTACAGGAATCCCCACGGAACACAGAGACTGTGAGTCATAGCTCCTTACCTGTAAATACAGTTCTGCCAAGAGCAGTGCCTTTGGCCGCCAGGCAGATGCTGGGCAGATGGTTTGTTTTTAGCCTGCGTGTGTATTGTGGTAAATACTGTTTTCCCTCCTTGATTTTATGTAACGCTTTATGTTTTCCAGACCTCTTTCAACTGTTACCTCATTTCGTCTTCTAAATAGCTCTGCAAAATAAATAGTTATCATCTCCATCTGATATGTGGAGAAATAAACTTCAAGTTCATTTAATGTGATGCTTGGCAAACGTTAGTAATGAATACCTTTGAACAATTCTGACAGAGCCCAAGTCTGGCCTTTAAATTATTTTTATTATAGTGCTGTATACACGTGTACAAATAAGGACGAGAGCCACACGGTCCACATACTCATATCCGTCACACCGTGACCAGGAAAATATTTACCAGTTAAGTCCTAACCAAAAAACAAACAAACAAACAAAAAAAAAAAAACAAAAAAAAACATTGAACGTGACAACATCCATTTCATGTGTGGTGATGTTTCCTGGAAACGAAACTGCTTGTCCTGGGCCTAATTGCAGAGAAGCCGCCACTTTTGTGTCGCTTGTCAACGTGGCTCCTGGGTGCATTGACGTCACTGTGTTTGTCACAGTCACCGTTGCTCTCCTATCTTAACCTGCTTTTAAACCACAGAAGGACCAACCACATAAAATGTACACATCAAACGCCATGTTGAAAGTCTTAAAAAAAAAAAAAAGGATCAAATGATAAGCTCTTCATTGTACAGCGACCAGAATGATTCCTGTGATGGATCGTTAGAGACTGGCACAAAATAAAATAGGATCCGATCAATGTATCCCACTCGTGAGGTTCCGCTGCTCTGAACTACGGCTCTGGCTTGATGCTTCTAAGCTCTTAATGTGATGGTTAATTTTATTGTCCATTTGGCTGGGGCAGAGAATACCCTGAGAGTCATTAAAAATACCGAAATTATTTGGATGTGTCTTTGATGGTAGAGGGGTTTACCCTCTGAATCAGGGGAGAGCACGGGCAGATGGTCAGACTGTAAGCATCCTCCAGGTTGTTTAAGCCCTGGGAAGAACAGAAAAAAAAAAAGTAGTTCTCGCTTCCTGCTTGAGCTGAGGCATCCATTCTGGAGACGGTGCACAGGACTTACACTGTCCTCAGGACTTACACCGTCCCGTCCCCCTGCTTCCCTTTGACCTCTGTTAGGCTTTGTGGCTCACCAGCTTCCAAAAGCAGATCTGGGGACTTTCTCAGCCTCTGGAAGTCAGTTAGGGAATTGCTATGATAAATCGCTCTTATTAATGCTATTACACTATCTATCTATCTATCTATCTATCTATCTATCTATCTATCTATCTATGTCTATCCACCCACCTACCCATCTCTCTTCTCTTGGTTGGTTTGACCCACACAACTACTACATTTCTCCATTTGAGTTAATTTTGCTAGCAAGCACTTCTAATACCCTAAACTCCATGTTTATGGAAGTCTGTTCATCCCTCAGGACTCCAGTGCGTCCCTTTGGGTCTGAATGGTTCCTTCCCTTCCTCCCACACCCGTAGCGTGTTGTCTCACGTTGTCCGGGATGGTAGTCATTTAGCAGTTGTGTGTCTGTTTTCCACACTGGGTCAACAGGAAACACCCCTGATCTTTGTGACTGAGATGGATGAAGCACCTTGGTTCTGGGCGAATTCAAAGTGAGAGAGCTCTGTAGAAAACGCATCTGGACTCACCAGAGACAGGACTCTGTTAAAGTCCTTGCTCTCTGACATGCTGGAAGGCTTTCAGCATAAATTGATTGACACAATTTTTTTTTTCTTTTAGTGTTCAAAGCTTCCAAAGCTTTAGAACTTCTCTGATTCAATTCATCTAATGCAAATCTCTGAACTTTGCGGTAAAGGAAATTGAATCTTAGGGAAATTAAACGACTCGTCCAAGCAAAGTTCCGTAGCTTCGACTTATTTTAATACCAAAATGTTGGCAGTGTCGATAATCAGTTCCAGGCCCAGAAGGCCCCGTGTTAATCAGATGCTGCCTCCCTCGTCTTCATGTGTCTGGGTCGCCTGGAAGAGCTAAAGACTCTGCCCACATCTTGATTGTTCTTCAAAGGTCTGCAAAATGGATTTGTATGGTTTAATATTTAGTTTCTAACAAACTTGTTCTACATCACCCCCCCCCCCCCAAAAAATGTAGTCTTGGGTCATAGTTATAACAGACACATAGTGTGCTAAGGACCAAAACCCATCTCACTTGTCTGACTGAACTCAAAATCAAATGTTTGAAAGAAATCCTATCCTCTTCATAAACCTGTAGCAGCAAACTGCAGGCAGGCAGAACACACACTGACAGGCAGGGTAGCCTTCCTTCACGAAGCAGGGGCTAGCGGAGTGTATGGTGTGGGGGCCACACATGATGTCTGCTGTCAACACAACATCTATAATCTCAGTGGTTTCTTAACTTGCTGTCTGGGCTGCTTTCATGCGAATAGAGCTGCTTCGCTGGAGTAAAGACTTTGTTGTCCTTAAGGTCTGATATATTTCCTATCTGGACTTACCCTTAAAACATGTGCAGAGTCTTAAACTTGATGTGTTTCTTGACCTGGGGCATGTAGCGATCTCTAGACAGACTTGAAATTCCATCGGGATGTTTCTCAATGTCGTGTTTTTATATCTATACTAACCAGGACTTTATAAATGAGCATAAACATGCCCCATGCTCCTTGAATAGCCTCCCAGCATTGGGTACGGTGCCTTGTGTATTACCGTCTCTACCTGGATCTGGGTGACAGTCATGTTAGAAACATGAGATAGAAAAAGATAAAGACCTCGCAAGAAGCTAAGTCAAGTCCATTTAAGCACATCTAAGGCTGTGTTTTCTGCCTTATTCATGACTTGAAGGCATCTGCCCCTGAACCTATATGCTTAGCACTGGGGGAAAAAATGTAGGGTTTTTCTCTACTCCCAAGGAATTCTTCAGGGCGTGGCTAAACCCACCTTTCCTGCTCCAAGGGAAGAAAGGGCAGATATTTTCCTGGATGGGAGAGCGATGCAGGCTGTGAAACTTTCAATCGGGTAGAGTTTTCTTACTTCTTCCCTGGTTCATGCCTGAGTATTCCATGAAGCAGTCAGTGGCTGCTTTTTCTTCTATCTGAATACAGGGATTTCTCCTCTTCGCTCCCAAACAGTCCTGTGCCTCTCCAAGAGAATATGAAACTGGGCTTCACCATCCATTAAGACAGAATCCTTGAGCTAATTATGCACTCTTGGTGGTGGTGGTGGTGGTGGGGTCTATAAAGATCCAATCTAGATCAAGAAGAAAGATGGAGGAGATTGAACCAGACAGGCATCTAAAAATCTGGGGTCAACGAAGAGTAAAAGTGACTGCCATAGAGCGGGAGCTTTTGAGGGAAGAAAGAAGAACTTGACTTATAAAACTTGAAACCCAGAGCAAGGCCATGGACACACTGACTTCTCTAAAGTACAAAAGTTCACGTGATATATCAAACCAAGCACCTATTTGGAAAAACTGACATTTAGCCTTGTGCGGTCAAGATACCATCTCTGGTTACAAACTGGAGCATTCCTTTTGGGAAGAATTTCTTAGCAGGAGACAACAAAATGATTCATATCCTCACACCCAGTAATTGCACCTCCAGGAATTTTTTTTTCTCATGGAAACAGTGTGTGCCGGTTTACGCCATTAATCCCATCACTCCGCGAAAGAGGCAGACACAGAGGGATACTTGTGATTTTTAGGATAGCCTGGTCTACATAGAGAGACCCTATTTTGCCTTTAATTGTAGGACAGTGGTTAGTAAATTATGCTATTCTAGTCTTATAAAGCTCTTAAAGCAAATAGTTATAAAGAACATGTGTTAGGGAATGTGCTATAAAGATAAACAAAAGGACACGTTTGTTCAGACATGGCATACCAAGGGGGGATGTGGAGGGAGAGACAGTTGAGCAGGAAGTATGAATGTGCTAGTCTGCTTTCTGCCACTTACAAATCCCCGAGGAAAATCGGCTAAGAGAAGGACTAGGGCTTGCTGGGCCTCTCGGTTTGGTTCTTAGTCACCTGGCTTGACTGCTTTGGTCTGGGTAGCAGAGCTGTCGAGGGCGGACTCCTGGTAGAGCAGGCTTCTAGGCTGGTGGGCGTGGGAGGAGAGGGAGATCTAACAATAGTCCTTTCAGAAGCCTCCCTTCTTCCCACTGTGCCCCATCCCCTAAAGGTTCCAATGGCCTTGAAGTTTGCAGCCAAGCCTCTAGCAGGTGGAGGTGGACCTTTGGGAAACATTTCTAAAAATAGCAGAGACACCGTGAGTAACACCTGAATGCTTCCTGTAATGTTTTCTTTACAGACAAGGATAGCTAACTAATTAAAAATGTTGAACGAGAAAGAGAGAGAGAGAGAGAGAGAGAGAGAGAGAGAGAGAGAGTGTTAGATCTGTGATTGCCTAGCATGTGATTCCTAACACTGCCAAGCCAAAACAACCAAATAAAAAACACAAATGAGACAAAAGTTCAGACAGGAGCAAAAAAAAATCAAGAAAAATGAATGAATGAATGAATGAGTGCTGTGTAGGCCCATCATCACTACCTATCTCTGCTGCACAGAAGTATCTTGTCTTAGAAGCCCTTTGTGGCAGGCCTCCTTTTCAGCTGAGGCCTGAGGAGAAGGGGCTTGCCCCTGCTCACATAGCTAATTAGCAGCATTAGAGCTGGGACTGAATCCGAGGCCGTGACTGAGGGCCGCCGAGGCTGTTCCTTGACAACCAGAGAGAACAGAAAATCCCTTAGAGACACCCCTTCCCGCAAGAGGACTCTGGGGGATGTGTAGGTGTTGGTGATTACGCAGAGTTGAGTTGGGATTCTGCCTTCTCGTTGTACAGCCCAGAAGGCTTTTGATGAAAGGAAACTAGACACGCACTCGCGGTACAGCAGCCTTAGGAGATCTGCTCTCTCGCAAGGATGCCGCATCCCACAAAGTCCGGGAGTTGGGCTGGCTGTGAGTCGGAGGCACAGACCCTTGGTGATGTCTTTCAAGCTCATGAGCAGCCATGGATCTTTTCTTTACCCCTTCCTTTAGCCATCCTTGGCGTTCCTCCCTCCCCTTTCCCTCTCCCCCTACCCTGCACATGTGCGTGCATACATGTATATATGTGGGTATGCACATGTATGCTCAGAAGCCTGCATGTATGTGGAGCCAGAGGCTAGCATTGGATGCCTCCCCTACCACGGTCCACATTCCCTGTCACTGAACCTGGAGCGCATGTGTTTGACAAGGCGGGCTAGCCAAGGCGTGACCCAGATCCACAGCTAGCCAAGGCGTGACCCAGATCCACAGCTGTGTCTACTCCTTGGTGCTGACACGCTGCTTTTTGTGTTGGTATTGCAAGCTCTGGCCCTTATCCTTATGGCACAGGCCCTTTTCTGACTGAGCCATCTCCCCCAGCCCTTGCACTGTCCTTGTGGGAACAGAATACAGCAGACAGGTGTTAGAGGAAGGAGAAGGATCTCTCTCTGTCTGGGATGCTTCCAGAAGACAGAAACTCTAAGACCTTTCTAGAACAAACGTGTCCCAGTGACCTTTCTGAATGTGTTTTTCTTGGGACCACAGTAGTCTGATTGTTTCCTATAAGCACCGTGTTTATGGACTCCAGAGAGACCACCACCATGCTTTTCCTGTTGTAACTGATTTGCCTGCATTTCCGTTTCTTCACATGTGAAATGGTCAGTGCCTGACCGATGGAGGATGCCTAGTATTTATTAGTTGCAGGCATCCTTAGTGTCCTTAGGGAAGGCTCAGGCCTTTGTTCTCAGAGATGTAAACCCCAGTCTGCTTAGTCCCCCACCCCCATCCTTCCCTGCAGTGACAGGGACACAGGGTAAGGACCAGGGCGCTGATGTGGCACAGGTTTCAACTACTCTATTCCTGAACCTCCAGTCTTATCTTGAATCTTCCCCCCATTTCCCTGTTGAATACATTTCCTGTTAATACAGCTGCTAATAAAAATACAAACACCCAGAGATGTAGAGTCCCAGGAAGGCCAATTATTAAAAAAGAAAAAAAATTCGCGTTTCCTTGGAAATACATGATTTCAACTAAATAGTGCAATTTCTGCTGCTCCTTGCCTCTGTTGGGCCTTCGTTACTGATTATCTTTTAGGCTGTTTTTTATCCCTTTACCTTCCCTGCAGTATTATTAAGCGTTGTTTATACTAAATGAAAAGACAATATAAATAATATTTTTTATTCCTTGAAGGTTCCATACATTTATGCGATGTATGTTCGTCGTATCCTCTCACCGCCACCTCTGTCTCATTCCCTCTGCTTCCCCCACTCCATCTCCCACCCAGTTTCCAACCTTCTTGTCATCCTTACATTTTTGTTATTAGTAACCTCTTAAGTTCAAATACCACTGCTTACTTACACATGTGCGAGTGGGCAGCCGTCCACTGGGGCATGACCCACTGGGGCACGAGCAACATACCAAAGGAACCTCTGCCTCTGCAGCTGGCCACTTCCAATGGCTCCTCTGACGGGAGCAGGAAGGCTTTGGAAAATGGCGAAATTCCTGCACCTAAACAAGTGTGGCTCTTTCCTGCCGCAGAGGCAGAAAGCACACACCTCGAGGATTGCACGTCTGTGCCCTGACCCACGTGGTCTAGTGCTGCCTCCTTCATTCCCGTTGTGGCTGTGTTTGTGCGCGGAGCCTCTTTAGGAAATAATTAAGGTTAACTGAATCTAACCCCGTGGGATTTGTGTCCCTTTAAGAAGAGACACCAAAGAGTTTTCCCCCTCTCTATCGAGTGAGAGCACAGAGAGAAAGGTACCGTGAGCTTATAGCAGTCACGGAGTGAGATGTGATGGTGTGAATCAAAGATGCCCTCTGTAGGCGCATGTGTCTGAGCCGTTGGTCTCCTGTACTGGCATGCTGTCTGGGGAGGTCTTAGAAGGTTTAGGAGGCACAGTGTTTTAGGGGGCTGGAGGGTGGGGGTGGGGAGGGCTTTACGATTTATGGCTTTTTCCTACTTCCAGCTTGTTCTCTCTGCTTTCTGCAGATGTGATGTCTTAGCCTCCCGCTCTGGTCACCTCTGCCGTGCCTCCCCTGGGTGTGTGGTCTCTCCCTCTGGGACAGTAACCCAAAATAGTGATTTTTCCATAAGCTGTTTTTGGCCACGCTGTTTATCACAGCAGCAGGCACTGTCACAGTGTCCCCAGTTGGCTGATGCAGTAGTTTCTTAGGTTCCTTCTGTTCCGCTCGTCCCCAGGGGGAATTTCAGGCGAGATCTGTGCCAAGAGCAGGCCGCGTTCTCCCCTGGGCCTTGTCTTCTCTCATGTCTGCAGACCATCCATGTGACAAACAGACGGAGGTCGTCACCGGGAGCTGTGAAAAGGGAGACGCAGACTGGTTCCCAGAGCTGGTCTTCGTGACTGCAAGACAACTGCCTCTGCCGGCACCGTCCTGGGTCCTCCGGAGCCATCCTCCGGCTTCCGCTCAGCTCTCGGCATCAGGTCGGCCCAGCCACAGCTGTGACTCCCTCCACGTTATCAAGGGAACTGCGGATGCATTTCTTTGGTTGAGTGGACGAGTATTAGCCCCTCTTGGCAGTCCGAACCCTGCTGTGTGTGTGTGTGTGTGTGTGTGTGTGAGAGAGAGAGAGAGAGAGAGAGAGACAGACAGACAGACAGACAGACAGACAGACACAGAGAGAGAGACAGACAGACAGACAGTGACATGGTTCTTTGGTCCATCCGTTGGTCAACTGCAAGAGCAGTGGTCTCTGTTAGTGTTCTGTCCATTTCCTGCTTAATTCTCCCCTCCAGCCCTTACCTATTTATCACAGCCGGAAATCACTGAGAAGGTAGTAAGAACGATTTCATATTAAGCCAAGTGAGTCCAACCTACAAGAATGTAGCTGTGGAGTAATAAATCACTTGTGAATGTTGCTTGTTGAGAAGCAAAAATATAACACTTGCAATGGTTTAAAAGAAAAATATTACTAAAAACTCTTTCACCCGAATAGAATTTTCCTTATTTCTTCTTGTTTTTTTTTTTTTTAAAGCAACGTCTATAGTTTCAAATTGTTGTAACCAGAACACACATGCACTTGCGAGTGGTGATAGGCTATGAACGTTCTTGAATTTAATAATCTCTATTTCAATTGTTTGCTTTGGATTTCCAAAATTATAGTGTTTTTTTTTGTTTGTTTATTTTTTAATTAAATTTTTAGGGGTTTTATTTTGGCATTCCTAGATTTCAAAGCTAGTCTGCTGGAGAGAAGACTCATACAGGCTGTGACCTAATCGAGGCCACTATTGCTGGGGGCCAGCTCAGCTTTGTGCTTTCTTTTTTTTTTTTTTTTTGTTTTTTTTGTTTTTTTCGAGACAGGGTTTCTCTGTGTAGTTCGGGCTGTCCTGGAACTCACTTTGTAGACCAGGCTGGCCTCGAACTCAGAAATTCGCCTGCCTCTGCCTCCCAAGTGCTGGGATTAAAGGCGTGCGCCACCACCGCCCGGCAGCTTTGTGCTTTCTTATGGGACTCCTGGGAAGTTACAAGGATAATACCACTTTGCATATTTGGGTGACCTTAGGTACATGTCCTGCTGATGTGATGTCATGAAACCTAGTTTTTATTGGCAGGGCTTAGTTGTATTGATTCATAAGCCAATCCCAAGTTCACAGGTTGATTCAGAGTCTTGCAGGGCAGGCTTAACACTTGCAGTCACTGTGTGGTAAGCAGGAAGACTGCATGCTGCAGGGGGATGATTCTACAAAGCTCAGATCTGCAGGATTGTCAGGCCGTGTTTCTCACGGAGGCCAAAGATGCTCTGCCTTCTTCTTCAGTTTCCTTCTGAGGAATGCGTTACCTGTAATGCCCTGTGATTCCCACAAAGCCCACATTAAAGGACACCATACATTTCCATTGACTTACCATAAAACAACTACCAAACCACTGCCCCAGCGCGTGACACTCAGGCTGCTTTCAATGTAGCTAAGAGGACATGGTTGTTTTTAGAATTCCTGGACTACAGCATTGCACTGTTTGCACAGGCAGATTTACAGTAGATCCTCAGCATGCGCCATTTCAGCAGAGCTGTGAGAGGTCAATGATATGCATGGTAACAAAGGGGTTTGCAGCCCCAAAGGAAGAACAACATCATCCAACCAGACCCCCAGAGCTCCCAGGGACTAAACCACCAACCAAGGAGTACACATAGCTCCGGCTGTATATATAGCAGAGGATGGCCTTGTCAGGCATCAGTGGGAGGAGAGGTCCTTAGTCCTATGAAGGCTTCATAGATGCCCCAGAGTAGGGAATCGAGGGTGGGGAGGCAGGAGTGGGTGGGTGGAGGAGCACCCTCATAGAAGCAGGGGGAGGGTGGATGGGAGAGGGGGTTTCCGGGAGGAGGGGGGAAATCGGGTAAGGGGATAACACTTGAAATGTAAATAAATTAAAAATAAATAAATAAACATTAAAAATAAACCAGACCAAATGTTTCTGTCGCTGACCTGTCTATGAGAGGGTTTAGTAGTATTGGTTTACAGAGCAGTGGTTGGACCATGCCTTTGCTGAATGCCATGTATTTACTTAGGCTTCAAGGGGTGTTAATCTGCTCATTTCTTTGAGGAAGCAACCCTAAGTTTAGTCAGCGGTTTGAATCCCAGCAGTATCATTTACTTCTGTGGGACCTTGAATAGGTTTCTAAGCCCCCTGGCCTCAGTGTCTGTTCTATGAAGTGAGGGACAGCAGAATGTTCCTCTGAAGTACTGAGCAAGAACAACAAAATGGTCCCATGCGCTTTAAACCACAGCCCATGGCTCCGGCTTAGTAGTTTTATGTTTGTTTGCTTGTTTGTTTGGCTGTTGTTGTTGTTTTTTTAACCCAAACCTTATCCTTTCTCCTGTGACTCCCCACTGTTCTCCTGCCCCTGGGTGACACCCCGGCCACTCTTATCTCTAACGTTATTCTACCAGCCCCACTTTATACAGATGAGTCCCAGAGCCTCAAAATTCTGGCTGTGTCTTAGGAGTTCATACCTCCACCTCCCTGACGAGTTTTATTCAGCAAACTCCTATTCTTCCTTCCAAAGGGAGCTCCCGAGGGTTTCTTTACCCTTCAAGTATCCTTTGCTCTGGCATCTCTGGGTGTGTCTGTATGGTGGCATTCATTGCGCTATCTTTTATTGTCAATTTACTCATAATTTGCCTCTAATGGAATCTGGGCCCTGTGTGAACACAGATCTTTGGTTTTATAGCTTCACTTGCAATGTGTTGTCAGGCAAGGGGAAAGTTCTCTGATAAATATTTGGCAACTGAATGGATCGATATCTCTGTTACTCATCAGGGAAGAGCCAAATGGCCTGAGAAGCCACTTTACACGGCAAATATTTGCCCCCACTGGGCCAGGTTAGGTTTCCAGCAGCATTGAGGGAGGAGGAGCGTACGTAGCCAGGGACAACTCTGGAGGTGCACACTGTGGAATTCCCACATAGGCAGGCCCAGTCACCAGTCATGGCTCCGAATGACTCCCTCACCTCAAAGGACAGAGTTGCTAGAGGCAACCCTGCCAAACTACATTTGGAAAGCACGCTGTGGACAAGCCCCAGAGAGGAATCCCTAAATTATCTGGGTGGTGGCAGCCACAGAGGAAGTGATTAATCTCCCGCAAGGAGAGTTTTGAAAGTGATTGCATCGACTCTGATGATTAAATTGTGATGTAATTGTCTGAAAAAAATGAAAAATAGATACGTGTTTTAGCACATCACTAGGTACTAAAATTACACTGGTCAGGGATATGGGGTGTGTCTAGTAGGGGTGGGGCTTGGAATAACTAAAAGCTGCCACCACAGGGCTAGGTTAAACTGAATTCTATAGGCTTAAGAGATGAAGAGGCGGGATTTGGGAGAGCTAACCGCTTAATTCCCTGGTAGACAGGAGTCAGCATGAGAGGCAGAGAGACAGAAAGGGGTGGGAACTTCTTGCTCCAGGTCTCTACCTCGCTAATCTACTAGGGTCTGACTTCCTAAAGATGTTTCCAGAACCTGTCCAAAATGATACCAGCAGTTGGGGATGAAGACCCTAACCCAGGAACCTGGGAAGGACATTTCATAGGCAAACCACAGCAGCGTCTACATGAGGTGCTGTGGACAGCAGGGGAAAACTTCCAGAGACAAAGAATAGCTGTGAACCCCTCAAGGAAAGGGGTACACGATGCAGTAACACCTCTGCACATGTAAGGATCCAGTAAATGTGTTATCCCGGGTCCTTTGGAAGATGTGGTTCCCTCCAGTGAGCTGTCGTTAGCCTCCCCAGTATAGGGGGAGCCCTCTCCTCAAATAGTACAGACACTTTATCCCACCTGCTGGGAGCCAGGTTTCATTTACCTTTGTTTCCTGTTGCACCAGTGTGGCGGCTGCTGGTACATAGGGGTTCACAGCCAGCGTACACTGAAATGCCCAGAGATGCTTCAGTCCCAAGACAAGAGGCTTTAGCTGCAGATCCACGTGTCTTGTGTATTGTCTGCCGAGCGCTCTTGGGTTACCAGACTCTAGCTCTGCAGTGTCCTTTGTGATCGTTTTTTTTTCCCTCCAATCATGAAGATAACTTTTTCTGTTATCGCTTTGTGTGCCTCGAGCACAGGATCCCACAGTAAAATAACTGTAGCAGCCCCATCTAGGAGGCTTCGGGCTACCCAGTGTACAACTTCCCAGATCAATGTCGGGCCTGTGAGTTTAGGCCTTGAGTGATGTATTTGACGTGCTTATGGATACGTGCATCTATCTGCTGTGCTGTGGCCTGCAGCCAGGCTGCAGTTCTGAGCCTGCCTTCTGGACTGTGTTTTTGAGAAGCCCCGCACAGGAAAGCACGCCAACTGCTCACAGCAGAACTGAGTAGCCAGACACCGTGGACCTTGCTTCGTGGAACCTTCTTTTGTCCTTAAAAGTGTCGGGAGATCCCTGCTAGCACACTGAAGGGGGCACACACCAGGCCATCAAGGGTATCGCACGCACGGTGGCCTGTGACATGCAAGCCTTGGTTTGTGGGTGTTTGGGACCAGAGTGAGGAGTGGTGGGGTCAGAAAGGAGTTTGTCTTCCAGCCAAGGACAGCATTTTTTTTTTTTTTCTGTTCTTCTGAATTATCTAGGACAGCATGTGCTGTATCATGCTCGGCCACTTGACACAGCCAGGCAGGTTGGATTCATGCCTGACCCTGGGTATTTTAATCAAGCCTGATTCCCTTGACAAGGTTCCTGGTGGATGGTGGGAGGGGGGAGATGGGCACCTCAGAAGCCACCCTCCCCACGCCCCCTACACCCACACCCCTTTTGTTGATGCTGAACAGGGAGCTTTTAGAGCCAATACCTGGGATGGGCCCAGGGTCCCACCATGCAACATAATGAAATGAGTGGAGTTTTAAAACAATAGTAAATTCTGATGTTTTCTCCACGTGAGGGTTTGCGTGCAGTCAGGTGTTTTCTTTGAGCTAAGCTACTTGCTAGTCAGAGAAAGCCAGATATTAAGCAGAGGCAACCTGGGTGCCCATTTGAGACCAGTGCCACCATCCATCCGTGATGCTGGAAGTAAGTCTGGACATGGCTAAGCCCTTGCTGAAGAGTTGGTGCCAGGTCCTTCCCCGACTCTTCGTTCCGGCTCGTACGAGATGCATCGGCCGGCGGCCAGAGTGTGCCCACAGCGCCCATGTGGGCTTCCCCTTTGCTTCTTGTTCTCCCGCACAGGTCACCAACCCTCTGGGTGTCTACGGTCTCACTAAACCAAGGCACCGTTTGAGATTACTTCATTTTCTGAAAATTCCCGTTTTGGCTCGGTCTGCATTTCTTGACTCATGCTCGTTAATTTCATCTGACTTGGCTAGCCCATATTCCCTTGGACATATGATCTTTATGAATAAAACATGCAAGGGCCAAATGTGTGGGGTTTTTTGTTTTTTGTTGTTTTTTTTGTTTTTTCTGTGACGACTCCATGAGACCCCACTGAGAGCTGACCTGGAGCATAGAGCAGGGTGGGTGCCTCTCAGCCTAAGGTCCTGGAAGCAGCTGCAGTGTCCTGAGAGAAGCCCCAGATCATCTTGCTTCAGAGTGTTTCTCCCATTAGGTTAGAGCCTCATCCAAGCACACAGCTTTCCCGTCGTGTGTGTGTGTGTGTGTGTGTGTGTGTGTGTGTAATATGACAGACACACTGCGTACTGCTCGCATTCATAATTTTGGTGTCTCTGTCTGATAGTGGATTACACAGCCCTGCCCCATGGTGCCAGGCACGGTCGTGTGAGTGAGTCTTGGCATCCCTCACTCTTTGTGGAAAGATTGTATTCCTGCCCTATTAATGTCAGATTTGGCTATGAGATCTGCTTGGGCTGGCAAAAATGAGTACAGGGAATTGTGCCACCCTTGTCAAGGCACTTTAAAAGTTATAGCATGGCCCTGCTGTCTGTCTGTCTGTCTGTCTGTCTGTCTGTCTGTCTGTCTCTCTTCATTGTTGGGTCTTAGACCAGCTGTAGCTGAGCCATTAGTATTCATAAGTTGTCAACCTTTTTTGAGGTAAACGCTGAAATGTTCAGGTTATCTGTTACAGCAGATACAGCAACATCTGAACAATACGATATAGACAACGATATAGACAGCCTGATGGGCTTTTTTCTGTGAGAGGCATTTGAATATTCTGTGAGAGGCATTTGAATATTCTGTGAGAGGTATTAAAAACATATTGTATATGTACAACACACCGGATACTGTGTCCTGCATGAGCCATACATACTTGTGTATGTCACAGAACCTTGTCCTCTAAAGAGTTAATGTAGACGCCGGGCGGCGGTGGTGGTGCACGCCTTTAATCCCAGCACTTGGGAGGCAGAGGCAGGCAGATTTCTGAGTTCAAGGCCAGCCTGGTCTACAAAGTGAGCTCCAGGACAGCCTGAACTACACAGAGAAACCCTGTCTCAAAAAAACCAAAAAAAAAAAAAAAAAAAAAAAAAAAAAAAAAGTTAATGTAGAAGAGACAGACATTTCAATTAAAAAATGATGTCAATAAGATTAGATTTCTTCCAGAAAATAGAGAAAGTACAACTCAGAGAGCAAACCACTTAGTTGGTGCTGGGCGGCTGGGTGTGGCCCCTCGCTGTAGGAGTGTCTTTCCCACCTAAGCCTTACAGATGGAACTGGCTTATTCAGGGCTGGGGATGCGCTCAGCTGGCCAAGGGCCTGTCTGTTATGCAAAGAGTCCCATGCGTGTTTCCCCAGCATCCCATGAGCTGGGAGTGGGGTACTCACCTGCTCTCCCAGCACCCCGGAGGCAGAGGCAAGAGGACCCGGAAGAGTTTGAAGCCAGCCTGGTATACCTAAGACCCCCGACTCTAAACCAAACCCAAACCATTTTTCAAGCCCCAGGATTCACACTGGATTTCAATTGTTCTGGTTGTCTGCGAGCATACAAGTAGTCAAAGTCGTCACTGTAAGTTACCTAGGAACAGGGCTACTCCATTGTGTCCTGTGTCGGCCCCTGGCAGCCAGGATGATTTGTCCTGTGAAACACAGCTGCTTCTAAACTTTAAGAATGGGGTTACCTGGCAATCCGTGGAGATTCATTCATGTCCTGACGCCCTTGCTTTAATTCAGGCTAGCTCAGTTAGAAGGTGTCCCATTCCCAGAGCTTCACTGGGGACAGGGCTGGGAGGATGCAGGGTGTCTTGGGGATCTGGAAAGGCTCCAGGAAGGCTGCAGACAGCACCTGTTCTGTCCCTCCTCTCCGTCTCTCACAGAGAATGGCCCAGGCTTTTCTCTTGAAGTTGCCTTCGGTGGCAGCCTCTGGCACTTTCTCCTCCAGTCTCCTCTGATTCTGGCTCGTCCCCGAGCTGACTTGGCCCTTCTCTGTACAGCCATTATGGTTCATTTTATGTGTCGACTTGATTGAACCAGGGCTGGTAAGCGGATAAACAGACGCTGTTCTGGGTGTTCCTGCGGGCTGTTTTTTGTATAGGTGTTACAGTTTAGAATGGGACTGTCTCCCAAGGGATAATGTGTGAAAGGTTTGGTCTCCAGCTGGAGGTGGAGGTGTTGAACTCTTGGGAGGTAAGACATAGCCAGAGAAAGTCCCGTCACCGGGGGAATGCCTTGGAAGGGGACATGAGGACTCAGGTTCTTCTAGTCCTTTGCTTTGCTTTGCAGCTGCTATGGGTTAGACAGGCTCCCTTTGCCACATGACATGTCTGTCATGACATGCTCTGCCACCACAGGTCCCTCACAGCAGGGCTCAGTGACTATTGACTATAAATACACGACACAGTATACACCTTCTTCTTCTTGTTGTTGTTCTTCTTCTTCTTTTTTTTTTTTTTCCGAGACAGGGTTTTTCTGTGTAGCTTGGGCTGTCCTTAAACTCACTCTGTAGACCAGGCTAGCCTCGAACTCAGAAATCCGCCTGCCTCTGCCTCCCAAGTGCTGGGATTACAGGCGTGCGCCACCACCGCCCGGCAGTATACACCTTCTCTTGAGTTAATTTTCACAGGTGCTTGTCTTAGCAATGGAAAGCCAACGTAACTGAGTGAAGGAGGAAAAAAGGTGTGTGTGTGTGTGTGTGTGTGTGTGTGTGTGTGTCCCTGATAAACAGACACTGTTTTAGTTGTTGATTATCTCTCCTGGTTTAGTATCGCAATCAATCAAAATTCTGAATACAACAAAAAGGCTGGTCCTCCTCCTCCTTGTAGAGCCTGACAGCCCTTTACAGTACAGACACTACTCTGTCATCGTTCTCCTGGGTGTTCAGCATCCTGCCTGTGACCCTTAGGACCTGCGGTCTCTATAATTGCCTGAGCAGGTTCCTTTTAACCCCGCCCTCCCCATGGACACACACGCTGGTTCCTCTGTTTCTTGGGAACCCTTGCAGATGCAGTAGTTGCATGACTTGTGGTGTTTTCCAGGTTTCCACACCTGACCCGTGGGAGAGCAGCTCGGATTTGCTCCAGCACAGTGACTCTTGTTGAGTCAGTGCTGGGTGGAGACCCCTCGGCCCGTAGCATGGGACCCCCCCCCCCTCACTCCAGCAGGGAAGGAGCTGGGAGCTGAGGCTGAGCAGCAGAGGAGGAGCAGTGTTCCCCTCTCTCTCCTTGTTTCCGTTAAGGCTTCTATTGCTGCGATGAAAACACCCTGGCCAACAGTCAAGCCCTGGGGAAAGGGGTTGTTGGGCTCACATTTCCACAGCACTGGTCACCACCACCGAAGGAAGTCGGAGCAGGAACTCACACAGGGCAGGACCCTGGAGTCAGGAGCTGACGCAGAGGCCACGAAGGAGCTGCTTACCAGCTCCCTCCCCATGGCTTACTGAGTCTGCTTTCTCACAGAACCCAGGACCACTTGCCCAGGGATGGCCCCACCCACAGTGGGCTGGGCCCTCCCCCATCAATCACTAATTAAGAAGATGACCTACAGCCAGACCTTAGACTTTCTGGATTGAGGCTCCCTGCTCTTAGACGGCTGTAGCTGGGACAGGTTGGTAGGAAGCTAGCCAGCCTACTCCTAGCCCCTGCGACTCGCCATCCCTCTGCCCAGGTAGGAAGCCAGCTTGGAGCTCTGTGACCGCTGTGGCATGTGCATTTCCTGTGCTGCTTATCCACAGACCCATCACCTGAACTGGGTCCCCCTCTGACCTTCGCATCTTTTGATTTTTAAAAGGCTAGACATGCTACCATGGGGAGCCTCTTCTTGCAAGTGTTTGGAGGTGCGTTTATGTGAGAGATAGGGTGTTCCGTCACTGTCGCCCCTCTCTGCAGCCAGAAGTGAGTAAAATGAGCGTTTGGTGTGTGGCCCTGGACAAGCCCTTTCCCCTTACGGTGCCCCCATTTTCTATTCTGCAAAATGGGTCTATATCCCATGCATCCTATGGGCTATTGGTGCAGGGAGGTGGTGGAGAAAAGCCCCAAACCATTTAGGTGGATGTATACGTTAAAGTTGTCCACACATCTCCAGATGGCATGACACTTACTCTAATCCAACCCCTCCACTGTAAAGATAAGAGAGCCGAGACTCAGAGCGGTTATTATCGCCGTGTGCATAAAGAATGATTCTCACAGCTTTGCGGTTTGCTCCGGGCTGACCGGCTAGCCTCCATGAGGCGGTTTGTTTTCTTAGCTGGGAAGGTCAGGATCCTCAGGCTGCCTCTCCTCCTCATAAGGCTTTTCTTAGTTTCTTCTGGGGCCCCTGGCGGGACCCCACTGGCTGTCTTCCCTTATAAGGAAGTGGCTGGTCAGCTGGCTGCTCTTCTGGGGCCAGATTTGCCAAGGGCAAGCCTTCAGACCTCCAAGGCAAAGAGAGTTAAAAGTTATAGATCCGATTGAGAATTAAATCCCCCGCAACGGAAACACGCCCATCACAGGGGCACACAGCCCTGCAGCCTGGCGGCGGCGTGTTTAGGAGGTGTGCAGTTGGGCAGAGCCCAGCCTGGCTTGCCCGACAGACAAACAGCTTTTGATCTAACGCCGCCGTACTGATTTCTGAACTTGGGCTGCAGTGCCTTTAATGGCTGTTGGCTCTGATTTCCCAGGTTAATTTCCTGACATCTAAAGGGGCTTTGGGCGGCGTGTGTTAACTTCCTGCCTTTTATGTCCGAGCCTGTGAGCTGACAGAATCAGGGATCCAGCCAAGATAGCCGCGGGTGGGGCGAGCCTTGGCGACTCTGTCCTACTGTGGGCTTTCCTTAGCGGAGCGGCAGTCACCACTCACTCTCTTTCCTTCTGATAAAAACACAATGGAAGGCTTCTTAGAGAAGACCTTGGGGTGCAGGGGAGGGAGAGAGGAGTTGGCTAGTGTGTGGGTGAGAGAAATCCTCAGAGACATTTTCTGCTGGTTTTTGTGACTTTCAGAATGTCTGAATAATGATTGGGGGTTAAAGACTTTCACCCCCACTGCTACCCCATCCCGGTGCCGTCAGATAACTGCCTCCTACCCGTGAGCCCCAGCAAGGCTCTCTTTTGCCAGTCCCCTCCCCTCCCCCTTCTCTTCAGGCCTCCCTTTATATTCCATTTCTTTGGCTGACAGCGCTAACGTATCAGGGTTTGCTCAGCTGTTTACCCTGCGGGCAAGAGTTCTAGAAGTTTCTGGGCGGCTGGCCTCTACCTCTTTGCCTCAAGTAGTCAAGGCAGACAGGCACCTTAGATGAATGTTTTCTGCTGCGGTGGTGGCAGATGTTGTAATACTCACACCGTTTTGCAGGGTGACAGCAAAGACTCTCTTCACACCCACATCACAAGCACAGGGAGGAAGGTCTTTTCCTGAGCAGGAGCAGAATTCCCTAGTTCTAGTGAGGTTGGGGAGGCCCCGTAGCCACAGCCTTAGACTCCGACTTCTGTCAGTCGGCCAGAGTTGGGTCTCACTTGGTGATTTTGCTTTCGTTTTTTCCAGCCTCGAAATGCCCGGTGCTCGGAGCCCACGAGCCTGTGGCCAGGCTAAACGGCCTCCAGCACTGGTACCCTGACTCGGTCAGGAAACGTTGATGGAATTACGGTGAGAAAGCCTGTTTCTCCTCTCCCATCATCCCCTGTGTTAGGATTCTATCTAAGCTCCACCCCACAATCACCTGGCAACAGCCAGGTATGCCCTTCCCCACGGTTGCCTGGCAACAGCCAGGTAGGCCTGGCCTATAAAAAAGGGTGCTGGGCCCTCTCCTCTCTCTCCTACCTTTTGGCACTCTTTTTTGGGGGGGGCAGGGGGAGACAGGGTTTCTCTGTATAGCCCTGGCTGTCCTGGAACTCATTCTGTAGACCAGGCTGGCCTCGAACTCAGAAATTCTCCTGCCTCTGCCTCCCAGAGTGCTGGGATTACAGGCGTGCGTCACCACCGCCCAACTGGCTCTTACCTCTTACTCTCTCCTTCTCTGCCCCTCTTCGGCTCTCCTCCCCTCCCCCCTCTCTCCACGTGGTCATGGCCGGCTCCACTTCTCTACTCTCTCCCTCCCTCTGCCTTTCTCTGCCTCCACTACCCCATTAACTCCCATCCTCTGCCCTATTCTATATCATGTCTGGGTGTGTCTGCTCCCTCGGGGGAAGGGATGCCTGGACACAGCTCCACCTAGGCACCCCCTTCCCCCACACTGCCGTACACCATTCTCTCTAAACCGCTTTCTCTTCTTATGAACACAATACCGTGGGGTAGTGCCTCCTACCCCTTACATGTGCGTGTACTTTAGTGTGTGTGGCATGGCTGGCCTGACCATGCAGACCACAGTGTCCATGTGGAGGTCAGAGGACAACCCCGGGTGTGTTAGTCCTTGCAGTTCACCTTGCTCGAAATGGGGTCTTTTGATGCAGGCTAACTGACCTGTGAACTTCCGGCGTGGGGGCAGTGGGGGTGGGGTGTCACCCTGTCTTCTTCACCCATCTTGCCGTAGGAACCCCGAGGTTACAAGCCTTTTGCTGCTTTCCATGTCGTGAGTAAGATCTGAGTTCAGAGTCTCACATTTGCCAAGTCCTTTACCCACTGAGCCAGTCTCCCTAGTCTGGTCTCTCCATTCCTCTCAACTGTCTTATTTCTTTTGGCATGTCCTGCGTAGGCTGCTACTGATTGCTTCAGAGGTCCCCAGAGTGTCTTGGTGGGCCCCGATAGAAATTCTCTACCCTAGGACTTCCCATCGGAATGAGAAGCTCGGTCGAGGCAGCCTGGAGGGATACTTGTTGCTATCTCCGGCGCTCCGGCAGCTTTGCTGGGTTCTGAGGCCTCTCTATCAAACATAGCTGGGTCCTGCCCAGCCCAGCATCCATTAGAGGTTAGCTGAGACCGTGTTCCCACTGACCGGGGCTCTCTGCTATGTCACACCTGCCCAGCCCAGCTGTTGCCAGAGGTTGTTTGGGGCGTACTTACTGTGTGGATCTGGATTGGGTGAAACCCAGTATTACTACTCAAAAAAATTTACTTGAAAAAAACAAAACAAAACAAAACAAAACAAAACAAAACAAAAGCCTATCCTCCCAGGAATTGAAAACAAACACTTTTTTTTTTTTTTTTTTTTTGAGATTCTTAGAAACAAACAACACCAGACAAAACAAGGTCTTTGTTTGGGAGCCCCCCACTGGCTCTGCACGGCTTCCTTTTGCTGCCCCGCCTTTGTTTCCGTGTCTGCCCTTCTGGGTTTGTTTGTCTGGCCTGCCAGCACACACCCTCTGCTCCAGCTCTTCCACCTTGATCCTTGCTACAGGTGACCTTGTGCCTTGGGGGGGGGGGGGGGGAGGCAGCCACAGCTGAGTCTTGGGAGAATGAGAAGGAGACTAGGTATAAACTGACTATTCCTAAGGCCAGTTTGAAAGGTTCAGAGCCCCTGGAAGGAAAGGCTTGGGAAGGGCCAGAGGCCACATGGCACCTTGGTGGGGCATTGCAGCCAGTGTAGGAGGTGTAGTAGGAGGTGTCTTCAGGGAGGAGCCTGCCCAGTAGCCCAGGGGCTGTCTTGGGCCTGACCCTGGCTCCCTGGGGAGCGTTCTGAGACTGTGGACCCCTCAGGCTAAGAGCGCCCGTCCTAGGTTAAGGTAAAAACAAGGGACCCAGGGAATGAGGAAGAAGGGTAACAGTGGGAAGTTTCCTTTTGGAGAAGTGGGGGTTGTTGGCATTTTGTCTAGGCTCCGCCCCACAGTTACCTGGCAACGACCAGGTGTGCCTGACTCACTATGAAAGGGGCTGCTTGCCCCCCCCTCTTGCTCTTGTTCTGTCCCTCTTGCTCCTGCCCCTTACCCCTCTCTCTCCACCCCCCTTCTCTCCATTCCTCTCCATATGCTCATGGCTGGCTCTGATCCTCTACCCTCTCTCTCTTTTTTTCTCTGTCTTTCCTCCCTCAACTACCCTCCCCATGCCCTGAAACTCTAGTCCATACTATAGCCTTAGTGTGGCTGGTCCCTCAGGGGAAGGGACGCCTCAGCTCGGGTCCTAAGAGGCAGCCCCATCCCTCACACCTGACTGCACAGCCACCAAACATATTCCTTCTCTCCTTACACTTTTATAAAACCCAGCAGGCACGCAGGCCCGGTGATGGGAGACCAGTTCTAGAACCTTCTTAAGATAGCTTGTAGTCCTAAAGCAGAGGTTTCCCGGGGTGGGAAGAAAAAGTTTTTGTTTTTTTGTTTTTTAACAGCAGCAGGGTACACCTACTGCTGGGACTTCTAGCTTAGCACCTTCTTTATTCTTTCCCATTCTGCTACCTCCCCAGTGTGTTCACAGGAATAAAGAGAATTCCCGCGACTGCCTTAAAGGGAAAGCACTATATACGCAGAGTGATTTTATATGCATATATATATATATATATATATATATAAGCTCCGTCTTCTCTGGCTGAAGCAGCCTTATTCGCAGAGCTAAATAAAACATTTATTTGAAATAGCAGCGATTCCAAAGGGCTGGAGCGGTATAAAAAGCTCATGTTGGGGAAATGTTAGGCAGGGAAAGGCTGTTCCTGCTGTCGGTTTATCCTTGACGTGTGGAGCTTCAGTTTCTGTCTTGGTCTTTTTTGTTTTTACCACAGTGAGGGTCTACAAGCATCCTCACAAAGCATTCTCTCTGCACAGCCTGCAGCAGGAGCCCTGCGGGCAAGGGTGTGCTGGTGAATCCTTACCAGGGGCCTTTCAGGGGTAGGGACCTGGGAGAGGCCCTGCTCTGTAGCATCTGGCCACCCGCCATGAAACAAAGAGTCCTCACCGAGGGTAGCTGCGACATGATGGCAGAGTTGGGAAAATCACTTAGTAGGTCCTCGTCCGTCTGCCCACTGTTCAGAGGAGGCAGATGTGGCCAGCGGGTATTGCCCAGTTATACTACTATACTAACAGTAAGGTTCAGTAAGGTAGTTGTGGCGGATGAGTTCCGGGGCTGGAGAGACACTAAGTGTTTAGGAGCACAGAGCGCTCTTGCAGAGGACCTGGTTCATTTCCTAGTATCAAGTGCGCAAATGTCGGTCGGACACACCTAACCACCTGTGACTCTGCCTCCTGGGGACCCAGAATCCTTTTCCAGACTGTGGGTACCTGCACACACACATATGCTTGCTTGCACACACACACACACAGACACACACACACAATTAAAATATATATTTTAAATGAATTCTAGGAATTTATTTTTGGGAATGTAACTTTGGCGATTGTGAAGGTTTTTTTTATTAATAATGGCCAAGTTAACACAGGCTTGCAAGCTTTTAGAAATAGGTTGGTTGTCTCCGTTCAGCTCTGCTAACTGACCTGACAGGAGGCATGCCATCGTTGGAGGTGCTGACCTCGGCATCTTCTGAAACGTCTGGCTCACTTTGTCACACACAGACGGGGCATTTCTATCTGAATGTCACATTGAGATGGTAAAGTAAGCAGCGGGGGAAATGACTTCCTCTTTTCTCCGCCAGCATCCCTTCCTGTCTCTAAGTTAGAAGTATCGATGCTGCCTTTGTGCTTCCTGATCTCTGGGGCTAAGTCAGAGGACCACTTTGGATGTCACGCCTCAGGCACCATCTGCTTTTATGTTTTAGACAGACTCTCTAGCTAGTCCAGAACTTTCCAGGTAGACTAGACTGGCAGCCCAGCACTCCCCAGGGATTCTGCCTGTCTCTGCCTCCCAATGTGCCGTGTGTGAGCAAGCACACTGAGGGTGTTTGTTTGTTTTTAAATAATGTGTATTGTAAGGATTGAACTTGGGTCTTCATGTTTGGACAGCAAGTAAAACGCCAACTGAGCTTTCCTTCCAGCCTTGAGTATCACAACTATCTATTGGGTATCCTGTCTGTCTGTCTGTCTGTCTGTCTGTCTTTCTATTCATCCATCCATCATCTAATCTATTTATCCATCCATCCATCCATCATCTATCTTATCTATCTATCTATCTATCTACCATCCATCCATCCATCCATCCATCCATCCATCCAGGGCCTCAGTGTATCCTCACCTCTGGCTGCTTGGCATTCGCTGTTTAGATGAGGCTGGCCTAGAGCCCATGCTTGCCCCTGCCTTCCAAGTCCTCGGATTAAAGATGCTCCCACATGGCCCTGGGGGTCCTGGCTTTTCAAAGCTCCGCAGAGGTATCTGATATGCAGCCTGGGCTGCGCGTCACTCCACTTCTCTCATTAGCCCTGTCCCTGGTGCAGCGGAGTGAAACACAGGCCTGGAAACACAACAGAATGGCATTCGGATCCTGGCCCTGCCACACATAGGAGTATTCTTAAACTTGCCGAGGCGCTCCTTGGCAGACTATACAATCAGAACAATAAGTCCTTTCATATGTAGTTGAATAAAAATGGCCTAGTCCTGCACATGACTTAATAAAAGTCATAAGTTCCGCACTCCATCTTTCAATAGCTGCCTTGTTGATCTTGTCTGTCATTTCTCCTGGGCCTATATATAACCCAGGATTAGTCTTAAATGGATCTCTCTGCAGAGTCGAATCTATGTTCAGAAACCTTGGCTGGCTCCCCACTCGCTAAATGAAAACCCAGTCTGCTCTGCCCCTTTCGGACAGTCTCAAGGGTCTCACCTTCCACCGGCGAGAGTGTTTTTGTCTATCACCTGGCGGGAGCTTCCGGGCCAGCTGTCGGTCCATCTGAGCCTTTGGCTCCTCCGGCCGTCTCCCTCTGTGACTCTGATACACTTTAAGAATGCTCTCCCTACTGCTCTCAGGCTGCGGTAAAGCCACAGTGAGAGAGAGATGCTCATCTCCTCACGAGCCCTTCCACCCCGACTCAGGGCCATCCATCTCCTTTGCTTGGGTCTGTTGCTTGATATATTCGAGCCCCCTTCCAACATCTTTATAGACATTTACATTTCAGATTTTCAGACTGAAGCCTTTTAGATGACAGACAGGGACTTCACTGTTCTCACAGCCAAGGCTGTCCCTGGGATGTGGCCAAGGAAGGTGGCTGATTATACAAAGTGACAATCATCGCTACAGCTTGAAAGCAGCTCAGATTGGAGGACAGGGAAGGGGCTAAGTAACACCGAGCTTCCCCGGCTCAGTGTTCAGGTGACACAAGGCTTTCTCCTCTCCTTCTTAATTCTGCCAAAGAGACACCTGCACTCTGTCACCTGAGCTTCCCTGGGTCTTCACGGGAGGATCCCTGCCCATCCTGGGCATTTGTGGGAGGATCACTGACCCTGGGCGGTCGCTGCAGCAGGTCTTCATACAGCCTTGTCTGCCCCAGGGACTCAGGAGGTATGGAAAACAGTAGTAACCTGGTAGAAAGGTCCCTGCTGCCCAGCCTGTGGTCTTCACTACCACTGATCCCAGAGAACCAAGCAGGACAGGAAAAGCCCCAGAGCACCAGCACTGACTGGGCTTCCTAGAGAACAGGATCTAATCCCAGCCACAATAACAAAGGCATCTTAAGTCTAAAGCAATTGATGGAGACATTGTGACTGAACGAAACTTAGTCATCGTCATCATCAACTCAGCCAAGTTGAAAATTGGAGGATCACTCTCGATTACCCACCCCATTCGTCAAATCTAGTTAGCGACCAAGTGTCAATGATACCATTTTCCCAAGACTCCACGCTTGGTTCCCTGTTGAGTTTGCCTTAAATATCCCATTAAGGCTCCTGTGCTGGAGATCTGGTCCCCAGAGGGTGATGCTGGTGGGATGCAGTAGAGCCTTAGGAGAGAGTTGTGAATGATGCCCTTGGAAGGCGTCAGGGTTCCCTGGTTCTCGCGGCACTCCTTTGCTTCCTGGCTGCCGTGAGGTAAGCAGCTTTGATTACAGCACGCTCTCCACTGTAATGTTTTGGTCCTTTACCACTGGCTCAACCCCACGGAGCCAGTGGTCACCGACTGTGGGCCTTGAAACCGTAAGCCCAAGATACGGACTCCCTCCTTTACGAAGGTTGTCATAAAAAAAAAAAATCATTTCAGGTTTTATCTCTTATTTGGTCCTCGATACCAACTTCCGACCTTCTGTTTACACGCCACATTTTGCTGGCAGCCGGGTGTGTCTCTCTAAAACCTGGTAAATCATAGCCATGCTTGATACCTCTACTGTTTTCCCATGAACTAAAGAACTTACTAGAGCTCCTCTGGTGTGCCTTCATGTCTGACCCTTAGCCTAGAGACCCACTCACATCTGCTCTACTTCTTCCCACTTGACGTGTACCTCAGGCTCCGTCATCCCCTCAGAGGGTCTCAGGCCTCCGTGTCTTTGTATACATCTGTCCCCTTTCCTTTTCTCCTGAGCGTGCTCTCTCTCACCTGGTAAGATGCAGTTCAGAGGTCAGCCCCTAAGCAGCTCACCTTGACGCCCTCTGGCAAAACTCATTATCTCCTTCTTTGCGTTTCTCTCAGCCATCAGAGCAAGCCTTACTCAGCATTTGGCCATATCATCTTAATTATCTGTCTTCACATCTGCCCTATTCAACCATGCCTTAGTCATCTGGTATTCCCCAATTGCACCATCCAGAGAGCAAGAGCTCCGCCCTGGATGCGGGTGGAATGAACGGGTGCATTTCCTGTCGTGTGCTGCACATTCCTCTCCCGTTCTGTCTTTAAGAGTTAGGTCAAGAGACCAAACGGAGTGAGCTTAGATTAGACAATGACATCTATGGACATCTAGGGCAAGCCATTGTATGTCTGGCAGAACACACCTCTCAGATCCCGGGAGGCGGAGGGGGGGGGCACACTGAAGCAAGCTGAGGAGAGCAGGTGAGAAATGCAGTCTCTTTGAGAGAGAGAGGCTTGTGTTTGGAAAACCCTGCTGATCTTCGAATCTTAGTCACCCATAAAATGCTGCCCCGGAATCTCTCTGGGGCTGGCTGGAGTCACAGAACGTGCAGGCTGTTTTTTCTAAGCTGTGCTTTGTTAAAATAGCCGTTCCCAGCTTGCCTCAGGTATACAGCTAAGGCTCACTGGATATTTTTAGGAAAATTCAAGCAAGCATTCCTAGCCCTTTCTCTGAGCCTGTGGTGCCCCTGGCTCAGCCTCTGCAGAGGCTAGATTGCTGAGAGGGGCCTTTCTATCAGTTGGCTCTCTGCCAAAAGAACCTTCCTGTCTGCGTGGGTCTGAGTGCCTGCAAAGCACCAGTCTCCGTGGCAGATAGAGCTTGGTGTCAAGAGGCTTGGAATCTCTGACAGCTGTAGCCCAGGGTACACTTCAGAGAGCAGACCAGCCTTGGCGATTTCCCAAGAGGCCATGGGTCTATCCAGATTGTAAGAACGAATGCGTAAACAAAGGAGTTCTCCCTCACAACACTAAACACTTGACACTATTCTAGTCTCTCCTCAGCTTTCCCTAAAAGTTCCCGATTGCCCTGAGTATGGACCTGACGGCTCCTCACTGTGGTCTGACTTTGCCAGGCAAACACTCAGGCACCAGACAGTGACTATGAAAGGCCAGTGACTGGATCAGACGTCGGGTGCTTCGATGTCCGCTGCGGATCCTCAAGAAGAAAATACTTTCAAAACAAAGGTAGGTGAGGGGCAGGGAATCATGGGTTGGGAAATGCCTCCCCTCCGTTCATTCCTCAAAGGGACATCTATGCAAGTTGCCATTCTCTGCCCAGGGGACATGCAGGCTGGAGGTGGTGCTGACAAGGCTGACGGGGAACTGGAAAGACACACGCTGGCTGGCGTTGGTGAAGCGATGAGGTGCTGACAAGAGAGGGGGTTTCTTCCGAGAGCGCTCACCAGGGGAAGAAAAGTGGCTCGCAACCATGAAAACCCTGGTCTCCAACTCTGTGTGTCATCAAAGAAGGACCTCAGGGAGCCTCCGTGAGGGCAGAGCTACTCCGAGTCTGGCCTTTCCTTGTCCCAGGCCTCAGGGACAAGAGCATAGACTAAGGGAACAGGTGTGCGCGGCGATGAGCGCGGAGCTGCGTCACACCGTCCAGTTAATGACTGTTTTCTGGAAAGGTGCAGTGTGCCGGAGGGCAGAGAGTTAGTTCCGCGTGCGGGTCAGAGGTGCGTGCTGCAGCTGCTGCTGCTGCTGGGCAGCTGCCACCGTCCTTAAGCCCAGGTCTCACCGGGTCCGACCCGCTCGATTGCCTCTCGTGCACATCATCTCGGAAGCTTGGTTTTGGGATTCCAGGGTAGGGACTGGCAAAGGTCTGCCGGCTGCGGCCTGGGCTGGAGGCCGAGCTCACAGAGGACGTAGGCTTGGCCATGCAGCCTATCCCAGAGCCAAATCCAAGGCTCGCATAGGCCAGAACAAAGGGGGGAGTCACAGGTCTTAGCTCATTGGCTCCCCACAGAATTCTTCTCAGATGTATCGCTGGCTTCACGGCACCCACTCACCCACTCAGACATGAATGTCTACTGTGCAGTATTTCCCGAGCGCTGCGATAGGAATGGAGAACATGATAAGGGGAACAGACAAAAATATTAACATGGATACCGAGGTGTGAAAACACCCGGGTAAGAGTATATAAGGGATGCTGCGACTGCTAGTGTTGTGTTTTATAAAAGGATGAGGAAGAAGGGGTGGAGGCTCAGTAAGGTGTGGGGGAAGGGGTGCCTCTGTGGGCCCACGCTGAGGAATCACCCCCGACCCCATGCCCCCCCTCCTGTGGGGTAACAAGACACATGATGGTATAGTATAGAATAGAGTTTATTCAGGGCATGGGGCTGAGGGAGTAGAGAGAGAGAGAGAAAGGCACACACACACACACACACACACACACACAGGCTGGTGAGAAGTAGAGGTTGGCCATGTGTATGTGGAGTGGCAGGGGAAGGGAATGGGGAGAGAGAAGGTCAGGAGCAGGAGCAAGAGGAGAAGGGGGGAGGGGACAAGCATCCCCCTTTACAGTGAGACAGGCACACCTGCTCTTGCCACGTAACTGTGGGGGGTGGCGCGTAGACGAAATGCCGATGACTGGATTTGACCTTAAAGAAAAGTCCAGGTTGGCTCCCATTGTTATTGAATATTAGACAGGAGTAAATCAAATTACAAGGAGGAACTGGTGGGGCTCCCATTCTAGGAAGTGAGACCAGTCTCTAAAACAACAACGACAAGCCTGGCGTGGTGGCACACGCCTGTAATCCCAGCACTTGGGAGGCAGAGATAGGCGGATTTCTGAGTTCGAGGCCAGCCTGGTCTACAGAGTGAGTTCCAGGACAGCCAGGGCTACACAGAGAAACCCTGTCTCGAAAACAAACAAACAAACAAACAAAACCCCAAAACAACAACAAAAAAATCAACAATGACATCAAGAACAAGCTGTAGGGGGGGGTCACAGCTGAGACGGACAGTGTAGAGGGCAGGCTCTCACATGCTGCTGATGGGGGGGGGCGGTTAAGCATCACTTCGGTCTTGGACCGGTTTGGCTTGGATTTGAACCTACTTAACTGTGCAGTGAAGCCTCCCTACTACCGAATTCAAAGGCGACAGATCTGGATTCCAAGGGAACACCAGAGCAGCGCGGAGGGCCATAGAATCTGTGTGTTCAAGCCTCGTGACATTCCTTTCTGTCGTTGAGAACAGTCAGTCATGTTGAAGTTTGATATGTAAGTCATTATTTCCCATGGTGGGGGTTAGGTCACGTTAGGTGCTTTGCTAATGGCTAGAATTCGGAAGGCACTTCAGACATGTAAGTGGTTTTGTTTCTGCTGCACAAGCTCTGGGGATCTGGGTCGCTGAGTTCCTGAGTATCTCTGTGCTTGTCTGCCAAGTGCTGCTCCATCTGCCTGACGTTTGTATTATTTATCAACAGTATATATATTATTAGTAGCTTTTCATAGGCCAGAGGAGGAGCTATCAGATGGAACTAGCTGATCCAGGAAGGAGAGCAGGTGGGACTGGGAGCTGCAGTTAACACAGGCTCACTTGACCCTTTCCTAACCTCGCGGTTCCTGCAGTTCCTGCCTGTTGCTTGTTCTGTTAACGTCTTCCTCACTCTGTCTAGCTTGTCCTCACCTAGAACCTTCTCTCCAGTACTCCCTCTGTGTGTCAGAGACACTGCTGTGGGTTAGATAGAGAATATAGAAACGCAAAGCCCCTCCTGACAAGAGCGCTCTGGTTATAGAGACCCACCGAGTTCTGTCTGTCTGTCTGTCTGTCTGTCTGTCTGTCTCATAGGTGAGGAGCAAATCTCAAGAGAAAGGACCGAATCAAAACCGCAAACGCGGCAAAGCTGTATCGGGGCTAACATTTGAACAAGAATTGTGACTCAGCCTCCAGGACCATCCAGCGAGGCTGGGCTGGCCACATCGGGAGAGGGCTGGAGTTAAGTAGTCAGCACAGTCTGGGAAGGACCACAAAATTCACAAAATTAGCAAGAATTCAGAGGGATCCCCAGGGGAAATGGCAGGCTGGGACAATTGCTTTGAGGGTGAGCAGAGGAATTCAGAAGTGAGTCTGTTTTGTTAGGGACGACTCACATTTACCGAGTTCTTTCTATTCATTTGCCATAGTTTAAGGTGCTGGAAGAAAGCATGCGAGGTTAAAAACACTTGGATGGTCAAGCTATTAAAAAACAAGCAAACCAACAAACTGTCATTTACCAGGTCAAGAGAGGCGGGCTCTGGCATTTCAGAGTATTCTAGCCCCTCCCATTGACCAGGCTCTATCCCCAGTGGTTCTCAACCTGTAGGTCATGACCCCTGTGAGGGCTGACTGACCCTGATGTGCAACAGGAGTTGCATATCAGATATCCTGCATACCGGATATTTACACTGCAGTTCGTACCAGTGCCAACTTAGAGTTATGAAGTATCAATGAAAAGAATTTTACAGCTGAGGATCACCACAATATGAGGAACTGTATTGAACTGCAGCCTTAGCTAGGTTGAGAATCAGCGGTCTATCCTGATATCCATCCCTTTTGTTGTCGCCCCAAAGCTTCAGATACGTCACTAGCACAGTGGTGTCACTTCGTGCCCTCCCCGAGGCACCTTGCCCAGGGCTGTGCCCATGGCTGCCTGCAGATGCTGGCCAGGGTAGCTGACTAAACAAAGACAGTGGGGGCACCCAGGACCGTGGGTAGGGAACCATCTCAGCAGACAGCGGCCGTGCGGGCTGAGACAAATGACGCCCACGACACTGGGCATTACAAAGTAGCTCCAGGAGGAGTGTGTGAACCATTTTTATGAGAAATTTCACTGTGAGGCTGGGGTAACTTGGCCAAGAAAGTGCTTTCCAAACAAACACTAAGACTGGAGTTCAAGTCCCAGAGCCTACATAAAAAAAAAAAAAAAAGTCAGGTGATGTGGGTGGTGTGTGTTTATAAATCTAGCAGGGGAGAGGCGGAGGCAGGCAGACCCTTAGAGCTTATTAGCCAGCCTCTCTGATTCAGCAGTTACAGGCCAATGAGAGAGGAGACCCTGCTTCACACACACATGGAGGAGAGTGTGAAGAACAGCCATGGAGGTTGTCTTTTGACCTCCACCCAAGAGCATATGTGTACACATGTACCCTTACATTTGCGCCTGCATGTACATGAATGTGCACGCGTGCGTGGGGGTGGGAGTGGGAGTGGGAGTGGGGGTGGCACACATACACACACACACACACACACACACACACACACACACAGGAAATCTCACTGTGTTTAGATACTTGAGAACCAATAAGTCTTAACAATAAATACATGCTATTTGCTTACAGTTTGTATTGACCAAATGAAATAAGGCTTTGGGCTGGATGTCCCTGTGGGTCTGTTCCCTGTATTTCTGTCCTAAGCAATGCTATGCTCCTAACCCTTTCTTTTCTAAGCCCACTTCTTAGTTGTTCTGGTTTCCTCGACCCAGGCTAACAGATGTAGTTATAGGTGTGATGATGGCTTAAAAGAGGCAAATGGCATTCTGCCTTCTCAGCCTCTGGTGCAGGCTGAGAAGTATGGCCGATGGGGGAAATCAAGGTCCTGTGGGGGAACAGCTGGGCAGGCACCAAGCTGATATGAGGGCATATTAAACTGTAAGGACAGTCTGTGGGCTCTAAGCATGTCTAGGCTCAGCTCCCGCTCCAGGGGACCCTGAAGTACTCAGGGATGGATCATCTATGGCCTCACAAAGGTTTGGAGCTAGAGAAGGGTTGGCTCTGGGGAATCTTCTTGTTGAAAGCTAGCAGTGACTGACCCACAAACATGTCGAGGAGATCAGTTTAATGTTAAGGTCCCACGCTGTCCTAAATGGCGGCCACTAGCCATGGGGGAAGGGAAGTAGACTGATTAAAATGAAAGAAAGTGAAACAGAAGGTCACTTGTGCTAAGCACAATTCATGTGCTCAGAAGTCACACTGGGCTAGTAGCTGCACTATTAGACCGCACAGATGCAGAACACCCAATCATTCCAGAATGTTCTGTTGGACAGTGCTAGGGGGTCTACCAGCCTCTAGAGGAAATCAGAGAACAGAGGTTGACTACAGTACGGGTATTTATAACTTTGGAACCTTCAAATTAATTTGTCTATGTCTTGTGTATTCAGGAATAAATTGCAGATGGTAACATGTGCCACACAATCCCCTTAAGAATTAAAAGAAGGTACAAATATAGTCACCCCTTAGAGGGAATCCTTGGTGGGGGGATTGATTTCAGGACACCCCCTCCCCCCAGGACACTAGAACTTGCAGATTCTCAGGTCCCAAAAAGAAAATGGGACAGTGTCTGGATATAACCAAAGCACATTCTCCCATGTATTTTAAATAATGTCTAAGTTTCTCTTAATGACCAATATGATGAAAGCGTTCTGTAGCTAATTTGTTATTCTCTATTGTTTACGGGATAAAAGAGTTCTTTACATCTTCAATACAGATGTTTTCCTCCTCAAAGGCTTTCAATGTGAGGTTGATGGTATGTCCAATTGTGGACCCCGTGGACACAGAGGGGCTGAATGCCTATTGTTATTACTGTAATTACTAACATTAATAAGTTCTTCACTCTCTTAACCAAATGCTGTCAAGCATGAAGAGCTAGACCTCACAGGCCGAAGGCCTGGCATCCTCCACTCCATACCCAGTCTAGAGTTTGTATTTTGTAGATTTAACCCGGTTTTCTAGCATGATGTGTAGAAGAATATCCCATGAAGTCTCAAGAAGAGAATCATCAAGGAGGAGCTGCAATGCACAGGCCACCCAGACGCTGTGGAGTGGCAAGTCTACACAACAGTCTGAGGAGTCCAGGAGAGGTCCAGGGTGTCTCGCTTGCAACCGTGGAGAGCCCAAAGGTGACACCAGTTCATGTAACAGTGCCTATTGGTGATGCCGGCAGCAATAGCAGTCCAGATCCAGTGTCTGGCATGGGTGGTAGCAAAGTAAATGCTCAATAAACGAGCACATTAATGAAGTGTAAGGAGGGTAGTACCCATAATCAGGCTATATTTGGGGACTAGGTTGACCCCTGAACCCTACATGGTGGGCTGTGCTCCATTACTGAGCCATATGCCCCCACAACCTTTTTACTCTTTATTTTGAAATGGTTTCTGAAGAAGGACTTGAACTTGTGATCCTCCCATCTCAGTCCCTTGAGGAGCCTGGATGAAGGGTGTGTACCTGGATCAAGCCTGTGCTCCCAATGGGTAGCTCCTGATGATCTAGTCTGCTGGTCTCGCCTCGTCTGCTGGCTTTTTCATGGCTGTGTGATACGGAACAAGGACGCTTAGCCAGAAAATAGGACGTAGTCTAACGCATGTAGGTAGAATATTCTGTTTTTTTTTAAATATACATTTAATTTATTCTTTGAGAATTTCATATCTGTATAAAATATAATTAAGCGTATCTGCTCCTTGGTGCTCATTCCAGCTCCTCCCCCACCGCGAAATCTCCCTTCCAAGTTTCCATTTTTTCTTTCTTTCTTTCTTTCTTTCTTTCTTTCTTTCTTTCCTTCCTTCCTTCCTTCCTTCCTTCCTTCCTTCCTTCCTTTCTTTTTTTGGTTTTTTCGAGACAGGGTTTCTCTGTGTAGCCTTGGCTGCCCTGGAACTCACTTTGTAGACCAGGCTGGCCTGGAACTCAGAAATCTGCCTGCCTCTGCCTCCCAAGTGCTGGGATTAAAGGCGTGCGCCACCATCGCCCGGCCCCATTTTCTTTCTTTAACCTAGACTTTGATTCATGCTGCCGCATGTACATGGATGTAGGGCCATCCACCCGAGTAGTGGTCTGGTTTTAGCCATTTTCTATGCTAAAGTTTCCATTCATCTCTTCCATCTCATCTGTGATACTGTGCAAGGCGAGAGCCTCTAGACGTTACAGAGTGAGTCGCCCAAAGCCACACTGCTCGGTGCAGCTACTAGTCATGTCTCTGTGATTTAACCCCCGAGTCCATACCTGTCCTCTGATGCTAAACTTACAACCCTTTAAACATGAAGATAGTCTGTGTAGGCTGACATGGCCGGGCTCTGGTGTAGCGGCATGTTATCTCTAATCTTCAGGAGGACTCTGAACTTGGCCCAAACTCCTCTGCATGTAGCTTTTATTCCTGACTCATCTGATTCTGTGCAGTATCATTTGTACAAAGAACCCACAGCAATCAGGCCCCTTTGAATATACGCCCACCCCACACTATTTGAAAATGTAAAAAAAAACCCTGCTATGCAAGGAAGTTACAGCTGGTCAGAATGTATTCCCATGGTTTCCACTGGGCCAAAAGCAGGGAGAAAACAGGTTGGAAGGTAGACCTTCCATAACCAGCGGCATTAGCGACTTTTCTGACTGCTTTGACTAAATCTCTGACAAAATCACCTTAAACAACCCAAGGGTTTGTTTGGGTTCACAGTCTGAGGCTGCAGTCCATCGCCATGGGATGCCGGGAGGAGAGAGCAGAAGGGTCATGTCATGCCCCACAGTCAGGGAGTGGAGACGGACGAATGCAAGTGCCAGGCTTAATTTCTTTTCCTTCAGCCCAGGGTGCCAGCATATGAAGTGGTACCTTCCTCAGCTAGGTTCTCTCTCTCCCCAAGTATCCTAATCTAAACTCTCCCTCACAGACTGCCCAGAGGCTTGGCCACATGATTCTAGATGTACCAAGTTGATATTAACCATTATAGTTTTCAACTTGTGTGTTAAGTTCATTGTAGATTATAATGGTACTCATTAAACCAAGTACTTCCTCACTGCCTAGGCTAAATAAAGCATCAGTTTGTTCAATAGAGTTACTGTGTCAAATTGCCAGACATCTAGTGGCTTAAAACGACAGAACTGTATTTCCTCATTCCCTAGAAGCTAGAAATACTCTATAAAGGCATTAGGAAGGTTGGCTCTTTGTGGAAGCTCTGAGGAGAATCTGCTCCATGCCTCTCTCCTGTGCCTGTGGAAGCTCCTAGCAATGCCTGCTGTTCCTTGATGTCTTAGTCAGAGTTTCTATTGCTGTGATGAAACACCATGACCAAAATCAAGTTGGGGAAGAAAGGCTTTATTTAGCTTACATTTCCACATCATAGTTCATCCCTGAAAGAAGTCAGGACAGGAACTCAAGCAGGGCAGGAACCCGGAGGCGGGAGCTGATGCAGAGGCCGTGGAGGGGTGCTGCTGACTGGCTTGTTCCCCATGGCCTGCTCAACCTGCTTTCTTATAGAACCCAGGATTATCAGCCCCGGGGTTCTCCCACCCATAATGGGCTGGACCCTCCCTGACAATCACGAATTAAGGAAATGTCCTATAGGTTTGTCTGAATACAGCCTGATCTTATAGAGGCATTTTAATTAATCTAGGTTCCCTCCTTTCAGGTGACTTTAGCTTGCCAAGTTGACATAAAACCAGCCAACTGGGCTCGGGGTTACATCATCCCAGATTCTCTCCATCTTTACGTGGCCTCTTTCCCACGTGCCAGCTCAGAGATGCCACACGTACCAAACACTCAAATGAAATGTCTCTTTCTGTGTCACCTGTCACACTTTCACAAAAGTTACCCACTCACGGTTTACACCTCCGAGCAGCATGAGTTTTGTCAGCAGACGCCGGTTGGACGTCCCTCAAGAGCGGTGAGAGTCCCTCCGCTGCAGCCGGCCAAGGAGCATTGCAGGTAAGTGAGAACGTGAGAAACGGAAGGGTTCTCTCCAAGAGCAGAGGAGATGTAACCCACACCCCCTGCTTCTCATTTTTCCTGTACAGACAAGTCCTGGAGTTCACGAACTCCCCACTGAGCCACGTTGTCCTTGGCCAAGGTGCAGCAAGTCGTCTTGGCTGGATCTGTAGACAAGAAACTTGCCTGGAAGAGGTGTGTGCCAGTGGCAGCATCCATCTTCCCGCGGCCCAGGGTCTCTTGGGTGAATGGCCTGAGGACTGTGAACCTTGCACCGCTGCCACTCCAGAGGGCAGTGAGGGAAATGCAAGCTCAATTAGCCGGAGTGCCGATCCGGAAAACTGAACTTGGAAAACACCCTGCCCTCCTTTCAACAAACCGGAGTGAACGGCTCAGGTCCTGCTTTGACTGGTATAGCGGAATGTGGCCTGGAGCTATGGCTTGCTGTTCTAGCATTTCTTCTCCCCACCCCACCCCACCCCATCCCACCCCAGCCCCCCTCCCCCTGCAACCGTCCCTTCATGGTTCTCTGATAGTCCTCCGCCCTTCTGTTCTAAACCCCAAGTGCACTCTATACTAGGCAAACACCACTGCACAGAATAGTTTCTCCTGGGTATTTTTCTTTCGGTTTCTAATGACTTGTAATGTGGTATTGAAGGCTTAATGACCTTTCCATCAACCTAGCACATCAAGCCAGGGAGGGCAGGCGAGGAGTCTTCCAGGTGCCGTGTCTGAGACAATCCTTTCTGCTCTTTTCATCTGCTGCCCGAAGAATAAAAAGAAGAAAAGACAATAAAAAAGGAAAAGAAAAGCACAGTGTGAACACACACACACACACACACACACACACACACACACACGAAGAGATGAAGTGCTGAGGTGTGATCGTGACAAGTGTCCCATGTGTGTGCCACCAGCGGAGGAGATGGTTCCTAGGACTTTGTGGGGAAAGAGGGGAAGAACAATGCTATCTTATCAACAGCTGTGTCTGTGGAAGGCAGACAATACTTCCTGAGTATCAAAAAACCAATATGTATTGGTGACTTAGTCATATACCTGACAGAAACAAAAACCTGGCTGGATTTAGGATTTTCCCTTTTCTTTTCTTTTCTTTTCTTTTTGGTTTTCTTGAGACAGGGTTTCTCTGTGTAGCCCTGGCTGTCCTGGAACTCACTCTATAGACCAGGCTGGCCTCCAACTCAGAAATCCGCCTGCCTCTGCCTCCCAAGTGCTGGAATTAAAAGTATGCGCCACCACTGCCCAGCAAGATTTTCCTTTTTAATATCTATTTTTTCTTACAGGAAACAAGAGATGAGAGCATCAGAATTTATAACCAGAGGACTTTGAGCTAGGCATGCTGAAAGCACTCACTAATAAACAGTACCAGGGAAGATGAGTCTGACATGTCAACGTGGAGAGAAAGGCCTTTGCATTCTCATAATCCAGGACTGGGCAATCATTTCTCTCAGTAAGAGCTGCTAGGCTCACATTTGTTTTGCAGATTATACAATGGACCTTTCTCTCTTACGTGCTGCTTACTTGAGAAATCGCTTTGCAACTCACTCGGGGTAGAAGGGAAGAAACGTGCATGGGTGCAGATCTCCAACTTACATTCTCATCCAGGAGAATTGTAAAATAGATCGTTCCTCTTCTCCAGCTAGGAAGAGAAAGTGGGATTTGAAAGTTCTCACCTCCCAACTGGGATATAGAGTAAAGTCTTAAGAATGAGTAAGGGTGGAGGGACTGGAGAGATGGCTCAGCGGTTAAGAGCATTGACTGCTCTTTCAAAGGCCCCGAGTTCAAATCCCAGCAACCACATGGGGGCTCACAACCATCTGTAATGAGATCTGATGCCCTCTTCTGGAGTGTCTGAAGACAGCTACAGTGTACTTACATATAATTTAAAAAAAAAAAAGAAAAGAATGAGGGTAGACTCTTGCCAGGAGGGGGAGGGGCTGGAAGCATTGGGAGCTTCCAGTCCTGTAACTAAGGGAACACTCTCATCTTAAAAAATCACACTTTTGGAATGAACTGTACCCAGGAAATTCTGGGATGGCAAGATGTAAATGCTAAGTACATTCAAGACAAAGGAAGCAGTTAAGGCAGAACTGGGGCAGGAGGAGGCTGTTTTCAGACAAGCGAGATCACGAGATCACGAGGGGAACAGCGTGGGCTGGTCATCCCAGGTGGCCGGAGCTGCCTTGGGCGTGGTGCGTGCTGGCCTTTACGGAGGGGAATAGAAAACTTGCAGAGGCAGAACCACCAAAGAGGAAAATGTCTGCCCTCCAGACATTGCGTTAGAAGCCCCCAAAATGCTACAAGACTATAGAATTTCATCATGAGTAGAGCTGCTGAGCAGGACATTTAAAAGCCTGGAGTCATTTTACCTAGGATGGTGGGATAGGACTGAATTATGGAACTCCAAAGAGAGTCTAAAGTTCTATCCACTCTCAGCCTGAAGACCCCCACCTTATTTGGGGAAAACTATCATGGCAGATGCAATGAAACTAAGCATCCCAAGGAACCAACCACCCAGATGAGCTCTAATTTATCCTTAGGCCCGCAGAGGAGATGGCCTGGCAGAGATAGACATGATACATCCACATGTCCAAGAGACACTGGGAGCTACCACCACTAGAAAAGCAAGGGAAAAGCCGGGCGTGGTGGCACACGCCTGGAATCCCAGCACTTGGGAGGCAGAGGCAGGCGGATTTCTGAGTTCGAGGCCAGCCTGGTCTACAGAGTGAGTTCCAGGACAGCCAGGACTACACAGAGAAACCCTGTCTCCAAAAACCAAAACAAACCAAAAAAAAAAAAAAAAAAAAAAAAAGAAAAAAAAAAAAGAAAGAAAGAAAAAAAAAAAGAAAAAAAAAAGAAAGAAAGAAAAAAAAAAGAAAAGCAAGGGAAGAAAGTCTTTCCTTGGGATCCAAGTGAACTCAGCCCCGCAATTTTCTTTTTAAAATTTTTATTTTTTTATGAGTATAACTGCCTGTGTGTGTGTGGACATGGGCGTGCCTGGTAAGACAGAAGAGAGCATTGGGAATTGAACCAAGGTCCTCTGCGAGAGCACCCAGTGCACTTAACTACTAGGTCATTCATCCAGCCCGCCATATATTTTTCTTATAAACCTCTTGGTTGGTGACGCTATGTTGCAGCAGTGACAGCAGAGTCATTTAGTGGGTGGTGAAGAGTTGTAAGATCTTAATATGCAAAAAGATCTGGCTTTGAATCCTTGCTTCCTCTTCCTAATGTTTTGCAAGTTATTCTGCATCTTCTAACTCTGGCTTGTGCATCTATACAGTTGCTCGGAGCACATGAGGCAGGAAGTGACGACCTGGGCAGGAAGTGGAGTCTGGATGTTACATCTCAGGCACTCGGTAATGGCAGCTGATGTTATTATAGCAGCAATCCCTGTCCTTACCCAAACCAGCTGCATGGAACTTACATACATCGTTATTGTGGTTCGGAAGCTCTTCTCATTCAGCTCCAAGCTTACCCTTTTAGAGTCTGCCAATCACTTATTCTGTTTGTCAATTAGGGGGCATTTGGGTGGCAGGGCAGAAGATCAGACTGACTCGTTGGCCTTCCTTGCTCTCCTGAGAGCATCATAAACTAGGCTGTTCACCCTGAAAGCAGAGTTGCTTGGGTGAGTAGCCGCAAACCTGTTTGTCCTCTCCTCAGATTCCGAGTCCCAGATCCAAGCACTGTCAAGCTTCTAGGTTCTAATGACCCTGGCATTCCTCATGTGCCTGCCCAGCCTCAGAGTTAGTGGCAGCATCTTGTAGTTGCCAGCTTTTGGTACTCAGTGCTACCCACTATCAACAGCTCCAGGATTTAACTACTTTCCCTCTGTTAAAATCACCATTGGGGTTTTTGCTTTCTGATTGTACCCTGGTGTGTATAATAAACTCTGTGGGTTGCTTGGTTCCTCTGTGTGTGTGTGTGTGTGTGTGTGTGTGTGTGTGTTGTTATGTAATGTAATGGTTGGTACAGCTGAATAAGGCATTGAATTAAAAACAGTTTGTATTCTGGCTCCTTACTTTCTAGTTGAGAAGTCTTGGCCAAAATACTTGGCTTCTTTGAGACTCCAATTTTCTTATTAGTGAAATGAGATTGTTAATGTTGCTCTTGTAGTTGAATGAGGTAATGTCTAAGAAGTGCCTGGCACTGAATGAGTTTTCTAGAGATATTGGTTATGTCATGTGTGTCAGAAATATAACTGAGTCTGTATTTCACCGAGAGGAACTTACTGGCTTCTTTGAGCAAGCCTGGTCTCTATTTCAGCTTTCTTGGTCCATTTAGGGTGTTTCCTTTAGCCAAGAAGATGCAGCCCTAAGGGAGGGAGAGTGAAGAATGTAAAAGGAGTTGGTTTTACACTGAACAATAAATCACAGCGCAAAGCAATGTCCTTGTTGTTCATTGGAGACCGTCACTGGGCCACCTGACCGCATGCGCTCACCACTGGTCTCTTGGTGAGCGTCCACTTTTCTCTCTTTCTGTAAGAGGCTATGGCATCCAGGACGGTTGAGGGATGCAAATTAAAAATAAATAAAATCTGACAGGGATGGTTTAAGACTTAATCAAAACTTATTTGAAGCCTCTCCCACATTTAAACACCCTTCAGTATCAATGAATAAGATCTGTTCATCAACAAACACGTTCTGTAGACATATGTTGTCCAAATGTAATTCTTGTGAATGTGACCCTTTTACAGTTCTAGAATGGTCTAGCTGCCAGATCCCTGAACTGGCCACATACCATTGCAGAGTAGATTTTAGAATCTAATGCAAATGAGCTCCCCTGGTCTCTCTCCCCACCCAGTTCCCGACACAGTGCCGGCTGCCACTATTGCTTGCAGCAGGCTTGATCCACTCTGCTAGGTTCTCACTGTGTTTACTACTCACGTGTGTCACCTCTACTTAAGCGTGTCACCTCTACTCATGTGTGTCACCTCTACTCAAGTGTGTCACCTCTACTCATGTGTGTCACCTCTACTCACATGTGTCACCTCTACTCATGTGTGTCACCTCTACTCAAGTGTGTCACCTCTACTCAAGTGTGTCACCTCTACTCATGTGTGTCACCTCTACTCATGTGTGTCACCTCTACTCAAGTGTGTCCCCTCTACTCATGTGTGTCCCCTCTACTCAAGTGTGTCACTTCTACTCATGTGTGTCACCTCTACTCATGTGTGTCACTTCTACTCATGTGTGTCACCTCTACTCATGTGTATCCCCTCTACTCAAGCGTGTCACCTCTACTCATGTGTGTCACCTCTACTCAAGTGTGTCACTTCTACTCATGTGTGTCACCTCTACTCATGTGTGTCACTTCTACTCATGTGTGTCACCTCTACTCAAGTGTGTCACTTCTACTCATGTGTGTCACCTCTACTCAAGTGTGTCACCTCTACTCAAGTGTGTCACTTCTACTCATGTGTATCACCTCTACTCATGTGTGTCACCTGTACTCAAGTGTGTCACCTCTACTCATGTGTGTCCCCTCTACTCATGTGTGTCCCCTCTACTCATGTGTGTCCCCTCTACTCAAGTGTGTCTCCTCTACTCATGTGTGTCCCCTCTACTCATGTGTGTCCCCTGTACTCATGTGTGTCACCTCTACTCAAGTGTGTCACCTTTACTCATGTGTGCCACCTCTACCCATATGTGTCTCCTCTACTCAAGTGTGTCACCTCTACTCATGTGTGTCACCTCTACTCATGTGTGTCACCTCTACTCATGTGTGTCACCTCTACTCATGTGTGTCACTTCTACTCATGTGTGCCACCTCTACCCATATGTGTCCCCTCTACTCAAGTGTGTCACCTCTACTCATGTGTGTCACTTCTACTCATGTGTGCCACCTCTACCCATATGTGTCCTCTCTACTCAAGTGTGTCACCTGTACTCAAGTGTGTCACCTCTACTCATGTGTGTCCCCACTACTCATATGTGTCACCTCTACTCATGTGTGTCACCTGTACTCAAGTGTGTCACCTCTACTCATGTGTGTCACTTCTACTTATGTGTGTCACCTCTATTCTCAGGACCCTTTATTCTCTACACCTCTGTCTGTACTTTACATAGTGTGGGTTGAATATTATCAGCCTCAAGCTACCGAGCATAGGATTGACTATTGATGATCTTGCGGAAGGATCAGGGTGGCTATCTTTAGGGAGGAGTTTTGGGAAGCTCTGTGTTCTCCTTAGAGCTTCTTACTTTTAGATTTGTACCAATATCTTTTCCTACCTTTTGTTGGCCAGTAAACATGTGTTAACTATAGACTGTTTAATGAATGAAAAATATATAATCTATGTACTTATGATGTACTGTATAATGTATATTGTCCAATAAAAGAATTCCACTATTTTACGAGTGAAGTTTGTAATGGGGCATCAGTTGTACGTGAACAGAGCTGGAGTTCAGTGTTTGCTGAGTAAACTGGCTCCTGACTTGATGACCTTCACTCCCCCCTCCTACTGGTATGTTTTATATATACTTTTGCATGAGTCTTTTCCCCCTGAAGAGTGATTGTGGCATGACAGAGTTTAGAATTGCAACAATGTCTATATTCCCATCTTTCCTCTTAAAATACTTAATCATTAAAAAATCCACAAAAAGTAGTAATATACCTTCAACTTTGAATCACCAATCTTAATATCTTATAATACTTTTCCACATATGCATACATACATACATATATTTGAGTTTTGGGAAGAAGGAACATCAGTTTAAAAAATGCTCCCACTAGACTGGACTGTGAGCAAGCATTTTCTTGATTGATGATTAGTGTGGGAGGGACCAGCTTATTGAAGTTAGTCCCACCCTGGACTTGTAGTCCTCAGGGATGTAATAAAGCAAACCATGAAGAGTAAGTTCGTAAGCAGCACTGCTCCATGGTCTCCACTTGAGTTCCTGCCTCCAGATCCCTGTCTTGAGCTCCTGCCTGACTTCCCTCAGTGATGGAGTGTGTCCTGAAAGTTGTAAAGTGAAATAAACCCATTCCTCCCTAAGTTGCTTTTGGTCATGGTGGTTTGTCACAGCAATAGAAACCTAAGACTGTATACACAGGTGTTTGACTTTGTCAGACTTCTTGAGAGTTGGTGTAGGCTTCAAGAGCTTTTGTCTCTAAATACTTTACATTCCAAGTTCTAGGAAATGGGGCAGTGTTCTATGTAAAAGCAATACAACCTTTACACTAAAAGATATCACAATCATACAAAACATTGTTTAATATGCAATTTGTGTTCAATTCTTTATCCCAGTACTATATTTTATGGACATTAAAAATATGGCAGGATCTAATACAAGCCAGTCATCAGATTCAGTTGTCCTGTCTCTTTAGTTTCCTTTAGAGAATAGTTCTTCAGATATTTTGTAGCTTTCCATGACAGTACAGTATTTTTATTTTTCAAAAATTCTGTTCTTTCTTTTAGACAGTCTCACTGTTTAGCTCAGTTGACCCTTGAACTGTTGGCCTTCTTATCTCACTAGAGATGGCATTACCGAGCTCAGTGTAAAAATCTTGAAGTGTCCAGTCAGTCACATAAATCTTCAGTGTGAGGTTTCTTGTCATCTCCTCTCACTTGGCTTCAGCTTCAACATTTGAGGAAGGTTGACTTCTGAGGCCTGTGAGGGTTGGGGCAGAATTTGAAGAGCTGTATGGCCAAGAACTTGATGTAGCTGTTCGTGCATCTTAGTCATGAGTAGGCATTCTAAATATCAAGTAGACGGTGGGCCTGGATGGCTCCAGAGTTTCTGGGTTGGGAGGGGACAGGGTTCATGGCCACAAAGCTACCCTGAGGTAGTGGTCTAGAGCAGCTTTCAAGGACTTAGTAAAGTATAGCAAGAAGCATAGGAAGGTCCAGCACCTGGCCATTGAGTAGCAGCATCTGTGACAGTGATTCACCTCTAAGAGACTCCTGTGGAAGTTCAGAGATGCTAGGTGTTTCTGCTTCATCTCTAGCACTGTGATTAAACACTGTGTGCAGAAACAACTTAGGGAGGGGGTTATTTCAGTTTACAGGTTACAGTCCATCATTGAGGGAGTCAGGACAAGAGCTCAAACAGGAGCACGAAGCAGAAAAGGTGGAGACACACTGTTTTTGGTCTGTGCCTGGGCTTATCCTTAATTCTTTTTCTTATATAGCCCAGGATCACCTGTCTAGGGAATGGTACCGCCCCCAGTGGGCTAAGCACTACTGTATCAAAAAACAAGCAAGACAACCACCAACAGAAATATCCTCGGGCCAGTTGATCTACAAAATCCTTCAATTGAGACTCTACTCAGGTGACTCTAGACAATGTCAAGTTGACAGTTGATGCTGAATGGGGACTTGAGAAGAACTTTGTTGGATAGAAGTGGGAGGGTCTTATCAAGTCTCCCTTTAGATGCAGTAGAACCAAATACCTTTACATATTTCTTCTTGGCTGTTATCCTTCAAGGTGAAGGTCACACACAGTTTAATTCTCTTTTCAGGGCAAGCTCCTTTAGGGATAGAATCCCAACAGTTATGTGAATGTGGGCTTTACAGTCTTGTAAATGGACGAATAACCAAAAGAAAGAAAATGTTAAAGAGTTAATTTTCCTGATTGACATGGGAAGTGTTGGCAGGATGATGGGGTTGGGGACAGTTTTGAATTCTTTCAAGCTTGGAGGAAGAGATTAAGAAACATAAACTGAGAGATCTGAAGAAAACCTATTTTTAGCAGAATTTTGTTACTGGGCGTTCATGATAGAACAGGAAAGGCAGGCATTTGAGTTTCCTCCTATAGAGAGATCTCCTGCTGCTGACATTTCCATCCTTTATTTGAGAAGTGTGTAGGAGGCCAGGACCCCCGCTTCTGCCGTGCCCCCAGCCCAATTGAAGTGCAGGTCATGCCCGCCAGTGACTCTGACTTTGCCCCTGAAGCTCTTACCACTTTCAGGGAATGGAAGGAAACGAAAATGGGATTTGCTTGGAAACACAGAGGGGACACTTGCAGCTGCCCTGGAGAACTGGCTCCTCTCAGAGCAGGAGGTGAGGCAGATACAAGCCTGGCTTTGGGACTCCAGAGTCCATTGATCAAGCAGCCTTCTGAGCCTGGACATGTTGCAGGCCAGGCAGAGTGGAGCTAGCGGCTAGGTTTAATCATCTGTTCCTAAGACTGAATCCTCCCTGGCAGGCTTGAGAATTGTGAGCAGTGTTCCAGAGAAGGAAGTTATTTTTGTTAAACTGGGTTTCAAACAAGCAGTGATGCATTCCACTTAAAGCATTATGTCATTTGAAAAACATTTTCAAAACCCAGGTTTACTCTTCACATTGGCTGCACACATAGGTGAAGGAAGGAACCACTCACTGTGAATCCTGTCTGTCTGTCCTGAACTGCTTCCTCTTGCCTGTTTCTTTGACCAGGATAAAGGGTACTTGCTCAGATCTCAGCCATCTGTCTTAGTTAGGGTTTTACTGCTGTGAACAGACACCATAACCAAGGCAACTCTTACAAGGACACCATTTAGTTGGGGCTTACAGGTTCAGAAGTTCTATCCATTATCATCATAGTGGGAACATGGCTGCATCCAGGCAGGCATGGTGCAGGAGGAGCTGAAAGTTCTACATCCTCATCTGGAGTCTGCTAGCAGAATACTGACTTCCAGACAGCTAGGATGAAGGTTGTAAAGCCCACACTCACAGTGACACACCTACTCCAACAGGACCACACCTTCTAATAGTGCCACTCCCTGGGCCCAGTGAAAATAAACCATCACAGCATCTTTAAAGAGCTGATTCTACCACCTCTACCCTCCAGTCTTCCATGAGTTCTTCGGCTGGTGCCAGGACTGCACAGAGGAGACTACAGCGCTTGGAAAAGCCAGCTCTCCTTGGGCAGCTGAGGGAGATGGGAGATGGTAACAAGAAAAATGCCTCCACGGTTCTGCCTCTTCTGAAAACACACTTGCTTCCATGTTGGGAGTAGGGCCACTTACTTCCTTTTGTCAAGAAGCCACTGGGAGAAGCAAATGTGAGCAGGAAGAGTTATTTTCTCTGAGCAGTAGGAAGTATAGTCATGACAAAAGAAGGTTCTGTAGAGCCCCAACTCAGGGAGAATGATTCTCAGAAGGCCAGCAGGGTATTGACGCAACTCTGTGGGGTCATGTGCATGCTTGTGTGTGTTTGGATGTACATCAGTTTGGGCAGCTGCTAGATGGTGGCATGTTCAATCCTCTGTAGGAGGCACAGTGCATTTCAGTGCATCACTCTCCGGGAAGACATCACGTGAGAGTGACAGGCTCCACCCACAATATCAGCTAACTTTGGGTGGCCTTTATCAGGTACAAGAGACACAGCTTAGCATTTGTAAGACGGATGAGAGGGGAGCTGGTGGGGGAAGAAGCAGGGCCCACCGAAGGGCATGCTGGGTGCTTCCACACTGCTATGAGAACCCCAGCCAATGGCTAAGAATGACCTTAAAGGCCTGTTCGGCTCTTCTCCACTGGAGCAAGTTGAGAACTGTTTGGCTTCCTCGGGGCCTTTCTTAGCACAGCCCATTCAAATCTCCCCCTTCTCCAGCTCTGTGCCCACACCTGGAACAGAAGGCATATGAAATTATATGCCAGAGGGGCGGAAAAAAAAACACGCCACCAAATCCTAGAGGCAGTTTCTCCCAGGCTCGAGCAGGGATTTAGTAAATCTTCAAAACATAGAACCCAAACAGTTCAGAAAGAATCCATAAAAGATGCCCCCGTTCATGGCAGCTTTACTTATGATAACCCAAATACGGAAGTGTCTACGGTATTTGTCAGGAAGTGGGGGTGGGAGAAGGATGTGATATATACACAGCCAATGGAATAATCTTCAGCTTTCATAAGGAAGACGATGCTTAACCCTTACGTCATGGATGAACCGTGAAGACGATATAGCGAGTGGTGTGAGCCGTGTCACAGGAGAGTGGCTGACTGGACAGCTCTGCTCGTGTAGGGATCGAGGGGGTCCTTAGCACAGGCTGCTCGTAAACAGAAAGCAGAAAGGAAAGCCTGAGAATGGGGGGGGGGTGGCACGGAGAGTCCGTACACAGTGAGCTCAGTCTTCAGGGGCTCCCACAGCAGTTCTAACCCTCCTGTCGCTGTGACCCAACCTGTCAGTCTGGTTCCTCATGTTGTGGTGGACCCCCAGCCATAGAACCATTTTGTTGCCTCGTCATTGCTATAGTGTTGCTGCTGTTTCGAGTTGTAAATATATGATAAGGCAGAATGTCTGGAATGCAAGCCTCAAGGGGGTCTTCGACCCACAGGTTGAGAACCCCCGCCCTACAAGATGAAATGTTCTAAAGAGCAGTTGTAGAGCATTGTGAATATGCTTTGTGTTACCACCCACCTGAAAAGTGACTGAGACATCTATACATATACACACACACACATATGCATATATATGCATATAAAATATATACACATGTATAAATAAAATAACTCAAGACAGACTAGTTCTAAAATGATTCACTAATGAATGGTTTTTCTTACCGAGTATCTTAAGGTCCCTGGGGATAGCCAACTGTGGTCACCAGAGCAGGGCCTGGGGCAGGTTTGCTAGGAGCAGAGCTACCTCCTTGGGCTTCTTAAGAACCTGCCCATCATGATGCATAGAAAGTGCTGTAAAAGCATCTTCCTTTGTGTAGTTAAGACTGGTGGTCTAGGAGCTGCACACCTTCAAGGTTTCTGGCAGTGACTGGTTTGTCTCTCCTTCCGAACAAACCTTAAGAAGTTGGACAGATAGGAGGATGCTACCAGGGTAGGTGACTGACCTAACTGAAAGAGTCTCAAACCAGGACACTAGTTCTCTGCAAAGTGTCGTAATCTTATAGTAGCCTCTCCTTCACAATAGAAATAAAATCATAGGTTTTATCTATTTAGTAGAAGAAGCAGATGATCACTCTAGCAGTCCTAGGAGGCACAATCACAGCACCCACATTTATGATCACATTCGCACCGGGGAAGGGATAATGATACCACGAAGTTTGGCAGGAATGGAGGCGGTGCAGCCAATCACACGGAGGAAAGTAGTGGGAGAATTGAGTCACTTCATGTACAGGGAAGCGTAGGCAAGACACACTCAGAAAAGTCAGCGCTGTACGCGGCAGTGCACTCCAAATCGGCTTCGGCACGAAGACGTACGGGTGGTTATTCACTGCATGTGACTTCGTGAACTTTGACACGTTGCTTCCATAGAACACGAGTGTGTGTTTCTGTTGTCCTCCAAGTTGGACCTGAGCCATCGGCATGTAGAGGAGGTGTCTACATCTGTGCTGGTATGTTTGTTGATGAGACCACAGTGTGATCTACCTGTGAGCAGACCTGGGGAATCTTCAAATCCGTCTACGTGGGACAAGTGAAATTAGTTATTGGGAATGACTGGACTTTCATTGAGGATTTTCCACCTTTGGCTTTTAACATAAATACATAGAAATCTGTAAATAGGAAAAGTCCTTTCTTGCTTATATTCGTGGAGTCATGGGGACAGCTCGGCCAACTGTCTCTCCTCTCCCCCGACATGTGTCTGACCCTCTTCTGTTCTCCATATCCTTGGCCCTTATGATCAGCTCTAGGGTTGGCTGTTCCTTCTGTTAAGGAGGCTTGTCTCTAGCACAGAAACTAATACACGTGATATCAGCCAATGTTTAGTTTTATTTTATGCTCAAGTATAGTTCTGCTCAAATAGCATCTCAGTTTGCTTTCTGTTAGTGCGATAAAGTCCATGACCAAAAGCAGGTTGGGGAGGAGAATGTTTGGCTTACATGTCCTGATCACAGTACATTATTGAGGGAAGACAGGGAAGGAACCTGTAGGCAGGAACTGAAGCAATGACCATGGAGGGATCCTGCTTACTGGTTTCTTAGCTGGTTTTCTTACCCATCCCAGGACCACCTGCCCAGGGGTGGCACCACCCACAGTGTGCTGGGCCCTCCCACATCAATCATTAACAAAGAAAAAAACCCACAGACCTGACCACAGGTCAATCTGTAGAGGTGATTCCTAACTTGAGATTCTTTCTTCCCCAGATATATTTAGGTGTGCGTCCATGGACATAAAGTAACCAGGACAAGCGTGGTGACAGCAGGGATTCCTCAGTCAACCCCTGCTCGCTGTCTTTGTCTGCGCCCCCTGGACTTGCTCTGCACATCTGTTCGCTGTCACAGCCATCCTTTTATCAGCTGTTGCAGTCCTTGCCGCACTTGTTGCCATGGAGATCTTGCCCGAATCCAGGAGGGGGTCCTTTGGAGTTCTTCGAACAGGAACTTACTTGCTGAGAAGAAGGCACTTTGAACCCCAGGACTGCATAGGTTATAGGCTCTAGGGGGAAAACCTCCCACTACAAATCTGCTAAGTGGATACATTATTAAACTGACTTGTAGTGACTTACCATTATACCCGGAGATTTTAGTTACACTTCTTGGCCCTCATCAGAAAAACATTAGCACAGACTCAGCACTGGGTCAAGTTGCAGAGATTAAGAGACGATGTAGTGCTTGCTTTAAATCGCATATCACACTCAATTTTTTTTTTTTTTTTTTTTTGGTTTTTGGAGACAGGGTTTCTCTGTGTAGTTCTGGCTGTCCAGGAACTCACTCTGTAGACCAGGCTGGCCTCGAACTCAGAAATCTGCCTGTCTCTGCCTCCCAAGTGCTGGGACTACAGGCGTGCGCCACCACGCCTGGCTTATGCTCAATATTATAATAGATAATCTCTGGATAGTTATCATCCCCTCCTAAAGCTCAGGGATCTTCGTGGCAGAGGGGAAAGAACCAAGGTAAGAGCCAGAGGCAAGGAGACAGGATTTTCCAGACATTGCAGGCACTGGCGTCATCTCTCAGCAGTGATAAGAGCATGCGCCTGACCTGCGTGAGCCTAAGCAGGTGGGAGGTGAGCTTGAAGGCTTACCTCCAGCCGAGGAGCTATCGGCAATTGATAGTTACTGGCATAGTTTTCTTCAAAGGTGTGGTCTCTGGTAGGTTGACCATACTCTAGTGGATGGCCACACATCCAAGAGTGTATAGCAATGCTGATTGGACTTAGTGGGTTTTGTTTGTGTGTCTGTTTTAGAGGTTACAAGTTGCATAGGTAGGGAGGTAGGATGGAACTTGGAGGAATTGGAGTAGAGGGTGAATATAATCAAAATAAATTGTATGAAGTTTTCAAAATGTTAATTTTTCTAAAAAAAGGAGACAAGTCTAACTTGGGGTAGAAGTTTGGGGGCCCAGACAGTTCCTTGGGGGAAAGCAATGCATCTCTTCAGGATATGGGAAGGGGGAGCTATTTTCTGACTCGCTCACCATGACCTGTGTCCTAGGGGCAGGATTCTCTCAGTTAGCAAATATTTACTTCATAGCCTCCAAGGGTATCAACTGCTCCAGGATAATAAAAAATACACCATTTGTCCTCTATGACTTTCAGGAAAGACAAGTACATCAGCATAGACTATCCTACCCTGAGATAGCGGCACGGCCTATGGAAACTTCTCTGTGGGTGGAGAGGAGGCACCCAAAGACGTCAGAAGGTGGGTCCGAATCAACTCAGTTTTCTGTGACTTTCACCCAAGAGAGGCTGAGACAGGATGGTTTCGGTGTGCTTGAGGCTGCCCTGGGTTATTCATGAGTTCCAGGCTAGTCTGGGTTATAGAACAAAACCCATTCCTTACAAAAAACCTGACCAGCTAAAATCCTTACTGTGCCTTCTCACAGAATACCACCACCACCTCAGCCAAACAAACAAACAAACAAACAAACCCTTCTAGGGTGAGAAGTAGGGGATAGAGATACAGTTTAGTCAGTAGTAAAGTGCTTGCTATGCAGCCATGAGGACCAGCCTCACAACCTTTGTTAAAGTTAGATCTGGTGTGATACTGTGAGCCCAGGGCGAGACGCACCGAAACAGGGGTCCCCAGAGGGCGTTGGTCAGCTGGCCAAACTGAATCAGTGAGGTTCAGGCTCAGTGAAAGACCCCCTAAAAAGACAGAGGGCAACTGAGGAAAAAAACCCAGCGTCAGACTTTGGCCTCTACATGCATCCATATACACACACGTACACACATGTATGCTTATACAAACATTCATAACACACACATGACTTAAAATATTTTCAGAGGGACTCCATAGGAGGGTAATATGTTTATGAGTATTAACCCCAGGGGCCCAACTACCTTCTCAATGAGTAGTAGGGGAAATTCTCTTCATGCTTCTATCAGAAGGAAGAAAGAAAACACACCGAGGAAGCCAGTGCCCTCTGCTCTTCTGCGCTAGGACTGCCCTCAGGGGAAGCTGCTTTGTTTGGTAATATAAGTGGAGGGATGGGAATTCTATGAATGAGTAGAAAAAATGCTACAGATAAAGAACACCTGGGCAGAGATGAAGTCTGTTTTTGATGATAAGACTGATTTTGATTTGATGGGGGTTTTTTGTTTTTGTTTTTTGTTTTTTTGTTTTTAAAAACATGGACTGGAAAGAATTGTCGAGTGTGATGAAATTCCAAGAGAAGCCTCCAGAAACAAAAAGTAAAGACAGACAAACAAGCACCCAAAACACACGGAATATCCAATGGAACAAGAGTAACATGTGGCCTAGCGAGCCAGTCATACAGTCTGTGAGCAGCCGCGGCTAGCTTCTTCCACTTAGCTCTGTGTCATTTCAGTAACCATAGAGCAGGCAGCAACCTGATGCCCTGAGCTTCAAAAAGGACCGTGAGGTCACAGGAAGGAAAAAGGGAGAAAACTAATGGAACATTTATGGGGCAGGGGTCTTGGAAAAGCAAAACCAGAAAGATTGTTTCATTTGAAGACATGTTCTTTCTGTGATCATGGCTTACTCCCTAGATATGGATATTTCTCTCATTCGAAGGGTTTTGTTTCTATCACTGGGCAGTCGACTGGGAATCTGATGGCTCTAGTTCATGTGCTTCTCACACTCTTGCCAGCCACTGGGGTTGGTCCTGGGTGTTGCCTGTCTCTTTAGGAGTCTTCTCTCTGATAGTAGACCTAACACTCTTCTCTAGCCCAGAAGAGTTGTAGGCAACAGAGCCATGCCTGGACCTCTATTCTCTAAGCACTGCCTGCAGGTTCAACCACAAAGATGCCTGTGTTCATTCTCCTGTATTGCCGGGCAGCTCCTGGGGTCTGGACAGGTCTGCTCTTTCTCCACGTGTTTTGGTGGAACCAGCTCAGTGCATGCATCAGCTAGTGTGAGTGAGGGAGGGGCCTTGCCCTGCAGCCACCCCAGGGGTTCATAGAACGCAAGCTTGGATGTCGTGAAGGCTGGTGGACGTTTGGGGTGTGAGCTCTTTTCCTGGGGGAAGATTTGATTTAAGATTAATTTCGGAATGTCCTGGTTAGTTTTCGTCATTTTAGGCTGCAATGCTAAAATAGAAACTGGATAGGCAATGTTTGACTCACAGTGTGATAAACTCCTTGTCACTTAATGCTACATGACTTTGAGAATAAGATCAATCGATAATTTTGTAAGGTACAAATGCCAGAGAAGTTTCTCCAACTTGTTCTCTGTATTAATGTGTGTCATGATTACACTTTTCCAAGATAGGGTATTTTAGGAGCTGGTTGTGCATGATTTGGCTTTCTCAGTCTCTCTTCCTCCTCTTCTGACTTATATTACCCAAATAACTCTAAATGGACTTAAGATGTGGCTTGGGGTTGTCCTTCAATGATAGTGTAATGTGCTGATGAGCACAGGTGACCAGGGATAGTCATCTGAGACAGCAGGTGATTGTGAAACCTCGGTGATCACAGACTCTAGTCTGGTGAACTCAAGCTTCTACTGAAAGAGGAAGGGCAACTCTGACCTGAATGACTATAAGCCAGAGTCTGATCTAGGGGGACCGCTCACTAATGGTTGGGTGGTTCCACCCATTGCCTATCTTTGGGTGGTAGGAAGAGGTATTACAGTCTAGGGACACTGGTTGGACTTTGGGGTTCAGTTACTTACTAGCTGTGGATTGCCAGGAAACTGATTCCATGTCTCGAAATCCTGGTGTGTGTGTGTGTGTGTGTGTGTGTGTGTGTGTAGGGAGTGTGACAGTTGGGGATATGTTTGGGAAGGTGTTTGCCTAGTACCCAGGAAACCCTGGGTTCAGTCACTAGCACTGCAGAAACTGGGTGTGACAGTGCATGTCTGTAATCCCACTTGGGAGGTGGAGGCAGGAGAGTGTTGGGAGTTCTAAGTCATCATTGACTACACAGCACGTTTGAGACTAGCTTGGCATACATAGACCCTGTCTCAAAAAAGACAGAAAGAGAAGAGAAAGCAAGAAAGGAATGGAGGGAGGGAGGGAGAGAGAGGAAGAAGACAGAGACACAGAGGGAGGGAGGGAGGGGGAGGAGGAGGAGGAGGAGGAGGAGAGAGAGAGAGAGAGAGAGAGAGAGAGAGAGAGAGAGAGAATGAGAATATAAACACATAAAACACATATGGCAGAATTTACACCCTGGAGGTTATTGTGCAGATTAAATGTGCACAAAACATTCAGGCATGAGAGTTTCTGACTGAAGGCTTGTCTCTGCTCTTTGAGAAGACTGGGAGTGATGTGACCTGAGGAGACCTGGCCAGCACTTTACCTGAAGTCTTGCTTCTTCCTCTCTCTCCCTTTTTTCCTTCCTTCCTTCCTTCCTTCCTTCCTTCCTTCCTTCCTTCCCTCCCTCCTCCCTCCCTCCCTCCCTTCCTTCCTTCCTTCCTTCCTTCCTTCCTTCCTTCCTTCTTTCCTTTCCTCCCTCCCTCCCTCCCTCCCTCCCTCCCTCCCTCCCTCCTTCCTTCCTTCCTTCCTTCCTTCTTTCCATCCCTTTGTTTATTTATGCAATGCCAACTACCAAGCATGTGTGTCAACATTGGGCAGGTATTGATGGTTCAGGTTCTGTCCTGCTTTTGCCACTCTGGTGGCAATGACAGATACAAATCTCAGTTGCCATCTAGGGTGGTTAAGCTCCTAGTACTCAGGTGGCGTTTGGAATGGAGTAGAGAAAGAAGAGACAAGGCCGACACAGAGGAAGCCTGCTAAAGATGAGGCGTTCAGTGGTTGAGAGGTGGGGGAACGCATCGCCTGTAGGCATTTTGGTTGGGCTAATGTGCTGAGAGAGGCGGGGTAATTGTGACTTTGAGATATGGTAAGATAATGATCTGCTTGTGCTGGGAGTTTTCTTTTGCCTCCCCAGAGAGGTTCCAAGCCTCAGATGTTGACCCCACAGCCTTTTTCTTCACCAAAAATTGACCTCTGGGCATTCATCACACTTAGACCTGGAGACTGTGGTACCTTCATCCACAGAAACACGATGAATCGTAGCTCAGCGTCTTCAGAATAATGCCATAACTCTATATACTACATGACAGCACTCTATTAAGCATGTCAGATGTAGACGAGGAGAACCAGGCCTTTCTACTGACCATGTGGAACACTGTGTTTGCAGATCCTGCTGTCCGACTCTGACCAGACTTTTACACCAGCTCTGCCTGTGTTTAAATTTGAATTTGAGCGGTTTGCTGGGTGAGGCTGTCTACACTGTGTTTCCATGACACCATCACTCCCTGCTGTTTAATATCTGGCTCCTATCCTCACACCCATGTTACCTACTTGGCCCAGGGAGCCGCTGGGCTTGGGCGGCTTTCTCTGGGCAGCAGAGGTTAGAGATGCAGCCATTGTTTTGAACTGATTCATCATCAGCCTGATGCTAATTCACACAGTCAGGCGTGGTAATCTGGAGGGGCCCTCTCAATTTCCACTAGCCAAAGGCTTTTTAAGTTCTCGCTTCTTCAACCTCCCCTCCTTCTCTTCTTTTATCCTGTCCTCTTAGCACTTTACTTGAATTAAATCAAATTCCATATATAAAAAGCATATGGGGTAAGGGAGCCCTCAAAGCACAGAGGTTAGTTAGCTGTATAGGGGCAGTGTAGGGGGGGTGGGGCGTGGGGCGTGGGGAGATGGGAGACAGACAAGTAAGGAGGTCGGTTCCGTTGGGTGGGGTTGGATGCCCTGATGACAGACTAAAGGAGAGCCAGAGAAGAGTATGTAGGCTGTGCTGGGGACCACGGATGAGACCAGCAGGAATTAGACAAAGGCAAGGTGCATTGTGGGTGGGGCAAAAGGAAAGCAAAGGCTCAGATACTCAGCACGATGCTCATAGACTCTCACAGGACTCACAACGTAGCCAGAGCAGGGAGTAAGCAAGAGAGGGGCCTGAGCTGTGGGCTCTGAGGAGGAGGAGGAGGAGGAGGAGGAGGAGAGGAGGAGGAGGAGGAGGAGGGGCTTCCAGCATTTCCCGCCCCTTCTGCTGGCGTGCAGGGTGGGACTGGAAACTTCCTGGCAGCATGCCAAGTTGAGTCAGGCACCAAGAGCTGCCCTAGAGGAAGCCTGCATCTTTCTTGTTTTCCTTTTATTTAAGAGAAAAGAGTCCCGGCAGAGGAGAGGGGCTGAGTCAGTCCCGGCAGGAAGGCGGAGTACACACACACAGACCTAGCCCAAAATAGCTTCTGGGGGCTGACCAGAAGGAAATTAGATAAATGGTCTGGTCTGCGTGGGCGATGCTCTAGGGAGGCCGGTAAGATGGTAAGAATAGGCCAGTGGTCCCTTCTAGAGGTCAGGAACGAAGGCTAGGGGTTAAACTCTTGAGCACATGATTTTTAACAACTCAGACTACAAAGCATCCTTCAGTGGAAGCTAACCCATAGGTGGATGGCAAGTTTATTGGCCTCGCTACCTGAAATGCTTTTCTTCATCTTTGGAGGTCACAGACTGGCGGTCTTCTTGAGTGAGGAAAAAAAATCCCATCATGCTCCTTGTGTCACCATCTGTTAGCTGTGGCGTCCTGTTAAGAAAACACCTCAGAGAGGAGTTTCTGTGCTGTGGTCCCAGACCTTCTGTCTGTCTGTCTGGTTTGGGCCCTGACGTGGCAGGGCCACCTGGGTGAGGATTCCCAGGGCTGGATACCACGTCAGCATATCCACTGCGTGCCCTCATCGCCGTGTTGTTTTTGTGGGAGCCTGAATCAGGGAAATGATGATCCCAGCCGTCTATTTACACAACCCTGAGCGGTTCAGTGTTTCCCAAGGGCTGCCCGATTGCAGGGCTGTCAGGTTTCCACTCCTTAAAGCCACAGGAAACAGCCGGTCCACCGTGAGCGCGCGCGACGCTGCAGCAGCCTTTTCTAGGTCAAGGAGATTTAGACTTTGAATAAACAGGAGAGAGGGTGCTTCACCCGCTTCTCAGAAGCGCCCGGGCCTCGGGCTTGTCATCCGCTACTAAATTTGGCCATTCCAGCCTCCTTGCACAGGATTCATTGGCAGCCATGGCACAGATTCCGGGATAGCTTTAGATAAACAACTTGGTTGCCGGGGACTCTTACCTGTTGTGGTTCCAAAAATCACCAAGGGTCGTAGAGATGACTCAGGACAAATTCAATTAAGGTGTTAAGATCAGAGAAAGTCGGCGGTGTGGCTGAGCGGTCTCATTTACCGCTGGTTCATTTGTCATTTTTCATCACGCCTGAAAAGCGGCAGAAGGTGAGACTCTTGGGTCCTCTGAGCTTTTGCCTGGTGCAGAAACTTACTTCCGTGGAAGGTTAACTCTGTGCACTGCGTCAGTATCCCTTGTGGCAGCCATACAGGATTCCCAGCACCCCCTCCCAGGCAGGTAGAATGAATCTTTCCAAAGCCCCGCCGCACTCCTGTGTCCAGCATGAGTTCCGCTCGGCATGGCATTCCTTCACACACCTGCTCTCCTCTCTCGTGTTCGGGTCCCATGGGAGACATGTCTTACTTTTGTCCTGGAAAAAAAACAAAACAAAGCAAAACAAACAAACAAAAAAACCGCATTGAGCATGGAGCAGATATGTATTTGTAAGACCAGAAAGAAAAAAACGGGGGCACCCCAGCACCCCACGCCTTGGAAGCCGCCACCCCAATCACTCACGAGAAGCAGTCTTGATGCAAATAGCAAGAGGATTTTAATTCCAGAGTCTCTGGGGTTCACAGTCTTACCATGCAGGGTAAAAGAGTGTGAGCCACGCGGGCAGAATCGGAGCACCTTTTATAGATTTACAGCAAAACCCGCCTACACAAGCCACTCCATAGCTTCCAAGCCAATCAGTTTAAATTATCCGAGCCTGCGCTCTCTGAGAACCAGTCAGTTTCCTATAGAAGCCGATGGGACCTGGTTAAGTCATTTCCGCTTATGTGGCTGCCACGCACAGGGTCATGCCAGGGTTATGCACAGCGTCACATATGTAATTCCCGTTACTCATTTCCTGTTACAGGGCCAGGATTACGTATTCAAAGCCCACATTCCCCCACTAGCAGTAGGTGTTGGGGACCTGAGCACCTGCCAGGCATGAGCCCCACAGCCCCCGCAGTGATCCTGCCAGCCCCAGTCGCGCTCATCCATGCCACAGCCGCTCCATGGAGGCGAGACGGGAAAAGACGCCAGGGACACTCCCAGACTGAGGCTTGCAGCCGGACCCTGGAGGCGGGTGTGATGTGCGCACACTTCCAGGCCAACAAAGAGTGGACCGCACCTCTGCTCCTTTGGGGTCACCCAAGACTCAGGCACGGGGGGGGGGGAGGGGCGGGGGGGGGAGATTCCTAGCCTGCAACCCTCATCCTTTCATATTCAATAATAACCATTCTAATGATGTTTGGGGCAGGTAAGTGACAACAGGAGAACGATAAGCCTCATAGAAAGATAGACAGTGGGTTGTTGAAGGAACCGATCATCATCTGTTTAAGAATTCCCCCAGGCGGGGGTCATGTCACTTTGGGCAAAGCATCAATTTCACCTTTGGTTCCACCGATATGATAACACTGCTTTCCTTCTCGATTTGGGGAGGAGTGAAGGAATACATCAGTTCTAAGAGTGCTTTTCCGGTTAGGATGTTTCTGCTCAGAGGCACCATTACTGGAAAGGAGCCACTGAACCCCAGAGCTGGGCAAACCACTTGCTGTGTGGGTTCTCACATTCTCCCTGGTTGACACTGAGCGAGTAACTATTTAGCCTGTTGTGGACTCTCACCTCAAAGGAAACCGTCAGTCCTATTTCTCAGAGCCATTCCGAGAATCGAAGAGGTAACATACCTGGATATGGTTTCAAGTTTATTCATGACTAGGAACTGGTGTCCTGATTCTTGTAGGCAAGGAGAGAATGGACGTATTTAGGTAATTCCTTACGCTTATGCTCGATGTTGTCCCATTCCAGGCTCAGGCCACAAAATCCTGAGTGTATATACATATATACATATACAACGTATATATATGCATACATATACACGTACATATACACATACATCATATACATATGCATCATATACACATACATCATATACATATACACATGTTGTAGTATGGGGTTGACACTATAGTTGTGTCTCCAACCCTTACTAAGCAGTAAGTCTGGTTGTGTGTGTGTGTGTGTGTGTGTGTGTGTGTGTGATTTTCTGCAGTTTCTGTGATGATGGGATTGGGACAGTAAGAAGAACCTTTGCTGAAATCTCACCTTTTGGGGTGGTTCATCCAAGTATCCAAACAGATACTCATTCTTCTGGTGTATCTGAACCCAGGTTGGGCACAGGGAATTCATGCTGTTCTTAAATTCATGATAAGGCTTCATAGATAGTCAGTTCAGTTAAGTTCTGACCCATGTAATGAGAGCAAAGCCTGTTAAAGGATGGTTAAGAATTAAGACCTGAACATATGAAGCTGTTGGAGAATTTTTAGGAAGTACGCATTAAAATCTAGGCATAAAGCAGGACTTTCTGAATAGGGCCTCCATGGCTAAGGAACAGAGGCCCCAAATAGAGATATTAGGGAATTAAACGCCTTTGTACAGCCAAGGGAGTGGTCAGGAAAGTCGAGAGGCAGCCCACAGACTGGGGGAGAGGCCTTTGCCCAGTTGTCAATCTGATACATGGTTAGTCACCAGAATACACACGAAACTAAACTAAAAATCAAGAAAACAAAATGCCCAGTCCAAAGTGGGCTACAGAATTTGATTGGAGTTCTTAAAAGAACTACAAATGCTTAAAAGGTGTTCAGTTTCCTCAGCCACCAAGAAAATAAAATTTCAAACCAGCTTGAGATTCTCATTTGTCAGGAGGACGGCTCTACTTTTCTCTCTTCAAGCATTGTGGGCTCTGAACTCCCAGGGGAGGAAAGAGAGAGCAGCTTTAGTGTGTCCGGTGGAAGCTGAGAGGCAGGGGTGATCTTAAGTCTGTAAGAGTGGTGGAAATCAGGGGTCCACGTATTACAGTAACCACCATGCCTCATCCTTGCTATTCAATAACCCCAAGGGGCCCGATTTTTGGTCACGGTGAGGACAGAGGCAGAAACCAGCCCCGAGGAACTCCTACCCTTGTAGGGTGGTGGTGCATCCCGTTCAGTTACATGCTGAGGAACAAGACTTAGGAATATTTGTGTAGAACTTCCAGGGAGCCAGAAGCCCATAGACTCGGGGCTCTTGGATACAATGATTGTCAAATTCCTCCACTCAAAGCTCTGCTTGGGAGATATCAGCTACTTGGGCCCTGAGACCCGCAAGAGCTCTGAACCATTGCTTGGAGTTGATTAATGAAAATATGTAAATGTGACATTTCTTGGACTTTAAAAGTTTACCCTTTCATTGTTAGCAGAATTTATTTAGAAATACAATTTCCAGCAAGGGTGGGTGGGTGGGTGGGCTCTGAGGGCATTATACTTTCTAGTATTCACCCCATGACTCTAGGGACTTGAAGAGTTGGCACTAGGTGGGACGCAAGAGGAAAATTGAAAACCAATATTTAGAAGTCAGGGTGGTAGGGTGTGAGGGGGACTGTGACCCCCCTGAGCCAGGCACTGGAAGGCTACCTCTTGTGTCTTCCCACTCGTGATTTTTCCAGGATCGCACAGCTCCTGAGAGCAAAGGAAGAGTGAGCTCGAGTTCTCCCTTGTAGCCACTTCCCTTTGAGTCGTAACCCACAGGCTTCGAGGGGTGCGGGGTGGCAGATGAAGAGTCCTTTGTGCTTATTATTAGGCCGAGTGCTTCTATTTTTATTATATGTATCTTTTGTAGAGATAGTCTCATGGAACCCAAGCAGGTCTCGAACTTACTGTAAAGCTGAGGATCACCTTGACCTTCCGATGCTCCCTCCCCCCGCTGCCCAGGTGCTAGGATTACAGGTGTGTACTACTCCTCCCAGCTTAAGGCAATGGAGAAATTGAACCCGGGGCACTGCATACGATATGATGTCGCAACCGGGCCACACTCTCAGCCCATTTGTTTTTATTTTTAAGGGTGAATCTGCACAAGTGCTAACGTGAAAGGGGATTTCTGGAAAATCCCTGGTTCATGTCAGCAATGCCAAACAATTCTCCTCTAAGCATATTTTGATTAATCTGAATTTTATTTCAACAACAGCCTTTTAGTAACTAGCCAGTACATCAAATTCCTTCTGCATTACCTGGTAAGTAAAGCAAATAATCTGGCCTAGTGGGGGTGGGATGGGGGGGCTCATCTTTGGAAACAGCAATGGGGTGTGGCGGGATGGAATGTCACTCGTGTCTTCACTTTCCGTTGCCCAGAGTGTTCTGGCAGGGCGGATGTGACTGAGGAGCCGGCCTCACCTGGTTTGCTCCATTTAAATGAAATTTGACTAGGGATTTGGAGAGCATTATTACATTGTTGGGCAATTCCTGTGAGGATATTAGACAGAGCTTAGTGTTTGTTTATAGGCAAATGCCTCACAAAGATCGACACAAGTGAGGGTTTAGTGGATGCAACCTAAAGGCATTAAAATGTAGATGTACACGCACGCGTGCGTGGGTTTTAGTCTACGTATTGGGATTTTCTGGAGCATTGCTTTGGGCTTGAAGATAGTATTTCAAGAGTGTGTTCTCCATGTAGGTAGCAGAGGGTTGGCACAGATACACCAGATGCCTTCTGAGTTTTAATTTGATACCCAAATGAATGAGTAGGTGAGTAAGTAGATAGATGGGTGCATAGAAGAGGTGAAGGGAGGGAGGGAAGGAAGGAGAGAAGGACAGAAGGAAGGAAAGAGTGACTGGTGGCTGAGGCCCTGAGACTAGCCAATTTCTTTCCAAGGGACATGCAACTAGACTCTTGCTTCCATCAGAATAGCTGTCTTCAGCAAGCAAACTGCTACATTCAAATCATTAGGTTGGTCGCTGACCACCCTTGGCCCTTTAGTATGTCAAAACCACATTGTATTTCTAATCACTATTTCTCTTTGGATTTGCAGTTCTGATCAAGCCTTCCATCTTAGAGTTTCCATTGCTCTGAAGAGACATCATGACCATGGCCTCTCTGATAAAGGAAAACATTTGATTGGGACTGGCTTGCAGTCTCAGGGGAGCAGTCCATTATTGTCATGGCGGGAAGCATGGCAGCGTGCAGGCAGATGGTGCTGGAGAAGGAGCTGAGAGTCCTACATCCAAATTGGCAGGCGGCAGGAAGTGAACTTGGCTTGAATTTCTGACACCAGAAACCCATCTGACAGACACGACCTCCTCCAACAAAGCCACACCTACTCCAAGACCACACCTCCTAATAGTGTGCCACTCCCTATGGGCTCATGGGGGCCATTTTCTTTTAAACCATCCTTCCTTCCTTCCTTCCTTCCTTCCTTCCTTCCTTCCTTCCTTCCTTCTTTCATGCCTTCCTTCCTTCATGCCTTCCTTCCTTCCTGCCTTCCTTCCTTCCTTCCTTCCTTCCTTCCTTCCTTCCTTCCTTCCTTCCTTCCTTCATGCCTTCCTTCCTTCCTCCTTTTCCTTCCTTCCATGCATCCATCTTTCCACTTCATCACCTACTCATTCATTTGGGTATCCATCCCTCTCCTCATATATTATCAGTTCCCTTTATTCCCTGTGACAGGGTCCACAGGGACCTGAGTCTCCCACTCTTACTTGCCTTAGGGACTGGGGACTCTCAGTGGCTCCTCCTCGAAACCTCAAGGGTCCAGTCTTACAAGGACCTTTCTTTACTGACCTTGCCCTGAATGGTGCTCTCATGTGGGGCACAGAACAGCTACCCTCCCTTTTTTGAAGTTCTGTGTTATATGACAGCTTTGAAGATCAAAATCTGAACGAGAGCTTTTGTGCTAGGAAGCCTTCCTTACCCATGACCCCAAACCGGCTCACTTGGGAGGGCTGTGCTGGCCTTAGGAGGCACTCCCTATTTTCCTTGGCCCACTGCTCCTGGGCAATGTGGCCTCATGCCTAGAGCCAGCGGACCCAGTGTGTCACTGGGTCAGGCCTCCAAGTCATGGAAGCTTTCCACTGGGGCCATTCCAGTTGCCCTGGCAGGATTGCAACAGACAAATTCAGGCACCTTCTCAAAACACGAACACCTCATGACTTTTTCCAGGGCCTATGCAGCCAAGCTCTTTCCAGAACAGTTTAGCTTTTGTCTGCCCTTGGCTTGGAGCTGTGACATGTTTCTCCTGCGTTCCATCGTGGCACCCTCCCCAGCTGTCTTAATGGAAGGAGACTCACCACATCCTATAAGTGGTGCTTCCTGTTTCTCTGTGGTTCAGGGCGTCACACGCCCCGAGTTCTCTTATTTTGTCACTGTATGGGATCATATTCGTTCTCCTCCCTCTCCACAGTCTGCAGCCCGCCTCTCTTCTGCTCACTGAGAACTCGCCATATGCGCTTATCTCAGCTTTCCCAGGTATCCTGACACAGATCCTGGGCAGGCCCCTTCTTGACTTTCAGGATGCCTAATGGGATAAGGTGCCCTCCTACCCTTCTGTGCATTTGGCATGTGACAGGCCCTTCATAAGATGCACTAACCGGATGCACAAATGCCAGGTCTTTTAAAGGCATTTATAAACCACACTTTGGTCAAGGATTGGCCAAGGCAGGGCTACTGGGACCTGGGAAACAATCAGGATAGTTCAGTGTGGATTTGATTGTGACTAGGATTTGGAGGGTCATGCTGAACAGAGAGAGAAGCTGAAAGATTTATTTATTTTTAATCATGTAGAAAATGTTCTTTTCAAATGTTTAAAAAAAATTAAAGTTTTCTCAGAGAGAAGTACAAAACAAAAAACGAAACAAACAAACAAAAAACACAAAAGTGTTGTTCTCAGAGAACAACTCGTCTCTGGGGAAACGGAGTCAATACTCAGGCAGAACGGGAGAAGTGGAAACAGCCTTACAGAGTGGCTTCTGTGTTCCAGCTAAGTCACTTAGGACATAAGACGAACAGGGCTTTCCTAAACAGAAGTGTGGCTATCAAAGTCAAAGGAAATAAAGTCACTTATCTGGGCATAGTCCCTGATGGTGGAGGCTGAGAAGAAGATGGCGAAATGTTGAATGTCTGTGAGTGCTCAGCCCTGTTGATACTCACAGGAGACTTATGCAGTCAGAACCGTGTGCGAGAACCACCTCCCACAGTTGACGGTGAAAGTCAGCCCCACGCGGCCTGTAAAGGAATATGACCACAGGGCTGACTCTGTGAGGGGTGGGTTCACCTCCTTTCCTTGTTCTCTGCTTGTGTTTCCTTTCCTTCAGGAACAGATTTCCAGTCTGCTTTTTAGCATGGTTGTTTGCATTTTCATTTCTGGCATTCCACATATCGGTTCAGTGACGCAGAGACCATCATCTCGACGATTCACCCCAATAGGCCTTTGGCGAGTGGGTAGACTAGAACCCAGGAGGTATCCACTTGAGCCCGTGACAGCTTCTAAGGTGGAACGCTGAGTGACTGCTTGGGCAATAGCCATGCCTGGTGCCTCCCAAGCCTGGCTGTGTTCATCCATCTCTTTACTTCCCAAAACGTGTCCAAAAGTTGTTTGGTCATGCCTCATGCATGCTCTGGACACATGCTGACAGCAGTACCCCTGATATCCTAGACTGTCAGGGTCCACCTCATCTTTGTCAGGATACCCCTGCCCACCAACAGACCACAGCCGTTGCCTGTGTTGTCGGAGTTGTGTGTGTCGGATGAGGCAGATCTGAGCATCTTAACGGTGCCGCTGGCATTGCTCGTGAGATCCTCAGCTCATGCGCCTCTCAGCGGCTCTGTCTGCACCAAGCTTAGTTGGAAACCATCACGGTGGCATTTGGGGTAGCGGAGAGTTGGTCTAGAGGTGGTGGTCTAGAGTAAAGGAGCATGTGGGAGCCAGCAGGGGACATAGCTCTCTCTGCAGGACCCACCCATGCTAGCATCATGAAGCCATTCTCAGGAGAGAATGTGAACGCTGGTGTGAAACAGAGGATTGGATTTGGAGGCAAGTGATGATGTTCAGCATAAGAACAGCACTCAGGAGGCAGAAGTGGGGGGGTGGGGGGAGGTGGGGGGGCGCTGAGAACCCCCACAGGACACCCCGAGGCCAAGGGCATTGTATCTGACAGTGGTCACTAAAGTTCCTGCTCTGTATCAGTGAGTATAGATACTGGTTTTCAGAATGAGTGCAATATGCCACGAAGGAAAACTGAAAATGTAGATGTTTTTGTTTAACTTCCTAAGAGGCGTGTCCCAATAGACCCACTGTAAAATGGAAAGCATCCCAGCCTAAATGCAGGAGGAGAGGACGAGATGGTGGTGTGTATCCGTAACCCCAGCCCAGGGAAGGTTGAGACACAGGGATCTGGAGCTCAAGACCAGTCTGGGCTACCTAATAAAACCCCACCTCAAGTTTTAAAAAATATTAAAAGGCAATTACATTAATAGACGTAACCTACTCAGAATTCTGGTTTAACAGCACGGTTCACTATAAAGTTGGTTTTTTGCCTTCATGGTCACATGGCTGACTGGAGCTGTGAGGTGCTGTCATAATTTGTTGCCATGAGAAGGCGTGGCACTGCCCCTGGCGAACTTGGGATAAGATCAAATTAAAACATTGCCATTTTTTTTATGAATATGGACCATGCTTACATCAGCATGAGTGATAATTCAAGCTGAGAGTCGGGGTCAGTGCATAAACACACGCACACACTACTTTGACAATTCCCAGAGGGGCATAGGTACACTCTGGTCATACACATCCCTGTGCCCTCCCTTAGTTCTCCCCCCGCAATCCCCGCCAAGTCCCCATGCCGCTTTCATGTCTTGTTCCTTTGTAACTCACTGGCTTTAACCTCCATCACTTGGTGTGGGAGTGAAACTGCAGAAGGAGCACGGGTAACTCACTATACTCCTGAAGAGGAAGACAGTGAGTCTCCTCCCCCAGCAGCCCTCCACCGCCTTTCGCTCCCCTGGACATGTGTAATTGCCCCCTCCCATCTAGAATGGAATGTTTGCACATACGTTTTTAAGTGGTTAAATGTATATATGGGCTTGACTTAGACTGAGGCAGATTAAACAAAATCTATTTCTAAGTTTTTAATGTTGCTCCTGGTGAGGCAGCCTCCTCCTCCTCTTCTTCCTCTTCTTCCTCCTTTCCCTCCCCCTCCTCCTCCTCCTTCTTCTCCTCCTAGTCTACCTGAAGCTTAGTTCACAACAGGACAGAGGAGATGGAAGAACCAAGACCCCAGGGGAGTTATGGAGTGTTCATGGTTTCTTGAGTTGATAACACTGCTCATACCAGATGAATGGAGAATTAAGTTACATGGACTACCACTTTCATTATTTATTACACTAGTAAGATTAAGAGACATCATATGCAATCCTGGTTGGTTTTTGTTTTTGTTTTTTGTCAACTTGTAAAGTTATTTTGAAATAGGGACTCTCAACTGAGAAAATGCCTCCATCAGATTGATTTATAAGCAACTTTGTTAGGTGTTTTCTTGATCGGTGATTGATGGAGGGGGGCCCAGCTTATTATATGTGGGGCTATCCCTGGGCTGGTGGCCCTGGGTTTTAGAAGACCAGGATGAGCAAGCCATGTTGGAGAAAGTCAGTAGGCAGCACTCCTCCATGGCATCTGCTCCAGTTCCTGTCTCCTGCCTCCTGCCTCCTGTCTCCTGCCTCCTGTCTCCTTCCTCCTGCCTCCTGCCCCCTGCCCCCTGCCTCCTTCCCCCTGCCTCCTGCCTCCTGCCTCCTGCCTCCTGCCTTGAGTCCCTGCCCTGACTTCTTTCAGTGATAGAAGTGAGATAAGCCCTTTCCTCCCCAGGCTGCTTTGGGTCAAGTTGTTTTATCACATCAATAGAAACCATAACTAAGATGTAAACAGATTCCATGGAAACATTATCAGAGTGGAGGAACTATATCTCTCTATCTCTATCTCTATATCTATATATGAGATGTTTGCCTCTTTTTGGATAGTCTTAATTTATTTTTCTGCTTTCAACTCTGTTATACTTTTCTGTCTCCTTTTGGATCATTCCTTAAAAATGTAATTGGCAGCGAAAGTTTAAACCCTAAGCAAAACTCCACGATGGCTCTTCTAACTGTAAAGAGGTTCAGTGAAATAGAAAAAAATAGAGTTTGCACTGATCAATAGATTGAGTGTCTGTCCACCTTAGTCTAGCTGTGTGATGTTTATGTGTGAGTTAACTACAATAAAGTGATTTTTTAAATTACAAAACTAAGGGCCCTAGAGAGGACAAGTCTCCCTCCCCCCTCCCTCCCTCTCCCTCTCTCTCTCTCTCCCTCTCTGTCTCTCTCTGTCTCTCTGTCTCTCTCTGTCTCTGTCTCTCTGTGTCTCTGTCTCTCTCTCTCTCTCTCTCTCTCTCACACACACACACACACACACACACACACACACACACACACAGCATGTGTTTGTGTCTGACTGTCGGCCAGGATGGCCTTGAACTCCCATCCGTTTGCTTTGATCTCCCCTGTACTGGGATCACAGGCATGTCCCCCTATGCTCAGCATGGGGTGGCTTTTGAGTAAGTACTGGTCTCAGAACTCATTCTGCAATGGCGTCTTAGAAGAGCCTTGCTTGTATGTGAAAACCCTCCCATGTGTGGAAGAAACTATGAAAAACTCCTATTTCATGTTTGGGCGCTATATTAGTCAGCTTGGACTTCCATAATAAAACACCATACTCTAGATGAATTAAACTGTAGAAATCTACTTGGAATAGCTCTGTAGACTGGCAGTCCAAAATAATGCACTAGCCTGGCTGGTTCCTGAGGGTCCACTTCCCAGCTCGCCCATGGTACCCCTTTATGTTTCCACACGGCTTGGTCTTTTCTTTCTTTGGAGCACTGAGTAAGCTCTGGAGGTTATGAAGGAGGTTGCCTTTCCCCAGGTCCACAAAGAGCAGTGTTAAAGATTATGTTAGAATAGGTATTAGTTATGAGCCTCATCTTAAGTCCACCCCATTCTAAGAAGTTCACAAATATTCTCATACTTATTCCTCACAATACCCCTAGAGAGCTTTCTTCCCTCCTTCTTCTCACAGAGGTAGTGCAGAAACATCGCGCTAGGAAATGTCATAGTTCAGGGTCAAAAAGGGTATCTGGTTCCAGAGACTGTGGCCTTGGTCAACACAACCTTTAATGGTGGGGTGGACAGCACGCAGACAAGAGATGGGTGGAGGTGACGCTCCTGGACAGGGTGTGGGGGAATGCACTTCCCATCCCAGGTCAAAACAGGGGCCAGTGTATGAAGCTGTTTTGTATAAAGCTGTAAGTGCAATAGATACACAGGTGTTTGCCAAGCTTAAAACAGGCATAGACCTGAAGCTCCTACCAATGTTAACTAGTGAAATAAACAGCCTTGTTCTTGGCCTAATCCCAGTTTCCTGCCTTTTTTTTTTTTTTTTTTGGAGAAAGATCAAGGCTCTCTTGATTTAGGATTACAGGATCAAGGCGCAAGACAGGGCTTGTTTAGTGACACTCTGTGGACCCACCTGGGGAAGGATGCCACATCAGTATCAATAGTTCTAGATGATTCTGTGGCGTGATGAGCTCCTCTCAATAAACATCTGCTCAGTGGTCATCAGGTAAGACCAGAATGCTGTGTGTCCCACAGTTTAACATGCTGGTGGCATTTCTATGTGACATCTACACCAGCTATTGCTACAGTGCGCATCCACACCTGTTGCTTCTGGTTGGGTGGCTGGAAGGATGAAGGCGACACACTCCTGAGATGTGTGACTACCATCTGAGAGCAGAACAGGGATTGCGGGTTTTGCTGAGTAGAGTTCAGCCTCAGCTTACATTGAGACTGAACAGCAGGTTACATTGTCCATCCTTTCAAGCTCCTGCTCCCTCTCTTAGAGAGCATAACAAGTATGTAACAACCTTGGGGGAGCACTAGCTGGTGCCCACTATGTAATAGGGCATTAAGGGTGTGAGCTGTTTTCCTCAGGTGCTGTAGATTGTATTCTCTTCCTTAAAGCATGCTCCTGCTGGAGCTGACTGAAGCCATCTTTCTTCTGACCACAAACCTTTCCAACTCCAAGATGCTTTTGCAGTTTTGGTAAAGGGCCAATGTGCAATGCCCACCGGGAGTTTCAGGATACTGGCAGTAGAGCAAGAAGTAGAGATGTGCAGACATGGACTAGACTGACTTAAAACAGCGCGTCTCAGCCTGTGAGCTGGGACCCCTTTGGTCAGGGCGGGGAGGTCACAGATCAGATATCATCCTGCATATCAGATATTTACACTATGACTCATAGCGGTAGCATCATTGCAGTTATGACGGTATGGTTGGGGGTCACCACAACATGAAGAACTGTACTAAAGGGCCCCAGCATTAGGAAGGTTGAGGACCACTGACTTAAAAGGACATAAGTATAAAACAGTATTCTGAACATAGGGAGACTTGAAGTTTTCATCTCATTGGAGGACTTTCCAAGTTTTTTTTTTTTTTTTTTTTAATGTCATAGTTCAAAAGCGCCAACTCAACTGAAATACCTTCTCTTACAAAGATTATAACAAGGCAAAAAATGTGAACTACATGATCAGGCAGTAGCAAATAAGGACCACTAGTGGACTAATAGAAGGGGGGTGGGGGCAGACAGAGACAGAGACAGAGAAAGGGCGGTAATAGGCTCCTAATCACGTCTTGGAACACAGGTTTCTGCAGTCAATACTCCTTTAACAGACCTGTTCGGGTGACGGGCAGTGACCAGCGACCCAAGAGTTAAATGTTCCCCTCTTCTCTGCAGATCTCAGTCTTCAGAGTTTTCTGGGTTACTCTACAGTGACAGAGCATTTAATATGTACATATGCTGTTCTTCATGTGGGGTGCATCGCTCCAGCAGCAGAAACACAGGTTAAAAACAACCAGTAGACAGAAGAGACCGTCTGAGCAGAATTGTTGAGAGGAAGAGATTTCAGTTGACTGAGAAGGAAGGTGGGGGTGGGGTGGCTGTGGAGATAAGCATATGGGTTTAATTTCCTATCGATTTCAACCTCAGGAGGAACAAGTTGCCTTTGCAGCTGGATGGGCTGTCTCGCAGAAGCCTGTGTTTTTATTTTGACTGGGACTCTCTTCCCCTCCCATCTGTATCCTGCCTTCTTGCATGGATGCTCTGTTGGGGGAACTTGAAGGACCTTATTGATTATTGATTGCCAAGGCTATGGATGGAGCATAGACTGCATGTGGTGAAAAGCCTTTCTGGGTGGTGACCAGGAAGTCCCGTGCAGGAGCAGAGGAGGTGTCCCTTAGACACACACTTCTCTTTTCTTGCATCCTAGGTTAGGAAATGTTGACCTCCAGCAAAAGCATGGCATGTTCTCCCTGCCTCCTCCTTTTTCTGAGACAGGTTCTATCTATGTAGCCCAGGCTGGCCCTGAACTCATGGATCCTGCCAGCAGTCTCCTAAGACTTGGGATGTCAAGCATGTACCACAACATCCCAAAGTATTTGCTTGCTTGTTTGTTTACTGTAGTTCTAGGAATCAAATCCAAGACCTTGTATGTGGCGACAAGCCCTGCCCCATCCCACCACATCCTCAACTCCAGATGATCTTTACTAACAAATAAGAAAGCTGGTTTTGCCTCCTGAACACAGAGAGATGTTAAAAAAAAAATAGCCAGTTAAGATTAAACATAAGTAGGGTCAAGTCTTCGATGGTACTGTTTCTGGTGTGTTCGGGCGCCACTTGTGGCTGGAACTGCCTCCCGTGACATCTTCCTGGCTTCTGCGGCACAGCCATCCGTTAATCTCTTCCTGACCACCCAGACCCAACGTGACTGACCTGTAACTAGTGCCAGGCAAGGGACAGGTGGGTGAACTGAGTCTGGAGCCCTACCAGCCCTCCAGTGACAGACTAGGAAAGCTTGAGAATAAACTCCGCATGCTTTAATTGATTACAAGCTAGGAGAAGCAGCTCCTACAAAAACTGATTTTGGCGGGCGGCTTGTCATGTTAGCGCAGTCAGTCTCACAGAGGTGGAGCCCGGAGCTGCCGCTGTTGCTATCTTTCCCCGCCTCACGCATCTCCTTCCTCGGGCCTCAGTTTCCTTCTCAGTATCGCGACACTGGTCGCATCTCTTCCTCTTCCTTCTGGTGTATTTAGATCTTGAGTGATACACAGTACCCCTGGCTTAATGGTTCTTGTTTCACGTCAATAAACGTGTGTGTGTGTGTGTGTGTGTGTGTGTGTGTGTATGTGTGTGTGTGTGTGTACGCTCAAGGTGGTGTGTTTTGTCTAGTCTTTAGTTGGCATGACAATTCAGGATAGAAATAGTCCAAGGAGTCATCATTAACAGGCAGGGTAGAGAGAGTAGTGGATATAAAAAGGATTGAGATTACTTGGTGCCTTTGAATAGCTTATCATTAGTGGAACGACCGTGGTCAGGAGGTTCTGAAAAGGGGAAGAAGAACTTTGTGTGACCAGCAAACCTTGGAAACATCTGGTAGAGTGGAGTGCTGGTCGTGCTATGAGAGTGAGGATAGGGAAGGTTTTATTTTGATGAGAAGGTTTGAGAAGGTTCGGCTACTCCCGCCCCCCACCCCCCATTTCAAGCAGGAATGGGATGGTTGACTGGGGCAGGGGGAACCAGAGTGGAGTTTAATATTTGCTGAGGAAGATGCTTGGAGTGGACGGGCTCCAGTGTTTGCAGGATGACTTGATGATCACCTCTCCTTTTTATGTCCTTCATTGTCACCCCAGGATTGCTGTTCTCTTGCTTTACAGTATCTGTAGTACATGACCTCACACGAGGACAGCTTCCAGAGGCAAAGGCAAAAGCAAGGCCCTCTCTTCATCTAAAATACTAGGTTTTTATTTTTAAGAAACAAAATTCTTTCCTGAAGTACCCTGAATTGGTCAGGGTTCTCTAGAGTCACAGAACTTTTGGAATGCTCAGTGCCACAAGGCTGGGTCTCCATTGGTCTTCGGTGTACACTGGAATCCTGAAGAAGTAGGCTCCAGTGCACTGAAGCAATGGTCCTGCTAGCGGGGCAAGGACAGGCAGACAAGAGCAAAAACCTCCTTCTTCTATGTCCTTGTACAGACTTTTAGCAGAAGATATGGCCTATATTAAAGGTGTGTCTTCCCCTGATCAAGAGTTGGATTAAAGGCGTGTGTCTTCACACTTCAAGATTCAAATTAAAGGCCTTCCAGCCTTACTATGCGGATCAAAGACTTATATAGTCTTCCCACCTCAAGATCTGGATCAAAGGCATGTGTCCCCCTACCTCAAACATCCGGACTAGCAGTGCATTCACCCACTTCAAACCAAGCGGGAAATCTCCCACAGGTGCGCCCTCCATTTCTGGCTTGTAGTTCATCCCAGATATAGTCAAGTTGACAACTAAGAATAGCCCTCCCCCACACCCTCCCCCGGGTTTTCCTAACAGCTTTGCTTTTGTCTGTTCGGGCAGCTGTGATAAGGTTCCTTTGACTGGGTAATTGATAAGCAAGAGGAATTTATTGCTCGGAAGGAGGCTGCGGAGTAGAGGCGTTAGCGGGCAGTGTCCGGCGAGGCCCCTTTCCTGGCCCACAGGTTGCCTGGATGCTTTGCCCTCACATCGTGGAAAGGAGAAAACATGTTTCCCCACTCCGTGGATCTCTAAAAAAGGCACTAGTCACCTCCCAGGGACCCGCCTCCGCACACCGTCACCTCGGTGGGTAGCTTGTAACCTATGAATTCGGGATGACACACATATTTAGTGCCATAAGCAGTTAGCAAGAGGAGTGTCTCCCTGGTCATCACAGATGCATTATTAGTGATTATGATGGAGATTTTGTGGGAATGGGGAAGGGTGGCAGTCAATTGACCAGCCAACAGTATCAATGGCACTCTCTTCTAGCACTTTTCAGAAAGGATATTTGTCTCATTTTAGTGGCCGAGCTTCATCCGCCCTCCGTCCAAGGTCTTCCCGCTGGTGATCCCTGCTTCCACTGGGCTTCCTTAACCTCCCAATTGGGAGTCTTTCTTGAGTATGGTTTTCTTGCCCTGTGCCCTCCACACAAGCCTTCACATCAGACTTCAGATCAGACAGACCTGGGTTCAAATCCACCTCGGATGCATCTCTCAATAGCCTCATGCCCTTGGCCAAGTTGTTTAATGCTGTTGCTGTCCGAGCCTGGATGCCCGGCTCTGAAAAGTATTCAAGAAGTAGTTCTTTTCCCTCATTGGCATTTATGGAGGTGTCTTCATGTGGAAGGCATATAATAAAGGAAATTATTTATAGGTTCCTACAAACTAACAACTCTGGACACCCGAGTTAGCACTGGCTCCTTAACAGCTCAGGAAATGAAAGAGAGAGAGAGAGAAAAAAAATACATACCTGAGATGCCAGAGTGAGAGGCAGAGTTAAGATGGAATGCAGTTGCTACTCAGAGCCTGGCTGTGTAGCCGTTGTACCATTCTCCCTTCCCATGTTGTTCCTTACAGTTGACTTGTGCCCAGTGATGACAAACTTCCCATCAGACCACAGACCTTAGAGAGCAGCTGAGCCCAAAGCAAGGTATATGGCGGTGGACAACGAGGAGTAGGAAGGAGTAGTGGCTATGTCTTGTCTACGATGATGGTGGGAGAGGTCTCGGGAGGGAGTGGAGACATTTCATTACCAATGCTTCATGCGGGTCCGAGATGGTCTCTTCCCAGTCACTCTGATCCCAGCATCCCAGATTTGTCTGTCGGCTCCTCTACCTGAAGCTAAGGGAAGTATCCAGGCCCAAGGATCTAAAAGCTCCTTCTAAAACATCATTGAGAAGTAGGTTATGTTCTGGGCAAGAAAAGATGTGGGTTTGAAGCTAGAATTGTGAACAAGATGGAAAATGACTGAGCGGAGGACACGGCCACCACCTTTGGTTAGGAAAAGCCTGTGCAGGTTGTAGCACACGATTCCATCTGATGAATTCAGGTAGCGTCAAAAGTTTAGGGGACCCACTAGAGCCTCAGGTTTCAGAAAATGGAGGAGAGGCAAGGAAATAAAATAAATAAATATAAATAAATAAATAAAGAGAGAGAGAGAAAATAGGGCAGGGTAAAGTGAGCTATAGCATTTAAAGCAGATATTAAAGAGGAAAAAAAGAAAAGAAAAGAGAAAAGAAAACCAACCCCCTGCTTTGCTGGCTATCCTACCTTTCTGTGACTTCTCTTGATGGTGGCATTTCATCTGGGGTCACAGATCCAAACACCAGTGTCACCCTCCATGAGAAGAAGCAGATGATTCACAGACCGTTCTGGAAAGGAGGACATATTTCTGATGTTAGTGTCTTGTTTTAGCATCTTGACTTACACAGGAGCTGGGAGAGCAAGGAGTAGGGTGGTCGGCCTGGGGTGTGTGTGTGTGTGTGTGTGTGTGTGTGTGTGTGTAACTGCTGTCTCTCAACTGCTCGGTGCTTCTGAACGTCTCCTTACCCTTTGTTCTGCTGGTGTTGCCTTTAGGTTTTGCAAATAGTATATCAAGTTGGATGTCTCGAGAAGACTTTCTCCATACCGAGTTAAGTTAGAGCACCCACAAAAATGGGTCAGAGAGTGGAGTTAGATAGCCAATATCACTCTATGGAGTCTTTTCACTGTGTACAGTGAGTGGCTTCTGGGTAATCTTACAGGTCAAGGTTACAGTTGATTGTCTGTTTAGACTTCATTGAGCATTGCTAGACCCTAGAAATGAATGACAAGCTGGCCATTTTAAAAGAACTTTTGTTTACATAGTTTCACTGTAACGTTGGATAGAAGTAAGATAAAGGATTTATTTATTTATTTATTTATTTATTTATTTATTGTTAAATGAGATGTAAAGGTGTGGGCCCAAGCACCTAAATGACTTGTGGGGGAAGGTTTATGATTTCTATCTCTGGAATCCAAATTGTGGCAGACTCTAGACAGAGGTACTGTATTGTGGAGCTTTTGTTATGTCTTGAGAAGATACAGGGACTCTTGGGTTCATAGTGTGTCAGGACAGTGCTGTACGCAGAGGAGAGGATGGTGACACCCTTGGGTCCCTAGATGGCTGTTTCCATAGGGTCCTGGTTTGTTGGATGCAGTTTTGCTTTGGGCATATCGTGGCTTAGCGAGCAGTTAGGGAATATTCAAATTCTCGATTCATAAGTATAGAACTGGGACACTGGAAGGGACCTCAGAGCATTTACCCAAGTCATGATCACAAGTGAGAAGGAGACTCAGTGGGACTGATGGGCTGAGGCCAGGCTGGACCACTAGAAGCCAGCAAGAGCAGCGTGAGCACAGGGCTCTAGCCTCTATTATGTACTGCCTCACGTTTCTTTCTGTTGGGTTTTGTCTGTGTGGAAAGCCAGCGCTGGGAGCAGGGGCTATGAAGTCAGTGAGCCTCAAGACACATTTCCTCCTTTGTAAGAGTTGTGCACCCAGGGCACAGTCAAGACAGAAACTGAGGGTAGAGACAGAAGGGGTATGGCAGGTAAGATTGTCTCCTTCACTCAAGAAAGGAGAATTGTTCTGATGCTGCCAATGGGAGACTTCTGATCCCATTTCGTGGGCAGAATGGGGTCAGCTGTCATCACTTAACCATAAGAGGGGAACCATTAAGCCGTAGCCTCTGTAGTTGTAGGTAGGAATGAGAGGGGGTGGGACTTGGCTCTCTGGGTCAATTAACCGAGTCTGCTTCGGTTGGATCCTGAATCCCAGGGAGCTGTAGATGTGATGCAGGCTATGGCTAGCCTCATGCCTCAGGTCACACTATCCAAACAAATCGAGTGACGGTAATGGAGATGGTCTGACTTTTCAGCATGGTGGGACTTGCTGCGATTCCCCAGGCTCAGCACTGGAACAACAGTGGTCTTTCTTTGACAGCATATAGGTGGAGCTTTGGGGAGAGGGAGATGAATGAGGTCATACTATTACAATCGCTCAGAAAAAAAAATAAAAAAAAACCTTCCTAAAATACAAGATGCTTTCTATTGCCACCAGCCATCCTTTGGAGGTTTTCCTACTGCTTAAAAACCAGGTAAGGCTGCCAAATGTGGGAGGGCTGTAATCACACGTCTTGGGAGGCTGGGGCAGGAAGATGATTAAGTTCAAGGCCTGCCTGGGATATAGAGTAAGTTTAGGGCCAGTCTAGGCAATTTAGCAGAACAGTCTCTCAAAATAAAAAGTAAAACAGAGCTGGCATATGACAGCTTAATAACAGTTCTTCCGCTGGGCGGTGGTGGCGCACGTCTTTAATCCCAGCACTTGGGAGGCAGAGGCAGGCGGATTTCTGAGTTCGAGGCCAGCCTGGTCTACAGAGTGAGTTCCAGGACAGCCAGGGCTACACAGAGAAACCCTGTCTCGAAAAACAAACAAACAAACAAACAAACAAACAAACATAACAGTTCTTCCCTGCACGCAGGAGAGCCAGGTTCAAAATCCAGTACTGCAAATCAAAGAACCAGGTAAAATTCCCAGAGGCTCCATGGCTTAGTTCTGCCAGGGCTGTGTCCAGGGTGCTGTCACAGAAGGGTTTGTGCTCACAGGGTCACCACCTGGACCACAGCTGTGCAGCGACAGCTGAGCCCTCACTGGGCCATGCTTTCTCTCTACCACCCTCCCAACATTGAGATATATGCATTGAGGAAGAAGCCCAGGGACTAGGCCCTGACATCAAAACCGGGGGAATTCAAGGAGAAAGAAGGGGACGCTCCATTGTCCCCACCAGAGCACCCCAGCATTGCACCTTTCAGTTGGCTTTTCCCCTTCTGGGCGGCTGGGTTTGCATTACAAAGACTCTGCCTGGACCATTGTTAGTGTAGGGCTGCTTTCCCAGAGCTGGGTGGGTGTTTGATGGATTTGTTCAATAAGAGCAAGGAAGGACAAACTGGAACCAGGAAGCCACCACTCAACTATTTGTGGACTTTGGAGGAGGTTTGAGGAATTCACAACTGAACAGTTTTTACAAAAGGCGTTTGAATCTTTCTCTTTCTCGTGTGAAAGTTTCTGAATTGCCATCGAGACAGAAAGTGTAGATTTCAGTATAGAAGTTTGGTCTCCAGCTATGCCCGAGAGGGATTTTGCTGACTAATATTCATCCTAGACCTCTGCTGTCTTCTCCTAGGACCCTGTCCACCCACTGGGTTCTCTGAGGACTGCATGTGTGGCATTCTTGAAGCCACTTTGGAGCCTCCAGATCACTAGGGCAATAAGAAGTAATGTGGCCAATTTTCTGTTTTTCCCCCTTCTTGGGGTCTGACAGAGCATCTCAGATTTCTTTCGTAAAATGAAGAATTGTCAACATTCAGATTCTTTAACTGCCAAGACTGTGGTTCAAAGTTTCTGTCAGCATGTATTTGGCCTCAGGGTAGGCAGCTATAGTTTGGAAGAAGGTGCTACTCCGGTCCGTAGAGCAATGAGACAGTGTCATTGGCGGTACAAAAGAAGCCACTTGTCCAGGACATTTCTTTGTTGATAAATCAAATGAGGAATAGTTCTATCCACCCTTCACCCCAATCAGTGGTGGATTTTACTTGTTGTTGTTTGTTTTTCTCACAGAGAGGACTGACAGAGGGTGGCTACGGCGATCTTGTGTACTTTACCTGTCAGACATTTCCTCCTGGTGTGATGTGGTGTGATGTGATGTTATCTCTCTCATCTCTCAGGAAACAATGGTGATATTTCATAGTTCACTGTCCTCTGGTTGGAGCAAAGTGTGTGTGTGTGGGGGGGTGGGCAAACAAGGGTCACACTTGGGCCACAGGGAAACCGGGAAAATCCATTCAAGATGTTCATTTCCATGTGCGAGGAGTACAGTGGATTTCAAAGTAGTTGCTTTCTGTGTCTTCTTGTAGGGTACGTTAACAGCCCCTCATTGGAAGAACATTTTTAGATAATCTCGGTGACAGGGTGACATTCACTGATGTGGGAACACTTAAAAAGAACAGAGTCTCACTGTGTAGATGTATAGATGAAGACACTGACAGGAGACATTTGCTTCCACTGACAACCAAGAGTGGGGAGAACCATTTAAATCACTCGAGGGCTCCACTCTCGTCTCATTGCAGTCCTCCAGACTCACCTCACCCCAGTCTCCAGTGGCTGGGTTTGAGGGGGACATTGGAGGTGGTCACCTAACCTGGCTGATTATCTTGAAAACTGGAGTTGCCAGAGGCCTAAGCCATCCTGTTACAGCACAGAGCGGGTGTGCCTGTTCGCATGTCTTTCCATCCACACTGAAGCCTCCCTCATTCTCTGGAGCTGGCTTCTCCCTTGTGTTGTGTGTTTGCATACCCATGCCGTGGACTTTGCTCCTGCTGTCCTGCTCCGGAAGGTCCTGTTTATTCATCCCTCTCCAGCGATCCACTTCACTGTTTCTGTGACTGTCCCTCCCTGCTCCCGGTCTAACCACAACATCTAACCAGTGTCTCCTGCTCCCACTTCAGCGCAAGGACAGCAAGCTGGGACTCTCCCATCCCATAGACTTGTGCTTCGACAATGCTTGATGTTGAAGACATGTTCGTCAAATTGATTATTCAGTCTACCGGTCATACCGTTCTCAAAGTTGAGAATATACCAGAGGTGTGACACCTCCCTCAGAAACCTGCCATTCCACTGAACCTCTTGGGGGACCTGTGGGGTATTCGCCGAAACAAACCCAGAGCGTACTGAGGAGAACGGAATCGGCCAGAATTTATAGTTAGACTTTGGATACTGGCTACCACCAGCATGGACCGGGCCTTACCTAACCACTACCTCTGTCCACCTCTGTGCAGCTCTAGGTGTCAAAAGCCTTGCTTTACACTTGAGCAGAGGCAAAGGAAGTTGACAGACTTGGTTCAAGATCCCAGAACACCAAACAATGGCTAAATGGGTTTTGGATCTTGGTCAGTTGAAGGCTAATGGTGGTATCTTTGACTGTTGAGTCATACAGTCTTTGAATGCCTCTGCCCCAGTATGCATTTAAATGTGTGTATGTATTTAAATGCTACAGTGGTTGGCAGGCAGATGATGGCAGGAAGATGAGAGGGCTGGAGAGGAGTTTAGCTTGGATGGAACTGGTTTTCTTACATCCAGGCTTAGAGGAGCGCAACTGAAACATTTCTAAAGAAATCAGTGTCTCTCAATCTATCAGACTATTAAAAAAAAAAAAAGACTACAAATAAACGAGAATTTCCCCAGGCATCTCATACTGGAAGGAAAAGTTTAACTGTGAAAAAGAGATTTCATACACTTTTAACAACGTGTCAGATCACCTTACAGGACAAAGTGGAGGCTCAGACAGGACCACACCTTGACCTGATTACGTAGGTGTGACTATCTTTAACCCTCTATTTAAACTTTAATCTCACTTCAGGATTCCAAAGACAGACTTGGAGCATTACCAAATCTCTGTCCCTCTTCCCATATTGGCCATATTGAGAAAATCTTCCTTTTTTTTTTTTCCTCTCCACTATTAATTTGGCTCCTTTAGTTGGTTTATTGAAGATGGGGGGGGGGGCTGTACCTGACTCGGGGAAGAAGCTGTAAGCTCAAGTTCAGTCTCAGTAGGACCCTGGGATCGGAACTGGAGGCTTTGACTGGTGCTGCCTCCTCAGGTGATGTATATAGAAAGAGATCCCCGGGCCTCCGGAAGTTGACAGCGGAATTATTGAAAAGCAGTGATGACCGGCACACACCCAGCAGCCCAACCTATAGTCCTTTGATCTCTTGGAGAAGAGGAGAATTGAGAGGCAAATGTTGAGTAAAATCCGAGTTAGGGTCCAGAAGATAGAGTGCAGTGATTGGTGCCCAGCTCCAGTAATGCTCGCTTCAGGGCCAGAGGCTCAGCTCCTGCCTCAAGTTCGCCTAGAGATCTGGCCATGAGCTCGGCTTAGGAGAGGAATGGCTTCCAGCTGTTCTCTGTCAGCCCAAGGCAGTGGTCAGAGCCTAGGATCTGTCTGGACTTTGCAGCCCTGGAAGGCTTTGCTGCAGACCAGAGAGCTGCTAGGAGGCCCCAGAATTGCCTGAGAACAAAGAGGCAGTAAACACACACGCTGAAGCCTTTTACCAACTGGCTGTGGCCCAAACTAAAATGAGAAATGAATTGCTGAGGTAAGCAAGTCTCTCTCTCATTCTCTCTCTCTCTCTCTCTCTCTCTCTCTCTCTCTCTCTCTCTCTCTCCCTCTCCCTCTCCCTCTCCCTCTCCCTCTCCCTCTCCCTCCCCCCCCTCTCTCTCTCTCTGTGTGTGTGTGTGTGTGTGTGTGTGTGTGTGTGTCCATCTGTGTCCTAAGTTGTTGGGAAAGAAAACCCTGTATTAACTAGAAATGTTTAGCTTGGACCATTGAAAGCCGTGGACAAATGAATACAGCGGATTTGGTTTCTACAAATCTTTCTACTGAAAAATTGTTTGGACAAGGCTGAGAAATATTGGCAGCTCATCTCTTATACGTACTAACTTTGAGAGAGGAAGCCAAGTGTTTATGCAAGCCAAGGTTGTGTTTTCAGGAGAGTGAAGGTCATGGTCACAGAGGAATGCTTCTTCCCACTGCTGTCTGCTTTATCTAGGGTTATTGATGACGCGGGAACTGGCAGGTCCTCTCTGTAACTTTTAAACAGCACTATTTTCTTTGCCCCTATTGGGCAGAGAAAGAAGCTGATGTTCAGGTTACATAGGTAATTTGTTCAAAGTCACACAGTCAGATCCTGAACTCCAGTCTCTCAGAGGAGATCTGATCTTCCAGCAAAACACAGGCTGCATTTGCCGCTTTGTCTTTGTAAAATACAAATGAAACATGCTTGCCATTTCAGTGTCCATCAAGAGGATGTGGAAATGATTGTATTCTCAGTTATTCATCTTTGTCACCAATACTTAACCTTGAACTTTGTGCAAGCTAGGCGAACATTTACTAATGAACTATATCTTTGACCTATTTATTTATCTTTATTTTATTGAATATTATTGATTCTTTCATTGTATTCTTCCCCCATCTCTTCTTATCTTATCCCCATCATGAGCAAGTCTTCCTCCTCCTTTTGTCTTCTGTGTGTACACATGTACTTGCGTGAACATGCGTGAGGGGTTGTTTACTTCAGAAAGGGCAACTTACCAGGGCTATGTCACTGTTGAATGTGATTCCTCCCAGCAACCATTACTGGCTCAAGGGACCTAGTGGCCCCCAGGACTTCCACCAGGCCATGTGCCGATGATCCAGGCTGGTACAATACCCATGTCATGTCCAAAAGTCAGTGTTTCACAATGTTCCTTCCCATCCTTTGCCTCTTACATTTGGTCTGTTTCATGTTCTGTGATTCCCGAGCATGGGATCTAGATGTCCCATTGAGGGCTAAACTCTTGGTAGTCACTTAATCTCAGTCTGCGTCAATAGTTACCTGTTACCCACTGCAACAGAACCTTTTCTGCCCAGAGCTGAGAGCATCCCTAGTCTATGGACATAGGCATAACCATTTATTTAGTTGGCAGTTTGACTGTATGAACCTTTAACAAAACAACAGAAGTAGGTGTCCCGTCCCTCAGGGTAAAGGACTTTTAACTAGTTTAACAGTACCAGGCATGAATTACCCCCTTTGGAGCAGGCTTCAAATCCTGTCAGAAGGCAGTTACCTCCATAACAGGCTTGTCACTTTTGCACCAGTATGAGCATTTTGCTTGCCCTCTTATTTTTAGTCTTGAAACAAGGTCTCACTTATTTTGTACAGGCTGGCCTTCAACTCCCTTGGTAGCCTAGGCAGGCCTTGAACTTACAGTATTTCTGTCTCTGTGGTGGTTTGAATACGCTTGGCCCAGGGAATGGCACTATTAGGAAGTATGCCCTTGTTGGAGTAGGCATACCCTTGTTGGAGGAAGTGTGCCGCTGTGGGGGTGGTTTTGAAACCCTCCTCCTAGCCACGTGGGAGCCAGTCTTCTCCTGTTTGACTTTGGAACGAGATTTAGAGTTCCCAGCTCCTCTAGTGCCATGCCTACCTGGATGCTGCCATGTTTCCTGTCTTGATGATAATCTACTGAACCTCTGAACCTGTAAGCCAGCCCCAGTTAAATGTCCTCGGTCATAGTCTATTTACAGCAATGGAAAACCTAAGACACTCCCCAAAGCTTGGCTTACAGGTCCACACCAACTAACATAGATAATGTCTTACTTTAATCAGATCTTAGCTGAGTGTCTTCTAGCATTCAAGAAGATCCAGGTGGCAAGATCTGGATCCTATTTCTAGATCTTTAATGCTTTTACCTTTCTTATTGTTCACCTTGGCAAGATAAATATGTTACCATAGCTCTTGACCCCTTATGTATTAAGACTCAGTAAATTCATGTGTATATTTAGACATAAGCTCTTCACCTATGTTGCTACTTGTGATTTTTCTGAATTTTGGATTGAAGTCAGGCCAAGCATCTGTGGTTTTTAATTGGGCTGGTGTTCTGGGAGGGGCCTTAGCCAGAGGCCTTTACTCTGATGCAGTGTGAGCTTTAGGGATAGTGTAAGTCACAGTTTAACATCTGGGAAGATCTTTGGCCTTTTTCCACGAAGAGCTTGCTGCTAGAAATTAAGTGGGATTGTTAAGAGGTTGCTATGCCTGTTTGTTGGAAAAGGCTCAACCAGCAAAAGGGTCCAGGAGAACACGCTGGTTGGTATCACAGCTGAGTCTGAGCACCACAGTCAACTTCATATAAAATAACATAAGTAAAATAAAACCATCTTACACAGTTGTTCCTTTCTTTCTTTCTTTCTTTCTTTCTTTCTTTCTTTCTTTTCTTTCAAGACAAGGTTTTTTTTTTTTTTTTTTTTTTTTTTGTGTGTGTGTGTGTGTGTGTGTGTGTGTAGTCCTGGCTGTCCTGGAACTTTGTATGTAGACCAGGCTAGCCTCAAACATAGAGAAATCCACTTGCCTTTGCTACCCCTGCCCCCCACCTGAGTGCGATTAAAGGTATATGCCACCACCCCCCAGGCTGACTGCTCTTTTCTTTCTTAAATAAAAAATATATTTGATTTAAAATCATGTATAAGTATGCATCTGTCTGTCTGTCTGTCTGTCTGTCCCTGTGTTGGTGTGTGTCCAAGTGTGTGGGTGCCAGAGAAGGCATATACTCTAGTAGCCTAAGTTCCAGGAGGTTTTGATCCACTACCTTGGTGCTGGGAACAGAGCCCAGGTCTTCTGGAAGAGTAGCCAGTGTTCTCTGAGCCGTCTCTGCCTGTGGCCACATAACTGATCTGAAGAAAACAGTTTAAGAGAAGAAACAAACAGCAGCCACCTAACATCTTTCCACACCTTTTCTCAAGGTATGTCTGTTAAGTGTTAGGACATCTGCTAGTCCCACAGGAGAACATAGAGAAGCAGGCCATAGGACCATGAAAGGCAGCCTGGTTCCTGGTTGAGCAAAGGCTAGAAACCCCGGTGACCCTGAAGGGATAGAAGGCATTTTGCCCCACTCCTGGGCACCCGGCTCCTGTCACATACCTACAGCCCCCACACGGCCCTCCATATATTTGTGGCCATCAGTCACGGACGGGCAAGTCCCAAGCCCTTCCACAGGTAGAGGATGTGACTTGTGGTCCTGTAGCCTTAAGACAGATTTCCATTTTAATGAAGTACTTAAAGGCCTGGAGGACTTAGCCAATAAAATCTCCTTTCCAGACACTCCTCCCTGCAAAAGGAGGTATTTAACCTCAGGCCCACCCTGAGTAGCGGGTACAGTTTTATTCATTCACTTTCTGACAGGAAAATAAATGCCTTAAAACCATGGACTGCCTCTTTTCATCAGGATCTGCTGTGAGGAGCCATGAAGAAGGCCTTTGGGTAAAGAGCCGCGGTCTCGCCTCCAGTAGAAGGCCTCTCTGCTCTCCCAGCCGCGCGGTTAAGCCAAGCCCAAACCCACCTCAGACAAGCCAAGGACTCACCCCCTCGGGATCCAGCTGTGGCTCTCCCCTCTTTTCCCCCTCGGCCACGGGATAAATGCAGCCCGTGGGCCCCCACTCTGTTCTCAGCTCTCCTGTGGCATCCAGCAGTGCCTGGGTGCCTGAGAGCCTGAGAGCCTGAGAGCCTGAGAACCAGATGGCTCCGGCCTCCTTGCAGGCCCTGGGAGCCCCAGCTAGCTCTGGCTGTCCCCGGGGATATCTCAGACTGCTTCCCCCCACCCCCAGAGTGATGTCCCACAGCTTCCCATAGCCCAACACCTGCCTGGTGATGGTGTGGGGTAAGTGCGGTTCACTTCCTGTATCCTGCTTCCCTGAGTGGCTAAGCCCTGTTGCTAGCAGACACTGGCCCCTACAGCAGGAGAGTTGTGACATTCAGAATATCTAACACTCAGCAGCACTGTGTCTTAAATGAGATCGAGACAACAATCGCCAAACTCTATAGGCTTTTTAAGATGGGGAAAGTTGGGACAGACAAGATTACTGGCTTCAGCTGACACGCTGGGATGGTTCTCAAAGCCATGTAGTGGCTGGGTGCGGCAAGCGCAAACCCGTGTTCACGGGGCTGACTTGAAGCGGGGACTGCTTAAACTACAAACGCCTTGCTTAGCTTCTGAAGCTCCGGGCAGGAAAAGCCACAGGTCAAAATCTTGGCCAAGGCTGGGCTCGTTTTGTCAGTTAGTTGTAGGGAACCCTGTGAGTTCCGTAGGATCGCGTGCTCAGGGCCCCCCACCCCACCCCCACTCCCACCCCTTTTGCATCTTATGTAAGTGGGTGTCTGAGAACCATAAGCTCTTTTTGAAGACAATGAATCTATCTGGTTTTTGTCCTTAAGTTCTAATGCCCCCTGGAGCAAATCCTGCTTCGGAGGGGAGTGGGCCCACATTCATGCAGTATAGTTTGAGCTATATTCAGTGGAGGACAGGAAGTGTGGAGAGACTCTCCAAGCAGAAGTTTCTCTTTGATGTTCGCTGTGGGCACCGCTTAAAATCAAACACCATGCAAAGCCGCCTTTCTTTGTTCTTGGCACCTCAAAGAACTGGCTTGTTTAAATGCCTTCCAAAGGGCAGTCGATGAGGGAGAGGATCATGAGGCCAGGACTTAGGAAAACTAGTTTCTGATCTTGATTCTATGGATAAGCAGCTGGGAGTTTTGATCAAATAATCAGAGTCTCTAGGCCCCTCTATCCATGTCTTTAAAGTAAGAAAAACTCCCTGTTCCCCCATGAACACCCCCCAAATGCAGATTGCCTCTCTTGGAATTCACTGTGACAGCAGATATTGATATGTAACATACATTATAGTTCTGTCGGGTTAGTGAACTCTATGGAAAGCCCCGAGTGGTATCAGTTCCAGCTCTCTGTGGAGGCTTAGGGGCTGAATAGGAGAGGAGACTTTATTGTTATTGTTGTGATGTTATCGATCATTCGCCAAGCTCTTGGAGCAGCCGGATCCTGATAACGTGCCTTGTTGTGTTATGTCCCCTGCCCCTTCAGCAACACTGTGATCTGGTCTTTTCTGTTCACCTGCTTTATAAACAATAAATCCATGGTTTCAGAAGGCTAATTAGCTCACCCTGGTTTATAGGCTAACAGGTGACAGATCTGAACCCAAACTGGGTCTGTGTGGTTTCCAAAATCTGTGTTTCAGAATCTGTAGCTTTCAATGTCAGAGGGGCACAGGGTGTGTGTGTGTGTGTGTGTGTGTGTGTGTGTGCAGGCACAGGCATGCAGGTGTTGCTGTTTTGAGGTAAGAGCGTTTCACCATTTGTCCATCTTCCAGCTTCTTTATCTCTGCAGTACGAAGGCCTGTCCATTTCCCGGCGGATACTAGAGTCCGGCAAGGATCCAGAGCTCAAACAAAGCTCTTCCTTGTCAATGCTCTCTTAAGCACAGCTGTCCAAGTGCAAGAGTAACTGGACACTTTGCAGAAAGGCAGAAGGAAGCATGCAGGCCAGGTCAGAATTGCAGCTGACTCTGCCTGTGCTAAGAACACCCGCAATTGGGCCCTGGTGACCTGTGTGTAAGAACCAAAGGAGATCCCCAGAGGGAGACAGACAGGTGCAACTTCCAAAATGTTTGTGACCCTTAATTTCAGCTGCCAGATGTTTCTCAATGAGTTTTTTTAAAAAAAGAGGCAATTTCATTCAATTTTCAGTCTCAAGGTTGCAAGCATTTTCAACTCTGGTGAGGGGGAGACACAGGAGGCGTTGATTTCAAATGGATTGGCTCTGCTTTCTGTTCACATCAACAAAGCCGCCATTGATGGACACAGGCAGCATTAAAACCCAGAGCACATAAGCCAGGATGAGCAAACCAATCAGATGATGAAAGATGGCGGCTTTGGAGATACTGGTTAAGCCCTCTGCATGCTCCTGGGACATCGGTTCAGACTAGCAGCAGTACCACCCCGTGTAGGGGCTGTGATGATGATATGTAGACATCACTTCTGCCGGTGGACAGCGTTCTAATCTGCTGAGTCCTTTCATAACAAATAAAACACAACAAAGCACCATATAAAAGCCTTCACATGTGTGTCTGGAATGGTTTGTTAAAAAAGATTAAAGAAGGCCGGGCAGTGGTGGTGCGTGCCTTTAATCCCAGCACTTGGGAGGCAGAGACAGGAGGATTTTTGAGTTCGAGGCCAGCCTGGGCTACAGAGTGAGTTCCAGGACAGCCAGGGCTATACAGAGAAACCCTGTCTGGGGGTGGGGGTTGGGGGAGATCAAAGAAGCCTGGAGTGCTGTCACATCTGTGAAGGCCCCGGGCCACACACTTCCCACTCAGTGTCCTTGCTGATGTCATCAGAATGCGTTTCTGCAGACCTACTTCCTAACTGAAAGATCACATTCCTTTTCCTGGGTGCCCGGATGCTGTTGTTTGCTCTCATTACTGGGTAGGCTAGACAAGTCTAGACCCCTTGGGTTCTCTATACTGTCCCTCTATTGCTATGGCTTAAGTCTCAGTTAGCCCCAGCAAACCCCTTTGAACCTCATGATCTGTACTGAGGGGGAATTGAGAGCTTAGACACATACACATACACATACACATACACATACACATACACTTACACATACACATACACATACACATACACATACACATACACATACACATACACATACATTGTTTCACAGAGACCTGGCAGCCCTGAGCACCTGGCTGAGGTCACAAGAACCTATGCTAAACCCCAGCTACCACGCCCTTTATATTGCCTATTTCAGTCACCGGAAAGTATCAAAGTAGGCACGCTATTTGAGAAGTGTTTGGATGTCGAAGCCAGAGGGGACTCTGGCTTGAGGCATGTGTAGTCTTTGCTGCCACTGGGTGAGAAGCACTGGGATCTGCCATCAGAGTGGCCGTGGGGCAGGGGCAGCTTTGGGTTCCTTGAAAGAACTTTACCCTCTACTTCCCGTCTCCCTGTGAATGCAGCTTAAACCAAAAGGACACAAGTCTGGGATTCACTAAATAAAACCACCGGAAAGCAAGGTCAAAGGACTGAGGCCGGCAGGACCAAGACAAGTGCCTTGGAATGCGTCCTGGCGACCAGTGGCAAGGCTCAGGGAAGGCTCTGGTACCCCACGACAGAGTGGCTCTGGATGAATCACAGCACAGCAGAACAACGGGGCTGTTTCTCTGGAGTCATTTGTCAAGCTGACATCCCTGCTCAGGGTTATTTAGGGCTTTCCAAAGACGCCTCTCTCCCCTTCCCGAGGCAGGAAGCACCTGCATGCAGCTGCTGAGCTGTGGGTTTGCTCAATAGCACTTTGATATCCCTCAGGGCCATCAATTACCTTTCTGTCCCTGCTGGCAAGGACGTTGGGGGAGGCAAGGCAAGGGACACTAAGGAAGGAGGACGAGGGGGAAAGGACAGGGAGCACCCTGGCCATCTGAGGCTGGACACTGTTGGGGTGACTTCCCATTCATCTCTGTGGGATTCTTCCAGACAAGGGCTGCCTGCATTCTTGGCTACCTGGACCTGAAGAACATCTGGACTGACAAGGTACCAGGGGAAGAGGTCCCCTTCCCGAGCAGAGCTGTGCTCCTCGTGGAGCCTCTAGGGCAGCGGATCTCAACCTTCCTAACGCCGTGACCCTTCAATACAGTTCCACATCGTATAGTGACCGCAGCCCCCACCATAAAATTATTTCTATTGCTGTATTACAACTATAATTTTGATACTGTTATGAATCCTAATATAAATATCTGTGTTCTGGATGACCTTAGGTGACCCCTATGAAAGGATCATTTGACCCTCAAAGGGGTCCTGATCCACAGACTGAGAACCACTGCTTTAGAGGCAGAACAAGCCTGTCAGATGTGTGTGTGTGTGACCAGAGCAAATCTGCCCTTATGATTCAGGTGACTTGAAAGATAACACTGGAAAGGAATCAGAAGAAAAAGCATAGAAATAGTTAGACTTGGGGAGCGGGCCTCTGAACGTAGTCAGGGGGGTCAGGGTTGTGGAGTTCAAGGAAGGTGTTATGGTTTGTATATGCTTGGCCCAGGGAGTGGCACCATTAGGAGGTGTGGTCTTGTTGGAGTAGGTGTGTTACTGTGGGTGTGGGCCTTAAGACCCTCATCCTAGCTGCCTGGAAGTCAGTCTTCCACTAGCAGCCTTCAGATGAAGATGTAGGACTCTCAGTTCCTCCTGCACCATGCCTGCCTGGATGCTGCCATGCTCCCACCCTTATGATAATGGACTGACACTCTGAACCTGTAAGCCAGCCCCAACGAAATGTTGTCCTTTATAAGACTTGCCATGGTCATGGCGTCTGTTCATAGCAGTAGAACCCTAAGACAGAAGGCAAGGGATGAACCAGGAAACAGTTTTGATTATGGGGAGAATAATCACGAAGCTATTCATTACTGGTCTTTTTCATGGCAGTGTGGGTCAGAGATGCTTTGATGGTGCCTGAGGGGTTTTGCTCTGTGTGTGCTGAGTTATTGTGCTGTTGTTTTTTCATGAGTGGTAGAGGTTTGTTTGAGGAAAGATGACTTGCTCTGGGCTGGAGTGTAACTGGGTCTCTTCTCAGTTTGCATCTCCCACATCCAGGCTTAATCTTAGATTCTGAAACTTCTATTTGGACACCCTTCTCTGCTTCTTTGGCTGCTCTGAATATTGAGGACCCATTTATCTCCCTTAAAGGCATGTTGCATTAGGACTGTGTCCTAGTCAGAAAACAGTGACATGGGTATTAGTTAGATTCCATTTGCTATAGTAAACAGAAGAAATAATTGTTGATTCATAGGGACAAATGATCTAAGGCCCTCCTTCTAGGTCCCACCTCTTAACCATTACTCTTCCTCCCAATAGACAAAGCCTTCAACGCACAGGTCTTTAAGGGACCTCAGGAACTCAACGACAGCAATGCCTATTCTAGCCACAAATTCTAGCACCAGGTACATGGAGTGCCTGTGATAGCCCACTCGACTGAGCCTTGGGAAAACAATATGGCACACAGAAAAAGGGCCTCTGGGAGTTCATTCACTCTTTGTCTCTTTGTCTTGAAATGTTTTAAGGACCCTGTTATGTGGGTTCTTTATGTCCTTAAGATCTCAGAACATACTAAAGTTTGTCTCCCATCGGCCTGTTGCATTGGCGATGCCCATGGCTCTCCAGGCATTGCTTCTCTCTGAGAGTTCCTCAGACCCCACAAGAAGCTCATTTCTCCTCCAAGGCCAACACAAGTCCCACCCAGCCCAGCCCTTTAGGATATTTCTGGTGGCCACGTGGGGTTGATAATTCCCTAGCTGCCTGGCTTCCCCAGTGCACTCTATGTAGCACTAGAAGGTTTCTGGGGAGAGAACTCCTAGGAGTTGCCGAGCCTGCTCCCAGCTCCTGTTCCCATGCTCTTAGCGGACAGGCCCTGAGGCACCCGTCGTCCAGTAGACCATTCTTTTCTAGCTACGGTTCTCTTCTGAGTGGTGAGCCAACAGCTCAGGGTTAGCCAGGGACATTTGGTACCAGAAGAAAGGGGAAGGTCAAGGGAAGGAGGATCTGGGGGTCTTTTTATTTTTTTTATTTTTTGGATTGGATATTTTCTTTATTTACATTTCAAATGTTTTCCCCTTTCCAGGTCTCCCCTTCGGAAATCCCCTATCCCATCTCTCCTCCCCCTGCCTCTATGAGAGTTCTCCCCCACCCACCCACCCACACACTCCCTTCTTCCTGTCCTGGTATTTCCCTACACTGGGGCATTGAACACCCTCAGACCAAAGGGCCACTTCTTCCACTGATATCAACAAAGCCATCCCCTGCCACATATGGGGCCAGAGCCTTGGGTGCCTCCAGGTGTACTCTTTGGTTGGTGGTTCAGTCACCGGGAGCTCTGCAGGGTCTGGCCTGTTGACACTGTTGCTCCTTCCATGGGGCTGCAAACCACCTCAGCTCCTTTATTCCATTCTCTAACTCCTCCACTGGGGAGCCCTCGCTCAGTCCAATGGTTGGATGTGAGCACCCACCTCTGTATTTGTCAGACTCTGGCAGAGCTTCTCAGAATACAGCCATATCCCATCAGCAAGCACTCCTGGCATCCACAACAGAGTTTGGGGTTTGGTAACTGTATATGGGATGGCTAATATCTATTTATCTGTGAGTACATACCTTATGTGTTCTTTTGTGACTGAGTTACCTCACTCAGGATGATATTTTCAAGGTCCAGCCATTTGCCTGTGAATTTCAGGAAGTCATTGTTTTTAATAGCTGAGTAATATACCACTGTATAAATGAACCATATTTTCTGTATCCATTCCTCTGTTGAGGGACATCTGGGTTCTTTCCAGCAATAAATATGGCTGCTATGAACATGGTGGAGCATATGTCCTTATTAGGTGTTGGAGCATCTTCTGGGTATATGTGCAGGAGTGGTATAGCTGCGTCCTCAGGTAGTACTATGTCCAATTTTCTGATAAACCACCAGACTGATTTTCAGAGTGATTGTACTAGCTTGTAATCTCACCAGCAATGGAGGAGTGTTCCTCTTTCTCCACATCCTTGCCAGCATCTGCTGTCACTTGAGTTTTTGATCTTAGCCATTCTGACTGGTGTGAATGGGCTGTTTTGATTTGCATTTCCCTGATGACTAAAGATGTTGAACATTTCTTTAGGTTCTTCTTGGCTATTCGAGTTTCCTCAGTTGAGAATTCTCTGTTTAGATCTGTTCCCCATTTTTAATAGTGTTATTTGGTTCTCTGGAGTCTAACTTATTGAGTTCTTTGTATATATTGAATATTAGCCCTCTTTTAGATTCAGGATTGGTAAAGATCTTTTCCTAATCTATTGGTTGCCATTTTGTCCTATTGTCAGTGTCCTTTGCCTTATAGAAGCTTTGCAATTTTATGAGATCCCATTTGTTGATTCTTGATCTTAGAGTATAAGTCATTGGTGCTCTGTTCAGGAAATTTCCCCTGTGCCCATGTGCTCCAGGCTCTTCTCCACTTTCTCTTCTATTAGATTCAGTGTATCTGGCTTTATGTGGAGGTCCTTGATCTACTTGGACTTGAGCTTTGTTCAAGGAGATAAGAATAGATAATTTTGCCTTCTTCTACAGGTTGACAGCCTGTTGAACTAGCACTACTTGTTGAAAATGCTGTCTTTTTCCACTGGATGGTTTTAGCTCCTTTGTCAAAGATCAAGTAATTATAGGTATGTGGGTTCATTTCTGGGTCTTCAATTCTATTCCATTGAGTTTTTTATCACTATTGCTCTGTAGTACAGCTTGAGGTCAGGGATGGCGATTTCCCCAGAAGTTCTTTTATTGTTGAGAATAGTTTTCATTCTCCAAGGATTTTGTTATTCCAAATGAATTTGAGAATTGCTCTTTTTAACTCTATGAGGAATAGAGTTGGAATTTAGATGGCAATTGCATTGAATCTGTAGATTGCTTTCAGCAAGATGGCCATATTTACTATATTAATCCTGCCAATCCATGAATGTGGGAGATCTTTCCATCTTCTGAGAGATTCGATTTCTTTCTTCAGAGACTTGAAATTCTTGTCATACAGATCTTTCACTTGTTTGACTGGAGTCATAGCAAGATATTTTAGTTTGTGACTATTGTGTAGGGTGTTATTTCTCTAATTTCTTTCTTAGCCCGTTTATCCTTTGAGTATAGGAAGGCTATTGACTTATTTGAGTTAATTTTATATCTAGCCATTTGCTGATGTTGTTTATCAAGTTTAGGAGTTCTCTGGTGAAATTTTTGAGATCACTTAAGAATATTTTATCATCTGCAAATAGTGATATTTTGACTTCTTCCTTTCCAATTCATATCCCTTTGACCTCCTCTTGTTGTCTAATTACTCTAGCTAGAACTTCAAGTACTATATTGAATAGATAGGGAGAGAATGGGCAGCCTTGTCTAGTCCCTGATTTTAGTGGGATTGCTTCAAGTTTCTCTCCATTTAGTTTGATGTTGGCTACTGGTTTGCTGTATATTGCTTTTACTAGGTTTAGGTATGGGCCTTGAATTCCTGATCTTTCCAAGACTTTTAACATGAAAGGGATGTTGAATTTTTTCAAATGATTTTTGCAGCATAGAATGATATGATCATGTGGTTCTTTCCTTTGAGTTTGTTTATATATAGATTACATTGATGGATTTCCATATATTGAACCACCCCTGCATCCCTGAGATGATCATTCATCACCACTTGATTGTGGTGAATGATCCTTTTGATGTATTCTTGGATCTGGTTTGTGAGAAATTTATCAAGTATTTTTGCATTAATATTCATAAGGGTCTTAAGTTCTCTTTCTTTGTTGGGTCTTTGTGAGGTTTTGGTATGAGCATAATTGTGGATTTGTAGAATTAATTGGGTAGTATTCCTTCTATTTCTATTTTGTGGACTAGTTTGAAGAGTATTGGTATTAGGTCTTCTTTGAAGGTCTGATAGAATTCTGCACTAAACCCATCTAGTCCTTGCCTTTTTTTTGATTGGGAGACTTTTAATGACTGCTTCTATTTCTTTAGGGGTTATGAGACTGTTTAGATGGTTTATCTGATCCCGAATTAACTTTGGTATTTGCTATCTGTATAGAAAAATGTCCATTTCATCCAGATTTTTCCAGTTTTGTGGGGTATAGGCTTTTGTTGTGGGATCTGGTAATTTTTTGAATTTCTTCAGTTTCTGTTGTTATATCTCCCTTTTCATTTCTGGTTTTGTTAATTTGGTTACTGTCTCTGTGCCCTCTGGTTATTCTGGCTAAGGGTTTATCTGTCTTGTTGATTTTCTCAAAGAACCAGCTCCTGGTTTTGTCGATTCTTTGTTTAGTTCTCTTTATTTCTATTTGGTTGATTTCAGTCCTGAGTTTGATTATTTCCTGCCTTCTACTCCTCTTGGGTGTATTTGCTTCTTTTTGTTCTAGAGCTTTCAGGTGTGCTGTCAAGCTGCTAGTGTATGCTCTCTCCAGTTTCTTTTTGGAGGCACTCAGAGGTTTAAGTTTCCTCTTAAAACTGATTTCATTGTGGCCCATAAGTTTAGGTATGCTGTGCCTTCATTTTCATTAAATTCTAAAAAGTCTTTAATTTCTTTATTTTTTCCTTGACCAAGTTATCACTGAGTAGGCCCTTGTTTAGCTTCCACATATATGTGGGCTTTCTGAGGTTTTTGTTGCTATTGAAGACCAGCCTTAGTTCTTGGAGATTTGATGTGATTATTTCAAACTTCTTGTATCTGTTGAGGTCTGTTTTGTGACCAATTATATGGTCAGTTTTGGAGAAGGTACCGTGAGATGCTGAGAAGAAGGTATATTCTTTCATTTTAGAATATCTGTTAAATCTATTTGGTCTATAACATCTGTCAGTTTCAATGTGTCTCTGTTTAGTTTGTGTTTCAAGGATCTGTCCATTTATGAGAGTGGGATGTTTAAGTCTCCCACTATTATTGTGTGATGTGCAATGTGTGCTTTGAGCTTTAGCAAAGTTTCTTTTATGAATGTGAGTGCCCTTGCATTTGGAGCATAGATGTTCAGAATTGAGAGTTCTTGGTAGATTTTTGCTTTGATGAGTATGAAGTGCCCTTCATTATCCTTTTTGATAACTTTTGGTTGAAAGCTGATTTTATTTAATATTAAAATGGCTACTCTAGCTTGTTTCTTGGGAACATTTGCTTGGAAATTTGTTTTCCAGTCCTTTACTCTGAAGTAGTATTTGTCTTTGACATTGAGGTTTGTTTCCTGTATGCAGCAAAATGCTGGGTCCTGTTTACATAACCAGTCTGTTAGTCTATGTCTTTTTATTGGATAATTGAGTCCATTGATGTTAAGAGATATTAAGGAAAACTGATCCAATATTATTCCTGTTATTTTTGATGTTATTTTTATGTTTGTGTAACTATCTTCTTTTGGGTCTGTTTGTTCTTGCTTTTTTTAGGGTGTAGCTTCCCTCCTTGTGTTGGCGTTTTCTGTCTATTGTCCTTTGAAGTGCTGGATTTGTGGAAAGATATTGTATAAATTTGTTTTTGTCATGGAATGTCTTGGTTTCTCCATCTATGGTAATTGAGAGTTTTGCTGTATAGTAGCCTGGGCTGCATTTGTGTTCTCTTAGTGTCTATATGACATCTGCCCAGGATCTTCTATCTTTCATGGTCTCTGGTGAGAAGTCTGGTATAATTCTGATATGTGTGCCTTTATATGTTACTTGACCTTTTTTCCTTACTGTTTTTAATATTCTTACTTCATTTTGTGCATTTGGTGTTTTGATTATTATGTGACAGAACGAATTTCTTTTCTTGTCCAATCTATTTGGAGTTCTATTGCTTCTTGTATGTTTATGGGCATCTCTTTCTTTAGGTTAGGGAAGTTTTCTTCTATTATTTTGTTGAAGATATTTACTGGCCCTTTAAGTTGAGAATCTTCACTCTCTTCTATACCTATTATTCTTAGGTTTGGTCTTCTCATTGTGTCCTGGATTTTCTGGATGTTTTGGGTCAGGAGCTTTTTGCATTTTGCATTTTCTTTGACTGTTGTGTTAATGTTTTCTATGGTATCTTCTGTACCTGAGATTCTCTCTTCTATCTCTTATATTTTGTTGGTGATACTTGTATCCAATCCACGAGTCCTGATCTCTTTCCTAGATTTTCTATCTCCAGGGTTGTCTCCCTTTGTGATTTCTTTATTGCTTCTATTTCCATTTTTCGATCCTGGATGGTTTTGTTCAATTCCCTCACCTCTTTGGTTGCGTTTTCCTGTAATTCTTTAAGGGATTTTTGTGTTTCCTCTTTAATGGCTTCTATCTGTTTACCTGTGTTCTCCTGATTTTTTTTTTTTTTTTTTTTTTTTTTTTTTTTTTGGTTTTTTTCGAGACAGGGTTTCTCTGTGTAGTTCGGGCTGTCCTGGAACTCACTTTGTAGACCAGGCTGGCCTCGAACTCAGAAATCCGCCTGCCTCTGCCTCCCAAGTGCTGTCTCCTGATTTTTTTTAAAGGATGTTATTTATGTCCTTCTGAAAGTCCTCTATCATCATCATGAAATGTAATTTTCAATCTGAGTCTTGCTTTTTCTGATGTCTTGGGGTATCCAGGGATTGCTCTGTTGGGATAACTGGGTTCTGATGATGCCAAGTAGTCTTGGTTTCTGTTGCTTATGTTCTTGCCCTGCTTCTTGCCATCTGGTAATCTCTGGTCTTGCTGTCTCTGACTATGGCTTACTTTCCCTGCAAGCCTGTGTGTCAGTACTCCTGGGAGACCATTTCTCTCCTGGAGGAATTTTGGGTATGCAGAGCTGTGGCACAGGATCAGCTCCGGGGTGCAGATAGAAACCAGAAAGATCCTGTCCCAGGCTGCTCTTCAGTTCCTCCGTGCTGAGGGTTCTGGGCTGGTCCCTCAGAGCAGAAGTGGTGGTCTTACCTGTGCTCACAGGTGTGTCCTCACCCCTGGGAGATCAGCTCTCTTTTGGTGGTATTTGGGTCTGGAGTACTGTGTCACAGGATCAGCTCCCAGCACAGATAGAAACCAGCTTTGGGGATTGTTTTTATAAAAGGGTCTTATTTTGCAGGTATGAAAACTGAAATATGCAAAACCACAGAGCAAAGTGACAGATGCTTCAGATCTGTTCTCCCTATCTACAGTGTTGGTTCTTTACAGCCCTGTCATTAGAATCATTAAGAACCTAACGTAGCACACGGGGAAGAAACAGTAAGTGTACTCAGTTCCTATTGTGACTGTAACAATAACCCCTTCTCCCATTATTGGCTTAGCTAATGCAAATTTGTTATCTTACAGTGTGTAGATTAAAACTACAAGATAGGCTTCACTGGGCTAATGTCAAATCTAGGCTCCTTTCTGGGAATTCTAGCAGAAAAACTATTTTCTTGTCTTTTTTTGATCTTTTAGACACTACCTGAATTTCTTGGCTTGTGGCCTCTTCCTTCTCTCTTCAGAACTTGCAAAGTTGGGGTATGTGCTTCTAATGAGGTGTGGCACTCTGACCCCCTCTTCTGTCCCCTTCCAAGGATCTGTGTGACTGCCTTGTCCTCCTCCAAGTGATGCAGGGACTCTCCCATCCTAAGTCGTCTTAAGAGTGGGCCTTACCTTCTCTGGTATGTAGCTCTGTATTCACACATATCAGGGATTGGGAGCTGAGAGCTTTTTGGGGTGGTAGTGGGCATTATTTTTCCTACCATTGGGATGGGTAAAGACAATAAACAAAACTCTCTCTCTTTCTCTCTCCTCTCTGTTTATGTTTCCAACTCTGTCCTCCCTTCTTTCTCTCTCTCTGTATATTTCCATGTCTGTCTTCCTCTATTTAATTCTTCGTGGCCTGAAAAATTGGTCTAAAGATTTTCTAGATGGTTATGCTTAACTCCATGCTTCTCATATCAGCTATAAGTCAGTGACTCTGATCGAGACACGGGGAAGGAATGATGATGCTGGTACACACCGAGGAGGAGACTCACATATGTTGACATATGTGAGATGGGTCCAAGGGCAGACTCCCAGTTTCTCAGTGCTAAGGCTTCCCAGCCCTTGATGTGTTCAGTTTGTACAGGGTAACTGGCATGAAACACCTCAGTGGGACCCTGGACTTGAAGGTCTGTTGGCCACTAAACCAGTTAATAGGGGTGAGGGGAGGCCTAATGTTCTGCAGTATTAAAGGAGAGGACCAGTTACCTCAGGCTGGGGTGACTGCAGACTCACCTCACAAAACCTAGAACAGTGGTTCTCAACTGTGGGTAATGATGTCTTTGGGGGTCACAGGGGTCAACCAAGACCATTGGAAAACACAGATATTTACAGTACGGTTCATAGCAGTAGCAATGAAAATAATTTTACGGTTGGGGGGGTCACAACAACATAAGGAACTATGTTAAAGGGTCACAGCATTAGGAAGGGTGAGAACCCCAGTCCTAGAGAATCTTTGGTGTTTTCTTGTTCTTCCTTACCCAATGAATGAACCTGTAGACCTTTGAACACCTCACATCCTGTCTCCCTTTTATTCAGCTCTGATTAGAGGTGAGAAATTATCTAGATTACCCTATCTTGATAACTCTCCAAGTCTATGGTTTTCTGCAAACCCCACACATTATCTGTAGTCATTAATGGTATTTGGAATTAGAAATAAAACTGGACAAATGCTTGTGTTTGGTCTTCTCCAGGATGGGGGGTGGATAGTGATTGTTGCTGTATCATTGCGGGCAAATGTGAGACCCAGGTCACATATATGTTGTGCCCTCTGCTTATGTGACAGAGGACAGGGAAGAAGACCAGAGCCATCTGCCTGTTGTAACCCGATGGTCTTTGCAGGTCCCTTCTTCTCAGATGTTGTAATGGCTGTTGTCTAATTAAATTTATATAGACCCTTCTGTCCTACATCACACAGAGGGATCCATGATGCAAGAGAGTAAACTGCATGGCTCACATACTCATCACGTGGGCCAATCAGCACCATTCCTTAGGGACTCCTCCACAGGGTTAGCAGGGGTGGGAGTGGAGGCAGGGGTGAGTAGAAGCACGTTCCTGCTCGCGTCACGGGCTACAGGGAGATAAGCTTTGCTGGCGACCACATCCTCACCTCATGGATTGACACGGTCTAGGACAACAGCAGGAGGCAGGAGCTAACAGAGGACTGTGGGAACATCCTTGGGGAAGTTTTAGCATCTCTCCCTGTCTGCCGTCCTCTGGCCACACAAATATGTTTCCATTTGAGGTTCCCATTGACTCAAGATGTGCCTTTTCCATTTGCAGCTCCTGAGCCTGAGTAACTTTTGTTCCCGATCCTGCTATTTTTTTCAAGAGTCTGAAAGGCAATCTAAAGATGATGAATGACTAGGATTGGTGCGCGCCCTGCCCATGGTGGTTTGAAGGGTAATAAGCAGAAAGAGGATAAGAAGTAACCCAGAGGAGACATGCCCGAGTTACCTGCATGGGGCATCCTAGAGTCCTGCTTGCTGTCTCACCCTTTGGACTCCATCTTAGTTAAAATGAATCAGGGCCCTGCCCACATAGATAGGCTCAGATAACCCCAGGGGCTGTGCTCGTGTTCTGTGGAATATACCGCATATATACGAAGCATAAGTCAGAGATTTAGAGTCTTTGATAGATGAACTGGGTGCTTTTCTTTAAAGCTGTTTACGTGTATTCATTCACCGTGTGGAGGTGAGACGCACATGCCCTGGGAGGTTTGTGGGAGTCAGAGGATTATTTGCTGGAGTTGTTCACCACACTCCTTCCACAATGTGAATTCCCGGGGATCGAACGTAGATCTTCAGACTTGGCTGCAAGCCCCTTTACCCACTGAGCCGTCTCTCTGACCAGAGCTTAGTGTTTTTGGCAACAGAGGAGAAGCAAGGAAGAAAGGACTAGCAGAGAAGAGAGGAGAAAATCAGAGAAGGTGAACACAGAGCGAATGCCCAGGGCAGACACCACTGCTGGTTGAAAATGGCTTACATGTAAGGCTATGCTAGTTTCAGCTTGTCTTCCGGAAGCCACAAGAAGAAACTTTACTGTGAGGACATATGCTAAGCGTTAGGTGTGTCAGGCTCTAGAAAAAAAATGCACACCTAGGTAGATGTGCAAGCAGAAAAGCCAATGGAGAGGCACTCATGTGGGCTGTTGAGGGACAACAAGGAGGGTTGGGCCCATGTTTTAACCAGAAGTTAAATAAAAACAGATGGAATTTTTTTTTTTTTAGATTCCTGCATAAAGCTGAGACCGGCATAAAGAGGCTGCAGTGTGGAGAGCAGCTAAGCTGGCCTTGTGGCAGTGATGTCAAGCTTGTTTGTCTGTCCCTGCCTCGCTGTAGTCACATCTGCTTTCCACTAACGTGGGGGAAGCCAATTGTCCCCATGGACCTCCAAACAATCTGTCTGTGGGGCTCACATTTGGGTTTTTTTTTTTTCCTGGTGGAGTTAACTTTTGTGTGTTTCTTTCTATGAAGAAAGGATTTAGTGTATTTCTTTATTTCTGCAAAGCACAACTGAACACAATGTACATGGTTTCTCTCAAACCTTTAAAGGTCGGGATTTGGATACAGTGTTTGTTTGTGCTGCTGCCGTGAGTCAGGCTGGACCTGAAGGCCAGGAGACACCTGAACTTTTGACTCGACTCTCAGGCTCTCACACAGTCGAGTGTGCATTGTTCTATCTTAAAAATGAAAAACAAGGAACTATTCATATCTTGTTCTCAGAGCCTTTCCCCCTCTTGGAGACTGTGCCACCCCCCAAGTGCTTCCAAACACCCCAGGAAACCACCGCATCATTGTGAAGAGACTAATCTCCACACACCACTTGATTTTCCTTCCTGGACGTCATGGGCCAGAACCCTGTGGTTCCCACGTTGTTTCTGTCATCGTTCCACAGGAGTTTAACTCTTATCCTGAGCCTGGGCAGGGACAGCCTGTCTCAACTCCAGCCCTGATGTCAGCGGCTGCGGGTCGAGCAGGCAATAAACAACCGTTTTCCCAGTCCCCGTTTTCTCTGTAGCCTTGAGAGCTGTTTCTCAGGCTCCTGCAGCAGGATGGCAACACCCCTTCTTAGAGACAAGACTTACTGCAGTTCTGTATTCTAAAACCAGAACGAAGTGGGCTGAGGCTGGTCAGAGCCATCAAGTTGTAGAGAGGTGGAGCATGTAGGCGACTCTTATACCCGGCTGCATCTCAGAAGACTGGCCCATGTGAGGATACCATGGGTAGCCTCAGAAAAACTGCATAGCCATTCTAGGATCATGGATGAAAGATCATCAGACCATAGGAGGGACAGGGGTTAACCTGGGAACGGAGAAGTGATGCCAAGGTTCCCAGCCCCAAAGTCACACTCAATGTATGAACAAAGTACATTCATGTGTGTTGCGTTTTATAAAAAGATAGGAGCCGGGTGGTGGTGGCGCACGCCTTTAATCCCAGCACTTGGGAGGCAGAGGCAGGCGGATTTCTGAGTTCGAGGCCAGCCTGGTCTACAGAGTGAGTCCCAGGACAGCCAGTGCTACACAGAAAAACCCTGTCTCGAAAAACCAAAAAAAAAAAAAAAAAAAAGATAGGGAGAGAAGAAATATATTTGGTGGATGTGTGGTAGGGTATGGGAGCCCTCCGTGGGCCCATACTGAGGTATCCCTTCCCCCTGAGGAACCAGCTACACGACAGTATAGTATAGACTAGAGTTTACTGAGGGCATGGGGAGGGGAGTTGAGAGGGTAGTAGAGACAGAGAAAGGCAGAGAGAGGGGGAGAGGGAGGGGAAGGAGTGGAGAGCAGTAGAGGCTGGCCATGAGCATGTGGAGAGGGGCGGGGAATGGGCAAGAGGACAGAGCCAGAGCAAGAGAGAGGAGGGGGCAAGCAGCCCCTTTCTTAGTGAGCCAGGCACGCCTGGCTGTTGCCAGGCAACTGTGGGGCGGAGCTTAGACAAAATGCTAACAATATGTATGAGTGACTTGTGGCCATAGAGTTGGCGGAATCCTTGGTGGAATCCGTGTTTCCTTGGGCCAGGCCATCTCAGAAACTCAAAGGAAGAATGATTTGTGAAATCTGACTCAGACCATTCTGCCTTTAACTCCCATGACAGGATTTAGTTGAGAATGGCCCCTCCTATCTGAGCAGGTATCCTGTGGATGTCTCATAGGGAGTCTCGGACAGAGTTTCCTGGTTCAGCGGCAGGTGGGGGAACTCCTGGGAGATAGAGAGCTGTTCTCCCTAGCAGTCACCAGTGAGTGCCACCTTTAACTCCAGCAAGCGTTCGCCTTGAGTGAGAGGCCAGCAGAAGGTCCTTCTGCTCTCAGGTCCCTTGCAGCATCTGCAGCTATAGACCCACTCCCTGCTCGGACGGCCAGGCTAGCTACAGATCATCTCAGAAGGAAGTACACAGTGAGCACGTTACTAAGGAGGAGGGAGTGAAGATGGAGATGAGAAAGAAGTGTCCTTTAATCCCGGTACTAGGAGGCAGAGGTGGGCGGGTCTTTTGAGTTTGAGGCTCGCCTGATCTTCTTCATAAGAGTGAGTTCCTGGGCAGCTGAAGCTGGAGAGAGACCCTGTCTCATCTACTAAAATAGCAATATAAGAGATAAGAGATGGGAGAGAGAGAGAGAGAGAGAGAGAGAGAGAGAGATTGAGATTTTTTTAAAGATGAAAAGTATATGTAGTTTTTTTCTACAACGCGGAAGAGAGAGCCCCCTGAGAGGACCGGGTACCTGGGTCTGAGGGTAAGATTAGGCACGATGGTTTACCACCTTCCATTCACATAACAAAACTTCCCAGGCAGTCAGCTTGGGAGGAGGAGGAAAGGCTTATTTTAGCACATAGTTTTAAGTTTCCTCGACCAGTTGGAAGTTTGTGGGAAGGCACCACATTATGGGGGAGGACGCACCACATTATGGGGGAGGACTCACCATGGAATAAGAGAAAGGAAAAGACCAGCAGCCCCCTATAGATCCCTGGGAGTACACGCCCCCCCCCTCCCGCCTAAGCCTTCCCATCAGGCCTCACTTCCTGAAGATCCCACTGCATCAGGATAGTGCTCCGGTCTGGGGACAAAACCTTTCACACAAAGGTCACTAAATGGGCACTTATCCAAGCCATAGCAGGGCTTGGTACAAAATAAAAAATGAGGGACTTGTTGAAAGAGAAATTTTGGGGGTGGGGGCAGCAATGGAGTTGTGAAGACCGGCATAACCTGCGTAAAGGCAGGGGTCCTTTGCCCATGAAGCTGCTCAGACTATAGCTTTTGTATAAAGTCAGAGGTGGGTGTCCGGAAGGAACTACACCAAAGGCTGTGCAGTAAAGTTAAAGACAGAGAGAGGTCACTGGGTGCTGCTAGCAGGGCAGGCCATTCCTTGTAAGTAACCACTGCCTAGTGGGTCATCTGAGTACCAAGCCCTTTCTATAGGTTGAGTCATTTCATGAACACGCAGGTCCATGAACGCCATTAATCTTCACAGCAGCCTTGCACTGAGGCAGGTACTCCTTCCCACAGCGTTTTAAGTGAGGAAACAGAGGAATGGGGGTGGCAGTGGAGGAAATGGTGATTTAGAGTCTGGCTCCCGTCTGCCTTTCTGATAAAAGAACCTCTATTTTCCCAGTCCTGCTAGACTGTGAGGGACTGAATTATGCTAAGCTTACAGAGAGCTGATGCATCTGGTATAAACCGGATCCATTCCTCCACAACCTTAGGCTCTACCTAGGATTCTGGTAACTAAAGCGACTTATTTCCAGTAATCCAGGGTATCTCTTCTGGGTATTGAGATACCTGCAGTGATGACATAAGGACCAGAAGGCAGCTTCTCAGGGTGTGGAATCAAAACAAAGCTAATTGCAAACTCTCAGGGGGGGGGGGATGTAGGCTAGACCGAGGCATTATCTGGGCAATCCTCCTGTTGGTAGGTTGTGTGGTTTCGGCTGCTGAAAGCAGCGCCTCCTTCCACACAAAGGGCCTTTCCTCTCTGTTGTCTGTGCCTTCGCATCAACTCACGGCAGGGGCAGGATCACCAAATAGCAGACCCCCCCCCAGTACATGTTAAACACACAAGCACATGCACTCATGCATGCTTCCATGTGGGTATGCATATGTATGTGTGTGCACAGACATGTGTGTGCATTGTGTGTGTGTGTGTGTGTGTGTGTGAGAGAGAGAGAGAGAGAGAGAGTGTTTGAATGTATGTGTGTGCTTGTGTGAGTGTGCATGAGTACCCCACAGTGCACATGTGGAGTCTGAGGATAGTTTTCAAGAGTCAGTTCTCTCCTTCCACCATGTGGATTCTGAGGATGGAGTCTAAGTCATCAGGCTTGGTGGCAAGCTCCTTTAAGACTTGCTGAGCCATTGTTGAGCCCTGGTCCCTTTCTTCACATGGCTGCCCTTTTGTGCAGGGTACAACCTTGTGAACCTAGCAGCATCTTATTTACAAACCAATCCTGAGGATGCCCCCACCCACAGAAGGCCTCCTGATCTCTATTCCAGAAGCCAAGCTAGATCTGGGTCATACCTACTCTTTAAACTCAGTATCTAAGCAGTTCAGGGGGGAGTAGAAAGTTATGAATACATTAAAGGGAAGGTATGTTCCGTGACAGATTTACAATAAAGATGCCAAACTGGTCCACGGGAGGTAAATGAACTCCCAAGAATTAAGTGGCACTAAGCAATTAGAAACTGCACTTGGGTTGGCTTCCAGGGAGACCCAGGAAGGAAGCATAAAATAAATAGCTCGCATCATCAGAGAACTAATTGGTCTGTATCTCAGACCCTCCCCCTAAACATTGTCTTCTTTCTGATACAAGTTAGGATGTTCCTCTAAACACCTACAGATGCAAAGGGAAACCACTGGAGGTGATTTTGAATCTTTGGGAACACCTTACAGAACAGCACAGCAGGACTGAGGATGTCAGCTAAACTAACTCTCTCTCTCTGTCTCTCTTTTCTCTCTCTCTCTTCTCTCTCTCTCTTCTCTTTCTTCTCTCTCTCTCTCTCTCTCTCTCTCTCTCTCTCTCCTCCACAATACAAGGGTCAAGTATTGTGCTAACTGGAGTGACTTATTATTTTAAAACCCCTTATTTATAAGATTTTATTTTTTCTGAAAGAAAATGGATTTGGGACCTACAATGGTTATAGAGATAAAAGGCTTCTTAAATTCTAGAGTCACAGCAGAAGTGTTGGCCATAATCATGATCTCAGCGCAGATGGAAGGGATAGTCCCCAGATGTCAGCATGGGCAGGTTACTGATGGAGCAGGTGCATGTGAACCTGAAGCCATAATAGGAGACAGTGATGAAGGGGCAAAGAAGAGGAACCTCAAAGGATCAGAACAGAATGTTCTCTTAGGTTTAAGTCTACCTGGGAAAAAATCACTGCTAAGGGATTGGGTAGAATACCACAGACAGCCTCTCTTTACTTAGATTTGAATACAAATAGTAATTGTGTGCATGTGTGTGCTTGTGTATAGGTGTATGTGTGTGTGTGCGTGTGTGTGTGCGCGCGCGCGCGCGCGCGCGCGCGCGCGCGCGCATGTGTGCACATGCCTATGTTTCCTGGTATGGATTTTGCTTTTTTTCCTCCTAATGTCCTCTCCATTATCAAGCACAATCATTAGCATCTCTATATCACACTGAGAGGCAGGGATTAGCTGCCCCCCCTCTCTCTCACACACACAAACACACACACACACACACACACACACACACGCTCAGCATATCTTCCTGTGAGGTGGCTTAACTGTCTATTTGGGCCTGCTCTTAGCCACACCGCCTGCTTTAGTGTTTTGCTCTGGCTACTTACGGGAAGTATTGGGGAAAAGCAGATATGGTGTGTGATTTATTTACCACCCTACATAGACTTTGCATGTTCAGATAAGCTCCTTGAAGAAGGTCAAAGTACAATGATGGTAATAAAAGTAATTGTTCAGAGCTAGAGTAGGCTTCTGTTGAGTGTCTTCCCCATGTAGGATATTTTTGTAAGCAGGTCTCGACGACTCATCTCTTCATTGAGCAAAAGATGAAGGGTGTGAGGGAAAGGCACTAGAATTTCACGTTTCTTGTGTTCCGATCTTTGAATTTCTCAATGAATTTTAGTAAGGTCTGATCTAAATATAATCTGGTTTTACATGGTCCCATTTTAAATCCTGTAAGTTTTTTTTTTCTTTGACAATAATTGAAAAGAAGTAGGGACTTGGTGCCTCCCTGGGATTCCCAGGTCTCCTGGACTGTACACTGGTTCCCCCTCTCGTTCTTCCTCCCTTCACTCTCTCCCTGATGCCTTGAACTCCTCCCACTCAGGGGCTCACACGAATTGCTTCCTGTGGTAACACTGCCCTCCTCTTGCTCGGTGGGGACGGAGGCTCCATCTCTTGGGAACCTCTTGTGTTTCTGCATCCTGGGAAGGGGGAAGCTGCGTGCCTCCTCGTGCCAGCCCAAGGATGAGAGAGGCACAGAGTGCAGTCAGGGGAGAGTCCGGCTCCCGGTGTTTAAACGTGCCAAGCCAAGCCTTCTGCGTGACAGCGCTCGCAAACGTGCCAAGCCAAGCCTTCTGCGTGACAGCGCTCGCAAATCCCAGCTTTTGCTGCCCGTCGTTTAGACTACCCAGTTTCATCACTCCCTTCTGCTCTCCAGTTGGCCCCGAGGATCATCCACTCAAGAGAAACGGTCTGAATTAAGCATCACCATGAACTTGATGTCTCTGGTTTCTCACAAGAAGCTGGGGGATAGGCAGGGGTGGGAGTGGGGGTGGGGGTTCTCAAGGTAGCGGTCAGAAGACAAAGACAAAAAAAAAATCATTGGCAGAGCTATGTACTGCTGAAAATAGAGAAGTCCAAATGAGAATCAACCCTGAAGAAAGGAGAGCAGCTCACCTCACTGTGACGTTAGTATTTTAGGGTGGCACCCTCACACAAGTTCAGATAGGAAATAAACAACCTCTCAAGGGTTCCAGTAAGAAAATGATGACAGCCTTGGAGCACAGCTGCAGCCACTTTCTGGGATTAGGCTCTGCCCGCCTTTGGCCTTGGCTTCCTCCCATCCCCCGTGTTATTTGATCCCCACAGCTTTCCTTCCCGGGGTTCAAGTACTCGCTTGCAGGCTTCTCAATGCCCAGCAAGTAAACAAACCTCCAATGACAAAGGAAAACACTGGCCGGGTGCAGGGTTTCAGGGCAGGCCCGAGGTGGGGATTTCCCTGTTTGTTATGACAGGAGCCCTGCTCTCCCCACCAGGCTGAGAGGAACTGGGATAAGGTTGAGAAGCATTGAGTCAGGCCCAGAGAATTTCAGTTTCAACACCGCCTCAGCCAGCCCAGCCGGCAGGTGCTTAATCATTCTAGTCAGCGTCAATACCAAGGTCATGGCTGAAGTCAATGATTATCTGCTGGCCGCTTCGCCTAACATATACATCTCCGCTTAGCATCTGGAGAAGGACCTCGCTGCACTGTTCTTTGTTTTTATGGGACGGTAGCCACAGTCCGTGATAGGGCTGCAGCTGGCTGCATTGGAGGGCCTGCATGAACAGCCCCATGGCAGACAGAAAGGTGGGCACAGGCTGCGCAGGGAAACTTGATGTTCAAGTGTAAGTGCATGTTAGGATGGTGTAGTCTTGCCCAAGTCCAAGGCTTCCTGGGTTCTTACTCAACGGGAAAGATGGAAGGAAGGAAGAAAGGAAGGGAAGGAAGGAGGGAGGGAGGACACAGGACTACTAGAAAGACCTCTCTAAACCATGCTGATTGCACTGGAAGTCTGGGTGAACTTGCTGTGCCACCCCTCAGAGTGCCTGACTTAAGAACAGCATGTTCACCTCCCTGAAGATGTCGGCTTGCTCCCTGAGGACAGAGTTGAGTCACTTTGAAGAGGAGGCCTTGTAGCCTGTTATCTAAGCTACGCAGAAGGCTGAAGGATTACAAATTCTAGAACTTCTTGGGCGATAGAGAAAGTTGATGCCAATCTAGGCAACTCTGTGAAGCCTTGCCTCAAAAAAAAAAAAAAACACAAAAAAAAAACAAAAACAAAACAAAAACAAAACAAAACAACAACAACAACAACAACAAAGAATCTCAGTGATTGATTGATTACCTGTTACATACCCGACCTGAGGATTAATCTGTAGGTTATGGCATAAACAGAGCAAGCAGTAACAACAAAACACCAGAAGCTTCCCTCCTTTGTGATGGGGAAGGAGAATAGCAAAGATTACCAACTCCGATCTATAATGAACACTCTAACTTAATCCCTTTATTTTTAACATGAGTATGTGCTGAGGATGATTTGTTGGGGACGAGTTTTAAGGGGGATGAGTTGTATGGGAGATGGGTTGAGAGAAATGTCAAATGCAGTCTGATACTTTCTTCCCCTCTTTATTTTTCTGTGTGGGACTCATCTGTTATATATATATATATATACTGCCTGTACATTACACACACACACACACACACACACACACACACACACACTATCTAATATATAAATATACTATATATATTATGTACACATACATATTCTACCTATGTCTACACATTGTTACTCTCCTCAGTAACCCAAACCTCACCTTCCTATCGCCATAAATTTTGAAATTTTCACTCCAGCATCAACTCATCCAGTTGCCTTAGTCCTGTGGCGAGGCAGTATATCATGGCCGGAGCATGTGACTGCCAAAGAAATGAATGCGGGTGAGGCTCCCTGGAGTCTTCTAAGGACACGCCCCCACCACTGACCTAAAGACCTGTTAGCTCCCCCCTCCTAAGGTTCTACCGCATCCTGATATCATGGCCTCGTCATCAAGCTTCTGCCTCTTCTGGAGATCAAGTTTACCACATGGGTCTCTGGGGTCACTTAAGACAAAATCCAGAAAGGAGCCACTCTGTTAACTGTCCATTATACACTGTAATATTTTCCATACACTGAATTGAATATTTACTTTTTGCTAGTCTCTTTAAAGCCTCACCATTTTAAAGAGAAAATAGAAAAGTGGTATAGTCTTTCACTAATACATCATAACTTCTTTTGAGGTTTAAATAGTTGAGATCCACAAGCTGGTGGCTCACAGCAGGACGTGTATGCTATTTAGAAAGCTCCTCTAGGTTTGTGGTCAAAATTTCCTAAGTGACTAGATGGTCACTGTGGTGGTTTGATTGAAAATGGCTCTCACAGGTGTCTCACAGGGAGCGGTGCTATTGAGAGGCGTGGCCTTGTTGGAGGAAGTAGGGTGGGTTTTGGGGTTTGGGGAACCCCAGGCGGTCTCAGTATCACTCTGTCTTCCTGTTGCCTGCAGATCTGAGTGTAGAACTCAGCTACCTCCCCAGCACTGTGCCTGCCCGTGTGCCGCCATGCTTTCTGTCATGATGACAATGGACTAAACCTCTAAACGCTAAGCCAGTCCCGATTAAATGCGTTTCTTTATGAGAGTTGCTATGACCATGGTGTCTCTTCATAGCAATAGAAACCCTAACTAAGACAGTCAGAATGATGGGGATTTGGGCTTATGCTTTTGCATGATTGGTAAGGGAGGGGTCCCATAGACGACCTACCACTGTGGTAAACTCAAATGTAGGTGCCCATATATTCCCAGGGCCATATTCTCTTTTGCACACATGTCGTGGTAGACCGTGTGCCTTTGTATCACGATGCTGCATGAGCTGGCCCTTAAGTTACAGAGTATTTCTAGCAGCAATTCCTATGAATAGCAGTAACTTATCTATGTTCAGAGGTGACTGGAAGTCAACTAAATATATCCCCTTAAGCCCAAGCTAAATATGCCAACTCAACTTTACCTCAGCAGTGTTCCAAAAATACTGCCGAAAGTCTCTGCACAGGGTGCTCAAAAGTGTGGGAAGCAGGAGGGGGCAGGGTGGGATGGAAGAGAGTCTTACCACCATTTACAGTCAGAGTATGCTGGTTTTGTAGTTTTCAAAGCTTATGTGACTATGGGTTCTACAGCTTACACTTTATTGAGAGAGACATTCTTGGACTTTCTGTGGATACCAAAACACACGATGCTCAAGTCTCTTCTTAGATAAAGCGGCACAGCCTATGTTTGTAACCTATACAGTCCTTGCTGAACATTAAAGCATCTCTTGATTACTCACCGTCCCTGACGCAGAGGCTGCACATCACTTCCTTAAATTGCATCTGTCACAGTACCTGAGTACCTGGCATATGGCAAATCCAAGTTTTGCTTTTTGATTCAGTTCAACTTTCAGAATCTGGTGTCTTCACGTGTGTCTGCAGACAACGGCTACCGAGCCTATTTGAAAAATTGAGCGTGGTGTTTGTCTGCTGTTGGCGGGAAGGAACGGAAAAATTAACCTATAAAAGAGAATGAAGACAGATGAAGGATCAAAGTCTTGCTGTGTCAAGGGCATCTCTCTGCAGCTGGCTTAAGACGGGAGAGATTAGAAGTTTAGTGTGCGTGTTTGTGAGGATTTTCAAAAGCAAGTGAAGGAGGTGAAAGCAAGAAGCCAGAGCAGACAAGACAGAGGAGAACGAGAGGGAAGGAATCGTGAAGGAAGAACAGCAACCAGGCAAAGGGAACGCTCCATCAGGCCTCTGGGTCCGCCCTCGGCATTGGTGGTTCTATGTCTGTGCCTGGAGAGAACACACTGCTGAGTTTGAGATTGGTTGGTTGGTTTTTAGGGTCCCTTTATGATGATTCCTTCCTTCCTCTCTCCCTCCCTCCCTCCCTCCCTCCCTCCCTCCCTCCCTTCTCTGTCTCTGTCTCTGTCTCTGTCTCTGTCTCTGTCTCTCTGTCTCTCTGTCTCTCTCTCTCTCTCTCTCTCTCTCTCTCTCTCTCTCTCTCTCGGCTGTCCCTTAATATCCTGAGAGCTGGGACAAAGTTTCCTCCTCTTCATTTCCTTATCCTCTGGGGCTCTGATATTCTGTTCCTGCACTGATTCAATGACTGTGTACACATCGTGTTACTGACAGCTGTGTGCACCACATTGCCATAGAGCAGGGGACACCGTGGCAGACGAGATGGACACATCTTCTCTCCTGGCAGAGCCTCCATGCTAGCTGATGAGGCAAAGTGCAAATGAGAGGAGGAAGAATCATGCACACTTGCCAGAGTGTGACTCGCGCTGCAGAGGAGGAGAAACCAGGGACCGCTGAGGGGCTTGGAAGGGGCAGCGGTTTCAAGAATGTGATGTCAAGATTGTGGGAAGAGGACATTGGGCCTGCACAGGAGAGGGGGATAAAGCTGACAAACATCTGAGTAAATGTAGAGTCCCAGACACCAAGAGTGCCAGTCCCTGTAGTGCAGTATGAGAGGCGGAGAGAGAGAGGCAAGAGAGAAACGCTCCCATGGACTCTGGGGAGGAGGATGCATCAGAGCTGACTCTTACTCCCACGTTAGCTCTTTTCATAGTAATAGCCCTGAGTACCAAAACCAACCCAAAATAATGGCCACGGGATTTATGAGAATGACGGAAGGCATCTCAGGCTTCAAGAGGTACGTGGGTTTCATATGATCCAAACTGCCCAGTGGGTGATCTGGCCCCAGTCCTGAAGAAATAACCATTCCAGTAAAAACAGAGGACCTTGCTCACCCTGGGGTGGTAGACTGGGGTGTGGTAAGCGGGGTGGCAAAGAGGCCATTGAAGGGGTCATTGTGGTAGCTCAGGGCACAGATGCTAATGCGTGGCCCTGCCTGCAGGGAACTGTCTCAGAGACAGATTTGGGAAGATCCGCTGAGCAGATGTGAGGGAGGAAATGGCCATGTCGGTGGCCGAGACAGGAACCATAGAGGGAAACAGTATTTTCCTCGAAAGATCAGCATTTCTGGTTGACGGTTGTATTTGCAGTGGCCAAGTGCTCCGTGGAGTCGTAGGGAACGCTTCACAGAGGGACCGGAACTCTAAGGCTGACACGGGGCCAGGCTCATATAGCCCCAACATTACCAGCTCAATGAATGTTTCAACGACTTCCTGAGCAACCAGGCAGATGTGCTTTTCCCATCTTGCCCGTGGCACTGTGGGAAGATGCATAGTTGTTTACCAAAAGGTCTTGTTCATCCCCCAATAGATGCCGGCATTAGCAGCCCACCAGGGCTCAATGCTTAGCCTCCCGTATTTAGGTGCTTGAATCTTGCTGCTCTCTGTTCGGATGCTTAGATGTAGAAGGTGATGAATGCCTTGGGCAGTGGTTCTCAATCTTGGTGTTACTGGGCAGAAAAAAATCTTTAATGTGAGACTCTGTCTTGTGTATTGTGTGAGACTTAGCACCAGGCTTGCTTCAACCTTCTAGATGGCAAGAGTGGAAAATCGGCGTCAGACAATACCCAATGGCCCCCAGGGTACCAGAGCATTCCAAGCTGAGAGCAGCCACACCAGGGTGGCGAGACCACACTTCGATCCCTGAATCACTGCAAGGCGGGACAACCATCATTTCCTATCAAGAAAACCGTGTACTCTCAAGTGACCGATGGTTAAATATTCCCTGGGTCAAGCTACTGACATTAAAGGACTTAATAGTCTGTTACTCTAATCCACAGTTCCTCATTTTCCCTGGATGCTTGCATAACCGAGTGTGGGGTAGCAAAATAATTTGGTGCGGGTAAAGGGTTTCCAAATAACGGAAAATTAAAGAAACTAAAGGCATCCTAATGACTCCCAGAGGATCCTGACAGCCTTCACCTGAGTTGTGTCCTGTAGCGTCACTGCAGCCTTTGTCCTGTAGACTGTGTCATATGAGGCAACTAGCCCTGCCCAAACCACCACACTGGAGAGGGAAGACTACCGTGTGTAGGGTTTTGGTGTTTTAGCTCTTATTTCAAAGTTTTCTGATCTTACAGAAATATCATAGTTTACTTATGACAACAAACTATTTTCTATTTTCCAACCATTTTTCTCCAGCCTGTGAGTTTCAGATTGGTGTAGTTTTGGATTGTACCATGCTAAAATGTTCTCTTTTAAGAGCTATTTGACCAGCTTGGTCTATAGAGTTCCAGGACAGTCATGGCTACACAGAGAAACCGTGTCTCGAATAACCAAAATAAAAAAAAAAAAAAGAGCTATTTGAGCTGCTAGGGTTTCATAAAAACCACTAGATGAATTCCAGTTTGGAATTAGGACAGAGTGTTTCAATTTCTGAAATTACCCTAAGTATCTCTGCCATTTTATACTATGTATTTACATGAGGCTACATTCTCAGTAGTGATGGCTAAAAAAAAAAATCAAAAGAATGAAAAGTTTTGAAGATCCTTGGTGTCCTGAATTCTTGAGTATCCAGCCAAGAGTTAGTTTTCCCTGTGATTTATGCCCACATACATAAACACACACATACATGCACATACACGCACACGCACACACATACAGACACATACATGCACACAATTAGAAGTCATGCCTATTTTGTGTGTTTATACATATATATATATGTATACACACACACACACACATATATACATGTTATGTGTGAGTGTGTGTGTGAGCATGTGTTCGTGCCCATGCATGTGCTTATAAAGGTTAAAAGACAGCTGGTGGGAGTCAGTCAGTTCTTTCTTTACTCAATGTGAATTCCAGATTATTGAACTCAGATTGTCAGGCTCGGTTGAAAGTGCCTTGACCCACTGAGCTCCCTCACCAGTTCCCAAACTGCATTCATATTAAACAAATGGTGACATTACCTACATATACGTTGTGATGGTTTGAATATTCTCAGCCCAGAGAGTGGCACTATTAGGAGGTGCGGCCTTGTTGGAGTAGGTGTGTCACTGTGGGTGTGGGCTTTAAGACCCTCATCCTAGCTGCCTGGAAGTTAGTCTTCTAGCATTCCTCAGATAAAGATGTAGAATTCTCAGCTCCTCCTGCACCATCCCTGCCTGGATGCTGACATGCTCCTGCCTTGATACTGGACTGAACCTCTGAACCTGAAAGCCAGCCCCAATTAAATGTTGTCCTTATAAGAGTTGCCTTGGTCATGGTGTCTGTCCACAGCAGTAAAATCTTAACTGAGACATTCATATATACATATGTATGCACACACATACACACACACACACACATACATATAAAAACACACACACATATGCATGTACATATATGGCAGAATTGTTTCAGATAGGATTCTTATGATTGTTAGCAGTTAATGTTTGATTTGTATTTCTGTTTTATCTATCTGTACACCAAGGTAATGTGAAAATGTTTTGGGTAGAAAGGGGCAGCAGGTAGGAAAGGTGTGACCTCCGTGGGGTCACTGTAGTAGTGCGATGAGTAAAAATCCAGTAACCCTGGAGACTGGGGCCTTCATGCGTTTTTAGCACCACTAATCAGCGGCGGAGGCCTGGAGAAGCCACTCCACATCCCTGAGCCTTGGTGTTTTCCTCCTGTGAAAATAAGACCTTGTTGCCTTGCGGTTGTCTGGGGCTGGGGCTTTCAGGAAGAAGTGTCCTGGGACCAAGGACATGTGTGAGCCACGGAGGACAGTGCCTGCTGTCCTACTGTCCTACTGTCATTGTGAGCATGTTATTTGACTGTCCACAGGATATATAGTATTGACTGCAGTTATGGGTGGAAAAGGTGGGAAAAAATAAGACCAGCCCGTGGGAGGCTGAGGCAGGACAATTTAGAGTACTCAAGAGACCAAGGCAGGAAGTTCAAGGCCAGCCAGGGTTACATAGCAAGAATCTAAAAAAAAAAAAAAAAAAAAAAAAAAAATCAAATAAAAAAAAAGAAAGTAAAATATATATAAGAAAGAAAGAGGAAACCAGAAAGTCTGAGCTGAATTGTTTCTTGTGGCAATTATCCTGGACAGTATGACTAACCCCTCATTTCATCTCAGAAATGTTTACCTAATAGGAAGGAAACCTAAGACCTTATTTTTGATCCAAAGCAAAGGCAGGTTCTGGACTCCGCTGGCTTCTGACAGGCCGTGCAACCATAAAAGCTGAGAGAGGAGGATCTGCTGTTTTCCCAGGGAGTTCTGGAGGGAGATCCCGTCGATATTTCCAGCACTTTCCGAGGGCCAGTTCTATGTAAACAGAAGGCATTATTCTGCTTGCTGCCCACAATTAGAAAGAAAACACATTATGAAACTTTAAAATAATAGGACTCTGAATCCTGGGTAATTGCTGTCACAGACTTCACTAGAGTACGGGGGTTGGGTGTGGTGGGGGTGGGGGTGGGGCACGTGTGAAGGACCACCTGCTTCCTTGAGTCAAACTTTTCCTTGACAATAAACCTGAATCTAAATCTACACATGGATTGGTCTCTGGCAGTGGGGATGGCAGTGGAGAAACCGTTCTCTCTTAGAGCACCCCAGTTTCTAGAACACTCCATGGAAAGTTTCAGCCAAGGCACAATCTAACAAAGGAAATGAGGTGAAGTAGAGTCTCCAGGAAGACTTGGAATTTCTCCACAGCTCTTCCTGGACGCTTTGCTTGACAGGCCATCTGGTGGGTCTGCACATCACCTCATCTGTGGACCCTGGAGTTGGTAAGCTTTTTTGATAGCTCTCTGAGGAGTTGGGTTTTGTGGCTCACAATACAGACACCGTCTGAGACTGGGATTGTGTGGTCCTCAAATACCCGTGAAATCTCTTTTGCACGGTTAAAGCAAGTGTCAAGGAAACGCTATCTTGCTTTTTATTTTTTTTTCTACATGAATGTTTCGTGCCTCCATGGACGCGAAGGAGAATTATGGGAGGTGGGAGAGAGAACAGACGCAGTTTGTGGAGAGAGAAGAGCCACACAGTAGGATGCTTCTTGGTCCCCAAAGATGATGGAATGGAGCCACACCGTCTTTACCACCCTTCCTAGAAATTTCCAGCCTTGAAATTAGTGGCCAAGCTAGTTAATATTAATAACTGTGATCACACCAATGATCATCATATGCACACTGCAGACATAATGATCTTCAAGCGTTTAACACTTTAGCAAGCTCTCTGTGTGTGCTGCTTCGTTTAATCCACACGATAGCTTAAAAGAAAGATTATATTTATCGTTCACATGTTGTAAATACCAAGACTCAGGCTTAAAGTTCAAATACGAATGATGTGGCCATTGGTAAGATGCACACGGTCCGGTAAAAAACCTCTCACCCGTGCTTTTGTTTTGTAAGCAAGCCAGTGAAACTCATTGGGCCACACATGCACATGGAAGACATGAAAGTTTAATGACCGGCAGGGAAGGAGGGAGGGAGTGAGGCACAGAAAAGGGAAAGAGATGGGTTAAATATGATCAATATATGTGTGACAGTCTCATAGTGGGATCTGTTATTTATAATTAATAAATGCTGTGGTGGTTTGAATATGCTTGGCCCAGGAAGTGGCACTATTAGGAGGTGTGGCCTTGTTGGAAGAAGTGTGTCACTGCTGGGGTGGCAGTGAGATTCTCCTCCTAGCAAGTGGGAGTCAGTCTTCTCCTAGTGGCCTTCAGATAAAGATGGAGAACGCTCAGCTCCTCCTGTACCATGCCTGCCTGGAGGCTGCCATACTCCCACCTTGATGATAGTGGACTGAACCGCTAAGCCTGTAAGCCAGCCCCAATTAAATGTTGTCCTTTATAAGAGTTGCCTCTGTCATGGTATCTGTTCACAGCAGTAAAACCCTAACTAAGACAAATGCTTTGTTTTGTTTTGTTTTGTTTTGTTTTTTTTCGAGACAGGGTTTCTCTGTGTAGCCCTGGCTATCCTGGAACTCACTCTGTAGACCAGGCTGGCCTCGAACTCAGAAATCCGCCTGTCCCTGCCTCCCAAGTGCTGGGATTAAGGCATGCGCCACCACGCCCGGCTTAAGACAAATGCTAACAAAAATAATTTAAAATGACCAAATACCATGTTTACCACACGGCACTGCTAGGATTTGAACTTGAGTCAGTTAGAATGGATTTCAAGCTTTTAGTCGTTATGGTGAGCCACCCTCACGAAGCCCTTGAGTTGTCCGCAACAGATGATTATTGCTTTTGTTGGTACCTTAGGTTTGAAGAAAGAATGCTTTCTGTAGGATCTAGGGCGCTAATTCTAAAATACTATGAAAGCTTCCTTTTGTTAGTTCACAGTGCTCCTACCCGGTCACCTCCAGCCACTCCTTCTTTGGAAATAAATTCACTTTGCCTAGCAACATGCCACACAGTGTAGCCACGGTCCAGGTGCAGCGGTTGGCTCAGACACCAGCAAGCTTAACTGAGCCAATCACAGCTCTCCACCTTTGCAGCTGAAGGTGACAGGGAAGTCTACATAAGCAATAGATCACTCTTTCAGTTTTGTATGTGCATGCATTGGCTTCAGTTATTTCAGGCTGGGTTTCGAGAAGGATCCAGGCTGATGCAAACACATCTCTCCATTCTCTGTTTTTGTACCGTTGTAGTCCCCCAGCGACTTCAGCTAGGGGAGGACTTGATTTTCTACTTATGAAGACCAAGAAGCTCATCTCAGAGCAAACAAAAGAGGGAGCTGGAGCCGGGAAGGGGGCCCACAGGCCACACCCCCAGTCAGTATTTGGGAACGGTAAAAAAAAAAAAAAAACAAAAACAAAAAAAAAACACAACTATCGTCTTCTTGCTCCAAATATTTGTTTAAATGCGGCAAGAGATTTTCCCAGGCAGGCTTGCTGCAGAAGACACTTCTCTGCCCTGATGGAGAAGAGGCCAGAGGATTAAGGAGTCTTACTTTAGGCTTTGCAAGATGTTATCCCTTGGGCATTTCTGCTTGCATATATTTTCTATATTGGTGTGTATATTTTTTGAGAGAGAAAAGTTTCTTCTTTGTGAACGCCCCACTGCCACCCTAAGGACCTCTAATAAAAATATCAGCTTGTTTTTCTAAGTGGGGGCTTGTGTTCAACATACAAAAAAATTGAGCTACAAGTAAATCATGCTCTGATCTTGAAGGAGAAAATAAACACCGGGCAAATGCACAGCTATGTTTTGTCAGAGCCAAATAGAACATGATGTTCAGAAGTTTCCAGTGCGTTCCAAAATTAGAAGAAATCTTAGCCAAATGCATACTGGAGTCCCATTAGGAGTCTTATCATCTGAACTCCCTTCTGTCCATTTCCCTGACTTACTCGTCCCGGCAGCTCCCGGGAGGCCACAGGGCCTTTCTCCATGTGGTTTGGAGCTGCCTTAGGCCTGATTGGTTCTCTTTAGCTATTGGCAAACCGTGCTCCAGTTAGGATGGAAATAGAGCATCAAAACAGAGTCAGCGATCCCAGACTTGAAGGCCCACTTCCAGCCACGTTTCTTCTAGGAAGCCCAGCTGTTGCCACTGCATTCGTGCTGTGCTGTGGGTGGCCAGCCTAGCCTGGCTTCACGCTTACCCTCCAGAAGCATTCGGCTAGGAAGGTACCAGCTCAAATATGTTTTGGTTAACCGGAGAGGGTGGTAGGAAAGGCTCCCTGGATTAGGCATTCTATAAAATGTTCTGTTTCTGATTTAGAGGCCATCTTTGGCAGGTACTTTGGTTCAAGTATGTGTAGGGCTTCTATCAGGAAGCTGTTAAAGACACCACATTGATGGTGGTGGTCGGCCAATCAGTGTCAAGCAAGGATGGGTGTGTACTTGCTCAGTTACCTTCTTGGTCAAGGGTACCAAACTCAAAATAACATGGATTTTAATTTCTCTCCCTCCATCCCCTCCCTCCCTCATTCATCCCCTCCCTCCCTTTCTCTGACCATCCCTCCCTCCTTCCCTCCCTTCTTCCCTCCCGCCCTCTTTCCTTTCCCCTTTTCTCTCTTCCTCCCTTTTAGTTTCTTTCTTTTCTATGTGCCTTTAAGCACATAAGCCTTCATCTTCTCTCTCTCCACTCATAAGTCAGAATGTAGACGCCAAAGCCAGCCAGTGCCGTCTCTATAGACTGCACGCATTCCGACCCCTCCTCTTTGGCTCCTGCCAGGTCTTCCTTCCCCTTGGGACGCTTCTCCCCACTCTCCAAATGCCATTCATTTCATTTCTCAAGCCCACCTCAAATCTCGGGCCCTCTGTTGAGCGTCACCCTGTCAACGATTTCAGCCCAATTTGGTTGCTTTTCTCTTATGAATGAATACGACACGAGTATTAATTCTTTCATTCCTTTCATCTATAATCCATGATCCCACCAAAGCATCTTGCAGCCATGAAACATAATTAAGATTCTTTCTCTTCTTTTTGTCTCTCTTGAGATTTGAGTGACAGATGCTTGACATTGACTCGAAGTTTACTATAATTTAATAAACAATGTACAAAAATTCATATACTAATAATTAGAGAATCTTACTGGGGGAACTTGAATAAGACTGGAATCGATCCTAAGGATTCTTACCATGGCCTTAAAAAGCAACGAGCGATGTAAGGCCATGGATATTAATTAGCCTGATGATAGCAATGCTTTCAACCGTATATATATATCAAAACATCACACTGAACCGCTTGAGTGTCTGTTGCTTATTTCTTTTTCTTTCTGGTTTGTGTGTGTGTGTGTGTGTGTGTGTGTGTGTGTGTGTGTGTACAGATTCACATGCCTGTGGAGACCAACTGCTAAGGTCATTAAGCATCTTCCTCTATTGTTCCTTATAAACCTGATCTCTTACTGAACCTGGCACTCACTGATTGGCTAGACTGTCTGCCAGGGATCCTGCTGTATTTACCTCCCAGTGCTGGGATTATAGGTGCTGTCATGCCTGGCTTTTTATAAGGGTGCTCGAGGTTCAAACTTAAGTCCTCTTGCTTACACAGCATAATTTACCCACCAAGCCACCTCCTCAGCAGCTAAGGTTTACAATTTTTGTTGCTGTTTATACCTCAGTATATCTGGAAGAAAGGCCTAGATAGATTGAAAGGGGAGCTCATGCTCACAGATTTGACAACCATGTGTCGGGATAACAGAGTGGGAAAGGCGACGATTTCATAAGCAGCACGTGTAATTACTGAACATTATTGTAGCTAATATTTAGTGTGGATCCCACTAGACTGAGAGGTGTCCAGGAGATTTGTGAAGAGCACTCCTGGGTATGTCCTGGGACTTTCTAAAGAAGGCGAACCAAGGGGTGGGGACCTGTCTTGAATACGGTGGCGCCATGCAGTGCATCAGAAGGAGGAGGAGGAGGTTTGCCAGAGCAGACATTTACCCTGTTGGCTTCTTGGCCCTTGTAGAGTGGAAATATCACTCCATTATGCCTTTCTACAGTTTGGGTCTGCCTCACCACAGGCCTAGAAATATCAACTAGCCAACCATGAACTGGAAAGCAAAAAGAAATCCTTCCTGCCTTCAGTTGATTGTCTCAAACTAACATAAATATAAAAAAATAAAATAAAAATTAGGCTATTAAAAATGAGAAGCACCGGGCTGGAGAAATGGCCCAGTAGTGAAGGTCACAATCTAAATGTCCAACCTCACTGCAACTGAGTGGACAAAATGTTGTTTCACGCAACAGCCTGGAGAAGTCATTCAGATTTATCAAGTGAAGGAAGCTGGCCCCACAGAGTGTGCATTATTGGCTTCTTTACAAATCAAATGAAAGCAAAATGAGTCTGTGCTAGTCTGTGAGAGCCACAGAGGCTGGAGGGTCTCCGGGGGAGGGTTTTGGAGATGCAAAATTGTCCTTAACCTGAGTGGCAGTTATAGAAGTTTGCTGGTTTTGTGACAATGCATTGAATTTTACACAGTATAGTCAATACGCCTTTTATGTAAATAGAAAGCTCTGTGCTTAAGAGATAAAGGTACCATCCCGGGAGTTGTGGTAGCTGTCTTCTCCACTGCTGGACTGATCATTAGCTTAGGAGTCTGATTGAAACTAGGGAAGTCCGGTGAACACGGAGAGCCATAAACCAGATGTGAAACCTCATCTTGACCTTGGAAGCATAAAACCCTGGTTTGCTCTACTTGGCATCTCCTGTTCAGCAAACTGACTCAGGAAACTGCTTCGCAGATGCCACTTGGCTTAGAACAAAGAGCACATCTTTATCAACAGCGTTCTCCTCGTTATCTCTAAACCATAGCCCATCTCCTACCTTAGGCACATCTCATAAGTCTCTGGGCGATGATGGTCTTACCAGAACTTGCATTTTAATCATGTTCTCATCCTATTCCACAATTACCACCTTCTAAGTACCACAGGACAAAGCAGTCTGGGATGCTAATTGAGTACACAAGAGGGGCTCCAGGCTAATTAATCAATTAATTAATCATATTGGATTAATTACAAGAGTCAGGAAAATAGCAGTAGCTGGCTGCAGCTGGATAGGCCGTTGACTCTTCCCTCTGTGAGTGGAGTAGAAGACTGCTCCATTAACCCAAACCCACCATAATACCACAGTTTACACAAAAGCATCTTAGTGCCTCCGTTCCCATCAAAATCCACCCTAATACCACCATTCCCAAGAAATCCAGGTGCCACCCAGGCACCTCTTCTTCAGCCTCTGAGATCCCTGGCTTTGATTTGCCTGGGATTTGATTTGTTCTTAGATAATCAAATTGTCTTAGGACAGTCCAGCAAGAACATTCTAGAACATTCTAGAACACTAAATATGGGCCATAAAGCATACCTTCTTGTTTTTGTGTAAATTCTTTCTGTGATACCCAAAGAAGGTGAGACAGTATGGGACGTGGAGTTTGAGGGTCTGAGTAGAATGTTTCTATTTAAGAACTCATTAGCCCCTGAGGCCTGCATGGTGTTGGAGGCAGGTGGGCACTCAGAACCTGCCTGCTTACCCCAGAATTATTGAGAGGATTCATTCATGTCTGTATTCATCCAGCTTTCAACAGGAAACCGCCTCCAGAAAGTGCTTTAGGTGTGCGTCACTCTACTGATTCAGAGGATGAACAAAAGCCTCGCCATTGCTGTCGGCTGTGAGAAAGATGCTAACATATCTACTGTATTTCTCAGACTCTCTCACCGGTTTCCACAGAATCTTTTCAGGAAGTTCTCTTTATTTAGGTGTTTGTTTGTTTGTTTGTTTTTGAGACAGGATCTTATGTAATCTAGACTGGCCTTAAAATTCACTGGATGCCCAAGACATTGAAGTTAGACCTCTTCCTGTCTCTGCCTCTAGAATGCTATATTCCAGGCACGAACCGAGATACCTGGTTTTATACGGAGCTGGGAATCAAAACCAGGGCTTCATGCATGGTAGGCAGACATTTTACTGAGTTACATGTGCAATCACTGGATATTTTCATCATCTCCTTCTCCAGACCGTGGACATTTTTAAAGGGTTTCATTTTGAATTATGTATATGTGCCTGTCCGTACAAGGGCATGTTCATGTGAGCATATACAGGTTCCTGTGGAGGCTGGGCTCTTTGGATCCTCTTGGAGCTGGGGTTATAGGTGATCACGAGCTACCCCAGTGTGTGTGCTGGGAACGAGGCACTGGTCATCGGAAGAAAAGGGCAGCAAGTGGTCCTAGCTGTTGACCCTTCTCCCCTGCCTGCCATCCATGGAACTTTAATGGTACAGATATACTTTGTTTGTATACTGTATGCACATCTGTATTTTATGATAAAAAGAATAGAACCCCTGCTTGCCAAGAACCATTTCTGGCTCTCTTGGGGGGGGGGGGCGAGCTGTCCTCCATTGAGAATGAGAACACAAGTCAAGACAGAAAAGGGCACTGAGGACCTGAGAGAAAGAGTCTCAGAGGGACCAGTTTGCCTCACTGTGGGCCCAGGAAAGTGGGTGAGATTGGGAAGGGAAGGAAGGACCCAGGAGAAAAGCAGGATGCTGTGGTCACTCAGGGTGAACCAGAACTGTGAGAGCCACAGAAAGATGCTGAGAGAAACAAGCCTGCCCTGGGGGGGGGGTGTGCACGAGGAGGGGCAACTGGGGACACTCACCCCACAACTCTGGGTGCTAAGATCAAGAGAATAGACTTAACCTTAAAGACATTGATATGTATAAATCTTTGAGTTCCTGTCTGAGCTCCAGACAGAGGTCATGACTGGACTAAACATGGAGATTAAAGAAGTTGAGTTTAGAACCCCCGTTGGGGGAAATGGTTGGCTCACCAGCACCTGGCATGCCGGAGGTAATTGAGCATCGAGTTTCTCACTGAGGTTTGGCAGTGGTGACGTTTTTTTTTTTTTGCAGCTTGCCAGTGCAGAACCTTCCCAGAGGCTCCAGAACCCAATCTGCTTAAGGGTCTCAGAAGCCTGAGTTTTGCTACTTCTCCAGGCCCTGTTTTTCTTTGAGGTTAAACTGAACAGATCAAAGGTGGTCAGCGAGCTGCAAGGACTGCCGTCAAGCTGTGTCCTCACCCTAAGTGGACGACTCTGCAAATGATGGGGAAACAACCTGCGTGTCCTCAGCCCAAGCCGCTCTTCCTTGGGAACTTCAAACGCTCTTTTTTTTGCCTCAGCTCCAGCAGAGTGGGAACACGCCGGCCGCCGCCATCTGGGGCTGTGCTTATCTCTTCTATCCAGCCCTTTCCCCCTCCGGGAAGTGCCCTATTTGTCACCAAGACCCTCGGAAGACCACACTCTCTTCACTTCACCGCTTCACAGTGAGCTGCCACCAAGAGAGTCACTCTTTGCCGGCGGCCTTTAGACATGCGTGAGACATATGGAATCCGCAGTATATGCTAGGCATGGCCTGGGGATAACAGTACACAAGGGAATGGTTTGTCTAGGAAGTGCCCAGTGGGGTCAGTGGTCTTTTGTGCACTAGGAGAGGCTGCCTGACAGCCCTGAAGGGAGGAAGGATTCAGGAAATAGAGCTCCCAGGGGCGGCTGTTGCTGGCGATCTCTCTCCTCTCCGTGCTGGGCCCGGCATCTACTCAGAGGATTCTGTCCGTGTCCTGGGCCTCTGTGATATATGCCTATACCTTCTCTTTGCTTCGATAAGAGCACCCTCACCATCATTGATGTAGAGGTGAAAGTGTTTGGGTTTTTTGTTTTTGATTTTTCTCGCCCAATTTGAACCGAATCCTTCCCCAGCGCCCATTGCAGTGTTTCCCTTTCAAGGCATCCAGAGCTCCACAAGGCAGCTTCAGTGACAGCAGGCACTGAGAACCGCTGAGACTCAGCTCCGACTTATTCTCTGACCGCCCTTCTCTGTGGATTCCCCGGCTTTCCCCAGCTTGCCCAGCTGCTTACTTTGCCTAACCCAAGTGGGAGTGACAACTGGGTCCCAGACTGTTGACCTTGGCCCTGATGTGAGATTTTAAAAACACAGCTCTTTTGAAACTTCCTTTCATGGATTTGCAGTGATAGTCGGTCACGGCATTCTGGCCCAAAGCCTGCCCAGGGTGTGGGAGTTCGATTCAGCCAGGCCTCTGGAACCTTCTGCCTCTCTCTTATCTGTTCGGAGAAGGTGGGAGTCGCTGAGCTAAAAACTGAAGATCATTAGCAAGCTTGCAAAGGAGCCACCAGATGTTCCCATGAAGCCCGAGCGAGCGAGTGAGCGAGCTTCTGACCTGGCTCACATGCCCCGCTATGCAGGCGTTGCTTAGCTACAGAAAGGTTAAGGGTGCTGACTCATGAATTTAGTGTCTGGCAGGAGACCTTCAGTGCTGCACCAAGGCTCCGGACTTATCTGGTGTCTAAAAATTAACTGGTGGAAGGGCTTTGGGGTTGCATCAAAAGAATAGCAAAGAATGCAGCCTGGTGGTAGCGACCAGTCCACTTGACACTTAGCGCTCAAAAGCATGAACCACGGGGGTGGGGGTGGGGGTGGGGGGTGGGGGTGGGGGGTGGGGGGTGTAAGAAAGGGTTGCTGCAGCGCGCCTTCATGACCTGGGGGAGTTTTCCAGATTTCACATGATGGTGAGATCAGGTTCGTAAGCCTAAGATCTAGCTCGGCACATTTGTACACACACCCCAGTCCTAAGATTTGCACATACATACCAGTCCTAACTTCTCCTGATTTGAGTTATTAATCTCTCAGTATTTTATATTATATGGTCTGACCACAATCCGGCCAAGTCTCTGATGAATGTTTGGTACACGATTCATTCTCTCGCTAATATTTTCTGATCATGTAGAAAGTATCATCCACCATGGCATGATGCACAGTAGTAACAACCCCCAAAGCTCTTTACGGTTATCAGAGCCACGTTCTCCGGATACTGTTCCAAAGGATACTACTATTCAGGAGGTTGATGAAAGTACAGGGTTTTAGAAAACAGAGTAGAGTGACCAGGCCTGGTTTGGGGAGGAATGTTCCTTGAGACAGTGACTTTGGTATTCATGAAAGAATATTTGGCTGTGCTCTTTCATAGGGGTAGCGACCCGCTCACATCAGCTGTGTCCCAGCCTCCTGCAGGCAGCCCCCAAATAAGGAGGTGCCCATCATGGCAGGAGTTTCTTTTGGGCAGGACTGGATTTAATGGGCTGGAAGGAGACACTGTGAGCAAAATCAAAACCAAATCAAAGACTGCTCGTTTTAGAGAGGTGTAATTACCGCTTAAGAGAAATGAAGTGGGCGGCCAGAACTGATGGGGGGCCATGGGGGTTGACCCCCCCATTCTAAACCAGGTCCTGACAGTTGCCACATGGCCCGTCTGCAGAACTTAGCCCCAGATGATCTTCGGGTACTGAGTCCTTCCTTTGGTTCCTAAGTATATAAAATGACTAGCGACTATGCCAACAGACAGAAGATTGTTCTTGAATTGCTCATTAAAATATAAAACGGGTGACAGAGCATACAATTGACAATGATTTCTAATTGTATGGTTAAAAAAAATTACACATAATTAAACAGAGTCAGCCGTATTGGATAATACAGAATGGATAAACAGTATCCCTGGGCTTCAACCAACCACAAACCAAAAATATTCAGAAAAAGATTGTCTGTCCTGAACGTGTGCAGACTTTGTCTTTGCTATTATCCAAATAGCACAATGTAATAGCATTGTCAGAGAATTTCCATTGCATATTTTAAGTACTCTGGAGGTAACTTAAGGATGTGTATGTAGGTCCTACGAACACACCGTGCCATTTTATACAAGGCACTCCAGAGTATGCAAGGTTGGTATCTGAGGTAGTTGAGGAACAAACACAAGGTTTGCTAAGAGCGGTCAGAGCCCTGTGCCACTTGCCTTAGACCCTTGCCTGTGCTCCCCACCCACACCCTACATGTACACCCCCAGACTCAGTCTCCTCTCTTCTGCTGCAGAGCTCTAAATTCAAATGTCTACTCCGTCTCCACCTGGCCACCCAAGGAATGCTAGAAACCCCTCCTTGGTGCTCAGCAAAACTATATCATTTTCACCATGGTGCAAGTCAGAATCCAGATGCTTGGGACTCCTCTTGTCTTCTCCATACATACAGCCCATCAATTACCAGGATCCCATTGATTCTGTCATTAAGTAATCTCTTGAATTCATCCACTTTGCACCTTACCTTCTGGTTTATTGCTTTGATGAGGTGCCATGACCACCACAACTCTTTTTTTCCTGATTTTATAAAATTTAATATGCATTCATTATTTAATAGAAAAATAACTCTAAACTTAGAAATTGAGGAAAATCATCTCAACTTAATACATAACATTTACACAAAACCCACAGATAAGGTCATGTTTAATGGTAAAAGGATAGCAGGTTAATGAATAACTGGGGTGTAGGGCAGATGGGGTGTGAATTTGTTCTATGTACTGATGTTCTATGCTTAATTATAGCAGTAGACCATGAAACTCCATTCCTGAAAACGTCACATGTGAACAAATCACATACAAATAAAAATGAATTCGATTAAAATTGAGAAATAAAAACAAATTTGATGGATTGTATCACTGCAGATTCTCTTAACAGTGATAATGCCCTTTTATAATAGCACACTAAGGGAAACTGGTCAGAAGATGCTTTGCTTTTGTTAAATTCATATGATGTTAGCCTCCATATAAAAGCATTCTTCTATCAGAGATTCTAAGATTTGATTTTAAGGACATGAGACCAGACATATGCTTCCTATGTGAAATATGCAGAAGAATGTGAATTGACCCACTCTTATCTCCTTGTACCAAGATCAACTCCAAGTGGATCAAGGACCTCCACATAAAACCAGACACACTGAAACTAATAGAAAAGAAACTGGGGAAGACCCTGGAGGACATGGGCACAGGGGGAAAGTTCCTGAACAGAACACCAATAGCTTATGCTCTAAGATCAAGAATTGACAAATGGGACCTCATAAAATTACAAAGTTTCTGTAAGGCAAAGGACACTGTCAGAAGGACAAAACAGCAACCAACAAATTGGGAAAAGATCTTCACCAACCCCACATCTGACAGAGGGCTAATATCCAATATATACAAAGAACTCAAGAAGTTAGACCCCAAAGAACCAAATAACCCTATCAAAAAATGGGGTACAGAGCTAAACAAAGAATTTTCACCAGAAGAAATTCGAATGGCTGAGAAGCACCTTAAGAGATGTTCAACATCATTAGTCATCAGGGAAATGCAAATCAAAACAACACTGAGATTCCACCTCACACCAGTCAGAATGGCTAAGATTAAAAACTCAAGGGACAACAGGTGCTGGCGAGGATGTGGAGAAAAAGGAACACTCCAACACTGTTGGTGGGTTTGCAAGATGGTACAACCGCTCTGGAAATCAGTCTGGCGGTTCCTCAGAAAATTGGGCATGACACTTCCAGAGGACCCTGTCATACCACTCCTGGGCATATACCCTGCATACAATAAAGACACATGCTCCACTATGTTCATAGCAGCCTTATTTATAATAGCCAGAAGTTGGAAGGAGCCCAGATGTCCCTCAAAGGAGGAATGGATACAGAAAATGTGGTATATTTATACAATGGAATACTACTCAGCAATTATAAATAATGAATTCATGCAATTTGTAGGCAAATGGTTGGATCTGGAAAATATCATCCTAAGTGAGTTAACCCAATCACAAAAGAATACACATGAAATGCGATCACTGATAAGTGGATATTAATGAGCCCCAAAGCTCTGAATACTCAAGGCACAATTAGCAAATCAAAAGATTCCCAAGAAAAAGGAAGGAAAGGACCCTGGTCCTGAAAAGACTGGATCCAGTTTTGTAGGAGAGTACCAGAACAGAGAAATGGGGAGGGGGGGTGATTGGGGAAACGGTGGAGGGAAGAGGACTTATGGGACGTATGGTGAGGGGGGAACTGGGAAAGGGGAAAGCCTTTGGAATGTAAACAAAGAATATAGAAAATAAAAAAAGAAAGAAAAAGAAAAGAATGAGGACATCATGAATTTTGCAGGCAAATGGATTCTGCCATTAATATGGATCCTAGAAAATATTATCCTGAGTGAGGTAAGCCAGACCTAAAAAGACATGCAGGGTGTCTACTCACCAGTAAGTGCATAATAGCCAAAAAGTACAGAATACCCATGATACACCCCACAGACTGCAAGAAGTTAAACAAGAAGGAAGGCCCAAGTGAGGGTGTTTCAATCCCACTTAGATGGGGGAATAAAATAATCACAGGAGGCAAAGGGAAGGGGGAACTTGGGTAGGAGAAGGGAGGGGAGTGGAAAGGGAGGCAGAATCAGGTATGGAGGGAGACAGGAGAGAAGCCCAGAGGACCAGGAGAATAAATGGAAATATGCAGCTTCTCTGGGGTAAGGGGTAGGGAACATCCAGAAAGTTCCAGAGACCTGGAATTTGAGAGGCTCCCAAGACTCAAGGGGGGGGGGGCTGACATTAGTGGGAAAATGGAACCTGAAGAGACCACCTCCAATAGAAAGTCAGGGACTCTAGTGGATGAATGGGGACACCCACCTATCTTCCAATTTTTTGACCTAGAATTGTTTCAGTCTAAAAGAAATGCAGGGGCAAAAATGGAGCAAAGACTGAAAGAAAGGCCATCCAGTGACTGCCCCACCTGGGAATCCATCACATGGGTGGGCACAATGGATAGGGGCACTATTACTGATGCCATGTTGTGACTAGCGTGGCTGTCTCTGAGAGGCTCTACCAGCAGCTGACTGAGACAGATGTTGATACAGCCAATCACTGAACTGAGGTTGGGGACCCTTACGGGAGAGTTAGGGGAAAGATTGAAGGTGCTGAGGGGGTGGTGACTCCATAGGAAGAGCAACAGTCTCAACTAACCCTGTCCCCTGGGAACGCCCAGTGACCAAGCTACCAATCAAAGAACATACATGGGCTGATATAGCCCCTGGCAAATGTGTAGCAGAGGACTGCCTTGTCAGGCCTCAGTGGGAGAGGATTGCCTAATCCTATAGAAGCTTCATGCCCCAAAGAAGGGGAACGTGTGTAGGGGAGCACCCTCTCAGAGTTTAAGAGGAGGGGGAGGGGTAAAGAACTGTGGAAGGGGAGACCAGGAGGGGGGCAACATTTGGGATGTAAATAAATAAAATAACTAATTAAAAACAGTAAAAAGAAAAAGATTTGATTTTAAGGACATGAGACCAGATATATGCTTCCTATGTGAAATATATTTTAAATATAAATACATAAATACATTAATAATAGAAGAAAATTTCTATATAAATATATTTATTTTCTTTCTTTTTTTTTTTATATCCTGACTACCATTTTACCTCCCTCCTCTCCAACCCCTATTCCTCCCACCCCACCCTCCCTCCCACCTCATCTACTCCTCCTCTGTTTCTCTTCAGAAAAGGGCAGACCTCCCCTGGATATCAATCAATCAACTATAGCTTATAAAGTTGCAGTGAGACTAAGCACTTCATCTCATCGTACTGAGGCTGGACAGACAACTCGATAGGAGGAGAGAGTCCCTAAAGCAGACAGAAGAGTCAGAGCCAGCTTCTGCTCCTATCGTTAGGAGTCCCCAAGAAGACCAAGCTACACAACTGTGTCATATATGCAGAGGGACCATGACAACTCTTATAGAGGAAAGCATTTAACTGGGACTAGCTTACAGTTCAGAGATTTAGTCCACTGTCATCGTGGCGGGAAACATGGTAGCACCCAGGCAGACGTGCTGCTGGAGAAGAACTGAGAGTTCTACATTCAGATCCATTGGCAGCAGGAAGAGAGAATAAGCCACTGGGCCCGGCTTGAGCATCTACAACCTCAAAGCCCGCTCCAGTGACACACTTCTTCCAGCAAGTTCACGCCTCCTAATAGTGCCACGCCCTGTGAACCAGTGGGGACCATTTCCATTCAGAGCACCAAACCTTTTACTTTGTCTTACTTTACAGTGCATGTAGATGATGGAACTGCTCCTCCACCAGACTCCTCAGGTGCTGTCATGGTTCACCCCACCCCACTGTTCTTGGCATTCCATGCAAACGCTCTTCCTGAATCTGACAGTACTCTCTTCCATTTCTTTCTTTCTTTCTTTCTTTCTTTCTTTCTTTCTTTCTTTCTTTCTTTCTCTTCCTTCCTTCCTTCCTTCCTTCCTTCCTTCCTTCCTTCCTTCCTTCCTTTCTTTTCTTTCTTTTTTGTTTTTTTGTTTTTGTTTTGTTTTGTTTTGTTTTGTTTTCAAGACAGGGTTTCTCTGTATAGCCCTGGCTGTCCTAGAATTCACTCTGTAGACCAGGCTGGCCTCGAACTCAGAAATCTGCCTGCTTCTGCCTAAAGGCCCTCGATTGTTCTCCATCACACTGATCCGCGATACTGGTTCCAAGTCTCTTCTTGGCTTTCCCCTGATCACTTCCCAAGCTGTTTCTCTTATTATACTTCATTCTCCAGGCACAATGGACTTCTGTGAGTTTCAAGAATCCACACCCTTAATTCTGTACTGAGAATTTTACTACACTATTTTCAGAATCATTTCTATCCCTGGCACCCTCTTTGCCGCCTATTTTAAATGCTGTCTTATCTAAGAAGACTTCCCCCAATCCCTCAGCGAAGGCAGGTTTAGTTGTTGCTGCCGTAAGTGAGTATGTAAGTGGGTATCTTAGGGGTTTACTGCTGTGAACAGATACCATGACCAAGGCAACTCTTATAAGGATAACATTTAATGGGACTGGCTTATAGGTTCAGGGGTTCAGTCCATTATCATCAAGGCAGGAGCATGGCGGCATCTAGGCAGGCATGGGATAGGAGGAGCTAAGACATCTTGTTCTGAAGGTAAACGTGAAGACTGGCTTCCACTAGGCTAGATGGAGGATCTCAAAACCCATCCCCACAGTGAACACATCCTCCAACAAGGCCGCCCTCCTTATAGTGCCACTCCCTGGGTTAGGCATATTCAAACCTCCACATTCCACTCCCTGGCCCCCATAGGCTTGTTCAAACACATGAGTCTATGGGGGGCCATACCTAGCCATAGCATAATAACAAATACAGTTAGTTCAACTTCCAAAGTCCCCATAGTCTATAACAGTCTCGACAATGTTAAAAATTCAAAGTTCAAAGTCTCTTCTGAGATTCATGCAATCTCTAAATCCTGTAAAAAGTTAAAAATACTGGACCAAAGCAAGACGGAAAACCAGCTGGGCAAACTCTATACTCCGCGTCTCCATGCCTGATATCAAAGCGGTCTTTCACATCTCCAATTCCTTTCATCCGTGTTGACTGCTATTGGCATTCGGCAGCAACAGACTTCATTCTTTTGGGCTGGTTCCACTCCCTATCGGCAGCTTTCATCGGCAGGTATCCCACAGCTCTGACATCTCCAACATCTTGGGGTCTCCAGCGCAACGTCAACTCCACAGCTTCTTGTTTCAATGTCTTGGATCCACATATGATCTTCTGGGCTCCTCCAAAGGGCTTGGGTCACATCTCCAGCTCTGCCCTCTGTAGTACTTTAAGCTCTGGCTGACTCCATTCCACTGCTGCTGCTGTTCTTGGTGATCATCCCATGGTACTGGTATCTCTAATGTGCTGGGGTCTTCTACCGCAGCTAGGCATTGCCGATAACCTCTCATAGGCTCTCTTCATGGTGCCAAGCTTCAATTTCTTTGCGTGACCCCTTCAGTCCTGGGCTGGCAACTGAAGCTGAAGTTTCACCTTCACCAGTGGCCTTTTCTGGCCTTTCACAGTGTCAAGCCTCAGCTGTTCTTCATGACCCCTCCATGCCTTCAAAATCAGTACTACCTGTGTGATTCTTACACTTTACCAAGTCCAACTTCAGCATGAGGTACAACCTTGGCTATCTCTGAAACATAGCCTCTGTGCTCTCAGAAAATCTTTCCCAGAAGATTTCACCTCAGTGATACTGGTCTCTGTTTCTGTTTCTGTCTCTCTCTCTCTCTCTGTCTCTCTCTGTCTCTCTGTCTCTCTGTCTCTCTGTCTCTCTCTCTCTCTCTCTCTCTCTCTCTCTCTCTCTCTCTTGATTTTTCGAGACAGGGTTTCTTTGTATAGCCCCGGCTGTCCTGGAACTCACTCTGTAGACTAGGCTGGCCTCGAACTCAGAAATCTGCCTGCCTCTGCCTCCCAAGTGCTGGGATTAAAGGCGTGTGCCACCACTGCCCGGCTGGTCTCTTCTTAATTACCACTAATTTCTTAGCTCCAGCTAGCCAGCATCAATTGTCCGAGGAGTCCTTTCTAGTTTTGACTCTATAGCCATAGCCACATGGCTGAAGGTGCGGAGTTCTGTTGCTTGCTGGACCTGAAACATGGCCCCCTTGTTCTACTATGCTGTCACCAGCTTTCTGCTTTCCACCTTTTTTATTGCCTAAACTGGGCTGTCCTGGAGCTTGCTCTGTAGATTGATCTTGAACTAAGAGATCTGCATGACTGTCTCCTGAATGCTGGGAGTCAAGGCATGCACCACCCACCATACCTGGATCTAAACTTAGCTGGTGATCTTGCCCCAAGGTCACCACTCCTTTCTAAGCTTGCTGTGCTTGTTCAAAACACTCTTCATGAGACTTAACCAGAGAACAAAGTCTATGCTGGGCATTTCTGAGACTTCCTTTGTTAACACAATTAATCTGAGTCTCTTCACCTTAGCCTCAGGCAGACTCTTCAGACAAGGGCAAAAAGCAGCCAAAGTTCTTCACAAAAATATCACAAGATCAGTCTCTAGGCCACATACTAACATTCTTCTCCTTTGAAACCCCTTGGGACAGGTCTACATAGTTCAAATCTCTCTCAGCAACAAACTTTTCTATATTCCTACCAGGATAGCCCATTAAGCCCCACTTAAAGGATTTCACTGCTTTCCAAATACAAAGCCCCCCAAATCCACATTCTTTCAAACAAAAGCATGGTCAGGACTGTCACAGAAATACCCCAGTCCCTGGTACCAACTTCTATCTTAGGGTTTTACTGCTGTGAAGAGACACCATGACCAAGGCAGCTCTTATAAGGACGACATTTAATTGGAGCTGGCTTATGGGTTCAGAGGTTCAGTCCATTATCAACAAGGCAAGGAGCATGGTAGTGTCCCGGCAGGCATGGTACAGGAGGAGCTGAGAGTTCTGTATCTTCATCTAAAGGCATCTAGAAGAATACTGGCTTCTAGGCAGCTAGGATGAGGGTCTCAAAGACCACACTCACAGTGACACACCTACTCCAACAAGGCTACACCTACTCCAACCAGGCCACACCTAATAGTGCTACTCTCTAAGGCAAGCATATACAAACCATCACAGGAGGTAAAGATGAAGACTGTAGAACTACCACAAGCACCAGAAGTCAGCAGAGCAAGCATAGATTCTTCCCAAAAACCCAGGAGTGTAGTCCTGTTAACATCATGGCTTTAGAATTCTGTTCCTCAAAATTGCCGGAGGAGGATAAACTTCTGCTCTTATCTGTCACCAAGCTTTTGATAAATTGTTATACTTAGTACTCTCCTTCAAACTCTATGACACCTTTCTCATGACATCTTTAAGGTCCTCATGTTTGCACTGTGAACTCCAGCAAGTATCAGGAAGTTCTGGGTAGGCATGCTTCTTACAGTTTTGTGCCTACACTGGCTCCATACCGGGTACAGACTCGATAATTTACTTGGTGTAAGAATGGCGTACTTTTAGCTGAAATGGGGTTGGGGGGCAAGATTTGTAGAAGAGCAGGACTTGAGCAGGCCTGGTAAAGTAGGCAGGACTGGCTGGCATTAAGAGGGGAAGTAACTGTTCCCAGCTGCAGGACACCCAGTGAAGGACTGCTAATGAGAACAGGCATGATCTGGAAGGTCAGCTCGATTTCAGATGTCAGAAGGCTCTGGACTAGAGCTGTGGCGCAGGCTTGTCATGTTATCTCCAGCAGACCAGATCTCCCCACTTGGCTGCACTCAGCAACTGTGGGCTCTGCTTTCTCACGAAGCCATTTCCTGAGCGTGGATAGCCCAGACCTGAGACTTCAGAGGAGCCTACTAGATCACGTAAGCAAAATCCTGCTGACGTTGGGAGCTATTAAAACTTCTTGAATTAGAACATGAGTAAGACCCATTACATACTTCCTGGCCCCACCGAAAAATAAAAGATAGGTTCTTGCTTCAGAAATAGAGATTTTGAAGATACGGTGTCAGAGCACTGACCCAAATGAGGGTCCCTTTGAAGCTGGGGGTCCTATGTGATTTCATAGATCTCGAACTGAAAGCTGCCATTGACAGTGGAGAAAGGTTTAGTGAAGATGACTATGAGGTTGTGTACAAAGTGTTGGGCAGTCGTGGGGGAGGGATAAGGTGGGAGCTAACCTCAATCATCCTTGGATGTGAAACTGAGGTAAGCCAGGACGTGGGGGACAGTCATGGGAGCAGAGCATGAGACAGGGCAAACCTAACTGATGATAGAATCGCAGATTCAGGGATGTTTCTGGGGCTTTCCAGAGTTCCCAGCACAGGGGAAGCATCAGAACCCTGGAGGAATCCCACAAGCATTGCTCTGGTCTGGTCTGGTCTGTCGTGAATTGCTGCTGAGAATTGCCAGAGGCAGAAATGACTAGAATTCAAGAGATGGAGTGGTAAACAAGGGATTCTGCTCAAAAAGGGAACATATCTGGACATCAGGTCATTGCCCAACAAACTCCTAAACTCGGTGAGGGAGACGGATGGGAAGGCAATGGGAGGGAGGGCAATGTCCCGTGTGTCGGGCTTCCCATGGAGACAAGAATGTATGCCTAGGAGGATTGACGGGACCACGTCAGACTCCAGTCTGTCCAAAGGTGTCAGCCGTGGACAGCTGCAGCCATCGTGGCCTTGTGAGAACACAGAGGCGCCCAGAATATCAGGCTTGTACATAGAACCTAAAAGTTCAGCATTGTGAAATCTTTCTTATTTCTTAAACGGTGAGCATGAGGTAGAAATGTTTAAAAATTCTAAGAGCCAGTGAGAGTCCCTTGAAACTTCCATCCAGCACACAGAGGGCAGCACGGAAGCCAAGTTCAAATCCTGTCTCTGCTTCTACCAGCTGGGATCCTCATGTTGAACCATACAAGGCTCAAGCTTTCATACTAATGTGAATATAACTTCAGCCTTCCAGGGAAGTGGTAGAGACTCAGTAATGTTATTTAGACAACAGACTGCGGCCTCTGCCTGCCACAGAGAAGCTAGACACTGTTGGTTATGTCTGCCCTTAGACATCTAACACCTGCCAGACTCTTTCCCGTGCTCTTTGTGTATTCTCTGTTCTTTTGTACTCTCGATCATCTTGGGAAGTAGGCACAATGATACTTACTAAGCCGTTTCCCAAAAGTTGGGTGGCTAGGAGGACTCAGCCTTGTAAAGTCACTTGCTTCAGATGAGTCTCCAAGAATGTGCAGCCATTGAAGATCTCATTATTTCGGCCTTCAAAGGTGTTGCTTTTTATATAATTTCTGTTCTCTATTATGGGCTTGAGTGTTTTCTTTTGGAAGTTTCTAGGCAGAATGTTCAAAGAAAAAAATAATGAAACAAATTCCAAAAAGGAAAAAAAAAAGATTCCTCTGATGTCATCAAGCTCACATGCACACGTACGTGTCTGTGTATGTGCATATCTATGTCTTGAGACGTCAAGCTCACATGCGCATGTATGCGTGTGTGCACATCTACTGCTCAAGGCAATGGAGGAAAGGTTCCGGCACATTCCTTTGATCCTATGGATTGTTAGAGAATGCTGTTTACCTGTGTTTCTCTGTCTTTTTCGGTCCCATATGACAGTTATCACATTCCTTTTCTGTATCATAGTGATGTAGTAAAAATACCATGGTTAGGACAGTAGGCACAGGCCCTAAGGCAAGGGGTTCACGGTTCACAGGAAAGACCAAATAATTCCCTGAGTAGACTCCCTCCCCTGGGTCCATGAAGGAGTGGTGACAGACGTCAGAGCCAGGCATGGAGCTCCAGGGCCTCTGGGCCCCAAGAAGCAATTAGAGGCTTGCTCAGTGACTGAGTGTCATGAACTTCTCACCTCTAGTCTTGCAGACTGACCTCCTCTCTTCTGCTTGAGGGTGTCGGACGAGGCTGTTCGCTTAAGAGCTTCCAACAGTCAGACTTTTCTTTGTTAAAAAACAGTGACAAGGAAGGCTGGAAAGCTGGCTTAGTTGGGCAACACCCTTGCCATGCAAATATGAGGACATGAGTTCAAATCTTCAGAACCCAACTAACTTATCTATAGTTTTAGATTTCCTAATAGAGAGACAGGAGGCAGAAACAGGACAATCCCCAAAGTTCACAGGTCAGCTAGTCCAGAGTGTCTCAAACGATGTGAGGACTGATATCAAGGTTTTCTCTGACCTCCACATTCTCTATGTCCACACATCATGCATGCATACACACACACACACACACACACACACACAGAGAGAGAGAGAGAGAGAGAGAGAGAGAGAGAGAGAGAGAATGAGAGAGAGAGAGAGAGAGAGAGAGAGAGAGAGAGAGATTTAATAAAAAGGAAATGTAAACATCTGTAGCATTGCTAAGTCTACAAAGAGCAGGAATCATAGTTTGTCCTGGAACAAATTCTACAGCATTCGAGTAGTGAGTAGAACTGGGGGCAAGGGTGTGTGCGAGGGGCCCAGCTGGGCAGGCCAGAAGGGTGGGATTCACAGGAGGCAGCTCTCTTAGACTCTTTGACATTGGCCCAGCACTGTTCTCAGGCCCAGCCTTGACAAGGGCGTGCTTTGTTTCTCTCCCAAAGCTGAAAATGGCTTCTCAGCCTGCACAGGGGAGCTTTCTTCTGAACCTGAGAGACGGGAGGGCGAGTTTGTCCCCCAGCCTTCAGCAGAACAGACTCAAATGGAAATGCCACCTGGCAAGGACACTTGCCTAAACAATCCACATTCTATTTGGGAGGAATGTCTGTCTTCCCAGGGGTACCCTTTCAGGCTCAGATGTCCCTCCTTCCCAATCGCAGTAAAGAAACTGAAACTATCTTCTGTCCCGGGGCCATAGGACCAGAGGCATTTCTCAGAAACTACTAAAGCTCCACCCAAGCTAGTTGATATTTTCCAGCCCAGGGATGATGCCCAGATGGTCTGTTTTCCTTATAATTTTCTGGATCTTCTCAGCTCAGTAACAGTAATGACTGCATGTGACTGAAAAAAAATCTCTTGCACAGAAATAAATGATTCAGACAACAAGGGTTCCCTGGGTCAGCTTCCGGGATTAGCATGAAGCTTTAGCAAGCTCAGCCTGCCCACATCGAACGTGCAGTCTCGAGCAAGACAGAGGGGCACAGAGCCAGCCTCATGAGCTTATGGATAGGCACTGCCTCCAATGCGTGAATCATGCAAGTCTGTTTCCAAGCCAATGGGTTGAACTCAAATTACATCTGCCAATATAAATTGTATTACAAGGCTGAGCAAGTTTCTCTGCTGGCAAAGGACCGCTCCTTTGCCTCCTCAGACAATGAAGAATTTATCTATCTTACAGCACAGCATGTTGTTTCTATGGACAAATGTACGGATCCCCGAGGTTGTCAGCAAATCCCAGTGGCGCCCTGGCACCATCCTGCTGGAGAGACTTGTCCCCACCTCTCTCTTTTGTATGATCCACTTTCTTAAGAGTTCCTGTGGAGAGAAGAAGATGATCATGGGTGGGAGGAGAGACTGGAAGAAGTCTTTGAAGAAGATAGTACAAGGCAGGGGGTGGGGTGTGGGGTGGGGGGCTCCAAGGCATTCTGGGAATGGGTCCTGTTTAGAAAGGAACTTCTTAACTGTCGTTAGTTATGGGGTCTTGCCAATTGTCTTTGGTGAGTTTCTTAGTCAAAGGAGAGTTCTTGAAGTTTAGTTTCCTCATCTGGGACATTGTTATTTTACAACAATAGTAAATGACATTTCCCTCAGGGGATTGCTGTTGAAGATAAGGACTCGGGACACAGGGTTCTCAGTCAAGTTACAGGTACATAGTAAATCGGAATCTGGATCGGTTGAGACAGCAGCACGTACAAGCACATTGAAAGCAAACTGTGTATGTAAAGAGAGGATTGGAGAGTTGGTTACAGTTGGTTATGTATGAAGAACTTTGGGGGCTATACATACAGTAATGCAGGTCAGCTCTGGGAAACTTCCTTGTGGATGAGACATCTTCCCAGGGGATGCCCTTGGCACAGCTGGGTTCCGTGGGGCTTCCTGATGGGTTGATTTTCATCAGCGCTTCCTTACAGGGCCTGTGGTTCTGCTTCTATTCCTGTTGGTAAGGATGTGCTCAGTTCCCACTTGTCTAGGAGTCCGAGATGTAGCAAGGACAGATACAGGATGCTCAGTTATCTTCCCCATCTCAAATGAGCAATGAGTCACTTGGTTGTGTGTGTACCTGAGGTGTATGTATGTATGTATGTATGTGTATATATATATATATATATATATATATACACACACACACACACACACACACACATACATACATATATATGTATGTATACACACACATATATACATATATATAATACATATGTATATATGCACATATGCATATATACACACATATAATATATTACATATATAATATATAATATAATTTATAATATAATATAATATATAATATATACATATTGTATATATATAAAACAAAATTCACTGGTATATGAAATTAAGCCTAAATCTGTGACCTGTGTTGTATGTGACACGCCTCCTTCTGCTGTGCCAGCATCTATGGGGACTAAAGGGAGAACTCAGCAATATGATTACCACTGTCATCTTGGGGAAGAGGAGTTAGCTATTGTGATGGTTTGTATATGCTCGGCCCAGAGAGTGGCACTATTAGAAGGTGTGGCCTTGTTGGGGTATGTGTGTCACTGTGGGTGGGAATTTTTAAGACCTTCACCCTAGCTATCTAGAAGTCAGTACTCTTCTTGCAGCCTCAGATGAAGATGTAGAACTCTCAGCTCCTCCTTCGCCATGCCTGCCTGGACACTGCCATGTTCCTGCTTTGATGATAATGGACTGAATCTCTGACCCTGTAAACCAGCCCCAATTAAATGTTGTCCATATGAGTTGCCTTGGTCCTGGTATCTGTTACAGCAGTAAAACCCTACCTAAGACAGCTGAGTTCTGCACAGATGGATCAACTCAGACAAGCCAACAAAGACCACACAAGGATCCTCTTGTCAAGACTTACTTTCAGGTCTACTCCTTAATGGGCTTTTGGGATCAGGAACATCAGGATTGTTACCCTGGGCTGAGCCTCAAGGAAAGGAAAAGAGAAACTTGAAGATGTAAGAATAACGGCGACCCTGGGAAGTTTGGAAGGATATGACGATGGAAGAAACTTAAATAACGTATTTCTTTTTTTTTTTTATAATTTTTTTTTTTTTTTTTTTGGTTTTTCGAGACAGGGTTTCTCTGTATAGCCCTGGCTGTCCTGGAACTCACTCTGTAGACCAGGCTGGCCTCGAACTCAGAAATCCGCCTGCCTCTGCCTCCCAAGTGCTGGGATTAAAGGCGTGCGCCACCACCGCCCGGCTAAATAACGTATTTCTTAATCATGTGTGTTAGAGAAAAATCAATACTGCCGAAAATAATGGAAACCCATCTAAATATACAAGTTAGTATTAGACACAGAGCCAATAACAATACCTTAAAAAGAATGAAAGTTTCCAAACTCAAGAAATGGCCAGTAGTATAAGAAAGTATAAGGGCTATAGGCTCTTCTTTACCCCTTAGAACAGAAAGGAAAGGAGATAGGGCCAGCGAGATGGCTCAGAGGGTAAAGGAGCTGGCTGCCCACCCTGACAGTCCGAGCTGGATCCTGGAACATGAACATATGCTAAGAAGATAAACCTTTTCAAAGATGGATGCTTTATGAATGGTTAGAAAAATAAATACTTACAAACCAAACAAAATGAGAACAAGCAAAAGGACAAAAATGTTTGAAAACTTACAAAGAAATCTACACATGTCAATTACATGTTTTTGACAGGTTACTTTGATAAGCAAGACTAAAAAACCACTAAAGTAATATATATATATATATATATATATATATATATATATATATATATATTTGTTGTTGTTTAGATCTAATGTCAGCAGCTGTGTTAGTCCTGGCCAGGAGGGCTTCGCTGACCTTCAGCTCTTGGCATGCACACACTGTGCTGTCCCCTCCCATCTGATGTCAGAGCTTGTCTGAGTGACCATTGTAGTCTTACAGAAATGAAATGATATGTCGCCTCTGAGATTTAGGTCACACATGACACTCTGGGGGCTCGAGGGGCGCTCCGCAGTAACAAGTGCTTACTGTTCTTCCAGAGGACCCGGCTTTTGTTCCCAGCATCCATGTTGGAAGCCTCTCAGCTTCCTGTAGCTCCAGCTTTTGGGATCCAATGTTCTCTCTTGTCTCTGTGGGCACTGCATTTACACACACAAACCCACAAAAGACACACACACACACACACACACACACACACACACACACACGCACACACACAGTTTTAAGATAAAAATACATTTAAAAAGAAGACAGCATGGCTTCCATTTGGGGCCCATGCTGTCTCTGTCTCTGTTGGGTTTCTCACTAAGGAGGGGATCAATTGTCACCTTGAATAGCTGATCCACAGGGCTGCCACATCAGATTCTCTCAATATCCATGTAGAGCCATCACTTGTGACACCAGAGGTACCACTGTTATTAGTAGCAAATGAAGAACTTCATTATTTTTTAAAGACATTCTCAGGGAAAAGAGAAAACAAGTTGCATAATGGAAGAAACTATTTTCAAAATACACATCTGAAAACGGACTGATACCCGTACATTTGTCATTTCTCATGGCGGCACCCATGGGTGACTTGATAAGCAAACAAAGCCACACTCAGGACATGTAACTGTGCTCAGTCATAAACACACAAAGCTAACGATTCAGGCGGCGGCCAGCATTAGTCTCCAGTACTACACTGAGTAGGGGGGGAAAATCAAACCCCAAAATTACATACCATGCAATTTCATTTCCACAACATTGTCTTGAAATGATAAATGTACAGGAATTGAGGCTAGTGGTTTCCATGGTAACAGATTTTTGGGGAGAGACACATGAGAGTGTGGGGCTAGAGAAGAGCAACCCCAGGGACCCCATCAGCAGCTTTGCTATGAGGGGCTGCAACACAGTTTCACAGGATGTTGTCATCAGAGGAAACTGGGGAAAGGGTCTGTGTGAGTTCTTACGACGGCGTGTAAACGCGACGGCGGCTCTTTAAAGTTTAATCAAGATAGCCTAAATGCAGCTTGAAGACAGGTCATTACAATTTCTACATTTATGTGCGTGTTTTCTGTGGGGGTGGGGTGGGTGGGAGGGGATGGAGGTGTGCTCCCGTGTCACCCTGTGCTTGTGACTGTTGGAAGACAGCTTGGAGGAGTCGTTTCTGTCCTTCCACCATGGGGATCCGGGGGATGGAAATCAGAGCAGACCCTCATACCTGTCGAGCCGTCTTGCTGGCCATCTTATTTATCTTTTTAATTAAAAATAAAAGGTGGACACGGTGGCATATATGTGTGATCTTCGCCCTTGGAAAGTTGAAACAGGAGGATTGCTAGTTCTAGATCAGCCTGGGCTACACAAATAATAAACTCCTAACCTTGTTAAAAATCTATTTAGTATGTACTACAAAGGATAAGCTATGATATAATCATTGAGAAAAGAACAGACAACTCAGTTGATGAATAAAACCTTCTTATAAATCGGACTTAAACTAAGAAATGCAAATACAGATGTAGTGACGCCAATAGGAGTATGACTGTGTTTGGAGCCTCAGTTTAGCCTCTTACAAACTATGACATGCAAGACGTGTTTGCTCATCAGTAGGATAAATATCGTATCTTTCTCAAGGTGTCTTTTATGAGACGTGATTGAGATGGAGGGGCAATGAAGAAAACTCACGTTTATTAAGCATCTGCCATATTCCAGACAAGAACTACACACTTTACATGATAGTAAATAAACAAATGGCGGGTTCTATTCTCCCCTGCCCCTTCCGCCCCTTTCCTTTCTCTCACACGTAGGAATTGAACCTCATGCATGCTAAGCAAGAAGGCACTGCTTTCTCTCTCCCTCAGACTAGAATCTTCTTTAGAGAAATTTTTTTTTGTTCTTGTTGGCCTCTTTCAGGTGCCTAGGACAGCTCTGGTATAAAAGTAAACACAAGAAACATATGTGGAGTGACTCCACACCGCTAAAACTCGTGATGTCTTGGCTCTTGCATTCCTGAGAGTCCAGAAAAAAACATACCACACATGTTCTCTCTGTAAAATGGGAACAGAAACAACCCTGCCCACTGTGTGGGGCTCTGGTGCAGAGGAAGCTGGTAGGCGTGGTGGGCTGAGACCGGTGTTTGACTTGTCTCATTTACTAGCCGTGCCTTGACTTCCCGGTGAAGAGTTAGTACAACCTCACCTCTCACGGTCAACACCATTTAGGACACGGATAAAAGGAAATTTGCTAGGAAGGTTTTCTGGAAAGTTCTATTTATAGAGACACACCTAAATGGCCAAAGATCGTAACTATAAATAGCCTCCTTTGCATGCGAGGGTGAGACCAGTGCTGGTACCTCTGCAACCTCCCCCTCCCAAGGGACTTCTTACTCCTGTTTGTTCTGGGACAGTACAAGCCCTAGCCCGTATAAAGCATTTGATACAAACGGAATCCGGGAGCTCCCTGCTCAGCCTCTACGCATCTCCCATTGCCTCCCGCCACTGGATGTTATTTACTCCAGTTGAGTAGGCATAAACTACGTGCTATGTAAATTAATAGCAGTAGGTACAACAGTCTGGGAGTTGCACAAGACCTCAGCTCGTGAGGGTGATTATTGTGCAATCATTTCCCATAAATCTTCCTCTCCCACTTCCAAGTGTGTGTCTGTCAACGAATCGTCCCGCTCGCCACACTAAGCCAGGTCTGGCGGGGCCGAGCCGGCCACATGGCCAGTCTCTATCTCTGGATTTGGCAGCTTGACACTATCTGGGTGAATCGTCTGCGGGGGCCGCCTGGGATGAAGCTATGGTGCCTGCTGGCCCTGCTTCCCTCCCACTCTGAGGTCTTGCCACCAGGAGAGTTTTGGCAATTGGTTGGCGTTCTTTGTTCCATGACGCCTCCTCCTCACTGCCTCGGCCCCCTTGCTTTTACTCGCTCTCGGTGAGTGAGTGCAGAGGGCGAAAGCTGGCAAGCCAACAGCCCCCGTTTCAGCTCATGGAGAAGAGCAGCCTTTCCTCCCAGACCCGTGTCTGGCAGGTGTTCTGTGGTTAGGCTCACATGGAGTGCGTCCGTGGTCTGCAATACTACACGGGTTTCTACACACATGACAGGGGTCCTAGCTTCCGTAGCCAGATCCTCATGGGCGTGGTACACTCACCATTCACAAGCGTCTTCAAGGTCCCAGAGCTTCCAAACATCCTGAAAAGACCCAGTTCAGAGGAGGTGGCCCGCCTCTTTCTCCCATGTCTGCTTCTCATTTGTTTCGAATGAACTGGTGTTCCCACCCTGGTATTTACTCCTGTGCCCTAATTTGGCTCTTGTCCCATCCTCCTGCCCCCTAGAAAGGCTCTTCTAAGAAGGTGCAGGCTGAGTGTGGAAGTGTGTATTCACTGTGATGACTCGCTCGCTCAAAAAGCGGCATCGCAGGCCACACTGGGAGTCTCTCTACTCATCCAGCCTGGGGAGACAAAGATAATGAAAGTCATAGACAAAGAACAGTCTAGACTGAGCTCCGAGAGTCTGTCATGTTCTCAGGGTTGGATTACTTCATTTGCTGCTTCTCTCTAGAGATAATACCTCTTAGATTCTTAAGTGTTAGAGATCCGCTTCATTATATATATTTTTTAAGGATTTATTTATTTTATATATGTGAATACACTGTCACCGTCTTCAGACACACCAGAAGAGGGCATCGGATCCCATTACAGATGGTTGTGAGCCACCATGTGGTTGCTGGGACTCAGGACCTCCGGAAGAGCACTCAGTGCTCTTAACTGCTGAGCCATCTCTCCAGCCCTGCTTCCAGTTAGTCTTGACACAGTTCAGCCGATCAGCAGCTCCCTGGACTTGATTTGTATCAAACACTTTGTACCTGGCATGGCTTCTATTGTCACAGAACAAGCAGGAACGTGAAGCACCTTGGGGGGCGGTGGGAGAGGGCCACAGTGGTGACTACGCGGGTCTTATCTGCACATGCAGAGGAGGCAATTTATACTTACTGTCTTTGGCCATTTAATTGTGTCATTATAAATAGAACTTTCCAGAAAAACCTTGCTATATATATATATATATATATATATATATATATATATATATTTTAATCATTCTCCTAAATGCCATTGACTGAAAGAAAGGTGAATTTGTATTAACCTTTTACCAGAAGTCAAGCCGTGGCTGACAAACGAGACAAGGGAGGAGTTAATGAGGTTGGGAGGTGGACGCCCCGTCCGGCAGTAGGATAAATGCTATTCTGTAGACTCTTTTACCAAACACCCGTCTCCTCCCCCACTCACAGTGAGTGGCTTTGGCAAAGAGACTGGATAATTCAGGTAAGTTGTGTTTGTGTTCTGGTTGCTAAGGAGATGGTGGACCTGTTGGCTTAGCTCAAAGCATGGGCACATTAGGTAAATGTGCTGCCTTTCCGATCTGGGACCATTACCAAATCTCTGCATTTTTCTTCTCGAGGCATGCCGAGTCTATTTGTGGCACGTTCCATTCTCTCAGATTTCCCTTGTCTCCATCAGTTTTACACCTGCAAAAATGCTAGGATTAGGAAAAAAAAAAAAAAAAAAAAAAGAAATCCCATGGAGACTTCCCTGTGTTCGCTAAAATATCAGACAGCACCAGGCAAGGAGAGAATTCATAGCTCACTCCACTCTTAGTACCGGAACCGGGAGATGGGCAGAGACTTCCTCATCCGGGGGATTAGTGACCCCAAAGGACAAGTGACCAAAGAAGAGAGAAGCGGCTGCAGAGGGTTATGTGAAAGGAGATTGGGAGCCCACGAGGAATACGCTTGCCCTGAGAGGAAAGAAAAACTGAAGCATGGATGTTGGTTTCATAAGAGGCCCTTTGTATGGTGGCCATTTATGTCCAAGATTGACAAATGCGAAAGTCCGGCCTGGGTGGGAGAGTGAGCAAGATGTGGTTAAAGACATCACTGAGGTTTCTTTAAAGCCACTCTCTGGACGGAAGATGTGCCTGACGGGACGGAAGGAATCTGGGGGACTCAGCGCCTGCTCTGCTCTCCTGGGAGTAGACTTTATGTAGCCTGTTTGGCCCTGCCAACTAATGACTTATTATAGAGCCTATACAGGCAAGTATAGGCGCTGGGCGTCCAAACTCCAGTCCTCACGTCTGCATGGTAAGCACTTCGCCAACTCTGCGTGACTGTTCTCTGGACTTCCCTAGCAGTAGACACGAATGAGACAGACAGCACAAGGCCAGGTTCTGTTTCCTCAGCTCTGTCCCCCACCCATGGGGCTTCAGTCATCTGGGTCATGCTCCTGTATCTGAGAATTCCTAGCCTGCATCCCCTCAAGTTCTGTGGCCAGTTTACCTGTTCAGCTGTGGGACACAGCACTGATGTCAGCCATCTGTTCTCTTAGGGTCCCAGAGGTTACGGTCAGATGAGAATTTATTAACAAGTCAAGTTGTGAGCAACAGAACATTTTCTCTTTAGATTCCACATCAACCACAAAAATGAGTAGGGATGAGTCCATGAAGCCTATGCCCTGTTCTGTTCTCACATTGTCTTTGGTTTTAGACTATCACCTCCTGGAGAAGACATACTATCTTATTGTGTGTGTGTTCCTCTGAGTGTGTGCATGTGTGGATGTGTCCAGAGGTCAATGCTGGCTGTCTTCCTTGTGTTATTTTCTTTCACATTAAGTGTTGAGACAGCATCTCTCACTGAACCTTAAGCTCCCCGAGTGTCTAGAGTGCCTGACCAGCAAGCCCCAGGTCTCCTCCTGTCTCCACTCTCCAGGGCTGGGAATGCAAGCATAAGCCACTGCACCCAGTGCCTTATATGGATGCCGTGGGTGGGTCCAAGCTCAGGCCCTCACCTTGACAGGGCAAACATTTCCTCAGTGGGACCGTTTCCCTCACCTCTGTGTCTGCAGCCTTTGATCTTGTTGCCCCTTGCGTTCAGCAGAGGAGGAGAAAATGTTCAAGGGAATGATATTTTGCAGATGAATGGATCGAGAAGAGATCAATGTGGAACATTCTGATTGCATAAATGGGGAGGTGCTGCCTAAAAGATACAGATGAAGGGGGCAGGCATTTCAATTCTCCTGAGAGAGATAAATCAGGCTAGACAAGGAGGAAGCCCAGGCTAGACAAGGAGGATGCCCAGGGGCGAGGCTTTTGAAGATGCGGAGGTGGGCATCCCACGTGGCTCCGCGGCAACCCAGGCTCTCCTCTAAGCCGCCTGCCACGGTGCTATGCCTTGGGACGGCTGCTTCAGCCTTCCACTTAACTCATGAGCTTCACGAACGGATGTTCTAAGCTCAATATTCCCAGAACCCAGCTCTGCTCCTGATAGACGGAAGGTGTTCAAAACACACAGCAGCTTCCTTAAAATCTGAAGGCAACAGGGGCCACGTGTGAGGCAGAGACAGCAGATAAAATAGCTTGACTTAGGATGACAGCTGCTCGTAGGGACACGGAGTCTCATAAGGTCGAATAACATCCTGACGGGCTCGAGCACTTAACAGCTCCTGAAGAGTGTGAGTCAGAAGCCCAGAGTAGCCCCGGTTGGCTTGAGATCTAATTTTGAGAGGCCTTTGACAAGGAGTGGGAGAGAAAGAAGGCGGTCATGGGCTGAAGAACCACTGAGGTGTAACGGGTAGTCAGCATGAGATTAGGGATAGAGGGTCTGAGGGAGCGTCTATGAGAAGAAAGGCTATGAACATAAACTAAGAGTGGTCTCAGCGAGGGGAAAAAAACAATGTTGCTTGTTTTCATTGTTGTTGTTTTTCCATTCTTTCATTCATAAGTCGGGAGGTCTTTATCTAGCATTGGGTTGTGCAAGTGCCCATGCTAAATTCCGTTCCCCATTAGCTGTAGGACAGCAGACAGTGACCACATAATGTAAACCTGCGTGTGTTCACGGTCCAACGTGCTCGTTGTGCTTCTTGGAAATGTATTTAGCTTCCTAACACCCCAGTCTTTTCATTGGCTATTAACTGGCCGATCTCTTAGAGTTATTTTGAGAACTGCAGTAAGCTGATAAAGGCTGGATTTTGTAGAATAGAGATTTGTCCAGCAACTGCTCATGCATTGAGTCACGGGAGAATAGGAAACCAAGACAGAAGACCTATTCTCATCCTCCAGCATGCCAAAGACAACTTAGGGGAGACTTAGGGGTTTGAAAATAGGCTGTGTGTTGTATTGTGGACTGGTGGAAGGTCGGTGTGGGAGAGATAGCGTTCAGACTTTAAGGGCACTTGGGAAATTCAAGGGAGATGTCATAAAGGAAATGGTAATCGAACTGAATTCTACAGGAGGTAGAAATTCAGAGGAAAGGGGAAGACGGAGCATAATGGCACACCTCCATGTAGGGCTCTTATGCAGATGAACCGAGAACCCTAGGTATAGCTCCAGGGGCCAGTACACACGCAGTGAGGCACTCATCCGTGGGCTCCCTCCCTGACTCCCGCTGTCCTCTGTAGATCACATGTAGCCTGAACCAGGGAATGAAGGCATATTTCGAAAAACATAAGGAGAAAGAGAAAATGGGATCCCTGAGGACCTGACATTTCAGACATGGTTAATGAGTGAGGGAAGAGAGCAAAGTGTCCATCCAGAGGCTGGTGAGGGTCACATGGGGTGACGGGGCAGAGACAAGAGGGTTCAACTCCTTGAGAATGAGTTTGGTCAGTTCAATCCAATATAACCAAAGCCACCAAGTGGGAGAAGAGCAACAATGAAACATCCTCAGAGGTGCCCAAGGTGGCAGTGGTGGCTGCTGGGCAAGGCCCGGGTCCCTCACGTCTGTCAAAGCTCAGACCGTCTGTTCTCATTACATCTCTGTGTGCCATCTGAGTGTTAGAACGTGCATGGGGAGAGCAGATCCTAGAGAGGCGGGAGGGCACAAATGCTTCCAAGCTCACACCACCATGCCTTTTAAACACTTTGCGCCCCATCTGGTGGGCCCCAGATTCACTCAGGAGAACCCCACTGCTGCAAAGTCCAGCTGCCCACCCCCGGGATCAACCCCAGGGAGGAGCTTGGCAGGACATAAGAGAAGGCAAAACTGTAGCTAGGATTGGTCCTCACATTACCTGGTGGTACAATTCTTAAACTCCTCCCTTAAACGACTCTGAGTTCAAATGTTTATAGGTTTTGGATATATCCTGGAGAGTGTTGTATTATATCCAGACAATCCTGGAGAGTGTTGTATTATATCCAGACAAATAGGTTCGGGTTTTAGAGCAAAGACCCGTGAGACCAGGTCATTTACAATTGCATAGGCATAGATCAGGAACACGGGAAAGCCCACATGACCCGTCTATGCCGTTGCTTGAGTTGTTACAAGGATACAGTCTTATACACGTGGAGGTCCAGCCAGCCTTTGATTCCGTCCCCTGCTCGCACCTGTGCGTCCAGACGCCGGGCCTCTATGCTTTGCGACCAGGCGATGAAGAGAGGTGTTCTACTCGAAAGATCACTAGGCTGGAGGAGGAGACAAACACAGAAGGCATTTCCTGTGTTCTTTTTGTGCCTCTTCTGTGCCTCCTAACTTAGTGAATTTTCCAAAATCAAAAATTGAAACGGCGTTTGGAATCTGAAGAACTGCCCCAGCCAACGGTGTAATCTGGGCTTTGCACAGAACGTGCTTACAGATGCTAGATGATTTGAATATAATTTTGGTGGGAGCAATAAAGGCAAATGCCAGTGATTGAAGGAGGAGGAGGAGGAGAAGAGGAAGAAAGGTTGAAAGAGAAGACACATTTCAGCTAACACAGCAAAGAGGGAGGGAAAGTTTTAGTTTATGTGTTGAGAGATTTGCTTGTCTTTGTTTTAATCATGGCCTAGGCCAGGTTCTTATTTCTTGCTATTTGAACCTTCTGGCTGATCATCACATACCAGTTTGGCGTCAGCTAACTACAGCGCAGAACATTTCACCTTTTGCAGTTAAACAAAAACACCCTACTATAAAATCCCCTTCAAGGTCACCAACCTCGGATATCCTTTCGGACACCCCTTTGAACCCCCCCAAGCTAAGGGCAGGTATCACCCTGTGATTAAGCAGCATCTCATGTGTCTCTTTCACTATAGACACCATGTTCTGTTTGTTCGGTAAATATGTCAACCCCCAGCCCCACCCCTTCTTTCCCCTATCACCGGCTCTAAGAGGGCAGAGGCTGTTCCCTGTACCCAGAGCACATCATACAATTTCATCCCTGCCTCAGAGGGAAGGAGGTCTTTAGTACACAGTAAGTAAAGGAATGCACACACGCGTCAGGGACAGATGCTAGAAGAAAGCAGATCCTTCCTAGCCACTGAGTTACGGACTAGTCACAGGCCAGCAAAGATAGGGCAGCTCGCAAACCCCACTTCACACCTCACTCCTCCCTTGTCCCTCCTTTTTGCTCCTTTTCTGGCCACACGCTTCTCTACCCATTCCTTCTACCTCTCCCTTGGATATTAAACTAACATCATCAACAGCAGCCTAACACACATCGGATGTCCTCAAACCACCACCGGCAGCGGCGTCTCTGTGGGCTGCGCCGGAACAGCTCATGGTCCCTGCCGCATGCGGTTTTTATGTAATGGGAACATGTGGATTGGCGGGATCTCAACTTGGAAAGCAAAGCCGTGCCTTGTTGTGTCTTCGAATTCAGGCCAATTTTTCATACACATCGAAGATAACACGGCCTCTAAGTGGAGCCGGGCAAAGGGAACCCAATGCTTCAGGCTGCACCAGAGGCAGGCAGAGTGCCGGGGTGGTGAGGCTGTTTAGGAAAGAGCCTCTGTGATCGCTCTACTGGAGAGCCACGTCTGCACACACCCCAGTTGTGTGGTGTCCGACTGAGCAAGTTAGCAAAATAAAGACAGATGGCAGATTAACTCCAACCCGCCCACCAGATGACGGCAGCCAACATGGAGGACTGAGGAAAAGCTTCCTGCAGTGTCTTTGCTAGATGCCACCTAGTGACTCTCCCAAGCACTGCAGTCTGCTTGCAGCATCCACTCAGGACCTGGGTGTAAGACTACCAAGGATGGCCTGTTCTTGTTTGGGGAAAAAAAGGAGAGATACCAAGTTGGAGAAGAAGAAGTTTACTTAGAAATGAGAATTAAACCTCTCACTGTGTTATAGACTTAGAGAAAAAGGATTGGTGTGTGGTGTGTGTGTGTGTGTGTGTGTGTGTGTGTGTGTTATGCTAGAATTTAATCTAGGCCTTTACATATGTTAAAACTAAGGGAGTGTGGGAGAAAGAAAGTTAATCCTAAGAGACACCTTTCTCTTGGGAATACGTGACTCAGAAGACTTCAGACAGCTTACACAACTCTAGGATGGAAAATATTGTCCTCTTAAGCATTGCCTCCAGAGGCTGTCAGAGATTCTTTGGACAATGAGAGATTGTGAAGTAGGCTCTAAGGCTCAGAGCTGGGATCCTGTAGTCACTGCGCGTTGTTGGCGTCTGAAGGAAAGAGAGGTGGTATTTGGGTTGTTATGGAGAGCATACATTAGGCTGTGAAATCTTCTAGTTTGTTTAATATTGGATATATAGTGAAAGAGCTTTCTGTACTCCTAACAGATCTAAGCTGAAATGTACATAAAGTATATAGAATGGTGTTATCTACCCAAAGGAGAGTGTCAGAATTGATTGCTGTTTTGCTGGGCTATGGCTTCCTTGTGTTTGTGTTTCTCTCATGGGAGACACTGTATGACTAGACATTTACAATGCTATCATAGTAATTCAGGGCTTGGAGTTCTGGAATATGTTGGAAGAACTTGGTGATAAGACCATGACCATCCCTAACTGCAGATTTGATTAAAGTATTGTTATTTTCCCTTTTCTTGTTTGGGAATAGTTATTTTGAGGTACTCAGTAATACATCAGAAGCTAATCCTGTTCGGTGAATGAGACAGAGCCCCAATCTCCCTGGGCTCATAGTCTCCTGGGGGAATGACACATGGTGAACAAGATAAACAATTCAGGGAATAACGTGGACCAGGCGCGAAGCACCGTCAGAAGCCATTGGCAGAGGCAGGATAGGGGAAGAAGCACCTGACCCAGAGGAGCACAGAGCTGTGGGAGGACTGGAGGAGAGCTCCGGCAGGGACAGGTGCCACATGGTGGCTCTGAGTAGAGAGGGGGCTTAACATTCTTGAGGATAAGCAGAAGCACTACTTGGAAGTCCATCCGTCACCGTGTGTGCCCAATAGATTTAAGAAGCCTAGACAGTCCAAAGGAGACTGCAGTTGGTGATGTCTCCTGAAAGCCAGGCCCTAGCCTAGGATCAATGGACACAGAGGTTAGTGATTAATTTTGGTGTCAAGCTGATTTGGTTTAGATGAACCTGGGATGTTAGTCAAGTATACCGCAGTGTGTCTATGGGGTGTTTACAAGGAGGATTAAGTAAGGGGGAAGGGGAGACCCTCCCTGAACGAGTGACCATACCCAGACTGGGGACCTTAAAGGGCCAGTCCAGGGAGGGCATTCTCTTTTTGTGCTTCCTGACCACCTTGTAGTGAACTACTCCACTGGACCCAAGCTCTTTACTGGTGGTGGACTGGCACCTCTGAAACCGTGAGCCCAAACCACTCTAGACTCTTGATGTTTAGACAATCTCCAGTTAGAACAGTGCTTCGGACATTAAGAAACAGAGGGATGACAGGCTTGGATCATTACCCAAAAGAGTCACTCAGAGCAGGCAGCAGAGGATAGAATGGACCCTCTAACTGGTTCAGAGCAGGGGAAGTGGGGACTTGGGAATGTGCGGAGAGATGGAGCTAGGAATGGGTCCTATGAACAGGCTGGGGCTAAAATCCCTCAGGTCTGAAGTGTGAGGACTGAGGCGTCAGGGTTAGGTCTCTGATCCTATGATGAGTCAGAGGCCCTAGGACAGCAGGGATGAGCTGGGGAGGGAGGGAGGCAGGGTCAGGCGTGCAGGAACTTTTTACCCCCTGGGGCTACAGACATACCTGACTCCAGTCATCTCTTCCTTTCTGACGTAATAACCGGTTACGCCTACTTCCTAGCAAAGACAACACCAAGTCTAAGTCACAGATGTGAAAGACTGAGACTCCATGGTCAGGGCGGAGCCTGGGTGGGAGACCCTCACAGCCACCTAGGCTCTACCACCTGTGTGTTCATAGTCCGTGCCTGGGTCCAAGGACACTCACTGAGCTCTGTCCTTTGCACCATGGCTATGGATGGAGATGCCTTCTCTTGGACACACTTTCTCTCACCAGGTTCTTGGTTCCTTCTGGAGTCTTCCCAATTGTCCTTACTGACCTTTCCAATTTGTACCAACCATGCGAACCACCTTAAGCAATCCAAGTGGTATTGCAAGCAAACGCGCCCCGCCCGGTCTGCCTATTTACTTGTTCTGAAAGTCTCCCATTGGACAGGGACTCATCTGTAGGCAGATCATACCTTCTTAGCTTCCGGAAAGTGAGAAGGAGTAGATCTTATCTGACCTCCCTTAATGAAAGGAGCTGTACTCTTCAAAAAGAGCCACCCCGTGTGTGATATAGTACCACCCTCCAAGGGAAACACCTGACACCTTGATACGAACAGTTCATGTCTGCTTGTAGAACATCATTAGTTTTGATGATTGTTGAGGATTCCTCATAGAAGGAGGGGTGGGGACCCTCACCTGAGTGTCCAGTTACCTTTCCAACCAGTTACAAGTAAGTCATTCCTTAATTGTACTATTCTAGGGAACACCAGAGGGCCTAGAACAATGGTTATCAACCTGTGGGTCTACACATACCCCCTTCTGTGTATGGGGGTAGGTGGGGTGGGGTGGGGGAGGGGGAGGGTGTTAAACAACTCTTCCACAGGAGTCACATATCAGATATTCACACTACAATTTGTAACCATTGCAAAAAAAAAAACAGTTATGAAGTAGCAACAAAATAATTTTATGTTAGGGGGTCACCGGGATTTGAGGAATTGAATTAAAAGAGTCCGAGCATTAGGAAGGTTGATAGAGTATAAAGGCTGGGTGAGACTAGGGAAACGTTGGTGTAATTGGACTATGGCTTGTCACTGGGACCTTAGAGAGAGAGGGCCTGACATGGCCTAGTCCTCCCTAGGAGAACATTCTTGTGACACCCTGTGAGCATCAGAAACGTGAGTGTCAAGTCAATTGTGTTCCCTACTTAGTGGGTTTCTGCCAGCAGGGTCCGTATGATTGATTATCTTGGAACTTTGTGTAGACAATTAAAAATAAATAATGTGAAAGGACTGAGATCACATTCAGAAATACACTGTGTTTAGTTTCCTCAAAGTCTATTTTACCTTCCCACCACGATCAATAACTCCTGCTTATGCCTACAGCATGGGGCCATTATGATGAATCGCAGAAGAGAGCAGCCTTGAGTGTCAGGGAAGGCGTGGCTCTTGGACTCTAACTGCTTCTCAGAGCATCTTACAGGGATTTGCCATCCTCACCCATAAGCCACAGATTGTCAGAGGCAAATGGCGGTGCTGTTACAAGACTGACCTATGACATGCAGAACATCTGGTGCAGGACCTGCAAGGAGAGACACTTGGTCCTAACATCCAGCACTTTGACTGGCACATGTCCTCTCTTTCGATGTGTGGTGCCATACCTGAAGTGGTCTATTGTCCTTGTCACGTTCATGTGTCACCATTCTGATTTTGTGACATGTACTAACCCTTAACTGTGCCTCCCTAAGGGAGAAAGGGGCTTAATGGTTTTACTCAGTGTTTTCCCTGTGTGCTGTGATCCTGACATACCAGGCAGGATGTGCTCACAGGTGCAAGAGTACAGAGTCGCGTGATAGGTCAAAGTGTTGAGAATCAGAGATCGAATGCTCAGCCACGAACATCTATAGCAACCCTTCCTGCAGTTGCCAAGGCTCAGGAAACGTCACAGGAGGGGAGGTGCAGAGGTTGTAGCTGGAGGGTGGGGGAGTGAGTGCTTCGAAATGCTGCCTTCTGGTCAAGGCTGTCGGCCTTCCGTACTCACGACAGCTCTCCTCAGAGACACGAGACCCACAGATGCTCAAGCCAGCCCAAACCAGACCTCTGGCTGAGATGGACAGATGATGTGCAGGACCTGCCCCTTACTGAGGAGCAGTTGGTAGTTGTGGGAGGAGGGAGGATCACCTTTTTCTGAGGATGTAAGAAAGGCACTGGTAAGATTCCCACGCTCCAATGGGTGGCTCCAAATCCATCCACGTTTGGGCAGCACTAACCAGAATCAATAGGTTATTGAAAGTAAAGAGAGAGAGAGAGAGAGAGAGAGAGAGAGAGAGAGAGAGAGAGAAGAAGGAGGAGGAGGAGGAGGAGGAGGAGGAGGAGGAGGAAGGAAGGAAGGAAGGAAGGAAGGAAGGAAGGAAGGAAGGAAGGAAGGAAGGAAAGACACAAGGTTGGGAGGGGGGATGCTGAGGAAGGAGTAGAGATGATCATATTTTGTTGTAGACATGTATGGAATTCTCAAGAAAATGTAAAAGCAACGTTGAACCCTGAAGTACAGACTGCAACTGCTTTTGTGTACACAGTCTGAGTGGCTTATGTGTCCATTTGCTGCTCTCTGAGACGGTGTAAACACTGGAGGAAAGAGGTGCTTGCAGTCCCCCCCTCCCTGGGACTACAGTGTCACAAAGCAGCATTAGCTGCTGTCCCTTCTCCCAACGTTCAACCGCCCCCCCTGCTGTTCAGCAGGAGACACATATTCAGTGTGAAAGCTTGGGCTGCTCACAGATAAACCGTTGTAAGGCCCCGAGTTATCATCAACTATTGATGCTCACTGCAAATGCTGGTGTTAAGCATGAACAGGAGGCCTTGCTACACAGCTGCTATGCAACCGTTCCTTTCCCGTTTATAGTCGTGGTGATGGCGAATACAGGACTGTGTGCTTCCATTTCTATGAACATACGTCATATGCTCATTGAAACGTTCAAAGATGCTTTTCATAACCTTCCAAGGCAAGGATCTGTAAGACTATACTAAATCAGGCTAGAAGATGGAGTAGATAGTAAAATATTTGCTTTGCAAGCATTAGGGACCTAGTTTTGACCCTCAGTACCCATGTAAAAAAGCCAGGCACGGCTCTTTGTGCCTTATAATCCAGGCACTGGGAGGCAGGATCCTTGGGTGGGGGCCTCACTGGCCAGCCAGTGTAGCCTATTTGTAAGCTCTAAATTTGGTGAGAATCCTTGCCTCAAAAAGTAAGGTGGAGATAGAGAGCAACCCAATGTTAACCTCTAGCCTCTGTCCTTATATGGGCACACACACACACACACACACACACACACACACACACAAGCACACACGTACACAGATAAACCACAAATAAAAACAAAATAGAGATGTGTCTTAACCCAAAGAAACAAAGGAAAACATCAAACACCATCCTTTCTACTGTTCCTGTATACAATAATGTTGCACTCTTACGGTCTCTCAGTGTATTGGTTTCCTTCTCCATCTTACGTGGATACAATCAAGAAAGTAACCGAGATGATTCAGCAGTAACCATGGTGAAGAAGACACAGCAACAGCCGTCATGATAGAGGCAGTTTTCTTGGTGGGCGACTGCAATAGGAAAGGGCCTGTGTGGAGAAGAACGGGGTGGTGGGGGGTGTGGGGGGGTGGGAGGTGGGGGTGGGGACAGGTGTGCTCATGGTGTCTGAACTGTGCCCCTCTTTCCTATTTTGAATCCTAAGCCAAAATATCTCAGAATGTGACTGCCTTTCGTGACAAAGCTTTCCAGAGGTAACTGGGCTGAAAGGACATCAGTAAGGTGGTTTCTAATCCAGGAAGACTGGCATCCTTACAGGAATCCATCAGGACGCAGACCCACGTCAGGAAGACATGCAGACACCAGGGAGAAGGGAGGGCTACGGAAGACAGCAGGCCTTCTTCTAGCTATTCTGCAGAGTCCGTTGCAGAGTCAGTCTTCAGAACAGCGGGGGAGCGAGAGGTTCACAGCCACCCTCCCCACGCTTTGCTTCTGAAGCACACGCCTATCAGTAGAGAGTCGTGAGTGAGCCTTTCAGACACGAAATCTCTACGTCATGGAGAAAATTGTTACCTATCTCTAAACCACTGTGTGCATGTATGTCGGCACTTTATATCATGTTTAAGCACTCTACACTTCTCTCCTACTCAGGATCATGCTTCAGAACCCTTCTCTCAAAGGGAGGAGTCTTAAGACGGGTAAAACTTAAGTTTGTCTTCCCAACATTCCTAACAGCAGGTTAACCAAACCAAACCAAACCAAACCAAACCAAACCAAACCAAACCAAACCAAACCAGGAAGCCACATGAACTTGCCTGGGGAGAGAGTCAGCAAAAGCCTGACTTTCCTTAAAGTATATGGAGACAGGATTATATGAAACAAAATTCATGCATGTTGCTTCCACAGTTGGCTGCGTTTGTTCAAGTGTGCTCAGCCTTGTAGATACCATTGCAATCAGGGTACAGAACATTCCTTACTTCCTCACAGTTAGTTTTCCTCCCCCACCCAACCCTTGGTGAGTGCGGATCCGATTTTAATCCCCACGGTCTGAACACAAATGGATTCAGACAACCTTTTATGTCTGGCGGCTTTCATAGTTTTGAGGTCTGTGTTTTGATTCTAAAACCTCTGAATTTTTATATTCGGTGCTGACATATATGCTAGTCACATCGAAAGCTGACCAGTATATCCATGCTTGCTTTAATATTGGGGTACACTTAAAGCTTATGTGTGAATCTATCCAGTTAAATCACTTAAATGTAACATAATAATTGGATAAAATTAATAATAAAGGTGGACCATTTTTCAAACTCTAGTATGTTGCTGCTTGTTACAAAGGTATTGGTTGGAAGACATATCAAAAAAAAAAGTCATTTTTAGGAGGTGGCCCAGCTGTTAAAAGCTTAGGCTGCTTCTGCAAAGGACGGGAGTTTGGTTCCTAGTATCCAAGTCAGACAGCTCACCACTGCTTGTAAATGCAGTTCAAATGCTTGCCAGAGCCATTTGGGTACCTGCACATGCATTTTCACATCCATACCAAATAATTAAAAATAAATCAAAGTCAAAGAGACATTTACTATCGTCTTTGTTAGGGTTTCTAGTGTTGTGAAGAGGCACCATAACCACAGCAACTCTTATAAAGGAAAACATTTAACTGGGGTTATCATGGCGGGAAGCATGGTGGCAGCAGGCAGGCATGGTGCTGGAGAAAGAGCAGAGAGTGACTGCGTTGATCCTGAGCCTAAGCATCTGAGATGGCAAAGCCCGCCTCCACAGTGACGCACTTCTTCCTGTAAAGCCACGCCCACTCCAACCAGGCCACACCCCCTAGTAGCTACTCCTTATAAGGGCCAAGCAGTCAAACGCTTGTTTCTGTGGGGGCGGCCTTATCTATTCATAGCACCACAACTGAGAGATGCGGAACAGGAACGGATGAGCAGAAGCTCTGTCACCCCAACAGAGATGGGGGATAGCTTTCTTGGTAACCAAGACGCAGCAGCATTAGGTGCAAAATCAGTAGAAAACATTTGTTTGCGTTCGTGGGTGAGCATACACAGGAGTATGTGCAAGCGAAGCCAGAGGACAGCCTTGGGTTTTGTTGCTCAGGACCTATCTACCTTGGTTTTTAAGCAGGGTCCCTCAGCTGGTCCCTGCACATACATTTTCACATCCATACCAAATAATTAAAAATAAGTCAAAGTCAAAGAGCCATTTACTATTGTCTTTGTTAGGTCTAACTGGGGCTTGCCAGTTAGACCGGGCTGGGTGATCAGTGTGTCTTAGCCACATTTCCCTGCCTCCCCGGTGTTGGGATGACAAACACGAGTGTTTTGGTTTGGTTTTTATTACACTGAGTACTGAGCTCAGGTCAGCATGCTTGTGTTGAAAGCGCTCTACCAATAGCTCTCACCCCAGCCCCTAGAAAGCATTTTTAATAACAGGCGTATCTAAACAGGTCTTGTGACTGGCTCTCTGGTGATGGACCGTTGGAACGTGCTGACTCTAAGGTTTAACACATTAAGGCACAGGGCACTCTGAATAAGGAATATTAGCAGTAGTGGCTGTGGCCATGACGCTCAGACCCTGTGCCCACCAGTCGTTTTCAAGTGGCGTTATTTCTAGTTGCTTCTTTCCCTGGGCCATGATTCATTTTAGAATAGGGTTGATATAGAACAGGTCTGTTGTTCTTCTGCTAACCTGAGAAAAAGAACGATCTGCATTTTCCACTAAATCAAGACTATGGAGAGATGATTGGAAGAGGAGGAGAACCCCCTGACCCCCTCCCTCCTTCCTTACTGGGTCTTTTAACTTTTTGTTTAACTGTGACCTCTTCTGGGGCCCTATCCTGACTCATCCAGTATCGCTTTGCCTGAGACAGATCCAGCCGTTCCTCTCTCGGTCCTCGGCCCACCTTTAACTCTGCCCATGTAATTATCACTTTATGACAATGTTTTTTTTTTTATATATCAATATGACCTTTGCTACATTTTCTTCTACACAAAGGCAGTTTCTTATCTCGTTATCCCTACATCCTGGTGTAAAGTAAACAGCCATCGTGAAAGATATGCTAAATGTAGTTGCCTCCTGCACGGTACACTATGCCACGTGTCACAGGGCTACCCAGTCAGGAGAGCAGAGACCTGACCTGTGCAGGCGCGGCTGGCCTGTTTTCACTTGTGTTCCAGGCCTCATGTTCCCATCAGTCTGCCAAGCTTGCAGCCCAGATTCCTCCTGAGCCTCTTTGCTTGGTCTGACTGTAAACACCATTCCTGCCCTGACCCAGATCTGCTGCCTCTTCTCCATCCAGCTTAGCAGGGTCTCCAGTTTGGCCTCATCTATGAAACATGATGTGTGCCTAAGGTAACCCTGGGGAAGAGCCAGCTGGGGCAAGCCGGCACTGCCAAGTCCCAGGGTGACAGACATCCAATTCGCCTGGCTATTCTGCTGGGCTACTGGGAGGAGCAAGAAGAAGACGCACTCAGATGAGCGCCGGGTTGAGCATCTAAAGCATGGCTCCCAGAGAGCCTTGCAGAGGAGGAGGTGCAGACGCAGTGCAGAGAGGAGTCCAGGAAGGAGCAGGTAGTCTGGTTATGATGGCTGGCTGCCCCTATAGCTGTGTCCTCCATCTTGGTGGGATGGACAGGAATGGAATCTGTATTAAGGAAAGGAAAAAATAGGAAAGGTACATATAGGTAGGCTCTAAAAAGGTAAGATTTATACATACATATACACAAACACACACACATACATATACACATGCACATACACATACATATATGCCTACATATACGCCTACACATACTCCTACACTTACACCTACACCTACACATACACATACACATACACATATACATATATGCCTACATATACGCCTACACATACACCTACAACTACACATATGCATACACATATACATATACATCATATACACATGCACATACATGTACACATACATATATCTCCAATGAAGATCCTATTGCCTCCTGAGAATGGATCGAATAGTTGATCCCAAATGATACGATCATGCCTTAATCCCTGGCACCCGTGCATGTGGACTTATTTGTAAACAGCGTCCTTGATAGAGTAATTAAATCAAAGGTATTTAAAGTATCTAGAATTTGCAATGAATTTTAAATCCAGGGACAGGTGTTCTTGTAAGAAAAGGCAAGAAGAAGGGATTCTGGACAGGCATGCAGAGGCCAGAAGCTGTGGGAAGAGAAAACTGGAGCGAGGCAGGACCCTTGCAACCACCTTGTTTGTGGTATTTTTGTCAAGGTAATGCTAGAAAAGTGGAGAAACTGCCTCACAATGATTTTTCAGAGAAGTGGGCATGTAAACGGACTGTTGGTTCCTAAAGAAGGTCATCAGAACCTTAGGGAATGACAGTAAAGGTACCGGGGTTGGTAGAGGCCCTGGCAGCCCTGACAAGCAAGGCTTGACCATCCATCATCAACAGGCTAATGCAAGAGACAGAAAATTGGAAAACCATAGAAAGGGGATTTGATATAGCCACATTAGAAAGAGAAGTAAGTAAGGCCAGTGACCTCAAGTCTGTCCTCAGGATCCTCACACAGGTTCAGGCTTTAATGGAGGCCTGGAGGGATGCACAACCAAGCAGCCTTGGTCAAAGTGTAGTCCTGCACTGCCCCAGTCTCTCTAAGAAGGGATCTGGTGTGTAGTCAGCACTGTGTACAGCGTTTTTTATGGGAGACAGTCCCTCTACTGAACACGTGCGCGCTCACACACACACACACACACACACACACACACACACACACACCCTGAGCCCAATCTAGCTGGCACTAGGGTCTTTTCCTTTTCCAGTAAGAGACTCCTGGGAAACTCCAGTTCCTTTGGGTCCACGGCTGCAGTAATCTGACAGCTGACGTGGAGGTGGACACAACCGGCTCTCTTAAAATCTCGCCACCCTTGTCAGTGGGATTACAATGAAGACATAAGGGAAGTAGCTGGTCCAGGATCATGTAGAAATAGCTCTTGTTCTAAATGTCTCTTATTCAAGTAACTTTACCCCAAGGACGTATCCACCACTTCCTGGAGAAGAAGGCACGCAACAATGGGCAGGCATTTCACCTGCAATGAGATGTGCACCTGCGTATCACACCAGGTTCTCCACCAATCCTGTTTCTTCATACATGGAGGCTCAGGGTGACTCAGTAGACCTATGTGTAGTGCTTACTGTTGACCAGGCTCTGTGGTAAGAATTTTTACCACAGATTCATTAAACTAGTAGCTCAGGAATCATAGCACTGAGGCTGACTTAGAGTCACCTAGTCAGGAAAATATCTGACTTTAAGTTCTCCGCGGTTTTAGACTAAAGAATGTGGGTGTAAGTGATGCCCAGATCCCACCCTCACTCCATAAGCTATAATCAAACAAGAGACTGAATTGCATTATGAACAGTGGGACCTTGTGGCAATCCTGGCCAGCCCTGGCTCTTCTGTTTCGTGTTAGTATGACGCTCCCCCAGAAGGCTTGATCCCTCCACATTACCAATGCCCTTTGACGATGGCGACAGTCAGTAGTGGTGTAGGTTTAGCTCTTCCTTACCAGTCTCATGTCTGTATATTGCTAGGCAGCCCCAGTCACCCTCCCCCTTCCCCCTCCCCCTGCCCTCTTTCCCCTCCCCCCTTCCCCAGGGTGTCCCACCTATGTTTGCTTGGTTATATAACTGGTTTTATAGTGTCAATAAATATTTGCCAAGCAGTTATAGTATGCTTTTCAGTGTGCCTAGTCAGACCACACACGGTGTCTAATTGAGAACGAGAAGCGTTCTTACCCAGGAATAAAATGATAATAACCCTCTTTTTCAAGATTTTTTTTTTTTTGTATGCCATTCATGATGTAATCTTCCCCACACCTGCTACTCTGTGAGAAGACAAGGAGTCACTGGTGTGGTTTGTATATGGCATCGTGGTTTGTATATGGCATTGATTATGAAACATTAAATTAGAATTTGATTCTGAATGTAACAATGTTGGAAGATAATGGACTCTTAACAGAGGTAGTGAGGTCTTGGGAACCCCAACCTCATGGATAGGCGGGTGTCTGTTTTGAGAAGCTGAGTCAGGTCTCTTCAGAGTCATTTCCCAGGGCTTGAGCAAGTTGGTATAAAGCAAGGTTGCTTCTGGCTTTCCCACCTCATGTGTGCTCTCGCCCCCCCCCCTCCTCCGCTATGTCAGTGGTACCCAAGGCCCACACCAGAAGCAGGCGTGGATGTTTGACTCCTCTACTGTGTGGTCCAGAACTGTGAGCCAATATACATACTAATCCACACTGGCTTTCTCAATAGTACAATGGCAAAATACAAAGGATTAGAAAACATCTCTAGCTTGGTTTTTAACATAGGTTGTATTACTAAGAGCGACCTGTGGTCTTGGGACAGTTACTTAGCTTTCCTATGCCTCAGTTTGCCCCATAATAAAACAGGGATGAAAAGCTCTCTCTCTCTCTCTCTCTCTCTCTCTCTCTCTCTCTCTCTCTCTCTCCCTCCCTCCCTCCCCCTCCCCCCATAGGACGTCACTGGGAATTAGAAAATGTGTGTAGAGCATTAGACACACGGGCAGGCCTGACGTAAGGGCACTGTTCAAGGAAGAACAGAGAAGATGCTGGAGGACCCTGGACTCCCCCTTGGGTCTCGGGCGTTCACTCCCTCCCACGGCTTCAGAAGCTCACAATAAAGATGGTTTGCTAGGACGAGGAACACAAAGTCCTAAATGAGCGTAGATGTTTGCAGCCACTATGGGAGGCTCAGCTTCCAAGAGCCTGTTCTCCACAGTAACGGCCAAGAAGCCCACGGCATGCCCCTCTCGGCATTGCACAACTCAAGCTGTAACGGTCACAAGGAGGATGCTGGGTTATACCTCAGGCCACCCTCGAGTGGAGGTTGGCAGCGATCTTCAACGAGTAACAAATAGATTAATTATGCCACATTTACTGTTTGTCTCCAGTTACGTCATCCCTCAATTTTGGTGGCATTTCTCAGAAAGTTGATGGTTCTTAGCAAATTATGGGTCTGGGTCAAAAAGTGTTTTGTTTTTAAATAGCATAGCTGCAAGCAGAATGACTAATTTGTGAATTATAGAGACTATCATTAATGTTTTGTCTCAAATTATGAATATATAAATATTTCTCATCTATGATCACATATATTTTATTGTGGGACTTAGAATATAAGATTATTGAGGCAAATAAATATTGCAATAAATAGTTATAACATTTCTATATACATTTTTTAATCAATTTTTAATGACCAAAATAAAAATCTGTTTAACATTGAATGGCCTTAGCATGTATCTCAGTGGTACAGCATTTTCTCAATATGGGCAGATCCTTGAGCTCTGTCTGGCATTAACAAGATGTGTGACACACATTTACTTTCATTTTTGGTCCCTCCAAGACACTTGGCCTTTAAGTGGTCCTTCATGCATTACAAACGTGCAGAAATGACATTACCAGAGAGTGACATATGAAGACAGTTTGTAATCTGTGCGTATCTGTGATTATACGTATGATGAATGTGAATATGTCCATGTTTTCATTCATTAATCTTATTGAATATAAATGAGAGAATTGATACCAAATATAATTGAGTAGAGCTGCTCATGGGCATATCCTGGGACTCGTTGATTAGATCTGGATTGGACAGAAAAATAATGAAATTCAGATAAGATTCCATACATCACGTAGAGATATTATAGATATTGAAAACTGCATATATTCTGATGAATGAAAATATTAAACTGACTTATTATATTCAGAGAGTGATGCATTTCTCAGTCACCACCAGGGAAGCTTCTATTTACAGTAGATAGATGGTGATTGATACAGAGGCCCACGGGTAGCGAAGGTTCAGAGAACGAAAACCTGTGGAATAGGACACCTGCACTGCAGCTCGTCCTCTCAAGGCTCAGGGATCACTGTGGAAGAGTGTGCAAAGATTCTAAGGACAGGAGGCAGAAGGATACGAGGAAACAGTATCTGATGGACTCAGCAAGACAGCTGCACGTATGAACTCATAGTGGCAATGACACCATGCGCAAACACCATGCAAGATCCAGCCGGCCCAAATCTCAGCGTGGACACACTACGGACGAGGACGCGAACTAGCCGAGGCGCTGTTGGCAGCTGACAGCTGCTGGAAGGGACAGCTGAGGTTCTTTAACGAGTGTTGTCCCTGGTGGGTAGACTGCTCCGGTGGAAGGCAGTATCCACCAATAAATGAGCATCCCAATTTGGATGGGGGGCCCACAAGAAAGCAGTCATGGTGTTGGGTAGGTGGGAGGGGGTGGGTCTGGGAGGAGTTTGGGGGAAAGGTAAGTATGATCAAACTCGTTGTACAAAACTCTCCAAGATATAATAGAAAAAAAAAGAAAGGAAACTGTGCATAGCTGTGTGCCTGGCACACTGTCCACGGCATAGACCATTTACAAAGCAGAGATTACATGGGACAAGGTCTCCTGTGGGGACAAGGCTCAGCCCCTGAGCTCGAGGCTGCTGGATCTTAGGGCAGCGGCACCTTCTCCTCGTGGCCCCTCTCTTCTTCCCAGGCTGCCCATCGCTCCTTCCCTCGGATGATCCCGATACACACAGCTTTCATCAGATTTCACTGCTTTTGATTTTCTTGTTTGCTCTGAGGTGCTAGACACGCAAGTCAGGGCCTTGCACGCGCCGGGCGAGTGCTCCACCACACGGCTACCGCAGAGTGTCTGCACCACAGGGTCTGGCAGGAGGAGATTTCTTTCATTGTCACTGAGAGTCTTTTCATCTTTTCCTTCCCAGGAACACTGTTGGCTTTCCAGTCAAGCAAGCCTTCCTTGGTGAACATACATGGTGCTCAGACTTCTCTACTCTCACTAGAAACCTTCTAGAAACCTCTGCCCATTCGTCTCTCAGTGTTTTCCTGCTCGGGAGCAGAGAGCAAGGACATGCACCAAATTGCATCTCTGGGTGGAAACATTGAAGCAACTCCAAGTGGTGGTTTCGTGGCCATCAGTACAAAATTATATGACCCGGTTTGTGTTATAAGTTTGTGATATCTTTCCTCCTGCTGAAAGGAAGATTACAGTCGATTAAGGGAGAGACTTGTGTTTTGAAGCTTCTCAGATATTCACCCTTTGTGTTTTGAAGCGTCTCAGATATTCACTCTAGTTGTGAGTCTACCTTTTATCAAGGCCACACAATGGGAAGGGTCTCTGGTAGATCTGTGTGACATGCCTCTGGGCTTGAAGATAACTTTAAGAGATCAGGAACAAAGAACAGACTGTTGTACGCTCCTTTGCTTTTGGTGAGACGGGATCTTATTCCTGTAGCCCACCCAGGCTGGCCTTGAACTCGCAATCCTCTTGTCTCAGCCTCTGAATAATGAAGGATTTTGTTTCCTTGTGGTGTTAGAGATCCAACTCAGGACCTCATATGGGCAGTACACTCTCCATTGAGCTGTTTCCAGACTTGGCATCAATTCATAGTCTGTGTGTGTGTGTGTGTGTGTGTGTGTGTGTGAACATCAGAGGGTAACTTGGAAGAAACAGTTCTTTCCTTCCTGTAAGCCACAGGGATAAAACTCAGGTCTTCAGGCTTCCTGGAAAATGTTACCTGTTGAGCCATCTGGTTTACCCTGTGTTGGTATTTTAACCTTTTTTTTTTTTTTAGTATAAAAATACATATTGACGCAAAGACTATAAGGAAAGCATTGAATATTATTGGAGATCCCCCTCCTCCCTCGAAATGTTGCTTTGTTGAAAATACCACTTTTATTTTACTAGGGGAAATACATATTTTGAGATTTAGGAAATTACACCACAGGGTTTCCCACCCTTTCACCAATGGGAGGCATAGCCCAGTGGGTTACATCTGGCGAATGGGGCTGTGGTTGGCTTCATCCCTGCCCTGCCTCCGCAGCCGAGCAGGAGACAAGGACCACTGGAAATGGCCTCACTCTGCAGCTCTTCCCATTGGCTGGCTCACGGTTCACCCCATCTCCTCAGCAGGATGACTGTGCCATGGCATCTGACAGTTGCAACATTTAATTTGCCTCAAAAGCTCTTTCTTCCTTCTGGGGAGTTCCACTCTTCCTCCCTTAGTCTGGTGTCCGATCTTACCACAGCTTTAATTACTAGTCTTCTACGCTGAACTAGGGAGATGGTCTCTCACACCATGACTCCATCCGTTCAGTGATGAATGGGCAATCCAGCTCTTCACAGCCAACTCCCCAGACAAGCATCAAACCTCAAAGCATGAGTAAAACGTGGCGTGTCTCCCCTGTTCTGCTCCGTACACAATATTGTCCCTTCACTTGAAGCCTGAGAAAACTCTCTGATGCCTTCTTCTGACTCACAAGGCATTTACTTAGTCACCTAAAGACAGATCATAATTGTGGAAGAGGCATCATCAGGGTTGCTTAGCAACAAATATGTTTTATTAGGAACAAGTTTGTGTGGGGGATGGTACCTCTTTGTTCTCTAAGGATCTGTGTTTTGGGGTTGATAGACTTACTAGCTAAATTGCAACACAAGATTTTCTTTTTATGCTTGTTGGAAGATTGGGAAGGAAAGAGAAGGGAATGAAAAGAAAGGAAAGGTAGGGGAGGGAAGGGGAGGGAAGGGAAGGAGAGGGGAGTGAAGAGGAGGGAAGGAGAGGGAAGGGGAGGGGAGGAGAAGAAAAGAGGAGGGGAGAAAAGGGGAGGGGAAGGGAAAGGGAGGGAAGGGGAGGGGAGTGGAAGGGAAGGGAAGGGAAGGGAAGGAGAGGGGAAAGGAAGGGAAGGGGAGGGGAAGGGAAGGGAAGGAAGGGGAGGGGAGGGGAGGGGAGGGGAAGGGAAGGGAGGGGAATGGAAGGAGAGGAGAAGGGAAGGGAGGGGAAGGGAAGGAGAGGAAAAAGGAAGGGAAGGGGAGGGGAGGGGAAGGGAAGGGGAGGGAGGGGAAGGGAGAGGAAGGGAAGGGAAGGGGAGGGGAAGGGAAGGGAGCAGAGGGGAGGGGAAGGGAAGGGAAGGGAAGGGGAAGGAAGAGGAGGGGAAGGGAAGGGGAGGGGAGGGGAAGGGGAAGGGAAGAGAAGGGTAGAACTCAAGACTTGTTGACAAGTATAGACTAGGCACTTACATGCATCCAGGGGACCCTGCTTCTTCTGTCACAAATGTTCTAATTAGGAAACCCGAGTCTCAGCTTGGCTGTATATTCTTTACCTTGCAAGGATTTAATGATGCTCTCAATCGGGACACAGGAAATGCCCAGAGAAAGGGGCGGGGAGAAGGCCCAGTCACGTAAAATGCTTGCTGCTCAGCGTGAGGACGGAGTTTCATTCCCAGTGGCCACGTAAAAAGCCAGGCATAGCAGCACACGCCTGCGTTTACAGAACTGGGCAGGGGGGCCAGAGAGCCAGGCACAGCAGCACACGCCTGCAATTATAGAACTGGAGAGGCAGAGACAGGTGGATCCCTGGGCCTGTTGGTCAGCCAATCTCACTCAACTGCTGAGTTCCAGGGTCAGTGCCAGAACATCTCACACACTGAGATGGAGAAGCAACTTAGAAAGACACCTGAAGTTGACCTCTGTTCTCTACATACAGGCACAAGTACTTCCACATGTGAACACAGACACACACATAATAAAGGATATAGACTTGATCTGTTAGCTAAGGACTTGACGTCTCACAGGGGCTAATCAACTCAGGAAGATGGGTATCTGAATTGCCCCCTCATGACTCAAGGCATTGCAGATTCCAAGGTCATTTAGTTAAAGCATCTAGACTAATATTTACGCTCATAGAATTAGGAAGACAAATAGTAACGCTACCTGTGTAAGGGGGAAAGAGATAGCCATTGACATTTATTAAATGGTTGCTATGTGGTAGTCACCATTTCAAAGCATTTTGCACACAAAAATAACTTTGATTGCTTTAACTATCCATAAAGATGAGAAGCCAAGACAGATTCGGAAATAATGCTATCTAAAAATAGTGGGGAGTGCATTTGAATCTTGGCATCCATCACACACAATCTGCTATACTAGCTAGGTTCCCACATGACCATGACCACAAGGGAATTATGGCCCCCAAGAATACCCTTTAGCAAAAGGAGAAAGCTTAGCTCACATTTGTAATGAAAATTTCCTAGGTTCTAAGTTGGTGCCAATTAAAAAAAAAGGGGGGGTTGTTTTTGTTTTTCGGTTTGTTGATTTTCAAAGAATCCAGTAATTGCGCGTGGGCGGAGCGCAGTGGAGGACGGCTTTCTTTTAGGCTGAAGTCCTTCAGTCATTGTTTCACGTGTGACCTGTTTCACGCGGGCTAAACCAGGACATAGGAAGTGAAAAATGTAAATAGGAACCCACATCAGCTCCACTTTGGGAAATGCCATTTAAGGAAACTTTGTGATATTGCGTTCTGGGCTTAACTAGTTTTGTCAGAAGCCTAGGGGTGATGTGTAATAGCATCTAGACTGGCAAACTCAGGCCAGAGTACCACAGTCATAAAGACTCTCAGCCAGCTATGCCGTGATACGTGGTCAGTAGGCTTCCTGTGAGCTGTGATGCCCGGCCTCTCAGTCCTCAGTGGACCAAGTAGTGTCTTAGCCCAAAGACACATCTTCCTTTGGATAAACTCATGTGGTCTATTTTTATGTAATGTGGGTGGTTGTGACTTAATCTTTCTTCTTCTTTTTCTTCAACAATAGTGGTTTTAACTACTTTTAGTGTGTGTGTGTGTGTGGGGGGGGTGTGTGCATGCGCATGCTCATGAGCATGGTGTGACACAAATGTGGTAGTCTGAAGATAAGTTGTGGAGTCAGTCTAATCCCTCCATCACACGGGTCCTAGAGATCAACCTCAGGCCATCTGGTTGGGTGGCATGTCTTCACATGAGTCCTTTGATAGAAAGGCTATCTTTCCTTGTTGATCACCCAGTTTTCCCATCTTATTAATGTATCTTTTCATTTAAGACAAATTGCTTAATTTCATTCATCCACTCTAGTTATCTTCCCGATCTGATCAATTTGATTCTATTTTCGTTTCAATTCATAGGCTCTATGATTTGTTATTTGTGTGTAAAGGTCCTTAGGAAAGGGGCATGAAACCCACCAGGGTGACCAACCCATTCACCTGCCTGCCTAGGAAATTTCTAGTTATGGCATTTACAGTCTTGTTTCTCTATAACCCTGTGGGGCCTGATCAAACTGGGGTGGTTGTCACCAAAAGTCTAGTATAGGCAGGATTAATCCTTACACACAAAATGAAAACCACTTCCTCATATGGATAGGCTATGTAGAGAATAATGAATCAGGACAGACCTTTGGCTTCCTGTGGGTAGGTAGATATGGAAGCAAGGAAGGGCTGGGTTCCCACATAAAATTATGTGGATCTAACAAAATTCAAGAAAATCTACTGAAAAGAGGTGAGTGGCTGGGAGAAGTCCTATCATTCAGAAAAAAAATCCTAGGTCCCTTTTGAACATATTCCTCTAACAAAAGGACATCAGCTTCTACTAGGTACATCTATACATTGCATGACTGAAATCTGTCATTTTGGGGAGAATAAAAATTAATACAGACAATACAAGGGTAATTATATATTTGTTTCTCAAGACTAAAGAGCAAATTCCAAAATTATCATTCACTAAGTTGTAACGCTGTGATCATGTGAGAGAGACTCTTGTTCCTTAACTGTCCTTCCTTAATAACCACACTTTCTGGTACTGTCCACCTTTATTCAGTTTTCCACTCCCACATTCTGAATAGTTCATCTAGCTTAAATAACAGTGAGGGGATGCGGCTATAACTGAGGGGGATTTGTATTAGTCAGGATTCTTCTGCCAGAACCAATAGGATATTCTCTCTCTCTCTCTCATTTATTTATTATCTATTTGTAATTCATCTCCCCAATTATTTGTCCATTTTTCATTTATCTGCCAATCAATTGGTTAAACAGCTTATTGGTATATACAAGGGATTCACTCCAGGACTTGGTTCATATAACTGTAAAGATTTTAAAAATGCCTCTCACACCATCTTCAAGCTAGAGAAGCAGGGAAGCTGCTGGTGACATTAACTCTAAGGCCCAAGGATCTGGGTGGCTTCTGGTACATTTGCTGGAAGTAGAGAATCTAGGGAGCTCCTGGCACGTGCCCTGGAGGCTGAGAATCTGGACTGCTTCTGGTGTGTGCTGAAGTCCAAAGGCCTGAGAGGTATGCTGTCCAGAAGACAATGGTTCTCCAAGTTCCAGAAGGGTGGGATTTGAACTGTTGCCGTAGGAAAATCACTGTCAAAATACTGCTAGCCTGTAAGAAGTCAGGGCAGGGTGGGTGAAACTAAACAGATGACCTTGGACAAGTACCTGGACCTTCTTATCTCTGGGTCTCCATCTTCAAAGGGAAAGGTTGAGATGATATGAGCCTGAAGGTTCCTCATGAATTCTAGAACCCTAGAGCTTTCTAGGGATTGGATAGGAAGAGAAATAGTTACAGAAGCTAACACTGGAAATCTTTGGCATATAAAGCTATGGAACTGGTCAGAGGTCACCACACAATCTAGGCTTATGAGTCAGATGTAATGTACCAAAGACTAAAGCACTGATACTTAGAAACTATCCTCAAAGTTTTCATCAAAGAAGTCCCACTTCTCACACCAGAAGCTCAAGACACTGTTACGTAGAAAGAGCTCAGAGACGGGGAAGAACATCCTAGTGTTGGTTGGATCCTCGTACAGTACAGATGCAGAAGTACAGTTTTGATGGCTCCTGTCTGGCCAATCAGTTCTGTGTTTGTCAGAAGGTAAGGTCACAGAGCTCAGCGTCTGGGGTGCCCAGTTAGGATCCTACAATCTACCAGGGGTATATCAACTGGTGTCAACTTGTTGGTCTTGTTTAGGCAACCACATCCAACACAGCTTCTCAGTGGGGTCCTATCACAGAGCAGCCGTGTCAGACATGGGAGGCCTGGGTTGGGAGGGTTAGCAACCCGTCCTGGGCGCACCAGGTTGGAATGCAGCCTGCAGAGTTGCTGTTGTGGTTCGCCTGCTCTAGAGAGGCATCTCTTAGCACCATCTGGGAGCTGTCACTGTAGATTAGGGGGAGCCTGGTCCGTTTGCTCGCTGATTCTCCTAGGGCTGAATCCAAATCATGTTTGTTTCCCAAAGGATTCTAACTCTGAGCTTTGGTAGTCTGGGTGGCTGAGATGGGAACCGAAACAGAATCTATGAAAACTACCATACCCTGTGACATGAATCTGGGTGCTATTGTACTATTTTTTTTTATGGCTGCTTAGTTTCCCCGCATGCATATTATTATTCCAAAAACAAATCTGTTAGATAATATATTATCTAATAATATTCTCACATATTTGGTTTTAGCACGAACTTTCTTATTACTGACATGGGTGTGATTTCATTGTTTCTAGCTAAGCCAGTTTAGAAGACCAACTTCTGAAGAACATTCTAGTCCAATTTGTCTGATATGTTTAATATTGTACTTGAGGGTCCCAACTCTGAATTCATTTTGACATACTCATTTTGGCATTCTCTTGTTACTAGGGAGCATATAGAATCCCCCAGAAGCAGACAAAGTGAAGCTCCGTCATTCTGATCCTAGCAACTCAGACTAGATGGTCATAGTCCGTGGATCACTCTGACTTGACATATCGTTTCAAAGCTTGAGAGAGCTGACCTGCCAGCAGGAACAAATCCTTCATACCACACTGCCACATTTCCCACCGAGTCTCCAGGGGCCTCGTGGGCTCGACTTCTGAGTATTCCAGCAAGATTGAGATCGAAAGATCATCTGCTATTTTCTCTCGCAGCCCTTCTTTCAAGCAGAACTCATCACTGGAGGTGCTGTTGACATAAGACGAGAGATGGTTTGGGACGATAACAGTTATTACTGACCGTGTCTCCCGGGCACTCTTCCCTCCCCACTGTGACAGACATCGCTGGCACCTGGGTAGGAAGAACCAGGCCCCAGTACTCTCCCGTAGGTGCTCCCTCTGACAGCACGATGGTGTGGAGATCCAGCACAGGGGCATTGCCTCTTTGGTGAAGGGAGCTTCATTCACTTTTGCCTCTGGTGTGTTAGCTGTTGCCAAGATCCTGAAGGTGCTCAGGGGTGGGGGTGGGGGGGGCTCATTATATTTGGGAGGCTCTGGATCCCCTCTGCCCTTGGAACCTGGCCTTAGATTGGCCCTGAATGAAGAGCAAGGCCCTCCAAGGGCCACCGTCAGCACTCCCCCGATGATGACTACGCATGGGAGGAGTCAGGGTGTGGGGTCCTGTGCTGACTCCGTCATCCTGGGCCCCAGCCACGGCGGTTTCATAAGAAACAGAAGAAAGCTAAGCTTCGAGCACGTTGCTAGGCTGTGGCTATTTATTTTTATAAATGAACCCCGGCTTAATTTAGAAAGCTGCTTTTGCTTTTGCTTTCTTCTTCCCAGCATCGGCTGGCTGTCTGGCACTGTCAGAGAATCTCATTTCTGACCCAACGAGAGCTCGTGGGTGGATAGGGGCAGCAAAGCGCTTGGCAGAAGGCCGATGCCAGCCAGGCTGCATCGCAGGGAGACAGAGACACGTGGCCGCGCCACTAGGGTCCTATTCTGCTTCCCTGTGAGCCTCATTGGTGACACCTACATAGTCCTCGCTTGGAATAGCAGGGTAAAAAGCAGCCCTGACGCACACGTCTCCTTTGATGAGCTACGCACCAGCATACAACAGAGCAGAAGGCCTTGGGAAAGAGGCCTCAGTCAGGCGCCAGAACAGGTGACACCGCCAGTCTCCGTTCGTTGGAGGCGGCTATTTTAACAGAGCCTATTTACGCTGGCTATTTAGATGTGCAAGCATTTTGATTTGGGCCAATACGTTTGGCTGATAAATGCCATTTTTAAAAAGCAAGTAAATAAAATGGACGCTTTATACTCCATTTATGATTCTCACTGAAGCTTGGTCTCCACTAATCGTCAGCCTATATATTCAGGAGTCAAAGGTATATATAGTTCAGGGACAGGGAGGGAATGGGTGGTAGAACTCCAAAATCAATGAATATTGAGAACCAGGTAATGGTTAAAACGACGTAAGCACAGGGGTAATGTGCCTGTCAGAGCATATCCGGCCCACGGGAGCCTAGAAAGTAAAAGGAACAGAGCCAATCAGATCCGCCAGTGAGGGAAGAGATGGATGAGATGGTGAGAAAGTGGTTACAAAAGAGTCAGCGAGTGTATGTTTTGGCTTCACCTGTTCTGAGTTTGTGACATCAAAATAGCTCATCATAAAAGCTTTGTAAAAAAAAAAAAATAACCAAGCAAATAGACCTTTTAGGACTCAGAACTTGTTTTGGTTCTTCTGGTATGTCTGACTCAGAAATGTCTACTACACATTTCACTTCGGGGCTTCTTGGAGTCTCAGTTTCCCCATAAAAAGTGACCTTCCTGTTTTCCAGCCTTTTGTTCTCCTTCCAAGTGACATGACAGGGGGGGTGAGCCAGCGGCTTGGAAAGCGCCCCAGGCCACCCGGAGAAAGATGCTTGCGTGAATGATGGATCTTCGAATAGATGAGTCCTCTCTGAGTCAAGGATCCCAACATTGAGGCCGTGCGGCCACGACCGCCTTGTGATTCATCCCGTGTTGCCATTGGCTGGAGTGGTGGTTGTGCCCTCTGACTTTGCTCTGGCAAGTGTGGTGCCTAAGTCTCTCTACGCAAGTTCTGCGGATCCAGGAGCTTGAGGGGATTAGTTTTGAAGAGCCGAGGATAACCGGTGTTTCAAACTGATCTGGAGTTTTACCCTACAAGGAACAGTGGTGGCCTGGTTGTGGACAATGACTGGTGTCCCTTGCCAGATTATTCTGCAGTTTGTCAACCCCGAGGCCACACGTGATGCCCTGGAGGCAGTTTCAGTGTGATTAGAGGTGGAGCTAAGAGAACATTTCCTTTAGCCGATTTCTGCACGTCCGGACTAGGCTGTTCAAAAGAAGAGCCTTGCAAAATGAAGCCCTGCTGACTAGGGTGAAGTCTTTCAAGATTCAAGCAAGCCGGCAGAAAGCTGGGGCCTAGGCCTTCAGGAACAAACACCCTGGCTCCCTGGGGGCAGGGACTGACCGTCTTCTCAGTCCTGGAATGCTGTCAAAGACCCCGCCCCACTTGGGGCATCCACTCATTCCTATTTTTGTGAACAAAGGTGCCACCTACCTCGGGACATTTAGTCTTTGTTCCTGGCCCTGTTCCCTTTCTTTATTGTTGCCACGTCTTCGCCTTTTGAAGTTCCTCTGGATTCTTTCCTCGGGCTTCCTGTTTGGATCCCCCTCCCCCGTGTTGACTTATAAGAGCCAAGAACAGCCTTGTTCCCGCAGGAGCAGGAGCGGAGCATTTGGCTCAGAAGAAAGAGAGGGAAGTGGCTTCTCTTCTTGACTGCTCTTTAGGTTGATGTGGGGCTTTATTCTGAGAGCAGTTTGGCATCTCCCTCAAGCCCCTCCCCTACCAACAATGGGTTTATATCCACTTTGCCTTTATTTGTTTTTTTTTTTGTTTGTTTGTTTTTTGTTTTTGTTTTTGGTTTTTTTGTTTGTTTGTTTGTTTTGAGACAGGGTTTCTCTGTGTAGCTCCGGCTGTCCTGGAACTCACTTTGTAGACCAGGCTGGCCTCAAACTCAGAAATCCCCCTGCCTCTGCCTCCCAAGTGCTGGGATTAAAGGCGTGCGCCACCACTGTCCGGCGCTTGCCTTTATTTTTATCTAACTAGGTGATGAGAGATTTTCTTTCTGATTCTGGAGACAGGGCTCGGCATCCCCGACGGCCTCGCCTGGGCCCACGGTGCACACTACAATGGCTGTTGTTACCACTGTGACCACCTTGAGCATCTTCTCTAGTGTTTGATTATTCCATAAACCTCGAGTCCTCTCCAGATCAGACAGTTTTTGAAGGTTCGGGCATTGTCTTCCTCCTTCGGTCATGAGAGCATGCCTGGTTCAGCTAGAGACAGATGCTAACCACTTTTATCTCTGAAGACACCCGTGACACATGCTAACCCCATGGCTGGTACCCTTCTCGTTTCCTAGTTATAGTTCAGGGAAGGTGTGCTGCTTCTGTCACCGCGGTGTGTGGCAAGTCCAGAAACGTGTTTGTGCAGAGTCCAGAGGGCCCAGCACACACTAGGAAGTGGGAAAGCCTGCTCTGGGGGCAAATAGATTGCTCGTGTGCTTCAGAGTGATCCGGTTCCCCCACTCATTCTGACCCGACTTATTGTTAACAGAGGTCTGGTGTCTCTTAGACTAGAGGATGTTCTGTGGACAGAGTGATGGACTGGGTAACCCGACGCCTCCCAGATATCAACAAGAGCCAGTGAGGGATAGAAAGTGAAACTTTGAAAAGTGACCGGAAAGATTCCTGTCATAGGACCTGAAACAAATGCCTGAGTCCAGGGGTGGGCAGGAGAAGGCTCGGTGAGGAACACCCCTTAGGGGTGCAAGTGCTTCTGGGTATACAAACTCAGTCTTAGAGGGAAAGGACATTTCTGGAAGGTTCGTTAACGTTCTTAGCATCATCTAAGCAAAATGCTCCAATTTGGCACCAGACACGTCTAAATTCCTGGATTCTGTCGCATAGCTTGCGATTGTCCTTGTTCCTCTTTATTCTACCTTAAGCTCGAGCAGCCAGTGGGCAGGGTCGGAAGCTGGCAGGGGTTTACCCCAGAGTGGTTAGACGCCCTGAGGCTCTTCCCACTTGCTCCTGCGGCAAAGCAAAGTTGCCTTTGCCCAGCATGGCTGAAGTCACCTGGGGGCTCAAGGTTTAAAGCTGTAGCTGGGGGCTGTCTGAATTGTGTACCTGCGCCTGTGCACGCATGCGTGGTGGAGCGTGCGCGCACACCCCACACACACACACACACACACACACACGAGTGAGGCGAAGCTGTCGCGGCTGTGATGGCTGGGACAGACTTATCTATTGGAGCGGACCCCTCTGGATCTCATGAGCGGCTTCTGCATCCAGTCAGGTAGGGCTCTCCGGCCTTTACAAGTGTTTGCTGAGCCCCCGCAATGCAGGACGCACCCTGACTTGATGTACCACTGAGGGGTGGTACAGGTGAAACGTATTCCGCTTTCCTGATGAGCAATACCTTAGAGATGTGTTTGACTGGACCTCTCGGGGTTTCTTCTGGGAGTGAGCCTCAGTTGTGCCATTTCTCAGCTTCGCTGTCTCCTGTCTTGCTTTCTTTCCACTTCTCTTGGCCGTGTTTCTTTTGAGATCATTGCCTAACCCCCTCCCTGCCAGAGTCACATCTTAGAATTGAAGCTGAGAGAAAGGCCCACTTCCTGCTTTCCTGAGCATTTCACAAGGCCGTGTGGCCTTTTAGCGGGATCTTGGAGATCTCGCTGGCCCTGGGCGTGCCCGATGTTCTAACTGGCTCTGGAGGAGGCAGTGGGAGCCTCCTCCGGAGCCAGGGAAGGTGGAGGCGGAGCTGGGGGGTGGGGCGCCGGATCCAGCTCCTGTGTCCCCTGGCTTCCGGCAGCCTGCTGATTGGACTGGTAACAGGCAGACACAAGAACGCGAACTTGTGTTTCTAGCATTTTGTAACCTGCCTCCCACAAACCAAAAGGCACCCTCCCCCTCCCCTTTCCTCCCTGTCTTGTTCTTGACATTTTAAACATGGTGAGTATTCAGCTGATTTCGCACTTCCGACACCTCCCTCTTGTGTTGGCTTCTCGTCCCTCCAGATCTGAGAATCCCAGTCGTCTGTTCCACCCAGAGCCCACTGGGGCTTCCTTTCTGAAGGCCCCACTTGCTGCCCGGATTTTGAGCACGTCTACCTTTTTCTCTTGTGCTCCAGTCCTCCATAGCCCTTCCCGACTGCTGGAGCAGGGCTGGGCGAGCCTGGCTGAGGTTTTCCTGCCCACCCTAAGCAAACAAAACCAAACCCCCAAAGCAGTGCTGTTCCCCACCCCTCCCCCCCACCCCCCATCCCCCCACCCCCCCACCCCCCACCCCCCCACCCCGTCGCCATACTGTTCTCTCTGAGACAGCGTGCAAGCGGCCCATCAGCTATTCCCAGTCCTTCTGTGGGATCTGGCCAAAGCTGAATGTCTTGTTCGGTTTTCTGCTTACACTAAAAAAACAAGCAACAATAATCTCTCTCTGCTGGTCCTGTCTTGACTCTGGCCCACAACTGAAGTGCTGGTGCGGCTCCCTAACTTCAGAGAGTCTGGGGTGGACTGCAGCAGTCCACACTCAGAGAAACACCAAGGCTGGGCCAGTCTGTCCACACTGGTTCCAGCCAGCCCAGGGAGCAGAGGAGAAGCCAAGCTTTCTAGAGCCAGAGTGGCAGATGCTAAGCAGGGCCTGGAACTCTTTGCGGGGAGAAAGTCAACAGGAGGGAGTGGAAGGGAGGAGGAAGCAGAGAGGGTAGGGGGGTGGGAGAGAAGGAAAAGACATGCATAGATAATGACACCTCGGAGTGGCCATTGCCACCTATAAATCTTTGAGAGGCACCAAAGCCATTTGTCATTCGATCCTGTTTGAATTGGAGGCAGCCTTCAGTGGACGGGATTTGCTGGCTGAAATCCTCCATGCAAACTGGGGGGATGTGTGGGTGGTGCCTCCTCTCCTTAAGGCTCCTGACTGAGGGAGAGGGAAAAAGAGCTTTTATCTTCAAGCGCTTGCCTGGTTTCTTGCCTTTGTTCACTGCTGAGCGCTAGCTTGGGGCAAAACCTTCTGTTTCTTTGAGCAGAGCCAGTACTAGAGAACTTTACCGGATGCACGGGTCCATGGGTGTTCAAAGTTCCTACCGAAAGCCCTTAAGCCTCACAGTTCTCGCCTAAGAAGTGGGGATTCGCTTTTACGATGAATTTTAATTTGTTTATGTCACTTTTAAGTCATACACTGGATGGAGAGCCTGGGGGATAGAAGAGATCATCGCAGGATATAAACAGCCAAGGTTAGAGTCCCGGAAACATTTGGGGAGAATGTCAACCAAACTGCATGGAATCAGCTACCCTAGGCCCAGAGCAAGAGGCTCCGAGAATATCCAAGCATTTGCCCCTCTATGCACCAGGCCTTAAGGGGTTCTGGTCCCTTCCTTAGTATGAACCATTCCACAGCAAGATGCTCTCGGGGCCAAGAGGTCTGAGAAAGATTGAACCAGAGGAGATGAAAGGTAACCACGTCCCTGGGTCCTCCCTCCTGTAGCTCCCTGGGGATGTGTGTGTGGCATCTGTACGTTTCCCTCACAAAGGTCTGGAGACAGAAAACAGGCACTTGGCATCTAATAAATTGTCAGTTCCACCGCCGCTTTTGCTGGCCTCCTCCTGACACGTCGTCCCCATCCCGACTGGAGCAATAATTATCCTCTAATTGGACAGGCGTCTTGCTTAGGGAATTACAGCAGAAATGAAAAGCTGTTGCCTGTTGTTCGTTCTGAATGCTGATTTCTAGATGAATTGGGCCCCAGTTGTACCCAGGAGTCCATTCTGAAGATGGAGCCCATCCATGTCTAATCCCCACCCCCTCAATGAAGCCGAGGTTTTGGGGGGCCCGGGATGGGGGTCCTGCAGCACATTCTTTGCTTTTCTCTTGGTCTGACAGCTGCCTCTGACTTTGAGATGGTCTAATCAGTCTTTTCCTAAACAAGAGAGCTTGCCCTGGGGTCCCCCACACATTTGTCAACAGTGCAGGAAACTGCAGGGCGGAGTGAGTGCATCTAAGATTCTAACCCCTGACCACAGATGTCATCAGCTCCCTTTCAAAGCTCAGGCGTGAATGGTGGATAAATATCCCAAACCACAGACATGAGTACACACTCCCTGTGCATCCGGGGCTCCATACTAGATGCTAAGCCAGCTTTGAGCAGCTTAATTCCTGCAGAGTGAGGATGAATACCAGTTTTGAGTGGAAGGCACAGCGCATGCTCAGAGCTGTGGGGTAAGGTGTAGGGCGCGCTCCTGAGGGTCCGTTCAGATGGTATAAAATGAGGAACTTGTGAGCACAACATTTCAGTGTGAGCTGGAGGTCAGGTTTGAAGGTGCAGAACCAAACTAATCACATACAGATTTTAATTTGTATTGTGTTTTATTGATTTTATCCCTCCTGTGTGTGTGTGTGTGTGTGTGTGTGTGTATCTGAGAGAGAGAGAGAGAGGAGAGAGAGAGAGAGAAAAGAAAAGGCCATTGTGATTGTGTGTGGTTTGAAATAGTTTATGTTCTTATGAGAATTAAAGTGCTGGCATACAAAGATATGAACATATATTGGTCTCTAGAAAATAGAGGATATTGGAAATCATCAGGAACCGAAGGTGAGGAAACTCTAGCCAGACCCAGTTCTGGCAGGCCTTGGCCTTCTCCTGCAGTCCCACTGCCTTGCCAAGACCCATTAGATCACATTCCTAAAGCAGCCCCCAAGGTCCACTCCCTTATATGACCACTTCCTCCTCCCGAGGCTGACTCTCAAGGTCCAGCTATCAAAGAAATGAAGTCCAGCTATCAAAAGCCCCCTTTGGCTCACCCAATTAACATGCTCAATTAAAATCAGACACCTCATCCTGACACGGGGTTTCCCATTTTACCTTTATAATCCACCATTTGCCGATGGGTCACATCTGTCCCCTCTCTGACCAGAGGAAGTCGTTTGATCTCCTGTTGGGACAAATGCCTCTGCCCTCTTTGTTCCCTTCCATCTCTCCTTCGTCCTCTATCTCCTATCCTTGTCTCTTATTCCCTGACCTCTGTCGCTCTGGGGCAAATACATCTCTGTGCTGAGAACTTGGTGTTGGGTCCTGAGTTTTGATGCTCTCAAAAGGGAGGAGGTGGGAACAGACATGCTTTCTGTCTGGAAAGGCTGGTGAGGTTTAGAAAGTTTGCTGAATGCGTTTCAGGTTCGAGGCCGGAAGGACAAGTGTAAAATGGTTCTATCTGATTAAAAAAACACACAGAGGGTGTTGTAGAGGAAGGGTTGTGGCTAGAGAGGGGCGGGGCTATGGCTAGAGAGGGGCGGGGCTATGGCTAGAGAGGGGCGGAGCTAGTACAGTGAGGTTCTGAATGTCCATGAAAGCACTTAGGATTTTATATCAAAGGGCTTAGGTGAAGAGATGGTGAAGGAAGAGTGGTCAGGGGGAGGAGCTTTAGTGAAAGTGGAGAAGATTCCAGAGTTTTGTTGCAGGTTCTTGACTTCTCATTGGTGAGTTTCAGGTTCTACTAAGAAATTTAATTCTTTGATCTTATTCTAAAGCCTTTGTGTGTATGTTTCTTGTCTCTTGGATTCTGAGCTCCATCCTATCTGAGATGTCTGGCCACATAGCCTCTGTGTCATAGGCTGGGGACGAGGGTCAATTGGCTAAATCCAGTTGGAAGTTTTGCATTATAGGTCAGAGACAACATGAAACTTACTTTTTTTTTTTTTTTTTTTTTTTTTTTGTGGTCTTAACATCCATTAATGTTTTCCACTTTTGAGATTCTCACCTGAAGCTGGAGTGGTTTGATGGAGGACAAGAGCCTCCTCCCAGTTTCTCCATCAAAGGAATTAAAACCCCAGGGGTTGAGGATCAGCCTCCTTGTCAACTCATTTGTTAGATCCCTGCTGTTTCCAAATCTCCTAACGATTCCAAGTTGTGTTCAAGAAAGTCTAGACTCTGAGAGTCAGCAAACATCCCTTTCAGTCCCTCCTCCTCATAGCAATTCTTGCTGCGGGAACAGCCAGCTTGCGTGCTACAGTGAGAATGGATGTCGCTTCAGCCACTGCAAGGCCTGATGCACACGAGTCCTCTGGACTCCCAGCAGCCTACAGAGGGACACAAACAAGAAAAGGGCTTGTCTCTGGAATGTTTTCCAGCTAATAAATCTCTGGCCACCCTGAGGAAGCAGCCTCTCCCTTGCTAAAACCAAGCAAGCCTGCATTTCTCGAAGAATGTTTCTCATTTCTCAAAGATGACATAGTCTAGATTAAAAAAAAAATCAATTACGTATCCTCTGCAGATGGGTTCTCTCGGATGCCAAATTGTGCAGCCTCTTGTGTCCTTGGGTGGGGAGAGGAGGCAGCAGTCGTCATACTTACTGACTACCAGAGAGTCATGGGGACCAAGACTTGGCCTTTGTGCTGGTTAGATTTCTTCAATTTGACACAAACTAGACTTATCTGGTGAGAGGGGATCTCAGCTGAGGAATTGTCTCCATCAGATTGGCCTGTGAGCATGTCTGTGGCTTTCTTTTCTCTTTTCTCTTTTCTTTTCTCTTTTCTTTTCTTTTCTTTTTTCTTTTCTTTTCTTTCTTTCTTTCTTTCTTTCTTTCTTTCTTTCTTTTCTTCCTTCCTTCCTCCCTTCCTCCCTTCCTCCCTTCCTTCCTTTCTTTTCTTTGTTTTTTTTAATTGAGAAAGATCCTTACTATGTAATCCTCACTGGTCTGGAACTCACTATGTAAAGTAGGCTGGCCTCAAACTCACAGAGATAGGCCTGCTTCTGTGTCTCTCCAGAGAGCTGGGATAAAAGGTATGCACCGCCATGTGCATTTATTTTCTTAGTTGCTAATTCATATAGAAGGGTTCAGGTGGTGTCATTCCCAGGCACTTGGATCTGGGATGCAAAAAAAAAAAAAAGAACGCTGAGCAAGCCAGAGGAACCAAACCAGCAAACAGTGTCCTCCATGGTCTCTGCTTCAGTTCCCACATCCGGGTTCCTGCCTTGAGTTCCTGCCCTGACTTCTCTGGATGATAGACTCGAATCTCTACAGTGAAATAAAACCTTTCCTCCTCAAGTTGTTCTTAGTTGTGCTGTTTTATAACAACAGAAGGCAAAGTAGGACAGCTTCTAACCTTGTGAAACTTACACTCTACAGCAGGTTGATGAGAGCCAGATTAGCGCCCATAGAAAGCAGAGATTGGGATTAGAGTCCTTTCCATCCACACACACACAACAAAACGATGATGGACGACAACGATGAGGAAGACGACGACAACAACGACGACGACACCAAAAAGCAAGGCAGAGTTTAAGAGAATGTAAGTTCTATATTTCCTGATTGCAAACTTCTGGATGAATTTGTTGATGGGATGAACTTTTCTCTTGTTTTAGTTGGTGCTGTAAGTACTGGCTTCATCTGCCTGCTTGCATTCTAGATAGGTCTAAGAACACTGAGGACAGCACAAGAAGAAAAGTTCACAGTGAGTCCTTTTCTCTCAGGGTCTCCCAGTTACCCAGAACCAAGAAGTGACAGACATAGCTATAGCTGTGTCTTTCTCTATCTATAGAGGTATATGTGTATATATATGTACATATATACATATATACAAACCAAGAGATAGACTTGTCTATCTCTCTATATATATTAATATCTTTACATATCTGTGCATATGTATATCTATATATCTATCTTAAGAAAGATGAGAGGTTTATTTCAAGAACTAGCTTGACTGATTGCGGGGGTGGCTGGCACGTCTGAAATGAGGCAGGCGGGCTGTAAAGTCTGGAGCTGGAGCTGGAGCCACGTGATGGGGGTGGATGCTCTGCTTCCCTGTGGAAATTTCAGTGTTGCTCCTAAAGCCTTGTTTCTCTGATTGAGTGGGGTCCACCCAGATAATCGAGGATAATCTCACTTTAGGTGATAAAGATATCTCCAAGGTGAAACCTAGATGACTGGCAGAAGCAACGGCCACTGCTTAGCCAGGTTGACACCCAAAACTGACAACCACAGTTCTGACAAGGATGTGTCTGTGAGCCCCGTGGGTGCACTGTCTGGGCTAGGAATCCCAAGATGTGAGCTCTACAAAGGAGTTTAGTGATCGCTAAGATCAATCTTCTCTCTGAACAAAGAGGGACCAGAAGGGCTGGGTCTGTGGCCTCAGCCCTGTGGCATATTCTATTCGAACGATTGAAGAGGGTTTTGATAGGGATATAGAGTCCAGATTCCTTATTGATCAGGGACTGATGATCATACATATATGATAGGTGCAGTGTATATATGTATGTGTATATATATAAAATTAAGTCCTGCGGATATGAGATCTTGATATAATCATAGAGTCTACTCTTGCCATGGCTTACATGCTTAAAAACATCAGGAGACTTCATTGAACAAATGCATGGGACTCTGGTCAAATTGATAGTGTCCTGATTGTGTCCTAGAGCTGTAGATATAGAAATAGGATGTCCTCAGTGCAAAAAATAGTGATCTCAGAGTTTTTTCCACCCACCCAAAGGAAGCAATGATATTATATTACTTCTCTGTGTATCCTAAGGAATCGATGAACAAATGCACTTTCACAGACAGGATTGAGCACAGCATTTGGCTTAGTTTGTGCATTTAACTAGCTAGAAATTCTTCTAATAAACATTCTGCACTCTTGAGCACAGTATAAGTTAGAGCTGCCATGCCTGAAGCACTTTTATTTTACATTTCATTTGGCGTATGTATGTATGTATGTATGTATGTGTGCATGTGTGTGCATACTCACCTGCATGGGCCACAGTGTACGTGTGGAGGTCATAGGATGACTTGTGGGCACACGCTCTCTCCCTTTGCTCTGTTATTCCTGAAGATGAAGCAATGGCAAAGTGCCTCTACCCACTGAGCCATCCCACTGGCCCCTACTCAGAGCCTTTTTGCCAGCCACACATCCATCCCTTGACTCTTGGGGCTGAGTGCAGACACCTTGGCCCCTGACTTCCACAGAGATTCTCCATCACTGCAGTTAGTGCTATGTGCTCTGGGAAGGTACGTTTTCTGCCTCAGGAGAGAGCTCACAGCTACACGTGGGGAGACAAGGGACCAGCTTCCCTCCCTGAATTTGAGACCACTACTGCAGTTCATGGTGGTGGGCTGTGGCTGTCTCTAACTGGGCTCCCTCCTGGCCTCCCTGCATGGTTCTTTTTCCTAGGAACACACCTTCCATAGATCATTTGAGTAAGAGTCCTTGCCTCAGGTTCTGCCTCTGACAGAGCCTAAGTTAGACACCGTTACTCGGAGAGAACTCTTCTTCTTTGCTCGAGCAATAGGGAATCCTTTTGTTCAATGTGTTTCTGCTGTTCTGTCCCTGAACAGATCTGCCACATGCCATCTCCAGTTCCAGGAAGAACATAGTTTTGGATCTGTACCTGTCAGTACGCACCGGGCTCATCCAAAGCAAACCTCTTCCACCTTGTCTAATTCTCCCTGGCCAGGTTCATTCGACCTGGCTGGCCTATTCTTTAAACCAAACAATCACACTTTTAACAACGAAGTCTTGAATGGCAGGAAAGCATTCTCTCATCATTCATTCATCCTGAAGTTATAGATCCCCGAATTATAGCCTATGCTAGATGCACAGGCTTTGTTACACACAGACAAGGCACAGCACCTATTCTCCAGAAACAACAGTCTAGGAGGTACAAGGAGCAAGAGCATGGGTGATTGAAGTGGAATCTGTGTTCTATGCTGCAATGTGATGCTATGGGAACACGGAAGAGAGGTCCTTGAATCATAATAGAGGTCAAAATGACTTGTTCTTCATTGTGGCGACCTAAGGCAGGAATAAATAGACCAGACATCCCCCCAGCACACTTTCAAACAGAGCTGTTGATTCAAGCAACCGCGGGTTACAGTGCACAAAGGCGTGTAGGTTTGAGCACAAAGAATGGTTGCTTAGTGATGGGCAAAAGAAAGAGGGGGTGTGTGCAAAGGACGACGCCGGGCTGCAGCTTTTCTCCCACTCATGTGCTCGCTTCCTGGGGCCTAAAGAAGGAACGGCTGAATTCAGTGGTGTTTGGCTCCAGACCGGCTAGCTCAGCGGTAATCAAAATTGAGTTCTCCCCTAGCCTTCTCACACAAAACACATGGCCGATAGCTCATAAACACGGCCAGGATGTGTCAGGCTCCCTGTACGGTTGCTGCTTATTCCTGCAGGGCAGTGCATCAATCTACTCCTGCAAGACATGTGGAGGTTATATCTAAGCCTGAGTTTAGGAATGCTAATTGTTCTTCTGATGCTATTAGCGTAGTTGGTGCTAATGGGAAAATAATTACCACCCCGTGCCTCTCTGAGCATGCTCATTGCCCTCTTGTGGTTATGGAGTTGCTTGGCTATGGATCATAATGACTTAAGACAGGAGGGCTATTATCACTCTGGCTACACAGTGGGGGATGGGGTCAGAAAGGAGGAGGTGTTTGAGGGAGGATAGGGACCGAGCAACACTTGATTTATTTTTCCATAGTAGAGGGAGTGCCTTGCGTATCAGACTGTGACATCCTAAAGCATTAGTGACTTTGGTGACTCAAGGTGACTCTTAGGTATCAGTCAGTTCTGTTACCAATTGTGCAGTGAGTGCCGAAAGCTAAAAGCAAGTGTGTGTTCTCTGACAGACACCACCCGCTTCCTTGGATTTGAATCCCTGGGGTCAGCCCAGATTTCTCCTTCCCATGTATTCTCCTGGGCTCTGCCTCCATCACTCTGAAAGCCCATCAGCTGCATCTCCGGGCATCTCTTTGGTGTTGCCTCCTCTCTGGCCCTGACTGTGTTCTGTGCATGTGTCTCCCTATGGACTACTGATCTGAATCGCAGCTTGGCTCGCTTCCACTACCCAATTCTCAGAGCATCCTGGCCCACTGATCTTGCGGGTTCCCAATTAAAAACTTCTCCACGTAGTTATCACTGGATATTTACAGTTCCTAAATACACACTTTGCCACATGGTTAGAAAGGTTACAGTCATGTATCTCTTTCCGTAGACATGCTTTCTGGTGTGAAATTAAACCTCATCCAGTGGACTAATGGTGTGAAGGAGGTAGGGGCTGCTAAGTGTGGAGTCCGCTTCAGCTTAGCTCCAAGGCTACTGAACACCCGCTCCGTTCTTGCTACTGTCTTCCATGTGTATAGGCTGAACAAACATTGCATGGTCTCTGACTTTGAGATCCTCAAAACCTTTGACAGATAGCTTTTGTCGAAGCTTTCTGCAGCCTTGATTCACATACGACCACACTAAATACACCTTGACTTGTTAGATCTCCTCTAATTCTATCTGGAGCTTTTCTTCCTGCAGTCACCTACCCTTTGGTAAATTGTTACCTACCTTTCCAACATCAAACCTTTTACCATCTAAGACTATATGTGCCCTTTGACATCATCCCAACAGCCCTCCCCTGGTCCCTCTCTGTGCCTCTGTTCTGTTCTCCCGAGGCCCTCCCTTCCCATAGCCCCCCACAGCACCATCTCTTTCAGTCTTATCCTGTGACACAGGGAGACATGGTTTCATCCAGTCTCTACCTCTAGCAAGTTGTGGACATGTGAGAGATGGTCTTTTGCTGTTATGTCAGTGAATGAGTAATTAAAGTTTTTAATGGAGTCCTTGAAAGAATTGTTGGTTGTTTTTTTAAATCTATCTATCTATCTATCTATCTATCTATCTATCTATCTATCTATCATCTATCTATCTATCTATCTATCTATCTATCTATCTATCTATCTATTATTTATCATCTATCTGAACCAGCTCTTACTATGTAGCCAAGGCTGGTTTTGAACTTGTGATCCTCCTTGCCTTTGCTGCAAGCCCTGTTTAGAGATGTGTATCTCCATGCCTAGCAGCCCCCAGATCTTTACTTGTTTGTGTTCATGTGGGCTTTGCTATACCGCCATGTCTCATGTCACTAACCCTTAGTCTCCTTTGAACATCCCATTCTACAGCCACAGACCTTGCTGCAACTCCATAGAAAACAGTGGCCCCGACTTTGTGGCTTCTTGCCTTTTCTGTCTCAGCATGCCCTTCCATCCAACAAATGATTCCTATAGGCCAGCCCCAGATACCGCTCTGTCCCGGAGACTGTCTTTCCTTGGTCACTCTGTTGACTGCGCACTTGGGGTCCTTTCTCCAGTATTTGTGGCACATGGCTAATGCTTCTCTTTGCTCCCCACCAGCTCCAGAGGCTCAGCAGAGTAGTGAGCGCTAAGGAGTGCAGTAAGGCATGAGAACCCAGGACTGTGCTCATAGACCTTCAGCTACTGTCACCTAAACGCCATATATGATTAGTCAAACTCAGCCCCCACTCAGCTCCCAACGTACATTCCATAGTTCTCAAGGCTACATGGAAAGGTAGAAAAAAATGGAAGGCAGAGGGAGAGATGAGGAACTACCTTTCCCCTCTCAGGGCTACTGTGAGAACTATTCATTACGTGTAGAAGTTATGTATCAGGGCTGCTGCAGAGACCGAGGCATGCTACCTTAGCAGGTGTTCTTACATGGCACCCAGGGGAGCTGCTTACAGCTCCCCTCTGTATCTATCATCTCTCTTTTTCTTTGTAGGAAAGAAATCCCCGACCTTTGACCTTCAGCTAAAGTCCTTGCTCTCTTGCCTGTAGATCAGCAGCCTCCTCTCCCTTCCTCTTATTCTGTGACGCCTGTTGACGGAGGGACACAAGGTCCACAGTCCCTGCACTCTTGTGACTGTGAGGTAATTGAATATTATCACTTTCTCAGAATGTCTTTACGGTCATCGTCATCGTGAGCAGCTGAGCCCTGCTGTCTCCTGGGAGCTGTCTGCGTGGTGAGGTAAGATGGCCGCCACATTCCATTCCAGGCCCATCACTCAACCACTCTTCCACAGGGGCCAGCCTCGTGGAGCCTCTGAAGGGAGTAACAGTGTAAAGCACTCAGCTCAAACAATTCCATGCATAACACCCATGACCCGTGTTTCCAATAATCTGTCTGGGTATGTGGTATGTCTACAATTTAGGACCCTTGCTTCCTGCTTCTGTTTTCATTACCAGCCTCCTTTGGAACTTTAAAAAAAGAGGCATAGGCATCTTGCAGGTGATGGGTCAAACCTCATTACTGGAGATTTTTCTTGCACACGGTAGGTACCCTTTTGTTATAGTAGAAAGCACATTTTGACGTGTGCTGCTTTATACTAGCTAGATTGCCTGGTACAACATTTCCTTTCACACATCTTTATCGGTTTAAATGTTAGGTAGATTACTCAAGCTTTCTGTGCCCGAGAAATGGGGGTAACATGCCGGGAGGTACACAGGTTTTGTGAAGATCAAATGACTATGTTTCACTTAGAATAGTTTCTAACAAATTATTGACACTACTGTTTATAGGTCACCACAGAGGGGTATTTTTCCCTTTATTATTGCCATTTCTATAGTCTCCTTAGTGTTTCTCCTATGTAAGAACTCACAGTAACCCTTGATTATGTCCTCTGTCTCCCCAAAGTATCTGGACCTTTGAGAATCACTGGTTTCATGGAGTCCCACACCAGAAATGAAAAGATCCTGGGGGATCTGTAGTTGTGCATAGAGAGACTCCCCTGAGAAAGGGGTAACGACTGAGTGGGGCCAATGGTCCAACAGCTAGGGTGGGCAGCTCCCGCAGAAGCTCGCGGGGGTGGGGCGGCTGGCTGGCTGAGTGGCAGGTGCTTTGGCCAACAAGCAATGGGGCAGGCCATGGCAGGGACACCAGACCCTGAGCCGGGGAAGGAGAGGGAAGATTCCTGGGAGAAATCCAGAGGGTGGTGGACTGGAAGAATGACAGCGATTTTCAGGGCCCCTGGGAGAATCCTGGCACCTTGTTTCCTGGCTGCTGTTGTCTTTCAGACTTCTATTCCTGAGCTGTTCTGAGCCCAGCCCAGTGGATTGCTGCATAGGCTCATTACCACATCCTTCTTCTTAAAGCGCTGACAGAATTTCCCACCACCTTGGGATAATGACCACATTAAAATTGACCTTCAAGATGCAGTGGATAGGGGACTCTGGCCTTCTGATCGCTGGTTCAGGGCTACCTCTGCCTCTGGCCACTGGTCACCTTCTAAAATCTCCAGTTAGTGTGGGTGACATCAACATGTGAACTGGGTGAAGGTGAGTTATTTCTAGAATTATCAGCAATATTCTAGCATATAAGAAGCCCTTCCTATCTAAATGGCAATTTAAAAACCAAACCAAACCAAATCTTTTTTCTTCCCCGATTAGTAATCCACCCCGGATGGAAAAGGCAAGCGCGCACACCCTGGGCCCGAGAAGCCTTCAGTGAACGTCCACACGTTGCCTCCGGTCTTTTCATTTATGAAATGGGTCTTGTTGTCTTACATCTTTACCTTTTCCAGGTAGTTACATTACATGGAAAATCATTTACAAGCCAAAAACACTATTAACATTCCTATGCTGACGTGCACACTGTGTGAATTTGCTTTGAAATAATATCCTGGACTATGCAGAACCTCTATTTTATGTGCAGTGTGTAACATCTGAGGTTAATATTATCAGGCTTTAAAGAACTTCATAGACACACCACACACACACACACACACACACACACACATATGTCAGGATCCATGGTAATCCTTGTAATTCTTGTCCATTTCTCACCAAGTTACTTAGCCAGGAGTTGTGGAAAGAGAGAATGTAAGAGGGCCACACCCTAGAAAAGGCAAAGATGGTTCTGTCTTGGAGGAAATCTTAAAAATGAATACCGGGCAAGGAATGGTGATACCATGTAAAATATCAGAGCATGGAGGCACACACTGTAGGTCTGTGTTCACACTGTGTGCTTAACTCTCATTTTCTCTTTGCATTTAGAATTCCTTTCCTATCTGGAGTGCCTCTCTTCATTACTGCACTCTGTGTGTGTGTGTGTGTGTGTGTGTGTGTATGCAAGTATGCATCCGTGTGTTATGTATGTCTGTGTGCATGTTTGTGCGTGTCTCTATATTTATGTGTGTGTATATGTATGTATGTGTCTGTGTGTGCTGTGTGCATGTGTATGCATGTATGCATCCATGTGCTGTGTATGTCTGTGTGCATGTCTGTGTGTATCTCTTTGTTTATGTGTGCTGTGTGCATGTGTATGTGTCTCTGTGTGTCTCTGTGTCTATATGTCTGTGTCTCTGTGTATATCTCTGTGTGTGTCTGTATATGTGTGTCTTTGATTTTGTATCTGTATGTGTGTGTATCTGTGTGTATCTCTCTTTCTGTGTATGTGTACACTTTTCACAGCTAACTCTTAGATGAAAGAATATAGATTGAATGAATTACTGAGCGAACTGTGGATTTACAGACGGCCACCAAGGATGTGAAACTAGAAAAGCAGGGCAAAATGTGCAAGCTGTCACATCAGTAGGGAAACAAGTAATGTCCCCATTTCCACAAATGAAAAGAGCAAGGTTCAGAAGGTTGTTATTTGAGTGGAAGCCACTGTTACAGAGTGGCAAAGGCAGCCTTTAGTGTTGAGGGTGTCTCCCCTAATAACATAATTCTCGAAGCAAGAAAGATGTAATTACCAAGCTTTAGATGGAGAACAAGTCTTGAGAGAAAAGAACACTTGCACGATCTCTCCTTCGCCTCCTCCTCCCCCAGGCAGTGACTTCAGAGGCAGCCTGTACGTACGCACAGGCTAATTTTACCAACAGCTCTGGAAAGCTGCACTTGTTAAGAACACGGTGAGAAAGCAGGAGACGTCGTGAGACTTCAGTTCATGTTTGCAGGCATCTAATGGGACAGTGAGCCCAGCATCCTGCTTATGGGAGCAGTCTGTCTCCATGGCAGGGCAGGAACTGGGGAAAGGCATCCTGGACCGTGCCTCCTCTGAGCGGCTCTCCAGCTGCACTAACTAGGCAGCTCAGAAGCGATTCGTTTAGTGATCAGCACGCAGCTGCGGATGAGCTCTAGGGGACAGGACACGTGAGAAACGTGCACGGGCAAATGCCCCTGCATCCTGGAGCCTGGCCCCATGCCCATCTTCTGCCTTGCATCTCTCTATGTAAGCAGTGCAGCCAGGCTTCCCAGGTTCCTTCTTCTGGCGTCTGTGACTTGTTGTGTAATGGTTCTTAGTCTATGTGTCCCTCCTCACTTCATGAATTGGGGGGGGGGATAATAATGAACACACCCCTTGTAGGATGTTGTAAGAATGAAATGAACTTGTTTAGGTGAATACCCTTGGGTTGGTGTTCTGGCTTGTTGTAGTATGTGCTCTTGTTACTAATATCAATTTGCAATCGTTTCTTGGTAATAGAAGGAGGGTGTATATTTTAATTTTTTTCACTTGGGTTCTTAAAAGAGAGGAAGAGTGTCCAAATTATCTGAGGTGCTTAACATAATGTGCTTTTCCATTTCCTATCACCAGATTTCTGGAGATCAAGATTCTATAAGTCCAGGGTTATATACATACATACATACATACATACATACATAATACATACACACATACATGCATAGATACACATGCATGCAAACACACATACATATAGATACACACATACACACACATTTGTATACTGCTGCTTATTCTGACTCTTGACCTTTACATTCCCAGGAACCCTAACTTTCAGAGATTTTTCTGCAGACTTACTCATATTTTTGTGCTGGGACGATCCCCAGGGTAGTGGAAGGTTGCGCAGGGCAATGTACATGTTTATTAGTTACTTTTTTTTATTGCTGTGATAAAACATCATGACCAAAGCAACTTATAAAAGGGAAAGTTCGTTTTGGACTTACAGTGTCAAAGGCTTAGAGTCCAGCATGGTGGCGAGGAGGTGGCAGGCAGAGGAGGCGGTGGGCTGCAAATCCCTTGAACAGTGTCAGGGAGCTTATGGAGAGCTTATGTCTTAAGCCAGGCAGAGAAGGCTAACTAGAAGTGGGGCAGGTCGTTTGAGACTTCCAAGCCCTCTAGCCCCCTTGCAGTGGTGTACTTTATCCATCAGGGTCATTCCTCCAATCCTCCCCAAACCCAAACAGCAACCAACTGGAGACTATGTATTCTAATTCCAGAGACTTACGGGGAACATCCCATGCAAACAACCACAATATGATGTAAACCTCATTTTCTGTCTCCGAAGGGTTAGATCGAAGCCAACCTAGTATACAGTCCTGATGTCCTTTTGCTTTATATTCTATATCTACAGATGAACCACCTGAAAGTCCTCGATGATAGCATAAGGATGGAATGCATTTTGGGCCACTAAGCCCTTGCAACTTAAATTTTAATTACATAGTGTTGCATGTATTACTCTACAGCTGCCTTTCGACAGTTGTGTGATTGTATTTCCAGGTCCATACACAAAAGTGTAAGTCATTTTTTATAGCTGCATACTGCTCCATGCTCTTAAAGAATTCTTTTTGTTCCTGGATATGCAGACGTTTTCCTTGGAGCTTTTGTTAATTCTGTGGCACTCTGTAACAGTAAAGACCTTGTACACATTCCCCTCTACTTAGCTTGGCTTTCTTAGGATATGATCCTCCAAGTGTGATGGTTTGGTTACAAGCTGAACATCTTGGTAATTTCAAGAAGCATTCCTGATGTCGGTGCAACAGTTCTTCTCTGGCTGTTCTCCTCTTTCCCCAGGCATATTACGTGTTGTGATCATAAAAAGAGAAAAAAGGCTAAGAGATTATGTTCTACAGAGGTGTGGGGGAAGGGGTGCCTCAGCACCTGGAGATACCAGACACACAACGACATAGCATAGAATAGAGTTTATGGGCATGGGATGGGAGTTAAGGGCATAGTAGAGGCAGAGAAAGGCAGAGAGAGGGAGAGAGTAGAGAAGCAGAGGCCGGCCATGACCACGTGGAGAGATGGGGGAAGGGAGGAGAGCCCAAGAGGGGGCAAGAGAAAAGCTGAGAGTGAGAGAATAAGAGATGTAAGAGATGAAAGAGAGAGAGGAGGGACTGAGCATCCCCCTTTATAGTAGGCCAGGCCTACCTGGCTGTTGCCAGGTAACTGGTGGTGAGGGCCATATCTGGCTGTTGCCAGGTAAGTGTGGGGTGGAGCTTAGACAGAATCCTAACATTCCATACTCTTAGAAGCAGGAAAGCTGACCTAGGCCATCTTTCCAAGTGGATGAAGCTCTGGGCACAAGATGATGGTTCACGGTTGGTGAGGCAGTTTCGATTTTACGAGTGAGCAGAACCTTGATAAACAACACGTGACCACCTCTTTCCTAACACCGCTGTGTCCTTCATGTTAAATTAAGTACTCCACACTGCATCGTCAGCATCGACCCGCTTTCTCCACCTGCTCCTTCTGTATGACCCCTGCTTGAGGGATTGTAAATGAGTCTTAGAGCCTGCAAAGGTGGTAAAGGTAAGTGTGGGTGTGGGAACTCATGGAATTGGAAGAGAAGACCACGAGAGAGAGAGAGAGAGAGAGAGAGAGAGAGAGAGAGAGAGAGAGAGAGAGAGAGAGAGAGAGAGCGCTCCGGGAGCAGGACAGAACCTCTTCCCACATTTTTCTGCTCTTTGCTTACAGTCATTAGCGGCATAATGTAAGAGCTCACTCCTCTCACCCTCCTGTAATCTCCTGCAATTCCATCTATGCCTGTGTTTTCACACTGTGTTGTCACACTTCATCAGCTGTGTTATAACTCCAATAAGCGGCATACAATGGATGTCCCATTCCCCCCAAAGCTGGCCCCCAAGTAGATGGCCTCGGAGGGCTTAATAATAAATCCGAGGCATTCCAAATGGATTCTGCAAGCATTCCAAGTCCCCGGAACCCAGTGTGACTGTTCATCCCTAGATCTATCTCTCAGATGCAGGAGGAAGATAAACAGCATTGTGATGATGCAGATGAGTTGGCCTTTGTGACCCGATGGTTCCCATGAAGAGAGGAATGCATATTGTTAGAACAGGAGGCACAGACCCACCAGCAGCAGCGGAATTATAGGCTTCGCCTTCTGCAGGCACCACTTACCAGTTCATTACCATGGAGACAAAACCCTGTCTGTCCTCTCCATTTTCAAGTGGTTTATTAACCTTTGACTGTGCACAGAGATTGGTACATCTTCTCTACCAACTAAAAGCCACTTAAAGGAAAAGAGAGAGAGGGAGAGAGGGAGAGAGAGAGAGAGAGAGAGAGAGAGAGAGAGAGAGAGAGAGAGAGCCATCAGACTTTTCTTACCGATTGAGACCAAGGTTCTTTACAGCAGGAAGTGGTAAACTGTGGTTTCTAGTGGTAAAATATGGTCTGAGGGGTGAATCCCAGCAAGCGATTTCACTGCTCTGTCCCTCAGTCTCATCTTCTCTTAAATGAGTTGTTTGTGCAGCATTTTCGAAAGTAGCTCTAAAAACCAAGAGCTAACCAAATGGGAGAGGCTGTGGGCAGAAAGGGAAAGTTTCATGAATACAGCTGCTCTTAACAATAACTAGGAACTGTTTGGTAACATTAACCTAAGTGGAGAGAAGCTCAAAGCTTTTCCACCCAAGCCAAGAACAAGACAAGGTTGTCTACTGTCTCCACACCTACTCAGTATAGTACTAGACGTCTTAGAGCAGTAAGACAATTGAAGGAGGTCAAGGGGAGGCAGATAGGAAGGGGCCAGAGTCTCGTTATCTGAAGATTATATAACAGTGTATATAAGTAATTCCAAAAATTCCACCAGGGCACCCCTACAGCTGGTAAACACTTCCATCGATGTAGCAGTACACAAAATTAAGACAGAAAATCAGTCGCCTTCCCATATACAAATGGCAGACTGAAAAAGAAACCAGGGCAACAATATCTTTTAGAGTTGCCTCACAAAATAACTTAGGGAAACTCTAACCAATCATGGGGAAAACATGTATGATAAATAGTTTAAGACACATAAGAAAGACACTGAAGAAGACATCAGAAGATGGAAAGATTTTCTATGCTCATAGATTGGGTAGTCTTAATATAGCAGAAATGGCCATCCTACCAAACACAATCTACGGATTCAATGCAACCACTATCAAAATTTCCATACAATTATTCACAATTTTCACTTTCATATGGAAGCACAAAACACCAAGAGTATCGAAAACAACCCCAAATGATAAAAAATAAAAAATGGCTAGCAATATCACCAGACCCATTCACAACTCGTCCCTCCAAGTTTTCAAAAATGAAATTATGAAATTTGCAGGTAAATGGATGGAACCAGAAAAATGTCATCCTGAGGTAACCCAGACCCAGAATGACAAATGTGCTTATGTGTGATGTCAGCTGTTAAGTGTTTGATAAGCAAACTGAAATCCATAGAACAGAAGTTAGGTAAAGAGGAAGGGACTCAGGGGAAGGACAGATCTGTTGAACAAGGAGAAACTGAATAGTTATGGCTGGATGAAGGGGGACTAGAATGGGAGGATCAGGTGGCTAGGAGAAGGAAGAAGGGACAAAGGAGGAACCCTAGGAAGGGACAGCTAAAATTAAGGGACATTTGGGGGGGGGCTGCATGGAAATCTAATACAGTGTACACTTCCTATGACATATACACATGTGAAGGTGATCTAAGTGGAACTACCAAACATCAGGGTGGCAGACCCTCAGCTGATTTTCTGTCATCACCAAATGAAGCTTCCAGTGCCAGGATTGAGTTGCATCTAATTTATTTGTTGGCCAAAGGGGCCCTATGAGAACTCTCAAATAACCCAGGCTATTGATTGCCAAGGCTACTGGTTTGTTCTCTACAAACTGATGGTAAGGTCCTATTGCTGAAGACAACACTTACATAACTCATTGAGAGTGGAGGAGTTAAGTTGGTGTCTACCCAGAGCCTTCACAGTACTGGAAGGTACTCTGCGTGCTACTGAAGGAGAAAGGTAAACATCGACCCAGGCACAAACCCGTTGATCTATAATGGAGACCTGCCTATAAGATGTCCTAGTACAATAGGGGCAGAAAATTTCTAGTAGTAGCCAAGCAATATCTGATTGGCTTTAAGGCTTACTCCCTGATGGTCAAGACACCAGAGACCTTGGCGAAAACCGAATACGACTGTTCAGCTAAAGGGATATAGCCATTGAATGACCCCTAATGGCATTCTACTGTATTCTACTTCTATCTTACAGATCATTGCCTTGCTCAGACATCATCAGAGCCGCTTCCTCCTAGAGCAGATGGAACAAATACAGAGACTCATGGCTGGACAACGTGCGCAGAGTGAGAGACCTGGGAACACTCAGTTCTAAATGGGACGGGGCCATCTAATACCCTCACCCCCACCCACACCCAGGGCTCCAGGGACCCTGTGGCAGAAAGATTGTATTATCCAGTAGGGATGGAGGACACCAAGCAATCACAGCAGGACCAACGCACGTATGAACTCGCAGAGACTGTCATGTCAGCACAGAGAGTGCCTGTGTGGGTCTGTGCCAGATGAGGTCCCAGTTCTGAGAGAAATGGACACACCTCCATCCATAACCTGAAAGCTGTCTCCAATTGATAACCACTCACAAACAAAAACTTAGTTCTCTCTAATGGAGTCTCACTGGGGACACAAAACACTCTTTAGGCCAGGCCCCATGCACAGTCAACACAAAACACACTTAATGCATCCCTGGAAGGTCTTCATCTCATAAGATTTTGTTTCTGTTCATTTTGGCCTACTCTGACATGCCATTTTTTTTTTGTTTTGTTTTTTTGTTTTTTGTTTTTTGTTTTAATTTTGTTCTTTGGGTGCCTGTTTGTTTTCTGTGGAGAGACAAAGGGGTGTGAACTGCATGGGTGGGGACATAGGTAGGGTCTAGATGGAATTTGGGAAGGGGAAACCTTAGAATATATGGGATAAAAATTATATTTTCAACAAAAGAAAAATAGAAGAATAAACTGCTGTAGGGTGAAACATATGGACTGAAACCTTCCTCCTGTGGTTCATGGATCCTTGAGGAAGAAGGGATAAAAAGAGTATCAGAGCCAGAGATCATAGATGATTGCAAGGAAGCAGCGTCTTCAGGACAGAGCCGGGCCGCTGAATGTCTGATCTCACAGTGGTTGTGGCAATGTGCATGAGGCCTGTGGAAACCAAAGCAGATCCGGATCCCAGAATGCAGAGAGATGGGGCACAGCAGCCCACCCCTAGCAGGGGAGAGCTGGCAGCTGGTAGCTTCTGGAGAGGGAAGGTCAGTTTTCTGTAAGACTGTGTAGCCAGCCCCTGGTAAGCTGACAACACTTCAGGCCACGCAAGAATATTTGGGCACTACAAATCGGCCTAAATTGGGCGGCAGGAGAGATTGGCCTCTGATCCAAGCAACCACTCTCTTGAGGAGTTCTTCTGTGTCCCTTCTAAAGGATCATCCCATCTGGGCTGACTGAGCATTTACACCTGCACACAGGGACGGAGTAGGTCATGAGGTGTTAACCTGAGGGTCTAGCTTCTCCTTAGCACCTGGCAACTCTGTACACAGCCTGAGGGAGGGAATAGAGTATACAGAAGCTGGAGAATGCTAGAGCAGGAGCTTCATCTCTGTGTCTAAAGGGAAGCCCTCAGACCTGCCGCTAAGGCTTTCCAGGAGCAGTCGGTTGAGGGAGGAGCACCCACAGCCCTGTAACCCCTCACCTATGCCCTGTAACCCCTCACCTATGCCCTGTAACCCCTCACCCATGCCCTGTAACCCCTCACCTATGCCCTGTAACCCCTCACCTATGCCCTGTAACCCCTCACCTATGCCCTGTAACCCCTCACCTATGCCCTGTAACTCCTCACCTATGCCCTGTAACCCCTCACCTATGCCCTGTAACCCCTCACCTATGCCCTGTAACCCCTCACCTATGCCCTGTAACCCCTCACCCATGCCCTGTAACCCCTCACCTATGCCCTGTAACCCCTCACCTATGCCCTGTAACCCCTCACCTATGCCCTGTAACCCCTCACCTATGCCCTGTAACCCCTCACCTATGCCCTGTAACCCCTCACCTATGCCCTGTAACTCCTCACCTATGCCCTGTAACCCCTCACCTATGCCCTGTAACCCCTCACCTATGCCCTGTAACCCCTCACCTATGCCCTGTAACCCCTCACCCATGCCCTGTAACCCCTCACCTATGCCCTGTAACCCCTCACCCATGCTCTGTAACCCCCCACCCATGCCCTGTAACCCTTCACCTATGCCCTGTAACCACTCACCTATACCCTGTAACCCCTCACCTATGCCCTGTAAGGCAGTCCTTGGTTCCCCAGAGGGAACTCTGGTGGAATCATGTCTTGGTGTGCCTTTAGGAACTTAGGAGAAGGGATGGATGCTGTTACGTTTCCTCCTGAGAAGAGATTTTTTAGCAACATAGGATATAAGATGGTAAATAAGATCAAACCATACATAAAATTCTCGGAGAATATTTACCACTACAAATATTTAAAGTGAACTGCTGGGCATTCTGTCATTTTAGGTTAACGCATCTTGATGTAAAGCAGTGCTGTGACTACTGTTTAATAGTTCTTTGATCAGCTATGGTGTTAGCCAGTTCTGAGTTTACACCCTTTCCCCGCCTATTAGGCCACACTGTATTCCCAGTACACTGCAAGGGTACAATAGAGGAAAGCTAGCAATACTTATTCTGTACCTAAACTACGGCTCTCGGATCATTAACCAGTGGATTCATTCTTAGCAAACTGCCACAATCTTGACCCCTGAAAACAACAGAAATGTCACACATTTCCAGAGACCACAAGTCTGAAGATAATGTCAACAGACCACACTCCCTGCAGAGGCTCGGGAGGACTCAGCTCCCACCCAGTTCTGGAAGCTTCTGGAAGCTGCCAGGATTCCTTGGTGTTCCTTGGCTTGTGTCTGCAATCCTTCCACGGTCCGCCTCTGCCCTCATAGTGATGCCTTCGCTGGGGTGTCTCACCATTCTTTTGAGGTGTTTGGGGTCCACCCAGGTAACTCCAAGGGATCGCTTTATCTCAAGATCCTTAATGTAGTCAAATGCTCAGAAATTCTACTACATAAACCAATAGTCACAGGTTCTAGAGCTTTCCAATCGATTCCTTTGAGGGCATCATTTCTTCTTTATAAATGATCTGGCACCAGGTATTTTGGTACTGCAACTAAACATAGACTAACACACCACCTGACCCCTTATGAGGTGACGGGCTATCCTGGTTTCCCAGGAATACCTCTTTCTTTCCTAGTTAGAAAAGAGAAAGCAAAGGCAAACAACTATGATCTCATTTACTGGAGTGCGAGAGCCAGGGGGGATTCAGCAACTTTACTTGCTTCTTGGAGCATTTTGCAAAAAACCAATCTGCTTAATCAAGAATTACATGGATGAGGACACTCATGAATTGAGATTTTCTACATAATTACATACCAAAGATCCCTATATGAATCCACCTGTGGAGGGTGAAACGTGTACAATATAAGGCCCACCTTGGTAAAGAGGAATATATATATTCATAAGAAATATATATACATATACATATATATGTATGTATGTATATGTATATATATTTCAAAACAGGTAATGTGTTAGTCTTTATTTAGTTGCAGTACCCAAATACCTGATGCCAGGTCATTTGTTAAGAAGAAGGGTTTATTTAGCTCATGGTTCTGGAGTCTCAAGAGCTTGGCAGCAGCCTCTGCTTGACTGTGGGGAGGTGCCCACTGTGTATGGCATCCCGATGGTGGGAATGCATGGCAGCTAGGGCCCAGACAGCAGGGAGGGGCTGGCCCGACTCTTATAACACCCACTCTCTGCAGAGCATTCAGTTCTAAATGGGATGGTGCCATCTAATTCCCTCATCCCCACTCAATGTCCCCAGGAATCTAATCTCCACCCTCATGATTCACCTCTTAAAGGTTCCTTTATTCTCCAATATCACCACACTGAGGCCCAGACTCCCAGCTTATGAGTCGGCAAGGGACAAGCTATAGCAAATAATGGCGGATAGAAAGGTGAATATTTCCTTAGAAAACAAAGACGACACAGTAAATCATTTGTCTGAGGTGGCCATAAAAGGTAATGAAGACGAACATTCGGGCACCTCCTGTCCATGGGCTACGTAGTTAGGAACAGCAATGCCCCAAGTGCTTTTAACAGGATGCACATGATTGACCGTGCTATCCTGGACCAGGGTCAGTGAAGTTACCCACTAATTAATAAAGATTTAGACCCTGTTAACTAAAGCAACATAATTTATTTCTCTTTTTAAAAAGACTTCATACAGAAATACACCCATGTATCTGAGTCTCCGTTCTAATTCAGGATCAAGAAAATGTAGTCCTGTGTTACCTTTGAAGTTTCTAGCCTTTATCTTGAGAAATGCTTTTCCTCAGATCCTAGGTCCTTCCCAGACAGAGGAGGCAGTGTGACTAAGAGCCTGGTGGCATCGAGCTGAGACACAGCATGTCCCCTGTCGGGCACTCTGTGCTGTGACCCAATTCTTTTGCATCTCTCATGTGTGCTCATGTGTGGCTAGGTGAGAAAGTGTGCCTGAGGACCGAAGAGTGCAGTTGGAAGGGTGGCTCAGGAGTGACGAGAACTTCCTGCTCTTGTAGGGGCCAGGGTTCAGTTCCCAGCACCCATACCTGGTGACCCACAACCCCCTGTAACTCTGGTTCCAGGGGATCTGACACCTCCCTTTGGCTCCTCTCTCACCTGCATGTGTGTGCTGCACATAATCGGATGGAGACATACACGAGAATCAAACTTGGCCAATCCTAATCCTTGGGTTCCCAGTGCTGCCCAAGCAGTTTGGAAGGACTAAAGGAATTCATTCTAGAAAGCGCTATCCTGAATGAGGAAGTATAAAACATGTCTGTGTTCTCTCCTATTTTCTTGTACCTCTGTTCTCCTCACCTAAAGCTGCTCTCATCTCAGAAGCTTCTATAGATAGATACCAAACTAAAAATTATTCATTAACTGAGACCCACAATTCAAGACTCGGTATGAATAACCGAATATGGTAGAATTTTGGACACTGTGACAGGAAACAGGAAGCTCAGTGCGGGGGCTGTGGGGTCTGTCCTTAAGCCTTGAGGCACTTGCCCAGTGACTCAGAGACCACACCTGCCCACTCTGCCTACTCACAGGGCCACCGCTGGGCATGACCAGCCCTGCCAAGCCCATGCCAGCCCGCACACACTTTTTTTCCTCTGCTGGCAGCTACAGGCCAAGGAGGCTCTCTCGGAACCAATGTTTCCTGGCTGAAGTCCAGTCTTGGTTGAATGCCTAGGAGGTGCAGAAAGGCAGGGACAAATCATAAAACAATCCAGCCGAGGGGCTGGAGGGATGGCTCAGTGCTTTGGCAGAGGACCTGGGTTCAGCCGCCAGCACCTGTTCTAGCTCCAGGGATCACTTTCTTCTAGACTCCGAGAGTGCGCATGTTCACATGTGTGTACTCACACACATATACAGAATGCGAAGATAAAAATAATGGCTTACGTGACCCAGCGTCAGCGAGCTCACTCTGCTGATTCAGACTCCATCCCGTCTCATGTAAGTCAAGGATCCCTTCACTCACATCCAAAAATGAGTTACTGAGGGGCAAGGTGGCTCTGCAGGGAGAGGAGCTTGCCACCAAGCCTGACAACACGAGTTCAGTCCCCGGGACTCACATGGTCGAAGCAGACTCCTTCTGTCTGGCCTCCACATGTGGTTATTATGGCGCGCGCGCGCGCGCACACACACACACACACACACACACACACACACACACAGGACACTACACATACACTCATACACAACACTGCACAAAGATTCATATACACAAACAATGAAGTATAAAATATAAAAACAATAAAAATAAAAAGGTTTTAATGCACATGCTTTACCTATACAAAAGCACCAAGAAGAAGGTTACAAGCATAATTCTAATTATGTATATCAAAAATAACGACAGCATAAGGTGACCATGCTACAACAGAATATAGGAAGATAAAACTCCAGGTTCTTGGGATGATTGTATGCCTGTGCATAGCTAGTCTAGGAGCCGTGTTTGAGGCATCCAAGAGGAAAGAGCATTCTGGGATCCTAAGAACTGAAATGGGGAAAGGGTGGCATATATGGCATATTTTTACTAATTTTGATGGAAAATTTCAAGTTTTTCCACTATGTATATACACAGTAGGCCTCAGAACTATTAACAGTGTCCTTGGCTGCCACCAACAGAGAGAAGAATATTTAAACACTATATTCTTGCAAGATTAAGCACACGTGTTCCTACCATAACATGAATCTGTTTAATGCCGACAGTCTAGAGAGCGAATGTGGTTATGTTTATTTTCTTTGTAACCCTATGCATTTTATCTGGCACATTTGAACACAATATTCTGAAAAGAATCTACAGGCTTCAGCAGACAGCTCAGGAGGCTAAGGGCTCCTAGAGTGGAGGCAGCCTGGCTCTGTTTGGTGAGACCCAGAAAGCTTTACTCCTGAGCCGGTGTGTGACATGCAGAGGCAAAAAGTGCTCTCTGATTAACTTGTCTGTTTCTTGAACATAATAACCACAGATGAGCCCTCTTGGACGGAGCCCCGGAAACTGAACATTCGAAGGCCCGTCATCTCCAAAGTGACTTTTCTCTGCGTGCCAGCATGAGTCAGAGAGGATGTATAAAGTACTCCAGAGACAGGGGACGTGAAACACAGAAGGTATTAATAGACTCCCTCCCACTCGGGGCCTCAGCTCCTCCCACAGCCTTCCTGGTCACATGTTGGGTATCCCAAGAGGCTGAGCCTGATTGCGTGAGGAAGACTGTTGGAGACACTGAGTCAGGAGTCCACATGTTCTGTAGTGGTGACAGGGTCACAGCCCTGATTCTGGCCTGAGGGAGTGGAAGGGATCTTCTGAATCCTTTCTGAGGGGAAAAAAGCAGCTCTGCCGGTTGCCACCTGTCCTGCAGTTTGAAGTCCCCCAGCACAGTTTAACGTTAATCCCAGGAGTATCGCCTTGTTGTTTCCCAAGAAAAGTTACCAAGCTTTGCAAACAGCACAGGGTCGAATCAGCCAGATGTGTTGGGAGTCTCACGGACCCATCTTCTCCTCCCTCAGATCCATGCGCGTCCCATTTCTCCGCTGACTAGTGAGTTAGCTTTCTGCCACAGATCGCAAGTGGATCCCCACTGCGGTATATCACTAGATTACATGACGTCTTCACAGTTTCAGAGCAGGGAAAGAATGCCACTTTTGTTTCTCACAGGCCATGAAAATTTATTAGCCCTCGAATTCCACGTTCATATTTGGTACGGCCTGCGGCGGGAGAATGTTGAGAGTGATCTAGCTACCCGGTGGCTATTCACGTCACCCAAATGGAAATGACCCAAATGTCCAGCAACAGAAGACGAAATAGGATGATTTGTAGTTCTACAATCTATGAGGGTCTCCTGAACAGTAATGCATCTGAACTATTGCTTCCTGCAGGAACATGGACCAGTCTCACGAAAAGAAGACTGAGAAGAGAGTATCCACTTAAAGATTCCATTTATGCAGAGTTCAGCCGCAGGCAAAGCAGGCCTCACCATTAGAAAGCAGAAGTGGGAGTACTTGGCCACAGGAACAGTGGCTGGAACAAGGCAGGAGGCAAGTGTGTATGTGTGGGGTGGTGTGTGTGTGTGTGTGTGTGTGTGTGTGTGTGAGAGAGAGAGAGAGAGAGAGAGAGAGAGAGAGAGAGAGAGAGAGAGACAGAATTATAGAATTGTATATTTTGAATTTGTGCATTTTTCTGTGTTTATGCCATATGTCAAACAAAAATCTGGAATTAAACCTTAAGCTGTGGACATCGTAGGTATCTCAGTCAGCCAAGTATTTGCTTTTCAAGCGAGGGGACCTGAGTTTGGCTCCAAGAGCTGACTTTTTTTTTTTTTAAAGTTGAGCACAATAGTTTGCATTTGCAGTGCTTGCATTGAGGTCAGGGGCAGAGTTAGAGCAAGAACCCTCGGGTTCTCCAGCCAGCAAGGCCAGTCGAGCTGAGTGAGAGGCCAGAGAGACCCTGTGTCAGACGATGAAAGAAAAGGAAGAGGGAAAGGAAGTGGATGATGTCTGAGGAATGAAACCCAAGGGTGTCAGTTGACCCAGACAGACAGACACACGCACGCACACACTGGTGCATACACAAACACCATGAGCATGAAACAAATGTATGTGGTCTTTGTGTTTGATTTTTAATACAGCCTTCTACAGAGTACACATGTTCCTTGAGGACTGGTAATATCTGAACTGGTATCATGACATCAGAAATTCTTAATTGGGGTTTTTTTTTCCCTAATAAGGGGCACCAGGAAATAACCTATCCTGCCTTCTTTCTGTGACTGGTTTATAACACCGCTTGATTGACATTTTTGTTCATTTAAATGACAGCTATCCTCAAACCAACTAGAATCTGTTCTAATGAGTTGTTTAAAGGACCTTAACCAGAGAGCGGGGCTGAGGTCTGCCCTTTCGGAGAGCTTCTTTCCAGCAGGCAAGGTGACCAAGCTCTCTCGGCTTTGACAAGGGCACCGGCTAATCCTGTACCATGGCTGCTAAACTTGGTCCCACATTTGCCTGCAGTGTGTGCTCTGCGTGAGGTCAGGCCAGCGGACCCTCCTTTTAATTGGTCAGCCCATGGAGAACCCTCTCCCCCTAATTGGTAGCTCCAAGTGGGAGTGGGTTTTCTCTAAGCAGGGCTAAACAGAGCTGTGCAGTCTCTTCCGGGCCCGCCTTCTGTTCCTGGAATCCTCCGCTGGGTCTGTTAAATTGCTTGCCGTCCATCCTGCCTTCTCTATCCTCCATCTTTGCATAGAAAGCTTCTGGGATCCCTTTGGCTTGTGCTTCTGCCTCCCTGCCCGCCCACTGCACAGCACAGTGCAGCAGATCAGCTCTTCTTGGCAGTGTAAAGGGCAGGACGCTTGTTATAGAGTCTCTGGAGCTCGGCTCCTATAGCAAGGCCCCCATGTCCAGAGGAACAAGGAAGAGCGCCCCCATTCTCCAAAGCTCTTTTGGACTTCCACATTTTTGGTCTTTCTCTGGTGCAGGATCTTCATTCTTCTTATTAGTGTGGAGCACTAGAGAGACAGCAGGTGCTGGTTTTAGACAGAGCCTACGCCTGAATCTGGCAGGCTGCCTTCTAAGCCCTTGGCAAGCTATTTCCCTCTGGTTTCAGTAAATTCTTAACCATGAAACATGACCGAGACCATCTTCCTTGCAAGGGACAAGGGAGGGTTATATAAACAGAACGTATGTTGCTCAGAGAACAGTGTTTGTAGATGGTACTTCAAATGCATTTACTCATTCCGTAAACATCCCATTAGCTCGGAATAGATCCCAGGAACCCGGATGGCTGTGGTGACGCACCAGAAGAGCCCCACTCTCAGGGCAGACTCCCGTGGGAGAGGTGCTTATGATCACTAAGTGCAAAGATGCTGTTACAGTTATTTAAAGAGAAAAACGTGCAGGATTCTCCACATGGTTATCATTTGCCTATGTCAGCAACTATTTTCCCCTCTGTATGTGTATGTAGCTCTTTTTTACCAGTATCTATACATACTAACTACAGTGTGTGTTGCTGATAAACTTTATGCTCTTATAATTCTCTGCGAAGAGAAGTCTGCTATAAAATTAGAACTATATGTGTGCATGGAGATAATTGCTTCTGAAACATGGGGTTTGAGATAGCCCTTTTAAGTTCCTACTTTAAATTTGTCTATGTTGTTTAGCATGTCTGACCCTCGGGACCATTTAAGGAACATTAACATAATCAGGTTTTTATGAACTAAAAATTGTGGAAGTGTCAACAAAATGCCAAAAAATTAAGAATGCCAGAGCTGGCGTGAGGAGCAGGGAGATGGCAGAGTACAGGAAATCCTAAAGTGGTTAAAACATAACGACCCTTCCCTTCCTCTTGCGAAATAAGGACAGGTCGATGTGGACGTACGGGAGAGTGCTTGGAACTCTAGAGGAAGAACGGATTCCTGGCCAGGTTCTAAGTTTTCCAAAGAAGACAAAGAGCAAAAGCGGCCACGCTCATTTCACAGCGTTGCTACGGTCAGAGGCATTCAGTGTTAAAAGAGAGCAGAAATGATAAGTAGCTTCCCCTTGCTCAAGTCAATGTGCAAAAAAGCTTTTAAAGTATTAGCTAATTAAATCTAACCGTCTGATGACGGTTCAGACGTCTTTAGAGGTTCTGCCAACACAATTCAGAGCGTTAGGAAGTTAACTTTTTAAAATCATGTTAATTTCAATTAATGTAGAAAATGTATTTGATGTATTCTTTGCTCATTTGTGACTGAAAAACAAAGCAAACTTAGCAAAGTGAGTTGAAAGCATGGCTTCCCTCGATTTCCTCCGATGGAAGATGTTCTTTTCCATCTCTCTCCGCAAACATCCTTGGTGGAGAAGGCCGGAGAGTGTTCTTAGGATGGAGAACCAGCAGGATCTCAGCGTCACATGCCACTGACAAGTACCATACGTTCTGAAGCGCCGGATGGACAGAGAGGAATGTAAGGTGCCCAGGGAAGAAATAAGCTGTCAGCTTTTGCCCACTGTATGGCCAAGGACCCAGAATAATCAGTTAACGGATACATAAAATAGCTGTAAATCATGAAAAGGCAAGATACGGTCTTTGATGGCAATAACAAGTTAAAATGTCTGATATTTAACTCAGACAAGAACACAGAGGAGCTGGACATGTCTGTAATCTCGGCACTCCAGCGACAGAGGCAGGAGGCCCTAGAACTGAAGACCAGTTAGGCTGTGATAGTTAAACACTGTGGAACACAAACCCACAGGGACAATTCCTTAAATGGCGATCTATAGTTTCATCCATTATTCTTTTTCAATGATAAGTAATGATTGGGGTGTAGGGGAGGGCTGTGGCTCAGTGGGTAGACCTGCCTGCCTGCTGTGTAGAGCTGATAGCCTGAGTCTGATCCCAGGGACGCTCAGTGGAAGGAGGAAACGGAATGTTTTTGTCCTCCTGTCTTCACACATGTGCTGTGGTGTGTGCCCACCCTAACACACACAGATACACATACACACTCAGATGCACACACATGCACATATGCACACACACATGCATGGACAGGGCGTGTGTCTGTGCATACGTGGACACATACATGCACTTGTGCACGCACACACACACACATGCATGTACATACAGAGAGAAATAATAAAAAAATAAAGTTACTTTTAAGTGAAGTGAATAGGTTCCACTGCTCTTTCTGCTCATCACAACTTGTAAGCTACAGTTAGAATCCCAGGGAGTTGATAACCCTTTGTTTTCCAGGTGACTTGGCGTTACCAACCTGGGAGCTGCTTTTACAGCAAGATGAGTAATACAGAAGACTGGAAAGCCATGTGTGTTGATGCAGGAAATTTACTGAATTTACATGTACGTTCTGCTTTTAACATGCACTAAATGCAATGCACTCTGGGGCAGAATGGGACTAGTAATAATTACCTCTCAGAAATGTTTCGACATTCATTAAACGCAAACAGTTAAGTGCGAGACATAGTAGACGTGTGATGTACAGGACAAACTGCCTCAGAGACAAACTGCCACGTCTCTTATGAGTTCAGCCAGGCCCACTTTCAATGGATCCTCCCAGCTGCTATTGTTGACTAACATTGCCTCAAGGAAGGAGGAGGGGCAAGAGGGGAGGAGGGGCAAGGAAGAAGGAGGGGCAAGGAAGGAGGAGGGGCAAGGAAGAAGGAGGGGGAAGGAAGGAGGAGGGGCAAGGGAGGAGGAGGGGCAAGGAAGGAGGAGGGGCAAGGAAGAAGGAGGGGGAAGGAAGGAGGAGGGGCAAGGGAGGAGGAGGGGCAAGGAAGGAGGAGGGGCAAGGAAGAAGGAGGGGGAAGGAAGGAGGAGGGGCAAGGGAGGAGGAGGGGCAAGGAAGGAGGAGGGGCAAGGAAGAAGGAGGGGGAAGGAAGAAGGAGGGGGAAGGAAGGAGGAGGGGCAAGGAAGAAGGAAGGGCTAGGAAGGTTGTCGGACCCTCACCTGAGTATCCACCATGCCTCCCAAACAGCTACACCCAACTCTGCCCTAATTACACGTGGTCTGGAGGGAGGGGCTGAGGTATGAACCTAGGCTGGAATGCCTAGGGAGGGGCCATCTGTGCCGCTGCGGCGGGGTTCTCATCCATGCTGGGTACAGACCCTGCAGCACAGCTGTTCTAGGCCACCCTTTGCTCTTTAAATTAACTCAGTAGACTCACTGGTTCCCTAGAGTGACTTTTGGTGAAATTTTACTTTGGTTTGTAGTCTGGCCCTCCAGAGGAACTGTAGACTGTTTGTAACTCCCCAGGGAGTTAAAACGAATTTTAGCAATACTTGGTCTAGCTGGCAGGATATGACAAGACTGAGGATGAGTTTGGGAAGAGAAATATTGTCGCTGAGACAAGCACCTGAAACTATGCTCCTAACAGCAGAACATTTTGACACAGCTTTCCCTCCCCATGTGGCATGTTCTTGTTTGTGACTTCTGGGGACAGTGGCAGAGCCGTGGGTAGTGAGCTACATACCTGTGAAGGGTCGTGTTCCCAGAACGGCAGTTCCCTGTGACGGATGAAGTGGTACCTCCTTAATGATTCGGGTCCACTCTGAATACAAAGCAGCCCCGAGAGCAGCTTGAAGGGCAGAAGCAGATATTACAGTCTCGGAGACGAGAGTATTGATCGACAATCATCTGTGGAGGATGCCTGGTCGTTGCTAGGGGTAACAAGAAGTACTTCTGGGGCCGAAATGGCTTCCCAGAGTGAGATGGTGTTTAAGGATGGAACGGTAGCAGAAAAATGATGCACATCTCACACCCTTCGTGTTAGTCTCTGAATTGGCAGGAAAAAAAAAATGAGTGAAAGGGAAAATGAGATGGAGTTGTTGGCCTGCTGCTTCTCACAGCCTGGAGACTGAAGCTTCGATAACAATGCAAACTGGGTCTGTAATGACAAGCTGTGGACGGAACCCCATAGCCTGGAACTCCCAGGAGGAGTTAGGTAGCACAAAGAGAGAGCGGAAATGAGGTGACAGAAGACACTCAGGCATGCCCTTGGGTGAGGGGACAATCCTCGATCCACAGCCAGAGGGATGCCCTGACAATGGCAGGAGACCGTGGTGTCAGACCACATTCAGGACCAGAGTGCTAGAACTGGGGAAAGGTTTCAAACAGGCGATGGAGGGATCTCTGTTGGCTTGTGAGGCTGTGGGATGCAGGGGTGTGTGGGACCCCTCTGGATGCTTTAGAAGCGGAGAAACTGGGCAATGTAACCACACATCCATCCTAGACACACAGAATTACAAAACTCGAGGCATTACAGGGAATCGGTTCCTGACAGGCTCCGATGAGCCGATAGAGGTACTAGTGCATCAGCAGTGAAAGTACCAGAGGATAGTAGGGGATGGGGGGGGGCGCATGGAGGCAGGGCAAGCACTGCTGAGGAACTAGGTATGAGGAAGGGCACACGAGCTGCCCAGTTCACTGCGTTCACCACAGACTAAATGAGAACTGGTCTCATCCCATTCAGGATCTCAAGACCGCATGGAGCTTTAATGGCTTTGCCATTCCTTGGGTGGGGCAGGATCTCTATGATGAATAAAAGGCTTTGGAGGATGTATGTGACACGGACCAGCATGTAAAGTGTGTCTGTGGAATGAGAGCAGCCTAGAGGAGACGAGAGGAAGGTGAAACAGAAGAGGGCTATCTCAGTTACTCAAGGGCAAATTGGCAAGATCTGTATGAACCTATGTTTAAAAATAAAATAGAATAAATGACATAAAGCCACATCCTGAGCTAAGGAGCTTTGGGGAGGCTTTAAAGCCAGAGTTTAGGGAAGGCTCACATGAAAAAGCAGTAAAAATGCAGACGACCAAGTTTGTACCAGGGGTGAACAATGAACTCCTAAACCAAGTGAAGTTTTAGTCTCTCCCGATAGAGGTTATGCTACGGGGTGCAGATGGTTTGCTGGGCCACAGCCTATCCCAGAGGCCAGGTATAGAACGACAGCTGCCGCTATAGCCAATGCACTGACCTAGAGCCTCTCCAGCACAAACATAAGGTCCAAGCAGCAGGTGCAGTTCGGGAGAGCAGAGCCTCAGTCCCCCTTGGGTCTGAGCAGCAGGAGCCAGCCCCACCAAGTTCGTCAGGGGTGGGGAATCTCAGGGAGGATCCCTGGGAGATCTGTAGGTAATGGAAGTAGAATGGCCCAGAGAAAATGGCCGAGGGCTGTGGAGGGTCATTTTAAGTCAGTGCCTCCTACAGTTCCCAACACTGATAAGAAAACAACAGAGGGTCATGGACAAGATCTTGCCATACTGTGTTAAACCTTGCTTATGCTAGACTCTGGTATTTCCTTAGCTGTAGATGTCTATAGACCTGATGCTTGGAGCGATGACAGCTGACTGTCAGAGAGCCCGGCTGAGGTTATCGGGATGACCCTGCTGTTGGTTTATGGGAGGATGGCTTAGGACTTTGTGCTATTGTTCTGCCCGTCATTTGCCAACTTTCTTATCTCGACAGCGTAATGCTAACCTTTGAGTGTTTTGTGGATTTGGAAGCACATAGGAGAGACACGTGAATGAATGCGCCTGAAAGAATGAGCCTGGGAAATTAGTTCACAGAGGGTCCAAAGGCCACGTGTCGGGAGTCTTATGGGTTGGTCGGACAAGGTACAATGATACCTACCAAGGTGACTGGGGACATCTGCAACAGCCTGGACATGTAAGTGCTAACGAGAGAACAAGAGTAGCCTCTTGGAGCAGAAACAGACTCCCAGACACCGTAAGGATAAGAACCCCAACACTAGGGGTGGGGTACCTCCCTAGGAGTCATTAACTACAGAGGCCTTAGGGGTTCCTATTGTCACTGCTGTTGCATGCAACACAGAACCAGATGGGAAGAGCCTACTGCTGAAGACGCTGTATGTTTGGTCAGTGGATGTGGAGAAATGAAGTTAGGAGCGAAATGGAAGTGTCCCCTCCTGAGGACACTTTTTAAAAAAAGATTTATTTGTTATATAAATAAGTACACTGTATCTGTCTTCAGACACACCAGAAGAGGGCGTCAGATCTCATGACGGATGGTTGTGAGCCACCATGTGGTTGCTGGGACTGAGTATACTTCTATACCGTCTATAGAAGTGTCGTCAGAGAAGAGTTCAAGACGAAGTCCCTCTGCGCCATCCTCAGATCAGATGGGCCTGTGAGAGAGACAATATGACATTTCCTCCCTCTCAGGGGTCGGTTGTTAGAAGCAGGTTTCATAGGCACATTCATGGGGGGGGGGTTGCTGATATCTGACAAGCTGTCTTTGCAAATGCTTCTCCTTTTTATTCCTTAGGAACATTTGGATTGGGCCTGAGAGCACCCTCAAGTCAGGAGCCCACAGAATGGGTTTAGCTGCTCCTGGAGGGGGTCTGCTGGCTTCCTGCATCTTCCCCTTGGGGCTTGCAATGCTTATCCTGGAGGAAAGCATAACCCTCTGAAGCCCCCAGAAGGATGCCAATCATACCAGCCACCAGCGGCTTGAGAGAGGGAATTGGTTTCTCCACGTGGCTCTGCTCATGCGCAGTACTGACAACCAGCAGCTGCCTACCATACTGGCCTCTGTGGGATTAACTGGGAAAGAGGTGGGGAGGGAAAAATAAACCACCACCAACATTTTATAAGGTATGGCAACCATAAAACAGTTAAGTCAAGTATGAAGAATTTTTGAAACAAATATAAATAGGACAGTGTCACCCTCCCCTGACATACCTTGTTGAGGGAAATACTAAAAAAGGAACCTGCCAACTCTCTGCGGGCAGGACCACCCTCCTGAGCTCCTGTCGCCGCCATCAGCTCTCTCCAGCTAGTCCCTGCGGCATCTGACTCGCTTGTCCTGGCCGTCGCTAGTATCCTCAGTCATAAACCCAGGTAGTCGGTGATCCCACATTCCAGTAACTAATGGAGTCATGGTTGCATATCATAATACCCAGAAATCCAATACAATAATTTCAGAGCCAACTGATAATGATAAAGCTTTATCTCAATTATTCTAACCTTACGGTTTAACGACCTGTGGCTGGTCATAGCCACGCAGACTCATGTCTGCCGCCATCTTCCTTTCTCTCGCCTCCTCTCAGACACTCCTTCTCCCTGCAACTCTTAGCTCCGCCTCTTTTTCCTGTCCAATCACAGGCCTCCCACTGCCCTAACGTGATTGGACAGGGAAAATCTTGTGACATTCCAAATGCCTGGTGACAAAGGATGTCTACTTTGGGTGGGCCTGTAGTCGCCTAATTTTTTCTGGGTCTACTGGAAGTTTACAGATGTGTTTTGAAGTCATTATTTAGGGAATATTTTTCACAAGATGTTCGTTTTTCAATTCAGTCTCCCAGATATCCATTTTAAAAGTATTTTATTAGATTTTTATTTTAAAGTAGGCAACAACTGTATGTAAAATGCGCCCTGTAGGGCTGCCTGTTTTTATGTTGAGTTGGGAACTGTAAACTCCACTGTGCCTTCGGTTTTACTGGGGTTCACAGTTAAAGAAATGCCAGGGAGTTCGGGAATGCAGTGATGACTCCATCCAGGCTCCTGGGTCGACGCCTCAGTATGCAAGGTGTTTTCTCACTCCTGGAGGATGATCCATGGCCTCAAATTGTAAGAAATGCAGAGGAAATGAAGGCGAAGGGTGTGGCTGTATTTCATTAGTTTCCTCTTACACACTCAGGGACATGAACAGCTAATGGGAATCCTTTACCACTGGACTCTGCACCCCCTGTATCCCCTATTCTGACGCTTTGGGCATCTCTAGAGCAGCAGGGACTGCAGTCATGCCTTGTACCTCTCAGGTCAGAGGGGAAAGCACAAAGCTCCAATGTGTGATTCTCAGCCTGAAAGGGACCGAGTGTCTTCTGATAAACAACACTCAAGATTTTTTTTTAAATGAAGGCATTAAACTGACCTTCTTTTGAAATGAGCTTTACAGGGTAAACAAGGAGAGATCTTGTTTGCTCTTCATCCTGGAAAAATAACTTTTTTTTTTCCTTTTCCAGCTCAGTACAGTTGACTGAATTGGAAAGGAATCTTATTTTCTCTGGAAAGATTTATTTGCCCAACAGTTGTGTTTTTGTATGTGTTGGCAAGAGCCGATAGATTTTCCAGAACAAGGGTCGTCTTGTTCACAGTTTGGAGGTGTCTAAGAACTGATGAGGGGATTTAATGTTGGGCAGGCCTGTTGCAGACTTATCATTCTGTATGAATTCTGAAGCATATCAAGTTTTCCTGGACTTAGGGACCGAAAGGTGAGTTTTCTGGGACCTTATCTGTGTCGTGTGATCCAACACATCAGCAGGCAGGTGGACAAACTTGCTTTCTCCATTCTCTCCTTGTGACCCTCGTGACCTATTGAGAAGCATCTGTATTTCTGTACCCAAAGGGAGGAATTCATCTCTCTCCGAGCTAAGTGTAGAATTTTCTTCTTGGCCTTCTCTGGGATCATGGGTTCCAGGATTTAGAGAAGAGCAATGTGTTAATTCCTTTCTGGCTGAATTAGAAAAAAAAAGCCATAGAGGAATCACTATACTTCCCAATTTCCTGCCTCTTTCTCTATTCATTCAGCTTCTCAATGGATTTGAGAGAGTTTGGAATAAATATTTCCCTTCTTGACATAAAACAGTTTTTACAACTTTCCATCCCCCCCTCCATGATCCACACATTCTTTTAATAAAAACTAAACCTCTATGCATTGGCATATTCTCATGAACATTTCTTTGAACTTAAGGAACCTGTGTCCTGTGTCTTGTCAGTTCAACCTATCTATTTTAACACAAGGAACCAAACACATCTCCGAGCTGAGTTTCTCTTCCTTCATTTTCCTTCTTCCAAGTCCTTGCCGCTAGGCTAACCCAAGGACAGCTTGGCTGGCTTTTGTACAAGTGACTCGTCACTCTGCTGGCCAGGCTCTGCCAGGTGTGTCTAGCCAAAGTAAAGGGAAGGCATTTTTCCTTTTAGCTCGACCGTTAAAGCGCTTACCACATTTTTTCCAGCGCCTATTGTCTGTTTTAAGGAAGCACAGACCAACAGAAAACAGAGGAATCTGGGAATTCTCCTTTGTACATAGTGGCTGCCAGCTTCTTTGTGCATTTAATTTAGTTTGTTTAAAAAAAAAACCCTACATAATTAAAGGAGGGGAAATATGATTTTTCTTTGGCAGCCCGGTTTCCACGAGGGGAGCCCGGCTAATGGTGTCTCCTCTACACTGGTGCTAGAAGACTTGACAGCCCCTCCCCCTCATCCTCAGGACCCTGATGAGTACATCCTCTGGTCTGGCAGCTCTGAGGCCTCAACCAACTGCACCAGGACATCTTCCTAGTTTGTGTGTCTCTTCCTAAGGCATGCTGAGCTTTTCCAGATTCATCCCTAATGTGCACCAAGGCCCCGGGTAGTTCTTGGAATTGTGAACTACACTGATTTCTTTTGTGTTATGCATTCCTCCACTTAAAAGCTTTTTTTGAGACTGAATTTGAGCTAAATGGATTCACACGTCCTTTAAAGTTAGCAAGTCCAGGACAAACCAGGAACCTCTGTGAAAGAACCCCAGTACAGAGAGTTTGTGCCTTTTCTTCTTTGTATGTGTGCGTGTGTGTGAGAGCAAGTGTGTGTGTGTTACTTGAGACTGAATCCTGGGTCTCATGCATATTGAACATTTAATCCTGAGTTACTTTCCCAGTACTTTCACCCTATATTCTTCAAACACCTCCTCCACCCTTATTGTTGGACAGTTAGTAATTGGAAATGGTGATCAAAAAGTAAAAGGAAGAGAGAGAAACAAAGCGTTGTTTGCATACCAGCAAAGACAAACAAAACAAAACAAAACAAAACGACAACAAAAACAACCAAAAACGGAAAAAACAACCCACAAGCCAAAACCAAAAGCATGCAAAGAACATCAAAAACAGAGTTGCCACCTTGTAGACCTGGGCCCAATTTTCAATGTTCATCACATCTCTGTTATCCCTGAAGGGCTCCCAGCCCACTCGAGCTCCATGTTTTCCCAGGCCATGATGTCTTCTGGGTGGTGCTAGCTATTCTATGTCCTTTGTTTCCTCTACCAGCATCCTTTCCCACCTATCCCCACAGTGCTAAGACCTGCCCAGGTCATTGCTTCTGCACAGTTCCTGTGTCCTCGCCTCTAGCAAATGGCCTCAAGAGTTGGGAAAAATTTAAAAAACAGATTCTCTTACGAGAAGCAGGCAGGGTTTGGAATGGAGTGTCTGTGAAGGATTAATGAATCTCGTCTTCTGGGTTTCTGAATGAAAGACCAGATGTAAGGATGAAAAATTAGCATGGAGAGAACTTCTTACCAAGTTGTCAAGGCTTGCTACTCTTAGAGAGTTGTTATTCATTCTGTTCTGAATAATGTTAATGTAACACAGTGGGTTGAAAATGGACCATAGATCAAAATAGCCCTGAGATTCCACCTCACACCAGCTGGAATGGCTAAGAGCAAAAACTCAGGTGACAGCATTTGCTGGTGAGGATGTGGAGAAAGAGGAACACTCCTTCATTGTTTGTGGGGTTGCAAGCTGGTACAACCACTCTGGAAATCAGTCTGGCAGCTCCTCAGAAAATTGGACATAGTACTATGTTAGGACCCAGCTATACCACTCCTGGGCATATACCTAAAAGATATTCCAATATATAACAAGGATAGATGCCCCACAATGTCCATAGAAGCCTTATTTATAATAGCCGGAAGCTAGAAGAACCTAGATGTCCTTCAACAGAGGAATGGATACAGAAAATGTGGTACATTTACACACTGGAGTACTACTCAGCTATTAAAAATAATGACTTCATAAAATTCTTAGACAAATGGATGGAACTGGAAAATATCATCCTGAGTGAGGTAACCCAGTCACAAAAGAAGACACATGGTATTCACTCACTGATAAGTGGATATTAGCCCAGAAGCTTGGAATACCCAAGATACAATTCATAGACCACATGAAGCTCAAGAAGAAGGAAGACCAAGTGTGAGTGCTTCAGTCCTTCTTAGAAGTGGGAACAAAATACTCACAGGAGGTAGAGGGTGGGAGGGATTTGGGAGGAAGAGAGGGCAGGGAGGGGGAAAAAGGGAGACAGGATCAGATATGGGAGGAGACAGGATGATATGCAGAGGGTCAGGAATTTGAACAGAGGTGTGTAGCAATGGGGGAACTGGGGGTAGCCACCAGCAAGTCCCAGATGCCAGGAAAGCAAGAGGATTCCAGGATCCAACAGGGATGAGATTAGCTGAAATGCCCAACAAAGGGAGGGAGAACCTATAGATACCATATCCGGAGGGTAGGCAAGCCCCCCAGCTGGGGGAAGGGACCACCCATTCATCTCCAAATTTTTAACCCAGATTGGCTCCTGTCTAAAAGAAATACAGGGACAGAGTGTGGAGCAGAGACTGAAGAAAAGGTCATGCAGAGACTGCCCCACTTGGGGATCTATCCCATATACAGACATCAAAGCAGACACTACAGAGGATGCCAAGAAGCGCTTGCTGACAGGAGCCTGAAATGGCTGTCTCCTGAGAGGCTCTGTCAGAGCCTGACCAATACAGATGCGGATGCTCACAACCAACCATTTGACTGAGCATGGGGACCCCAATGGAGGAGTTAGAGAAAGAACTGAAGGAGCTGAAGGGGTTTGCAACCCCATAGGAAGAACAATATCAACCAACCAGACCCCCACCCCAGAGCTCCCAGGGACTAAACCACCAACCAAAGAGTACACATGGAGGGACCCATGGCTCCAGCCACATTTGTAGCAGAGGATGGCATTGTCTGGCATCAATGGGAGGAGAGGCTCTTGGTCCTGTGAAGGAAGGCTCAATGCCCCAGTGTAGGGGAATGAAGTGGGAGGGGGAGGGGGGATGGGATGGGATTGTGGAGGGGAAACCAGGAAAGGGGTTAACATTTGCAATGTAGATACGTAAAATATACAATTAAAAAAAGATTTAAAAAACAATCATAAGAGAGAAAGAAAGAAAGGAAGGAAGGAAGGAAGGAAGGAAGGAAGGAAGGAAGAAAGAAAGAAAGAAAGAAAGAAAGAAACAGAGAGAGGAAAAAAGAAAGAAAATGGGTCATAGAAACAACCTCAGAGTGTCTGAGAAGGCAGACACTCTGAGGTTGTTTCTCTAGCTTGACATGAGGAGCACAGCAAGAGGGCCCCAGGGAAATTATGAAAGGAAATCAAGGGCAGGCCTGAAGTGTCGTTGTTCTTCAACAGAAAATCACAGTGTTCTTTTTCATATTGAAGGTCTGAGTAGCTGGGCACCGAAGTGTTAAACTGTAGGACCCGCTCGAGGGTGAACGTAATTGTATGGCATCTTCTTAATTTGTTGATGTTGATGTGCTAAGTCTCCAGTAAAGGACACAAAATTCATGTAAGTTAAAATACATTACACAGGAGACTATGTGTGCCTGCAAATTAAGAGGAGTAGATTTTCGACGTTCACGTATACGTGTTATATAGGAAGTCTACACTAAGCCATGAAGCATGACCTAAGATTCCACATGAAGTCATTATCTTAGTAGAAAGAAGTAGAGCATAGAAAACACTTCAGAAGGTGTGACTGCCTTCTCCCCATGGAGTCCACGAGGCAAAGGGAGACTGGGCACATTCATGTGGGAGTACAGTGCAGTTCACTTTAGACTCAAATGTTCTGCAATTCTCTGAGAACCATGGTTAAGAGAATTAGCAAGAGGATGCTTGTAAAGTCTTTTTTTTCTTTTTAAAGAAATGTTCTATTTGATTTTCTTTATTATTTTTTTTCTGTTTTGTTTTTTCGAGACAGGATTTCTCTGTATAGCCCTGGCTGTCCTGGAACTCATTCTGTAGACCAGGCTGGCCTCAAACTCATAAATCTACCTGCTTTTGTCTCCCAAGTGCCGGGATTAAAGGTGTGTGCCACCACTGCCCAGCTTTGGAAAACCTTTTATCTGATTTGTTTCAAACTAGTGTTATTAGCTGGGCAATACCAAAGCTAAACAAGTCAGAGATGTCTGTCCTGCACTCTGACTGCATCAGCAGTCTCCTACACAAAAATGTATGTATCATAGATATACAGAATCAGCCTACTTCCTGGCCTTGAACCTTATTTCCATGTGAGCCGTATTTTGCAAAGTCCTTACTTCTCTGCCTCAGTTTCCTCTTGTGTAAAATGAGATGATCACAGCTTCTGACTCAGCAGGTTCTTGAGAAGATGGGTTTGGCGTGCCGAAAGCACTAACTGTAGTGCGTTAGGGTCTGAACTGTCAATATGCTACCTCAGTACAGGATCCGAGAAGGGAACTCTGTGCTAATGAATCTGTATACACCATCCAATAATTCACTTTAATTGGTTAATCTACATATATTCCCAACAATTAGTTTTCCTAATATTGGAGACACTATTAAACCTACTTTCTCAACTGACGACCAAAGAAAATCGTTAATTTGCACAACTGACTGGAGGAAACCAACGCCTTTGAGGTCACTGCCTTAGTAAGTTTGTCTAACTACCTTGTAAGGACTGTTGAGAGTGCTCACAGGAAATAGTAAAATATCTTAGGTCACATTCAAATAGGAATGGAAAACCAAACAGGAAGCCATCCTGCAAAGTGCCTTAGCTCACTGCCCCACACCCCATTTTAAACAGGAAAGTGTGACATGAAATGAAGCAGTTGCAGTTAATCTCCGAGCAGAAAGTCCCTGGGGTGAGTGAGGGGCCTCAGCCAGCATGGCAGCAGAAGTCAGCACTTTGCAATTTCTGTGCCATTTCTGTCAGAGTTCTTCTACAACTGTTCTAGAAGCCATTTAGCCAACATATCAAGAATTGAATATATTCACATTTATTTAAGTGAGAAGTGATTTTTCTCCTTAAAGCTCTTTCCAAAGCCAGTGTTCCATTTTTTCCCCCTGTGAGGCGGTTTGGCAAGCCTGGCCTGCTGAAACCTGGCTCCTACATCTCATTATTGATCGCAGTGCTTGGGGGGTGGGGTGGGAGGTAGGAGGTAATTCCTGTGTTGAATGTCTCCACTCTAGAATCTTGGCCTTCATATCACATTTTTTTTTTATTTTTAAAATGAAGAAAGAGGGTTTCAGACAGGTCGGTTAAAGTACATCTGTTCTCCAGTCTGCTAACTGGGACACCAACCTTCAAACCTAGGACTGTTTGACTCCAAAGTCCATTTGTCCCTGAGTTGATTGAAAACAGACCAGATAAGATCAGATTCAAGGCCAGGGTAATTTGCTACAAGACTCCAATTATTCATTTATACTTGTGTCGAAAAGAGGTTGAAGTTTAGGCCCCATCCAAACAATTGTCAGACAGATGAATTAAGGCATGATGAGCAAGGCACGGGGGCAGAAGAGACCCTGCGAGATTGACCATTTCTCTCGAATTCACTAAACACTTTGATGCTATCCAAAGCAATTTGCAGCCCTTAATCTTTTAAAGCACCGATCCTCCCGTGTTCACTTACGCAATCGAGAGCATGCTTTGTTCTCACGTGTGATAGCCTCCCCTGGGTGTGCTCTGGGCTGTGCCAAATCAGTTCCATCAGCACTCCCACGTAATCTCCCTCTTACGATGTCCTGCCAGGATGCACGTAGACCGAGGGAGGTCACTAGCACTGTAACCTCAAGTTCTCACCCATTTGGATGAAAATCGTCCAGTATCTGCTGCTGTCACCATTACCTCCAGTCTGGTACTGCCCACCAACACCTACACTAAGCCATCTGTATGACGCCAGGCAAGAATTGAGAATCCAGACGAAACAGGCATGGGGGCAGATTCTCATGCACAGCGACAAAGTACAATTGTATTTCTGCTTTGCTGTTTTGTTCTGCATCTCGCGATGCTCCTTTCTGAACTCCAAGTTTCTCAGTAGAACAAGCTCACCCTGCGTCATCCACACCACACCTCCTCCTCTGCCCCTCGATGTTTCATGCATTCATCTTTGCTCCATCCTCATGGCTGTCTTCCCAGAGAATTACCTGCCCATGGCTCTCCCCGACTCTTTTCTCTTTATAATCTTTACATTTGTTCCCTGCCGGTTGCCTCTCCCCCAGATATAGTTTATGGCAACACAGTCTTAAGCGGCTACTCAGACCCGATGCAAGCTCCGTATCCATGCCTTTAGTAGACTTTGCCACCTGATCTCTGAACATTCCAGCATTCTTCTCTGTTTTATGCTCCAGACAAGATATAATGACGTGTGCTTGTAACACCTTCTGCATACCCACTTTTATCCTTTGAAAATACTTTTCATTCTTTGAGAATTTTATACATTCATACAATGTATTTTGATCATATTTATCCATCACTCTTCCTGCCCCCCAACCCATCTCAACTTTGTGCCCCCCCGCCCCCGCTTTATCCCATTGATTATGGTTCATGCTATCTATATACGCATGGGTAGTAGAACCACCCATTGAGACATGGTTGATCTGCCAGGGGTCACACCCTTTAAGGAAACAGTCTTCCTCTCCATAATGCTATCAACTGTTAGTAGCTCTTCAGTTACTAGTGGGGTTTTCAATACCCTTCACCTTCCAGGCTGGAATATTGACTGGATTGATTTCATGCAGATCTAATTGCGGTAGCCATAGATGCTATGTATTCATGAGCTCAGTGGTCTTCTCCTAATCAAAAGCAACTTGTTTGGGCCAATCCTTTCTAACCTATGGCTCTTATAATATTTCTGCCTCTACTTCTGTGAGGGTCCCTGAGCCTTGAGTTGTGTGATATAGATGTCCCAAGAAGGTTGAGAACACCACAGATGCTTTTTCTGTGTTCTTTGACCAGTCGTGAGTTTCTGCATTAGTTATTGTCCACTCCACAAAGAAATGTCTCTGATAAGGTCTGAGAGGTGCTCTAATCTATAAATATAGAGACACCAATTTAAAGGATAGTTTGATACTATGTCCATTTAGCAAATTAATGGTAACTTACCCATTGAGACTTATGAGTTCCCCAACTGTGGGTTCTTAACCACATTTACACTACCAGACATGCATTTCTTCTTGTGAAGCAGGACTCGAATCCGTCCAGAAAATGGTTGGTTACCTCCATATCATCTGTGCCACCATTGCACCAATGGGTGCATCTTGCCCTGTAAGTCACGATTATAGCTCAGAGCATTCACGGCTGGATAGACTATTGATGACTTCTCCCTCAGCACTCTGCACAGCACCCTTGGCTCTATGAAAACTACCAGCAGGGAGGAAGATTCCTGGTCCATAGCATCATATTATGGAGTTTCCCACTTGTCAAGTTCCTAGGCATCTGTCTACAAAGTCCCCTCTTGATTCTTTCAGTTGGAGCTTCCGTTTTGCTTGATTGCTCTTGTTTTTACTCTAGTTTCTTTTATTCTTGTTTTCTGGTTTCTTACCACATCCTTTATACACTCTTTCTCTCTTCCTCTCCTTCTGTCTCCCCTCTCTTTCATATAGATCTTTTCAACTTACAGTAAAGTAATAACTTAATTAAAAAAAAAACCTAGCCAGATGTTGCCATTACTTTACTAATAAGAGTGGATTGGATGGCATATCTCCCAGTCAAGGAAATGATCAAATTCAAAACATTCAAGAGTGGTTTCAGTTGAATGTGTATCACTTCCACACCATTGAGAAGTCAGAAAATCTTAAGAGAAAACATTATAAGCTGGAAGCTATCATTCCCTTAGCAATTGGAATCATGTAAACTCTGTAATGATCACTATTATAAACTGATCATCTTGATTATGGTGTAGATGATGATGATGATATTATGGTGGTGGTGGTGGAGAAGGAGGAGAAAAAGATAACTTGAAATATTTTTTTTTTTGCTTCTCTCATCATTAAAGTTAGACAACAACCCTTCATGTTATAAAAATTTCCTTTGTATTCAACTGAAATATGATCCCTTGAAACTCAGCTCCATATGCAACTATCAAATGACTGCTATCACAAATTATATGAGATGAGATGCAGATGATATTGGCTGATCCAGGTATGGCCCAGGTGTTTCCCTTCCGTCCTGTATCCCCTTTGTCTCACATTCTCATGTCATCAAGGCTTCTCTGAGTGCCCTCACTCTTAGCTGCTTCTCTGGGTTTCTTCCAGTTCGTGCTGAGCATTGCTATTTGGGCTAGTTCCTGAGGACCATCTTCCTGTGAGCTAAATTCATCCCGGGCCATAACACATGTGGAGGAAGGGTGCGTGAGGGCCACTGAGACTCCCTGGCTTTATAACGATATTGTAGCAACCCTACTGGGAGGTAGAGGCAGAAAAGCTTGTTCTTCCATCCACACAAGGAATTGTAACTAAGCCTTGGGATTAAATTTTCAAATATTTGACAATTACTACCCTGTCTCCCAGTAATCTTCTCTGGAAAGATTTAGGTGCTTTGGAAACAAAGAGTGTGGTGAGGGAACTGGTAAAGGATCTTGGTTAAAATACAAGGGATGGACTTCAAAGGGCATACTTAGAGGATTTGCTTATTTCTTTAATATTGAGTGGATAATAGCTCATTAATAGAGAGACAGGGGAAGAAGTTGTAATCAGTAATTTAGAATACTTCTGTATACCAGTAGAGACATTGTCTTATATTTGGTATCCTAAACTGGTCCTATGAATAAGACATAGTTGTAAGCACTTACAAAGTTTTGTACTCATTACTGTCTTTGCACATGGAACACACAAATCCACATGTGTCTTGCCCCCTAATCTTTCTTCCCAACTCTCTCATCTTTTTTTCTCTCCTGGACCTGCAATAGCCTCTTCATTGGGTTTCTTGACTCCCGTTGCTCCATTATCCCAAATCAAAGCACACGGTACAGTGAGGGGGCAATCACAAAACAACAAACAAACAAACAAACAAACAAACACACCTCATGTTTCAGGTCCCCAAATCTGATTTCCTTAGAACTTCAGCTCCCCAATCCTCCTTGAGCTCTCTGAGTCACCACAGAGTTGACCACACATGCTCACATTTTACCTATTTCTAATACATCTCTGTAGAGGCACTTGGGATACTTTAAACCCCTTCCGCACTCCCACTGTAGTCTTAAAACTGCATTATTCCCAGTGGTGACTATACTGCTTAGTGCCTGGTGTCAGTCTAAAGGCTTGGTTTAGGAATGAGTACTGAATAGAGTCCAATACTCTGGAAGGTTCTGTGGTCTAGGCTGTACCAGGTCTCCTTCTGTGTTCTAGGCTGCCCTGGGTCTCCTTCTGTGTTCTAGGCTGCCCTGGGTCACCAGCAAGCCTGGCCCATGTTTGCACAAGATTGTTTGGAATAGGCAAACCTACCCTTTCTTTGGTAAACCTTGGCTTTTCCCACATCAATGGCAGTGCCCACCTGAGTAGCATGTCCTTTTCTTCTATTTGGTGAATCCTAGTTATTGTTTAGAGAAAGGCAAATATCCTTTCTCCGTGGATTCTGCCCACACTTTGATTACAGCTGTTTGATCTTTTCTCTCTGACAATATTGAATGCATATTTTATTCAATTTCATATCCTCTTGGGATGGGGACTTGGCTAAAGACATGCTAAGATAATTTTGTACGGTGAAGATAATCTTATCACAGCGGTCTTGTTGAACATACAGCCACATTCAAGGCACAAACCTTGATGGCAGGGAATAGATAGATGTCTCTGTGGTTAAGAGAAGTGGTCGCTCTGGCAGAGGATAGGTTCTCGGCACCCACATGGTGGCTCATAATCACCTGCAAATCTAGTTCTGAGTGACCCAACACCCTCTTCTGGCTTCCCATCAGGTACACACATGGCACACACATGTGCAGGTAACACACACACACACACACACACACACACACACACACACACAGAGAGAGAGAGAGAGAGAGAGAGAGAGAGAGAGAGAGAGAGGGAATATAAAGACACATCAGTCTTAGATCTGGATCCCAAGCAGTGTTAGAAAGTGAAAACTTTTGTTAGAACGTGATCAGACCTTCCTCTGGAGAATAAAGCCTAGGGGTTCTAGCCCAGGGTCCATACCAGGATTCTTTACAATATAAAAGGTTTCATCTCACTCCTCATGAGGGCTGGAGCAAGCGTGGAGCTACCGGAGTCTCAGGGACCAGTTGTTATCCAGTGCACCTTCCAGATGCTATAAATGGGTCCAGTTGTGGAAGACAGAGAGGATCAATGGGCTCAGCAGAACCTATACAGATGCGCACAAGCAAGGACAGGAAATGGCTCCATTTAGAATTAACAGCGCATCTGAGGAAGCAGTTAGAAAAGCAGGACCGCGAAGTCTGAGGAGCTATTGCCAGACCATGTCTAACATCTGTGTGCCAAGGAGCAAAGTCACTCGAACTTTCTGGGCCCTTTGCGTTGTTACCAAGGCTTTTTTCAAAAGTTGGGTTCTTTTGGAGGCAGGCAAAAGCAGTCTCTCCTGTGCAAGAATTGGGGGGTGATTGAGGGTCTGGGTAGGAATGGAGTCAGAGGGACTGGAATGGGGATAGGGACTGGGGTGAGGGTAGTGATAGGAGTGCGATAGAAGTGGAGGTTGGGGGGTGGGGGTATGGGTGAGAATGAGAATAGGGGTGGGAATGAGAATAGGGGTGGGAATGAGAATAGGGGGTGGGAATGCCGGTGGGGGTGGGGTGGGGTTGGGGTAGGGATGGGGATGAAGGTGGGGGTGGGGTGGGGATGGGGGTAGGGTGGGGATGAAGGTGGGGGTAGGGTGGGGTGGTAATGAGGGGGGCAGGGGTAGAAGTGGGGGTGGGGCTGGTAGGAGTGGGGGTGGGGCGGGGCGAGGGTGGGGATGAGGGTGGGGGTGGGACAGAGGTAGCAGTGGGGGTGGGGATGAGTGGGATAGAAGTGGGATGCTTAGCAGTTAGGCTGGGGGTGGGGATGGGCGAATGGCTGGAGCTCCTGGGAGAGAATTCTGTCACTGTCAAGTGTCTGGAGAATGTCAGAAGCCATGACTATGTGACTTCCACACTCCATTTCAGAGCTCATGTACTTCCAATCTAGGGCAAGCTGTTTCCCATCACTTTCTGAAAAGCAAGGAAATTAGTACATTTGAAGCTACTACTATTTTTAAAATAGACCATCTTTTTTTTTTTTTTTTTTTTCTGGCGTGGTAACTTGATCATTTGGTTTTCTGAGGAAGTGGAGGTCTGGGTGGGATGAGGGAGTGAAAGTTTTAACGGTGTGGGAGCAAAATTCATGCAGTGAAAAGTGACCGTCTCCAGGCAGGGCATGCTAAGTACTATTTAACTGCAACCTTTTCCAGAGCCTTCATGGACCCCTGACCCATCTAGGAGTGTACTCTGGTTCCCTTCTGCACCGATGGGATGGGAGTCATCCAGCACCTCTCTTGAGTTTTCACTTTGTAATACAATGATTTGCATAGAGGAGTTAGTACTGCTTTTGCAAGGTGAACATCCCCAAGACAGAAAAACAAAACAAAACAAAGCAGGAGACCTCCTGAAACTTGAAGTGTTTTGAAATCTGAAAAGTTTTTGTGTGCTGATAGGAAAAAAGAAAAAAAAAAACTGGAAGGAGCCGGCCTTAACCTTCAGGGTCTGCAGAGTCTCAAATTCAACACCTGTAGACTTCTTCCTTCCCCCTGGGACTGGGATTGGTTCATGTTTCTCTCTCTTCTGATGCACAGAAACAAATTTTTTTCTTCTGTGCAATGGGGAGTGTCATGGTCTTGTTTTGTGCCCAGACTTATTTGGGAACTTGTATAAAATTAACTTCAAGCTGTGTGACTTAAAGTCACTGTATTATAAATCAATTTATAATTGTTTGGACTTGGACCCAATCCTTATGTAATTCCACTATGTATAGGTAAATAGTTCAATATCCAGAAAGAGTCAGTTCTAAGCACTCAACAGGAATTACTATAAATTGTCAGTGGACAAGATGTCCATAACCTCATAATGCACTTTAATAAATAATACTTAATATGACATTGAAAATGAAAATATATCTAAATAAGAAAATATTAATATCTCAAAAGACAGGCGGCATTTCCCCTTTTTCTTTCATTTTTCCCTTTTATTCAGAATTAAACTGGCCGTAATACCATTCCTAGTTCTGTTCTCATTGGAAAATTCAATACTTTTTTTCATACTTGTTTTGCATTAGTTTATGGGTATGCATGTGTATTGCATGCATATATGTGGATACATGTTTGCCGGTGTGCACGCCTGAGTATATGGGGATACCACCATGACATTCCCCAATGCCACAGGAAAAAGCGTTCATTTCTGTGCACCAGCAGAGAGATAACCTATGAGCGACTTCCAGTCCTCTGGGAGAAAGAACAGGATTCCACAGGTATTGCGTTTAAGACTCATGCAGACCCTAAAGGTTATGTTTAATTCCTCTCGATGTGCCTCGACATTTATTTTCAGAAGACAAGAATGACTGTCCATAAAATCTTCTTATAAAATCCTCTCTAGAGGACTGAGCCTAGAGTAACAAAAATATTCCTTTGCCTTGGTAGAGAGCCCATGAAAATAATGTTTTTGATTCAGCTACAGGAATTCTATTCAGCAACAATACCGTGGCAGTGTTTGTTCTGCCTTTTGTCCACATAATAGTCACTGTCCTGGGGGAACAGATTTTATTCCATTATTGTTATTATGGTTCTGTCCTGTCAGCAAATTGTTGTGTTTGCTTCTCATTCCTTTTGATTTTAAATAGATTTATCTTTGAAAACTCCATTAAATTAATGTTGGCATCTAACTCAGTTCCTGCCCTCATCCAGCTTCTACACAAAAGTTGTGAGTTGCATTGGCCGCTGCCTCCTTGGGCTTCTCTGCCCATCTTTAAATCCCTTCACTCCCCAGGTTGAGTGTTTTGATGCTTCGCTGTAATGTCACCAAGACTCCGGTTCTGCTATTTTAGAAATCTGGGCATCTGGGGTCTCTTACAAATTCTCTTACAGTTGTTTAGACCTTTCTAGAGTATTCTTAGTTAGCCTGCTCTGGTCAGGCCCAGGCTCTACCTTTGGTGAACACCTCTATCCACAGTGTGCTCGTCACATGCAGCTTTCCCATGGTGTTTTATTTACCCTGAAGAAGAATCTAGTTGGAGCAGGTATTGTTGAGCTCATTTTGAAGAATAAAAACAAAAAACAAAGGAACAAAAAACCCAACCAACCAAACAAAAAACAAAACACGAAACAAAACAAAACAAAACAAAACAAAACAAAAAAAGCCAAAAAATCAAAACAAAACCAAAACAAATATAAGTCAAAAGAACTGGAAGAGCTTCTTACGATGTACTAGGGTCACAAGAATAACAAGGGCTGAGGTTATATTAGGCCTTCTCTTGCTTCAAAGGCTCATAGATTAAGGCATAGAAAATAACTACCTGACCATGGCCACAGCTCCCATCTTAGGAAATTTTGCACTACTTTTCTTCTCCAAGAGATGTAGGAGATGTGTTAACCTGACTCAAGGTGCCATGGAGTTGATTTCTAAGACAGAATGAGACCTGTCCAAAAAGATTGCAAACGTGATTTTAGTGGAAGAGAAGGGACAAATGCCATGTGACCAGCTGTCCAGATGCCCTCCAAATGCTGTGTTTATCTGGGACATTGCTTTTCAGTAAGTCCCCCTGGTTTCCAAAGATGCTTATGAATAAATTGAGTCTAGAGCCCCGTGGAAGACTCTATAAGGTCACTGCATGAGAGAACAATTTGATCTTTTGAAATGGAAAAGACAAAATGCACCAGAATCCTCACATTGGAATTTCTCTCTCTCTCTCTCTCTCTCTCTCTCTCTCTCTCTCTCTGTGTGTGTGTGTGTGTTTGTGTATGTGTGTGTGCTGGGGTTGGGGAATGTGTGTAATGGAAACTGAAAGATGTAGAAAACTATATTCTAATTAATCAGTGTTAATTATAATTTTGAGAAACAAGAAAAACCACACACAACAAACAAATGGAAAAAAAAAAAAAAAGAAACCAGGCATGGTTAGAAGTATAGCAAATATGATTCAGAATTAAAACAGTGCCGGGAAGTAGCATAGACCAGTTAAGAGGACTGGCTTAGCAGGACGCTGTTAGGCTTAGTGTTAGTACCCTGAATAGAGCCCGAGTTCAGCTCAGTTCTATCAGCTTATCGCTATGAAGCATTTTATAGTCCAAACACTTAAAAACGAGCCACTCTGGTATGCTTGGTTTTTCTCCTGTAATCTGTAAAGTGGGCACAATAATAGTAAGTATGCGTAGGGGTATTTGTGTGCATAAGAAGCACCTAAAACAACCAAAGAGCATGGTATTTTCCAAGGGTAGGAAATGCCTGCAGCGTTTTCAAACCCCTTAAAACAGCATGATCTACTTCTTAAGTCAAAAGGTTGGGAAAGACTTTACCGGAACAGACTTGTTGCCATGTCTAGAGATAGAATACTTCTCTAGCTGTCCCTGGCCAGGAGGCTGGTGTGGAAGCAGGCAGGCGCGCTTGGCATCCCGGATCCACTTGCCAAGAGAACACGCAGCTGTGCAATTGATATCAGCCCCGCCCACAGAGCTGTTCCGGAACAGTACAGTTCTGAGTCGGGGAGGGTGGGAAGCCACAGAGCCAGGGTCGTTTTAGGGAAGCTGAACACTGCCCCGTCTGTAAGGAGAGACCTTCGTGTCTGCTGCCAGCCACAATCAGTTCGTCAGTTCATGACTTAATAATCTCTTCAGAAATAATTGGTGGAAGCCAGAGACCGAGGTCCACCCTGCTGTGCTGAGGCGTTAGCCGTGGCCTCACCTCTCCGGAGGGCACAGTGAAGCCTCCTGTGCGCCTTAACCATGAAGTTTCTGAGCTTGGAATTCCTTCATTTCCTAAACCTTTAGGTTCCCTTATCCACAAAACAGGGGTGGAAACAGTATGAACCCTGCAGGGTTGCTGTGTCTGGCACATGCCAAAAGTGCTCCAGAATGATCAACTATTATTCTCCTTCTGAATTATTCACCTTTTCAATAGACTGGCCATTATATATATGTGTGTGTGTGTGTGTGTGTGTGTGTGTGTGTGTGTGTATATGTATATGTATATGTATATGTATATGTATATGTATATGTATATGTGTGTGTATATATATACACATATATAGATATATATGTATATATGTATATATATATATATACACCATTTCACTGATAATTCTATATATGTGTGTGTGTGTGTATACATATATATGTGTGTGTGTGTGTGTGTATATACACATATATATGTGTGTGTATGTGTGTGTGTATATACATACATATATATATTATATATTATATATATGTATATATATATAATTACCAGTGAAATGTGCATTTCATATTGACAAATTATATATCAATACTCTTCATACCCTAACGGGGACTTGACCCATTATGGTGGACTTTCCTACAGATAACTGGCTCTCTGTTATTGTATGAAGTGGTGCAAGACCTGCTTCTCCACAGCTAATAGACTTCTCCTTGGCTAGAAATGTTGCTTTTACTTTGGCTTTGATATGCAGTTCTGGGTTCTTTTTAAATGGATTAGCCACCTTAGTGCAATGAGTACTGATTCCCGGGCTATGGGTGAGCTCCCTCCCTCCGTAGTGGATCTTAAAGCCCGCTGAGTCGCTGAGTCACAGAGAGCGACCCTGAAGGAGGAGCAGTAGGTTCAGGGACTCAGGAACCTGGAGCTGGAGGGTAGAGGAAAGGAAGACTTCCTGAAAGGAGAGCCATGAACGCTGAAAACGAAAGGCTCCCGAGAGGCAGCTCTGTCAGCTACACTACACTGGAGAATGGTGCCTCAGGCTTGTGGGACAACACTGTCCCCAGAAGCCTGGAGCTGAGGGACATCTCACCTACCCGTGGGTAGCAGCAAGATGAGTTGGAAGGATGGAAGCTGCTAGGTCCAACACAGGCTTGGAGGCATATTAAAGGGCGAGGGGGCAGTTACTAAAGGCTTTTATGTCAGGCAGTGAAGTGACCTGGTGTGATGTTAGACACATCATTCCAATTACCTTTGATGGATCTTGGTAGTAGGTGGTGGCCGCTGGGCGTATTGTCATCTAATGATTCTGGCCCTTCTTTGGGAGGTGTTGGTACTCTGTTCAAGCTCCACCCCACAGTTACCTGGCAATAGCCAGGTATGCCCCGCCCCACATGCCTGGTCCACTATAAGAGGGGCTGCCTGTCCCCTCCTCTCTCTCTTTCCCCACTCCTTCCCCTCTCTCTTCTCATCCTCTCACCTCTCTGCTCCTCTTGGGCTCCCCTCCCCCCTCTCTCCACGTGGTCATGGCCGGCCTCCACTCTCTCTCTATTTCTCTCTCTCTCTCTCTCTCTCTCTCTCTCTCTCTCTCTCTCTCTCTCTCTCTACTATACCATTGACTCTCATCCTATTCTCTAAATAAACTCTGTTCTATACCATGTTGGTGTGTGTGTGGTCCTTCAAGGGGAAGAGATGCCTAGGTATGGGCCCGCTTAGGTACTCCCTTCCCCCACATCGCAATGCCATATTCACTAACACCCTTTCTCTCTTTTAAATCCCATCAATGGTGCCGAAACCCGGGAACATCAACAACCCCATTAATAAAGAAACCATCAGGAGGTGTATAGATTTGAGTGATGTGTCGATCCCTGCCTTGGACTCTCCTACATCATGATACACAGAAGGGCTACCCTCCAGTGGCTCCTCATGCTGTCAGCATCAGAGCACAGTTGGGAAAAAGAGGGGCACGGCCATTTGAAGTAGAGCTGAGGAAACTGCCTATTGCTCTAATTACCACTCGGTTGTCTGGGATACCGAAGGGCTCTTCAGTCTCCTTTGACCTTAATTAAACTCATTGCACAGCCCAACCCAGTCCCTGCTATCAAGACATAAAGCAAACTAAGACAGCGATAAAGAGTAATTTGCTCAACTTTATGACTCTCCCATTGGCACCAAGGGCATTGTCTCCATGGCCTAAGCCACCAGACACAATTGCTCAGGACTGCCTGTTTGCTGACCTGCTGGGACCAGCTCTGACTCATCTGTTTACTGTAGAGCAAAGGTAACTTGGGATGCCAGAGCCGACAGCTGCCTCCCAGGAGGCCCTCGGTACTGGAAATGAAGACACTGGGCTTCAACTGGAAGTGTTTCCATTGGCACAAACCCAGGTTGCATGAACTGTGCCCGTAAGAGGTCATGTCCCAGGGCTGCGAGGGAGTACTGACACACGTGTAAGGAACTGGAGACCCCAGGAATGGCGGCTGCTGGTCATTCCCTACACCGTTCCTCTGAGCAGCTTCCGGGCCGCTGCCATCGCTTGCATGTTCTGTGATACGCAGTTTGGGTGTTTCAACCCAGTAGCATCCTTTCTCGGAAGAAGATTAATGTCATATAATACCAACATCATTCATTCGTTGGGTTTTAGATTTTGAAAGCAGAGTGCCTTCCAGATTGTAGAGATTATCTCCGGACATGTGGCAAATGCACATTTTAGAGTAAGCCTCTAGTTACCTGGCGAGCTTTAAAATGTTGGTGGCTGGACTCACTCTTCAAGACTCTGAATTAATTGATTCCTGGGTGGGGCGCAGGAATAAGTATTGTAAAACTCCTTGGATAATGCTGATATGCAGCTTAGGTGGGTAACCGAAGCTTTTGTCCCTACAACAGCCTGCAAGGTCCTCACCTTTACTCAAGTGAGGACAATGGGGCCCTAGAGAACAAAGAACCCACATCCAAGCAGCAGCCAGGACCTCAGCATGAGCCTGCACAGCCACCAGCCCCGGCTCCTTCACACACTGCATAGTGTGTCCTCCACTGAAATGTAAACAGGAAGATCTCACAGAAAGGGGAGCCCAGGGTAGCAGCACTCTGTGGGGACCTAGGAGCTATGAGCGGGAAGTTTCGTCACCACCCCTAACAGCATCACAGTGTGGCGGGCGACCTGCATACGAGAGAGCTCCCAAAGATAATAGGCCAAATGTGAGAATACCACGTTGATGGTTACAGTAGCTCCTGACTCAGCCTAAGCCCAGGAGTGGCACAGACCAGACCTGTGGCTGAACGCTTAGCAGGGCATGGGGGAAGGCAGCTCCACGCACACCCAGTTACCCTCGGCACTGTCATACTGCTGCAGGGAGAGGGACTTCTGTCTTCCGTGTTTCTCATCTCCTGGGCTGTGTCTGCTCAGAGCTGGCACAGGTTTCCAAGGCCACTTCTCAACCGTACTTCTGAAAGAACTCAAGGTCACACAAGCGAGCCCATCGTGGAATGTGTGGAAATGTCCTGAGCCCTGGTTCACCAACCGGTTACACCCTTAGACATGACCTTCCTTCCTGCTGTGACCTTCCTGCTGCTTCGGCTTGAAGCATGGGCACAGAGCCAGGAGGTGACTGCCTCTAAAGCTTCCCCCTTCAAAGCAGAAGATGTCTTTCCCAAGGTGTTTCTGGTATCATTGCTGCAATTAGCTATGAAGAGATTCATCTTTGAGGCCTGAGGGTTTGTGGGAACATTTTAGAAACTGGGATGGGAGGTGCCTGATCCTCTCCGTGCTCCAGATGGAAACTCTGCTGTTTAAACTCCTCAGCAAAACCTAGACTGGCCCTATCCATCAATTTATATACTCAGCCCTTATTAAAACTTTATAGCATTGTGGAGGGCTGGGGAGGAGGCTCGGTGCTAAAAGACACCGGCTGTTCTCGCAGGAGACCTGGGTTTGGCTCCCAGGACTCACGTGATGCTTTTTCACCATCTTAACTCCAGGGTCATGGGTCCAGCATCCTCTTCTGACGTCAGTGGGCACCAGGCATGAAGACGGTACACACGCATGCATGCATGCATGCATGCATGCAAACTGCTAACACACATCAAATACGTTTTCGGTACTAGAGATTCTTCATGTTGTTCCTCTTCTAGAAGTTCACAAGTTAGCGTAGGGAAGTGGCTTAAAGGGTAAGCATACTGAAGGAGAAAATGCGTGTGGTAGGGACCCAGGCATGCCCCTGAGGCCACCAGGACCTGGAGGGTAGCTGTCCTGGAGGGTTGCTTCTAACTTGAGATTTACCAAATATCTCATAGGTGTGGAGAGTGAGGGAGTTTTGTTTTTTGTTTTTTGTTTGTTTGTTTTTTTTTTTTAAGCAATTGGACAGCGTCAGCCAAGGAGCAGCGGGAGGTCTGTCTGTCCCTGGCGTTCATAAAGGGGTGTTTCCTGATGAAAGGTCACCCTGGCTGAACTCCAGTACCTCTTCAGAGACTCGCACTTCCTTCTGGACATCCAGGACAAAGGGCTCAATCTGCGTGAACTGAGTTCCTAACTCGGATATTTTCGCCCCAGCAGAAACATCCAAGGCCAGAGGCCTGCCAAGTTTTCCCCAAGAAGGCATGAGCCAGAAAGAGGCAGCTGCAGGGCGGGAGGCAAGTGGGTGTCAGAACCAAAAAAATAAGAGGAGTCAGATGAGGCCAACAGAGCACAGAGCGCGCCTCATAAAGGTGTCCCCCCCTCCCGGTCGTTTCCCCCCTCCCCGTCATCGTCCCCCCACCAAGCATTCCAAGTCGCAGCATTGATACGGTAAACAGATAGGTTCTGGAACAGGTGGCTGCGTTTTCACCCTTGCACCAACACATAGCAGATCTCTGAGCCTCATCTCCCCCCACCCCCACCCCGTGTGTGTGTGTGTGTGTGTGTGTGTGTGTGTGTGTGTAATGGCACTGAAATCATCCCTGAATCTTTGGCAGTAATGACTAGGTGAGGTACTATGAGCAGAAGAACTCTATAGACCTACTCCAGAAGAGATGTGAGCCAAAGCTTCAGAGCTTCTGCCCTCCTTGAAAACTGGCATTTCACTGAAAGAATGTCAAAACCCACATAGGCCAGTCAGGAGATGAGGCCCTCCATCCCCCTTCTCAGAAGGGTCTGTGATGAGTGTCGGCGCACTGGCCGGTCCCCCGCAGGGTGAGCCCATGTAAACCCACCCCGCGGAACTGCTCCATCGTCAACCTGCTGCACGTCAGCTGCCTGCCCAGTAAATCAGTTCTCTATCGTGACACCAGTTGAGGGAACCATGGTGACAGATTCTCTTCTTTCAGAGTTTCTGTGAAGTGTAGAAACCCAGGGAATAAATGAATGAGTGAATGAATGAGTGGATGGATACGTAAATAATTAGCATGACCCACTCACCGTACAAGCTATCTAATTTGGGGGTTCTCCCCTTCTCCCCCATCTTTCCATATGTTCCCAGAACTGTGAAAATCCACCTAACAAGCAACATTTCTTCTCTCCTTAATTCCATCACCACTCTAAGTCAATTTTTGCGAAGCTTTTGAGATGGGCTTTGCCAAGGGTTCAAGGACCGTGAGGACTGGTTGGTGGTGTTGAAGGTTGGTTCACTAGACACTCACTGGGATCACAGAGGGAAGCCATCTCCACCTAGGACATGGAAGGTACATACTTCATCCCGCTGGAGCTCCGCTCTGTTGGACAGCAGGAGCCATCAGAAGGTCCAGGGTCTGGTCCGGAGTTCTCCTCCCTTCATTGCGGTGGATCTGTGGGTGGAGACGGAGTCTCAGGATATTAGCTCCCTACCTGCACATCACTCCATGAATCCTGTCGCTGATGAAGGCTGAACCTTCGTTATCCGTCCTCCATCCCCACAGATGCACCTCCTAAGTCTGGTCACCCTGGGGACCAATGACCTTTTAATGTAAGGTCATCTAAACCACCAAAGGTCCTTTCCTCCATCTGACACATCCCAGCACATCCTTCCCAAAGCCCTTCAGTCAGAAATGCACGGGCATCTCTCTCTATCTTATACTACATGTGGCTGAAGAGGCTAGTGGAGTTCAACTCGGAGAGCAAAGGAGCCAGGAACAGGGCTCCCAGCCCTATCTCTGTGCCCGCCTTCCCTGGCAGAGCCCCTGTCCTTAACATAAAGCTCAGTGCCGTGCCCTCATGCACACCGTCCCACTTCTGGAAGAACATTCTTTCTGCCCATGCTGATCACCTGTACTGTACAAGACGCGCCACACCCACTGTCACAGCCCTGCTCTCTGTTGGCTGAGTGAAACATCTCCGGTTCTGGTGTTACCTTACATTCTTTGTAAAGATCCCTCCTTGGCATGGGGTGGAGCAAGTGTTCCAGTTAAATACCTTACAGTGGTTCTCCAAAAAAGAAAAAAAAAATCCTTCAGAATCAATATAATTGTATTATTTTCTGTCACTTTTAAGCAGGGTTTTAAAGCACTTATTGGGTTTAAGAAAAAAAAACCATTTAAACACCTATAGCCTGCCACGTGATAGTATTAGGAAAGAACCCAAGAGGAGAGGTCACAGACACGCCTGTTCCAAATCCTTCTGCCCCGTCCTGCCGTTGGCCTATCCTACCCACACCAGGGCAACTGTAACAATGCTGGACTCACTCTTCACCCTCCAGCCTCTTTCCCTGTGGTCTGTGCTGCTCAAGTAGCCCAGCCGTCAGGTGACAGGCAGGCTCAAAGTTCTCTATTAGCTCCTCACTCGTGATAAGGTGCATTCCACACTCCCACCAGATACTCCGTGCGCCTTACTATCAGTCTCCTCCTCGGTTTCCAGACAGAATTACGTAGCGTCTCATCGTCCACTCTTGATAGCCCTGGGAAGGCTTTGTGCTCGGGGTTATGGCTCCCTCTGCACCCACTCTCTCAAGATCCATTCTCTTACCCCTCCCTTGGAATCTGTCCCAATCTAGCCCACATTCTTGTTCTACTGCGACTAGAAGCTTAGATATGCACCTGCCCGTTCATGTTGCTAGGCAATCGTTTTGTATTCTATTTTCCTATATCCACAAGTGACAGAGATGGAAATAACCCCTGGAGAGGCAGCACCCCATCACTCCATTTTCTTTCAGCTGACCTACTCCAGCAACAGTTTTCTTCTGTTTCTTCAGAAGCCCAAGAAGGACTTGCTACTCCTGAGAGAATTTCCCCTACAATAATCCATGCCCTCTTAAAAGTGGTTTAATCTCTTACACTGTATGTACGTCTATCCTCCAAACACCCTTTGAGAGTAGGCAAGGAGGGAGGGTCCATTGTGATTGAATATAAATCTATTGTGTCTTTCGTGGACATATTTACATGTATCTACAAAGCCGCTCTAGAAATGTTTGGGTTCTTTCTTGCAAATGCGGGAACTGAAACTCAGCGAGGGTTAATGGCTCTCTCTGAGATGCCAGTCTGATGCCAGATACGGTGCCAAAGGGGAGAGAATGCTTCAGGATGGTACTTGTCAGGGCGGGCTTCCCAGATGCGGTGGCTGCAGGCCAGACCTTGGCTGGGCGGGCAGGAGGGAAGCACACTTCGTGTGAGCAGCATCCCAAAGACTTCAGATGCGACGTGACAATGTGAGCATTTACACGACCAGAGACAGAGATGTGTCCTCCTTTCCCCTTCCAATGCAGGACTAAAGTTGATTACCTAGACTTGGGCAAGTGTGCAAACACCGAACTGTGCCAGACTGGTCAAAGTTCAGAGGTCAGTGAACGACGGAGGCTGATTAAGGCCAGAATTAGTGCCGAGTGAGAAGCAGACTCTTTATGTCTGAGCTGCAGGCCGAAAGAGACTCCTAAAACAAAGTAGCCGAAACCATGTGATCACACATTCCAGATGGTTCCCCATAGGGGGACAAAAATGACTTGGGGGGGGGCGATGTGGCTTCATCCATAGTGACAAACATGGCCACGTGGGAACCCCTGTGCTTTCTCCAGCTCTGCAGCTACAACTGTTCTGAAATATAACATGTAAATGAAATAAATGGAAGTTATTTAATGAATGAGCCCAGGGGCTGAGGCAAAGCAGCCCCTGTGAGCGAGGGGAGAGGAAGGAAGGCTTTTCCCATGTGGTGGGTTGGAGCCCAGACAGCCCTGCCTGGTTAACACGCCCCAGTCTCTTTGACTTTCCTGTTCACTCCTTAGTGAAATACTATGACATCACAAGCCCCAAAGAACGAGAAATGGAATATTAAAAAAAAAAAAAAAAAAAAAAAAGGAAAAGGAACAGAAGGGACCAAAGAGACTTTAATCGTATCAGTTTTTTAAGAGCTGGTTGCACATGCAGTTTGCAAAAGCGTAAAGTCTAGGTGGAGTTTTACAAAGCCCTGGGTATGTGGCATTCTTGGGGGTTATTTGACTCTCTCTACTTTTCTTCTTTAAAATGGGATGACTTATACCTACCGCACATGGTTATGACCAGGATGAGCGTGTATAAAGGTATAACATGGCTTAGACCAAGAGCTCATGTTCATCCATTAGGATTCCTTACCCAGTGTATAACATGGGTTGAATACAGAGGACTCACTGGTGAGCCAGACAGATCTGTGCAGCTTGTTGAGCTTGCAATCTAAGAAAGATAGATGCCAAACCAAGAACTGGAGATTTCCATAGGAGTGCTATGAGAAAGTAGCAGCAGTGCTAAATAAATAATAGTACCCAGTCAAAGAAACATTTCTTATCGTTGATTTATATTACACTCTTCCACCAGGAACATGTAGGAAAAGTGGAAAACGTGTCTTAAATAAGTCTATTTGAAGTAACATAAAAGCTACGGGGCCACAAGGGCATCAGTAGACAAAATTCTAGAGAGGAGGTCAATATAGAGGGTGCATGGTGAATAGAATAAGAATGCCCCCCCCCTGTAGGCTCATATATTTAAATGCCTGGTCATCAGGGAGTGGCTCTAGTTGAGAGGAATTAGGAGGTGTGGCCTTGTTGGAGGAAGTGTGCCATTGGAGGTGGGCTTTTGGATTTCAAAAGCCCAAGCCAGTTCTACTCTCGCTCTCTTCCTGCTGCCTGCAGATCCAGAAGTGGTACCTCTCCTTCAACACCATGTCTGCCTGCATGCTGCCATGCTCCCCACCATGATGACAATGGGTTAAACTGATGACTCGTACATCAGCCCCAATTAAATGCTTTTCTTCATCAGAGTTGTTGTGGTCATGGTATCTCTTCATAGCAATAGAACGTTGACTAAAATGATGTGCATATTGGAGTTACCAGACACTAATTTTAAGTACTTGTTAAACATATCAGTATTGATAACAAGATAAAGGATTTCAGTGGAAAATTGAAATCCAAAAAGAAAATAAGAAAGGAATTCCAGAACTAATGCATAGAACAAATGAAAGTTTAAATTCAAGAAATGAATTAGAAATTGGAGGCTGCACAAAGCTGAAAAGAAAAAAAACCCAAAATACCAAAATAGAGGTCAACAGAAATACACAGACCGAGTGACAGCAGGAAAAAAATCATATAGAAAGGAGAGGATGAGATGCTTGGAACATTTTGAACATATTCATTCAAACAAAGTATCTTTTTGTTGTACAAGAATTATCTTTACAATATAATTAGCATTAATGTCATATACACAGTTCACAAGGAAGAGGAAAAGTTAACATCCCAAAACAAAATTGGTGGAGAATTTTCTAAAACTGATAAAAGATACCAAGATGCAGCTACAGATGTCCTGTAAGTCAATGACAAATAAGAAATTATTGAAAACTAAAACTAAAGCAAGAGAGGGAGAGGGAGAGGGAGAGGGAGAGGGAGAGGGAGAGGGAGAGGGAGAGGGAGAGGGAGAGGGAGAGGGAGAGGGAGAAAGGTATTGGGCACAGGCCTGCATTCCCACTGATGAGAAGGCTGAGAAGAACAATAAATTGAAGACCAGCACAGGCAGTTGTAGCAAGAGCCTGTACCCACGGAAGCATAACACAAAGAAAGGCATTATTAAGAGTAACTACAGAGTTGAGCTTAGTACAAGGAGATAAGAGTGGATCAGTTCTCATTCTTCTGCATGTTGACCTCCAGTTGAGCCAGCACCATCTGTTGAAAAGGCTATCTTTTTTCCACTGAATGTTTTCAGCTCCTTTGTGGAAGATCAATTGGCCATAGATGTGTGGGTTCAATTCTGGGTCTTCAATCCTATTCCATTGATCCACCTCCCTGTCACTGTACCAATACCATGCAGTTGGTTTTTTTTTTTTTTTGATTTTTTTCAAGACAGGGTTTCTCTGTGTAGCCCTGGCTGTCCTGGAACTCACTCTGTAGACCAGGCTGGCCTCGAACTCAAAAATCCGCCTGTCTCTGCCTCCCAGAGTGCTGGGATTACAGGCGTGTGCCACCACCACCTGGCTACCATGCAGTTTTTAACACTACTGCTCTGTAGTACTGCTTGAGGTCCTGGATACTGATTTCCCCAGAAGTTCTTCTACTGTTGATAATAGTTTTAGCTATCCTGGGTTTTTTGTTATTCCAGATGAATTTGAGAATTACCCTTTCTAACTATATGAAGAACTGAGTTGGGATTTTGATGGGGATTGCGTTGAATCTGCATATTGCTTTTGGCAAGATTGCCATTTTAACTATATTAATCCTGCCAACCCATGAGCATGGAAGATTTTTCCATTTTCTGAGGTCTTCTTCCATTTCCTTCTTCAGAGACCTGAAGTTCTTGTCATACAAATCTTTCACTTGTTTGGTTAGAGTCACACCAAGATACTTTATATTGTTTGTGGCTATTGTGAAGGGTGTCATTTCCCTAATTTCTTTCTCAGCCTGCTTATCCTTTGAGTATAGGAAGGCTATTGATTTGCTTGAGTTGATTTTATAACCAGCCACTTTGCTGAAGTTGTTTATCAGCTGTAGGAGTTCTCTGGTGGAGTTTTCCTTAAGAAATGTTCAACATCATTAGTCTTTAGGGAAATGCAAATCAAAACAACATTGAGATTTCACCTCACACCAGTCAGAATGGCTAAGATTAAAAACTCAGGAAACAGCAGGTGTTGGCGAGGATGTGGAGAAAGAGGAACACTCCTCCACTGTTGGTTGGATTTCAAGCTGGTACAACCACTCTGGAAATCAGTCTGGCGGTTCCTCAGAAAACTGGACACGATACTTCTGGAGGACCCTGCCATACCACTCCTGGGCATATACCCAGAAGATTCCCCAGCATGCAATAAGGATACATGCTCCACTATGTTCATAGCAGCCTTATTTATAATAGCCAGAAGCTGGAAAGAACCCAGATGTCCCTCAACGGAGGAATGGATACAAAAAATGTGGTATATATACACAATGGAGTACTATTCAGCCATTAGAAACAATGAATTCATGAAATTCTTAGAGAAATGGATGGAGCTGGAGAACATCATACTAAGTGAGGTAACATAGTCTCAAAAGAATACCCATGGTATGCACTCACTGATAAGAGGATATTAGCCTAGAATCTTGGAACACCAAAGACACAATCCACATACCAAATGATGTCCAAGAAGAAGGAAGGAGTGGACCCTGGTTCTGGAAAGGCTCAATGCATCAGTGTAGGGGAATACCAGAACAGTGAAGTGGGAAGGGGTGGATGGGGGAACAGGGGGAGGGAAAAGGGCATATGGGACCTTTGGGGGGTGGAGAACCAGGAAAAGGGAAATGAAATGTAAATAAAGAATATACCCAATTTAAAAAAAAAAGAATTTTACATCTCCCTAAAAAAAAAAAAAAAGAGTAACTATGGGAGAAATACATTCCTTTGCATAGACTCACAGAACCCACATCAGAGTTCTTAGAAAAATTAAGGACATCAAAGATGATGATATGACATTCTAAGATAAAAATATCCCTGCCAAACTGGGACTGTAATATTTACTATTTTCCAATTTGTGAATGAAATAAAATACAGATACAGAAACTACCTGAAACAAATATGCAGTTACATTGTTTTAAGATAGCGGTTCTCAACCGTCTTAATGCTGTGACCCCTCATGTTGTGGTGACCCCTCAACCATAAAATTATTTCTGTTGCTACTTCATAACTAATTTTATTACTGTTATGAATCCTAATGTAACTCTATGATAAGCAGATGATCTCAAGCAGCCCCCGTAAAAGGATTTATCCACAGCCAAAGGGGCTGCTTTGTTGTATTAAGAACTTCTGTTTCAAGACATACACAATGAAACGACCAATGTGAAGCAGCGTTTTCGGCTGCTCGGAAACCTTTTCTTGCATCCTGTCATGACCATATTGCATTTCCCTTCAGACAGGCAGCCTTCACCCTTTTATGGTGCTTTGACTGTAATCTCTTTCTTGTATTTATAGTTTTGTTACTCAAAATACTACAGGCTTTCTAGATCAAGAAACAGGACCCCAAGGCTATTTTGATAAGGAAGTAGGTTTTTGGTACTGGCCGGTAGGCCTCTAATAGATTAGTATTTGAACTCTAGAGCACTCCAGATGTCACAAGGTTGTATACAGTTTTTTGCCATCTTTGTCTCCTGTGTGTGGCTACATACATTCTGATTGGGTGTTTTAATACGTCTAGACAGTCATGGCTTCCATGAAGAGGGAAAGGAAAGTCCTAGGAGAGAGAGGATCGGTCCCCAAGTTCATATAAGACCTGCGCACTATGTAGTCGTGGACACAGACTAGCCCACATGGCCGTTTTCTGTTTTTCATTCTCTTAGCCTCCATGACCCTTTCCTTCCCCTACCACACACATCTCTCTAGGCTCCACAGTCTAGCCTATTGAGAACATGTTGACATGCTATGAACACTTGATATGCTCTGGGGTCCTTTCAATGTACTGCAGTGCTTTAAGTTCATCTTTTCCTTAGACCTCCTTTGTTGAAGATCCTTGGCTAGTTGACCTGTAGCATTCTCACAGTATGGACCATCTTAATCACACAGCCGTGTCATGGTGAGGCCAGCCCATTCTTCACTGTGCCTCTTAAATTACCAGTTATCCAGAACTTTAGTTTCTGGTTGTGTTTTCTGGCAGAATCTGAAATCAGCATGCGCTAAGTGAAACTCTCCAGGAAGGTCTTCAGACAGAAGGAAAATGATGGTGCATAAGAGTCAATATAAATGTGGAAACAAATGGGCTTCAAAGGAGGGATAACTGTGCAAGTCCATCTAAATTACTACTGATGGTGAAAGCAATAGGAATCTGGATTGTATAGACATAGAATTAAAATGCGTGACAATGTTGGTGTGAAGTCAGGAAGAAGGTTAATCAAGTGAAGACACTCAAGGGTGCTTTTTATTAAACCAGAATTGACAAAAGTTATAGCCTATTATACTGTAAGAAGTTCACGATGCACAGTGACTCTCTATATCACCAATAAATTATGAAATTGATTAACATAAAAGGTAAAAAAATGTGTTAATACTTTTAGCAATTTTATTATGTGTAAAATGCTTTTTAAAATTTAAGATTGTCGGGCTTAAGATCACAAGATACAGCAATGCTACACAATGCCTTCAAGGAAAGCAATGCTTATAAGAGAAATATCTTAAAAACAAGAATAAAGAAAGAGTGAAAGCGAAAGATCAGCAAAAGTCTCAACCAAAGGAAAGCTGCCATGCCTACACCAGCATCAAAGTGCTAAAGGTCCAAAATGACAAGCTGTCTTAAATTTGTACTGTCTGATGCTGTAAACCTTCAAAAATGTATATCATATCATATCATATCATATCATATCATATCATATCATATCATATATACAATCATATGTAATGTATTATATATATCAATTATATATAATATATGATATATGTTGTATATATTATATATGTTATATGCATAATATACTAATACATTTGTATATATAATATATAAACACAAATATGTTATTCTATATATTATGTATATAATATATTCAAATATATTTGTAATAATACACACACACACACACACATATATATATATATATATATATATATATATAATTGTAGGAAAAACAGACAGACCTTCAATACAAGTGGAAATATTTGTCACAGAAACAGGTAGATAGCAAACAGTATAATGGTAGCAAAGTCAACAAGTCTCTGGCTATACTAAAATTTATTAAAAGGCACAAGTACTAATTAAGCACATGAAAAGATATAAGTGACAAGTTTACTGTTTCTAAAGGAAAGGAAAACAGCTTTGTGACAATCAACATGACTTAGGAAGCCAGGAGAGACTTTCCAGAGAGAGTGTGTTCTCATCTATAAAGGATGCATGACAGTCATGAGGAGAGGAGAAGGGGACAAAGAACTCTGTGTCATTGAGAGTCATAACATTGACACAGGTGCCGTGATGAAAGAACATATGATTGGAGAATTGAGAGGGGGCCCAAGGGATGGATGTGCATTGTTGGGCAGAAAGTAGCTCACAAAATCTGAAGAACTGAGCAAGTTTAGATGGTGTAAGTCATGTTTGAGATCTTCGACTTTGTTCAGAAAGCAATAGAAAACCAGCAGAAAGTAATAAAGCAGGTTTATATTCCTGGAATTATGCTAGAGATTTTTCTCACTGTAGCGTGGGAATGTATTATAGAATGTCAGAGTCAAACAGGGAGAAGGCTAAACAACCATCAGGAGTGGATCTGAAATGGCTTCCAAAGGTTGTGCACTGAAGACCTGTCATCCACCAGGCTGATGGGAGGTGGGACCTAGTTGGAGGCTACTAGGTCTTTGGAGTGTGTCCTTAAAGGAGACATTGGGACCTTATCTTCTGTTTTCTGGCCATCGTGACATAAGTGACTTCTTAGGCCACATATTTTGTAAAGATCTACTGCCTTGATGCAGATGTGAAGCAACCCCAGGCTAGGCAACCGCACGCTGACACGAGCCTGCCAAAAGCCTTTCCTACTTTCTCTGGTGTTTTATCACAGCAATAGGCAATACATACAATATCTGCAGTGGTTAATCTTGATTGTCAGCTTGGTGGGATTGAGAATCACCATGGGAACAGTTCTTGAGCATGCATCAAGATTACCTGAAAAGAGAAGATCTGCTGTGAATGTGGATGATACCTTCCCATGTCCTGTGGTCCCTGGTTGAAGTCAAGGAGAAAATGAGCTGAACACAAGCATCCATTGCTCTCTGTGTGCTGACTGGGGATACAATGTCAACAGCTTCCGGTTCTTCTGCTGCCATGATAGGCGCTATGCTCAAAACCAGGAGCTGGAAATAAACCCTTCTCAAAGTTACTTTTTTGTAGCTACTTTGTCACAGCAACAAGATTAGTAACTAACACAATAGGGCAGAAGTGTTTACTGGTGTTTAGAGATGAAGGCCAATGTGGTGGTGCCGGACTGGATAAAGGTTACATTTAAGATGTATTCAAAGTATGAAGCTAAGCAGTAGATGTTAAATCACTGGAACTTGGTGAAGTCTACATGTGACTGAATGCTAGAGTCACCAAGGATGCCCTTCCAGTTCCTCCTCTGTACATCTGGCTCTGAAACAGGAAACAGACCACACTTGGGAGGAAAACAAATGCTTCATTTGCAGGCACGCCAAGCTGCCTTTTTTCTGGGAGCGATGAACTCGGACATCTTCTCTTCCTGGCCTTTGGCTTGTTTCTTCCGCCTCCTTTACCCTCTGTGCTCTGGCATCTCAGAATCTCAACTGTCAGCGCTGACTGTGGCTGTTCATCATGTCATCACATCAAAATATTGATGCTCGCCTGAACCACGTCCTCCCAGGGTGCAAGGCAAACAGGAGAGAAGATGGAAAAATGTGTTGACATCCCCGGGAGTGTTTGCAGGAAGCTGGACACTGATCCCAGCCAGAGTCCAAATGTGTCAGGAACTTTCCTGGCTCAGGTTTTCAGAGGCCATCTGAGGTGGCAGGATTACTTTTCTGGACCACGCTGCAAATGAGCCGGCAGCTGAGTCCAGGAAAATTGCCTCCAAATACACAGCTTGTTTCAGAGACACGCTAACGGAGGAACCTTCTTTTACTGCAAAGTGAAGCAGCCAGGGATATGAATTGGGTGTCTCACAGAAAGAGAGGCCAGTCTTTAAAAGAAAAAAATCCTGTTAGGACTTCAGGACCTGTGATGCCATTTGCCTGCCCCAGGGTGCTTGCAACTCTCTTGGCAAGGGACTTAAAACACAGTGACAGTGACAGTGACAGTGACAGTGACAGCCTGTGAAATGGCAATTCACACCTGGAGTGGGGGGGGGGAATAATATTCATGGCTATTTCTCTATTTCTAGGGTTACAGACCCATAATCTTGAGGCCTCCACCCCTGGACACGCTGTTTCCCCTTTCTGTCTGATAGTCTTTTAAGATTTAACTTAAGAAACCGACTTAAAGTTGTTGAGGTCTGATTAGAAATTTGGCTATAATGTAAGATTTGGATGAGGAATGTAAGGCTATTTGTGTTAACATTCGTATCCTTTGAGGTAAACGATTTTACTCATTGTATCTTGTATTTACAAAAGAGTAAACTAAGACAGTGTCTCAAATGATTAATGTGAGCAGGTGTACAGATTCGTCTCTTGAAGAATGGAATAAAAGAGGAGCAGGAATAGAATCCTGAGTGCGGCTGTCTGATTTGTTTGGCTGTTTTTAAGTGTACATTTTTTACTTTGCCACAGGCATCTTCCTGTAGATGTGTCCTGGTGTGTCTTTGTTCATTCCCCTCCCCCTCCCCGTTCCTCAATTCCCCTCCCCTCCCCCACCACCCTCCCCCTCCCCCATCATCCTCTTCACTGTCCTCTCCGTGCTCCCTGCCACTCTTGCTGGTCCTCTTCGTCCCTTTGAGTGGACCCCACTGTGCTTTTGCCTGACATAGTTTCTGTCACTCTCTCTTTCCCCCTCCCACTTCTTCCTTAATTAGTCTTCCTTCTCTTTTATGGTCTGCAGTGTTCCCGTGCAGCCTTTGTCCAAGCATGGCTTATTTCACGTAACGTCATGACCACCAGTTCCATCCATTTCCCTGCTAATGTCATGATTTCATTTTTCTTTCTGGCTGTGTACAATTCCACTGTCTATGCACACCACGATTTCTCTGTCCCTTCATTTGTTTATGGACACAGTTAATATTAGTTCAATTTTCTTGTCATGGATCTGTTCAAGTTACTAGTGTATTTTCCTGACTTAGTTTTGGGAGGTGGATGTGTGTAGGAATCTGGGATCTTTTTAATGTTTTTTAAAGCATTCCTTAAAGGTGCTCCAAATGTCATTAGAATCTGTTGTAACAACTTAAGTCTATATTCTAGATCCCCCTTTATCTCATTCCCTCTGGTTTGATCTCCTGATTTTATCCCTGAGCCCTTATAAACTGTGAACATGCTCACTTATTTTGTTCCTTCTTGCCGTTAAATGTAGTATTTAATGAATGTAATATTTTATCCTAATCCTCCCTCCATGACATCCTTTCTTCTGCTTGGTCTAGTCTGGTGACGATGTTTATTTGGTTCTTTGAGTGTTTTATTTCTTAACTTCTTATTTTGTTTTTCTTTCAAATCTCAGTTTCCTTGCTGAATCTTTCTTTTGCGTTACTGATTTTTAAACCCACGTTGTTTTTCTTTTTTCCATCGATTTTGCTGACATTTTGATGTTGCCGAATTGTGTCTCCAAGTCTTTATTTGAGTTCATTCTCTTGCTTATGTTATCAGTGTGACTGGTGATTATTTTTATTTTGAAATCTTCATCCAGATTTTAACCTATTTCAATATAAGAGAATTCAGTAGTTGGGGAGTCTTTTGGTGGAGTCAAATTGTCTTGTTTTATTCACGCTGCTTGTGTTTTTATGATGCAGTTTGGGAATGGGCCGTTTTGGGCATATTCCAGTTTTATTTGCAAATAGTATCAGCAGTCTATTCATGAGGGCCCAGTCTTCAGTGTGACCCTGAGACGAGGACACAGATACTGCTGCAGTAACACTGCACCATTCAAACTCCATTTCAAGTGGGCTAGTGCCCACTAATATATCACTGGTGACCATAAACTAGAAAAAGGCCGTGCTTGTAGTGAGAATGTTGGTTTCTTCAAAACAAACAAACAAACAAACCGGAAGTCATGTTATGTAACTATGTTTTTGTTTTGACCCCAGGTGTGAGATATGGGCTGCTTCAGTTTGTCCACAGCTGCTAACTATGATCGTCTTATGCTCTGGGAGGGGCATGAGTTTTTCCAGCTGCTGATAGTTTAGTTCATGGTACTCTGGAGAGGTAATAAGTGCCAGAGTCCTGAGAGGAGCAGGAGGTGTTCCGAACAAAGAGGAGGAAGAAGAGAAGGAAGAGGAGAAAAAGGAGGAACAGGGGAAGAGGAAGAAGAGGAGGAGGAGGAGGAGGAGGAGGCAGCAGCAGATGCTCCTGGTTGCTGTTGATGCTTTTGACAAAAGGAAGTTGGAGAGATCTTGTCTGTGAAGACCGGACCAGGCCCAAGGAACCCCACGGCCCTAATCAGCAGGAAACAGTCTAGAGATCTACCTTCCCTTTCCCTTTTAACCTTCTTTCTCTCCTACCCAGTCTTGGGGGTTGGAAGGGATTAGGGTGGACTAAAGGTTGAAAGGGAGATAGAGGTATAAAAACCCAATAAAATAATAAAAGGAATACTCCAACAATTGCCATCGGAGAATATGCTGTGAAGCCAGACTCTATTCAGAGTAAATGCAGAAATGTCAGCTGGGCCAGGTGAAGGGGTGAAGGGGGAAGGGAGAGTAAAGGAATGGAGCGCATTAGAGAGAGGAATGGAGAAGAGTGGGAGGGAGGGAGGGAGGGAAGTCGGTGGAGATGCAGGAAAGGGCCACGAGTTCTCAACAATGAGAGAGTTAGAAACAAGAGTAGGTAAATGTAAGGTGAACGACAAAATGAAAAGATAAGCTGTTTTTTTTTAATAGACTGAAAGCAATACAATAAACCGTAAAAGCATCTTGGGGCTGGAGAGATGGCTCAGCTGCTAAGACTGAGTGCTGTAGAGGCGTAGCACAGCCTTTGTGACTTCCTAACTGCTTTATAACCTCAACCCTGGGGACTCTGGGTATCTTCTTCAGGACTCCACAGGCATCTGCATTCACAGATACCTACACACAGACACACACACACAGACACACACACACACACACACACACACACACACACACAGAGAGAGAGAGAATTACACATATACGTAAACTAAATAAATCTTTTTTAAAGTATAAACATTTCTCAGAGTATAATAGACCAAAAGAGAAAGGAAAAAGAACGAATAGTAAGAAAAAAGAAGAAACAAAGGGACAACAAGAAAATGCACAAAGATAAGTAAACATTACCCAGTAACTGAAAACTTCATCTCCAAAATTTGATGAAAATACAAGAAAAAACATGGAAGACTTTAAAAAAAATAGAGTAAAGTGAAAATACTACCAAAAGTGTAGTGAAGAGAAAAGCAAGGTGTAAAAGGGCGAGTGAGAGTCAGGGGCAGAGGGAGCAGAAAGTGGTGGGCGGGGAGGGAGGGCAGCGGGAGGGAGGGAGGCAGAGTGGGAGTGAGGGCAGAGAGGGAGGGCAGGGAGAGGGAGGGCAGCAGGAGGGAGGGAGGGAGGGAGGGAGGGAGGCGGAGTGGGAGTGAGGGCAGGGAGAGGGAGGGCAGCGGGTGTGGAAACGGGAGCCGAGGAGGAGCAAGCACTCAGCTCAGTTTCTTCCTGGATTCTTGCGTGGTCTATCCATGGGCGCCAGGCTTTCCCGTGCTTTCTGCTGGTGTTGAAGCTATACCGAGCAAGTCTTCTCAAAGGCTATGGGAGACAAACAACTTCTCCCTCCCGTGAGTGTGATCAGGTTAGGAACTTGCTTTCTGTGCGGGCCTCTGTACTGTTTGGATTAGTCTGAAGGGTGCCGCATTAGAAACTTGTAAGACGTCAAAGCTATACGTCAGTGCCTCAGTGAGTCATAACTTTGCTCAGTACCAGTGCCACTCGGTGTAAACACCCACCGCATTCTGAAGTGGGGAGGCTCTTAAACCTCCTCATAGTCAGCCACAGCTCTCTGGAAGCTGACTGGAGCCTGGCTTACTCTAACCCCCTCCCCCATTATCTATAATAAAGAAAACCAAACCTGGAGGGAAGTGTTCTGTTAAACACCACGCAGCTTACATTTCAGATTCGTTTCTATGGGTTTTCATTGGAGGCGAAGAAGAAAATGGGATGATGGAGCCTGTATTTTAACATTGGAGCCCCCCCCCATTCCCTCTCTCTCCCTCTCCCCCTCCCTCCTCTGGTCCATGCTTGAAGCCATGGAACTTGAAGAAGTTTTGGAGTTTTAGCCTTGATTGTTGTTTCAGTTTGTATTTGTTTTATTTGCTCTGAGAAAATCCCTCCTCCTCCTCCTCCTTCCTCTTCTTCCTTCCTCTTCCTCCTCCTCTTCTTCCTCCTCCTCTTCCTCCTCCTCCTCTTCCTCTTCCCCTCCTTCTCCTTCTCCTTCTTCTTCTTCTTCCACAGGGCCCCAAATGACCCATTGAGACATGTGGCCTGAGACTTCCTTTAAACAACTTATTATGCTTTTGCTTTTTCTAGACTTTGATAGATGAAATAGCGTGAGCTGGAGTTCATGACTCATAGAGCCCTATCTCCATTCTGACCCCAACTCACTAACTAATCCCTTCTGCATGTTCTCATAGTGACTTATATGAGAGAGGTCTTAATGGAAAGCTGCAACTGAACCAGGGACCTCGATTTCAATGCCCAGATTCATTCAACACAATCACTCGGTGTAATAGCCTTCACTTTCCCATCTGTAAAATGAGCTCGATTTTTGGAACAGCATTCTTCATGCAAAATGGATGTAAGTAGATTGCCAAAGGCTGTGATACATGACTTAGTGGATTATCATTCCACTTATAATGGAAAATTTGAGAAACCTATGGGCTGCCCAAAGCATTGCTGATAATGTATTATTAATGACTTCTAAAATCTCCAGCCCTGCAGGAAGCTTCAGGCATCATTACTGCGTTATATTTTGCTTTTGGTTAATGGACAGCCATATTTCATTGTCATTTTCATGGCTAGCAAGATAGCACAGATGAATAATTTTAACAAAATGTAGGACAGGCAAATGACACATTCCAGATGCTGTCACTTTTATTAATTAGATGACCAACTTCAGCATTGTAAAAAACCAAGTTTCCTGAACACATCTAATGTCCCTCGTGTGTCCTTGGCATCAACGCTCTCTCTCTAGAAGACTCTCAGAAGCAAGGATCAGGAAACATTGGACTTAGCACTTTCATGCTTTAAAAAGACTAAGACTCTGAATCAATCAGTAACTGAGAAGAGAAACCTCATATGAGGTATTCAAGTAAAGGCTGGTCTTGATGGGACACCCGTTTAACACAGCACTTGAGAAGCAGAGGCAGTGGGATCTCTGTGAGTTCAAGGCCAGGCAGGGCTACTTGATGGGATCCTGAAAACAAAACAAAACAAACAAAAACAATAACAAAAGCACTATGGAGCTGTAGAGGCTAAGCACTAAAGAGTGTGTGCTGTTCTTGTAGCAGACCCGACCGAGTTTGATTCTAAGGACTCTCGGATCTGACAGATCATGACCAAATGTAACTCCAGCTCCTGGTGTCCGTGGGAACCTGCATTCAAGTGCACATATACCTCCCCAACTCACATATACATATAATTTTTTTAAAAAAGCAACAAAAATAAATCATTGAAAAGCTTAAGTAATCGCATGTGAGGACAGTGTCCTTAAGGATTAGAATGAGGAAGCTGTTCTAATATCAAAGAAGGCATTTCTTCTAGGTTTTCATAAGAAGAAAATATGCCTCAGGGATATTTCATAGCTCTTAGTAAGAACCACCTGTTAGCCCATGATCTAGAAAAATCTAGACCAAGCCCAGTAACACATGTACATGCCCCTTGACTGGTGATTGGGCTAATCCTTGCCCCTCTTTGTGTGAGACAGGGTTTCTCTGTGTAACAAGGCCTGGTTGTCCTGAACTCACTTTGTAAACCAGGCTGGCCTCAAACTCACAGACATCCACCTGTCTCTGCTCCTGAGTACTGGGATTAAAAGCATGTGCTACTCACTGTGCCTGGCTTAATTCACAGTTTTTAATTGGAAACACTCTAAGTTGAAACTCATCTAATACACCTGGCCAAGCTTCATACAGCTTGGCGCAGATTCTAAGTTCAGTTTCAGCAGTCTGCCTTCGCCATCAAATGCCTGGCTGCAGACCACAGCTTTCTGCTTCCGCCAAGTAGCACAAGAGAATATAGATATTCTATTGATCGTTGCTAGCCCAGGTAGACTGAAACTCAAAATCCACAGTATGGTTTTTGCTGTATGTATGCCTGCAACTCTTGCACCAGCAGAGTGTAACAAACTCAGAAGTCAAAGCTTGCTGTAAGGCCTGGACTGTCTGTACCACAGAGGCAAAATCATGGTACCCTGCAGTGTTGCAGCTAGAAGCCATTTCCTCCATCTCAACCACAAGGGAGCATTCCGAATCTCTAGCTCGGAAGTCTTCCTATTCTACAGAGCAGACACACTTGTGCCCGGGGAATGATCGTGTCTAAGATACTAACCACAAGAATATGGGCACCTAGGGCCTGCCTCGTTAAGCTCTTACGTCATTTCCACGCCTGCGCTGGCTCTGGCTGAGGTGGACAGCAAACTGCATTTTCAAAAGACTGAAGATTAAATAGCAAGACGCCAGTTCTTTACACACATGGTGCAGCGGTGAGATGCAGAAGGCAAAGGAGGGAGATCTTTAGCATGATGCATGGCTCGTTATTTAACAGTTTGCACCCAGTGAATCACACGCTTTGTTCTGAGGTCTTCTGGTCTCACTGAGTTTTCCTTTGTGCAGGCCAAGCACGCATAACAAATGGTTTTCCATCCAATTACAGAAGGCAGTGCCTGTTGCCTGACCAGCAGGCTCCTTGCTTGTGTGGTAACAATCAGCGGGAGCACGGACTTCAAGGCTTTTGTTTTCTCGTCTGCTCTCATTTTCCATGGCTGCCCCTTGTTTGGTTTTAGGTTATTCCATGCCAGGAACCAGCTCTAGATGTATCATATTTTCCATCCATTCATCAATTTTGACCCAGAGAAGGATCCTGTGTGCAGACACAGACAGGCAGGGAAGGTCTCTTGCCTTCTCTTACAAGAGAAGCCAGTGTTTAGACTTGGAATCTATTCTGGACTAACAAAAGAACAAGAAAGAATGTGTTCTCCATTAGACACCACAAAGGCCCGGCTATAGACACAACTTAATCAGCCTCAATAAATGGGTATTGTGGTGTCTGCTGTGGGTAGTATGATCTAGAATGCATTTCTTAAAAAGTCTTTCTCAGAAGGGAAGTCTGAGATGCCCAAGAGAAAAGATTCTGAAGTCTGCCAAGTCTGCCAGGAATTCTGTTCCAGAACTCTCTGTTGCATGTCCACAGTGCACTATGGTACTGCACTGCTCTGATGACCTCAGCTGCTGAAAGCAATGCTGGGGAAACATCACTGTAGTTGTGCAACCCGGGATGTCAAATTTTATTTGATCATAGGCTCTTTGTTTTAGTTACCCCATCAAGATCTGAAGCATCAAGTGTAACTAGTAGTCTGAGTTACAGTCTGGAACTTGGATCAGTCAGTGCCTTTGATCAAAAGACAAAGTTTCAATCTGACATTTGCTACCAATCCATTGGCATCATAGACACTATTGTACTAGACTGCACTCTACCACTTATCAGCAACCTTCAAACAGTAATAGCAGTAAATTGTAATCAGCAAGACTAGTTAGTAAGCCTTTATGTCAGGCACTGGGGTGGGGCTTTGTATAGCCTGTCTAATTGATGCCCTTAAACTTGTGATTATTTTTAAATAAATTCAAATAAAGTTGTAATATATTTATATTTTTAAAATAGAAAGTCCATACAAATACATTTATTTTAAATTGAGCACATATTATCAAGTTGGAGAGCTGCTGCTCTTCCAGAGGAACCAAACTCAGTATCCGGCATCCTGGGTAGCTTCCAACCACTGTGACTCTAACTCCAGGGCATCTGATTCCTTCTTTTGGCCTTTGAGGGTCCTTTCTCTCCTCTCCTCTCCTCTCCTCTCCTCTCCTCTCCTCTCCTCTCCTCTCCTCTCCTCTCCCCTCTTTCTCCATGTATCCCTAATACAGAACATAAAAGTATGTTTTACAATATTTCTATTCCATTTCATATATACCTGCTACATGTCTTTCCATGTCATGTCATTTTATAATATATTTAGGTATTGTTAGGATTTTACTGGTAGATACTCAGCTTATTTTTAAATTTTCATCAGTGTTCCAAAAGCTTTTGCTTTTTAGCAATAAGGTTTATAGATAATTTCGAATGATATGCTAATGGAAACAATCAGAATCTTGGAGACAACTTTTATCTGGCACATAAGGAGTTTTCAGAGACCAAAGCCAAGGCGTAAGCAGAGATCTTGAAGAGCCAAGAAGTCACTTGGTAGTTTCTTTGTGGGAGTCAATGTTGAATTCTGCATGTTTTGAGCTAATGTTTGGTGCAATACAGGCTTCAGGAATTAAGTGTTAAGTTTTATTCAAAGATTTGAAGCCCACAGATGATACCCAGCGTGAAGCAGACACCAGCAGGCTGCACCTTCAATGTACCAGAAACAAAACCATAGTTTAGGAGAGACAAGAACGAGATTTGTCTGGCTTAGCTTAGGGGCTGGATATCAGATGAGGATCAGTTCTGAGAATCCACACCCGCGAGCCTACTTCTGCTAGGTATGTTAATAAGGCAGCAGCATGAAGAGTGAGAATGTTCTCAAAAAGACTTCTTGGGCCCCCAGAAAGTTGAATTCTAGGATAAGTAGACATTTCCCAAGTAGAGTTAGAGAGGGGTGGGTCATAGAAATTCCAGTCCCAAAAGCTATCACGGGCATAGCTTCAGGCATGAAATAAGGCTTGGCCTCCTGTGCTCTGTCTGAGCTTCTATAAAGGAACACTGCACACAGCATGCTTTTTGTACTGATACAGTGTCCTATAAACATCCCCCATGGCCTCATCATCTTTCTATAGCACCACAGCAGAGGCCCTCCAAGTGCTGTCACACTGGGGGTTAGGTTTCAACATGCAAGCTTTAGAGGGACGCAAGCGGTCAATCTATAGCATAGAACATGACCTGAGACAGCCCTAGAGCAAGGCACATGTTTTGAGGTAGAACACCATGAGAGAGGATCCTGGAGAGGCAGAATGCCCAGGCTAAGGATCTTTGATGCCATAAAAAGTATTTTTAAACATGATTATATAATAGAAAGATCTTTGTAATAGTTTTCATTGGATTTGACTCTGTTTCTGATTTCTTTGTTGTCGTTTAAATGAACATTCCAGTAACTTGGAAATTGAGGCTAAGATAAAATTTAACCCCCGCATCCCCTGGTTCCGCTCAGAACAGTCCCCATGATACTTTCAGGTTCACCTATGTTGGACATATAGTTATTGATACACTTGTTGAGTTGTCTACTCAGTGTCAAGTGAAACTATAGACCTTGACACAGTTTTCATGCACATGAGGTTGTATAAGATAACTTGAAATCACTTCATGTAGGAGGGTATATTTTGTGAGGATAGGTTGACAGATAATGGCTGTAATGTATCTCTTGAAATAACTATGACACACACACACACACACCTTTCCAATATGAATTTCTGTCTTGGTTATAGAATTCACTATTTAATTCAGTTACAGCAAGTGCATAGAGGGAGTAGCAGAGGAAAAGCAAGCACTGGTCTTCTTGACTGAACTCAGAAAATGGGATATTGGTGTGTTTCAAATAGAAACTTTTTCAATTAGGCCAACTCCCTGCGGCTTAGACTAAAGTCTATCTCAATCAAATTTGATGACAGTACTTCAAAGCTGGATTAAATAAACAATCTAAGTTGTGATGCCAGCAACATGAAATGCGATTACCATATTATAACTTTCACTATGATATTCTGTCCCGTCTGGAGTCAGGGTTGTTAAAGCGGTCGTTATTTAGAAGACACAGAAGCTGCTTCGTTACTGACATTTGTTCTGCGCACATTCTGAAGCCATAGTCTACCTCCTGTACAGACATCAGTAGAAAACTCAATTAAGCAAAGTAAGACGTTACAGTTCTTTCATGCTGTATTAAAGGCTGTGGGGGGCATTATACACAAGAGGAATCTAAGGAGGAGATGGACCAAGGCCCATTCATAATATTTGCTCATTATCCTCTCAAGCATCCCATATGCACAAATCCCTTTTCACAAGGGGATTTTTCTATTTCAAGCAGTAAACCGTGAATAAGAGAAGTAGATTTCCACATGTATAAATGAAACATATTGCCTTGCTGTGTTAGTTTCTGTTGCTGGGGCAAAACACCACAACCAAGGCAACTTATAGAAGAAAGAAACGATTTGGCTTAAGGTTCCAGATGGGTAAGAGCCCATCTCAGCTGGGAAAGCTTGGCAGTGAGTAGCGGTTGAGAGCTCACATCTGTGTTCTCATGTGCACACATCTGCACATGAGAACTGCAAGCTGGGAGCAGAGAGCAGAGAGAAATTGTCCTCTGGCCTCTGGCCTGAGACCTCCGCTTTCTGCCCCCTGCAATGACATACTTCCTTCAGCAAGGCCATAACTCCCAAATCTATCCAAACTGTCAACAGTGGGACCAAGTATTCAGATGTCTAGGACTAGAGGGAACATCTCACTAAAATCACCACACTGACTTTGTAAGTCTTTTTTCCCCTTAAAAGAATGAAATCTACATGTTATTCTTCTTACTAACAGTCCATGGGGTGTGGCCTAGGTATTTTGTTCTTTTTGGCTAATATCCACTTAGTGAGTACATACCATTCACGTCCTTTGGGGTCTGGGTTACTTCACTCAGGAGGACATTTTCTAGTTCTACCCATTTGCCTGCAAAATCATGATGTCCTCATTTTAAATAGCCAAATAGTATCCCACTGTGTAAATGAAACAATTTTCTGTATCCATTCTTTTCTGTATCTAGTGTTTGGTTGAGGGACATCTGAGTTGTTTCCAGCTTCTGGCTATTACAAATAAGGCTGCAGTGAACATGGTGGAGCATGTGTCCTTGAGGTATGGTAGGACATCTTTTGGGTGTATGGTAAGATTGGTACAGCTGAGTCTTCAGGTATAACTATTTCCAATCTTCTAAGGAATTGCCAGACTGATTTCCAGAGTGGTTGTACCAGTTCACAATCCTACCAACAATGAAGTAAAGAGGCTTCAATCCCACTTAGAAAAGGGAAGGAAATGATCACGGAGGCAGAGGGAGGGAGGGACCTGGGTGGGAAATGGTCAGGGGAGGGAAAAAGGGGGACAGGGTCAGGTAGGGGGGAGGTGGACAGGAGAGAAGCCCAGAGGGCCAGTAGAATGAATGGAAATATACAGCCCCAGGGAGTGGGAGGTGTGGGGACCCTCTAGAAGGTACCAGAGACCTGGGAGGTAAAAGATTCTCAAGACAATGGAGGTGACCTTAGCCAAAATGCTTAACAACGGGGAGAGGGAAGAGTCAACCTGTAGTAGATACACAGGGCTTCAAGTGGAAGGACAGGGTTACTAACCCCGAGTCAAAGTTTCTGACTGAGAATTGTTCCTGTATAAAAGAACTGCAGGGACAACATTGGGAGAAGAGACTGAAGGAAAGACAGTCTAATGACTGGCTTAACCTGGGATCCATGTCATAGCTGGGCACCAAGGCCTGACACCAGCACTGAGGCTATGATGCACTTACAGACAGGAGTCTAGTATGAGTGTCCTCTGAGAGGCTCTACCAGCAGCTGACTGAGACAGACTCAAATACTTACACTCAACCATTAGACTGAAATTGGGGTCCCTTGTGGTTGAATTAGGGGAAGGATTGCAGAAGCTGAAGGGGAAGGGGACCCCATAGGAAGTCCAGCAGTCTCAACTAACCAGGACCCCAGGGAGCTCCCAGCGACTGAGCCATCAACCAGGCCACACACACTGGCTGGTCTGAGTCCCACCCCCACCCTGCCCCCTCCCAACATGTGTAGCCTGGTCTGGCCTCAGTGGGAGGAGATAGATCTAATCCTGGAGAGACTTGAGGCCCCAGGGAAGGGGGAGGTCTGGTGGGAGGGCAACCCCTGGGGGACAGGGGTGTGGGATAAGGGACTGTGGAAGGGGAGACCGGGTTGGGCAATGGCTGGGATGTAAATTTAAAAAATGAAATCTACAAATGGATATTAGAAGTTGAACTTGTGGTTTATTTAAATGGTAGCACCAGCTTTGCTTGTGCAAAGACTGATTATTTTTAATTCAAGTTTTCTAATGAAGGGTAAAGTAATAGCCATTCTTTAGAATAGTGAATGTTAACTGGATGTGGAAACTGGGGTCAATCACTGGACACCAAAGCCTCTCAATGTTCTAGGGACTGAGTTGAGGATGTCACATGAATTCTCACAGGGAATTAAACTCAGGAATTCAGGACAACAGCACACCATCAAACTCAGTCTTGCTATTTGTTTTTTAGCTTTTCAGTTTGTTTATTTTGTGTTTTGAGACAATAGCTTCACTATGTGTTCCAGGAGCTCACTACCTAATCCAGCTTGAACTTGCAGCAATGCTCCTGTTTCAGCTTTTTACATGCTGGGATTTACAGGAGTATGCACAGCTCAGGTTTAGATGGTTTTTGTTGTTTGATTTTTTGAGATAGGGTCTTACTATGTAGGTCTGGATGTCCTAGAACTCACTATGTAGACCAGGCTGGCTTCAAACTCACAGAGATCCACTTGGTAAAGGTGTGTGCCTTGGGTTTTCAAATACAAATTTAAAGAGACATTTTTAGATTATTTTAGTTGAAATTACATTTGACAAAAAATAACTTCAAGCCTCCTGAATTGTCCTCAGCTGTCTTATGTTGCTATCGTCCTGAGATATGCACCTAGCTCATGCTGCTATAGTAGAGAAATAGTTGGACAGCCAGACTCGCCAGTGGTAGACGTGATCATGGAATGTTCAGAGTCTCTTCCCTTATCTATAACATAGGGTATTCATTCAAATATTTTGATTGTTCACATAAGTAAATTTATTTATTTATTCCATATATTCTTTATTTACATTTCAAATGATTTCCCCTTTCCTGGATCTCCCTTCCCCAAAAGTCCCATATGCCCTCTTCCTTCACCCTGTTCCCCAATCTACCCTTTCCCACACATATATAAATTTATATTATGAACTGTGAATGTATATAATATGCATGTATAATGTCCAAAAAACAATAACCTTAGAAAGATGGAAGGTAGCTAAATAAGTAAGTTTATAATGAATATTATCTAAATGGAAAAGAATCTGTTTGTTTTCAGTATAATCATCATTACTGAATATAGTTTTATGCCAGCCCTTGCTGTTTTAAAAAAAACACCCAAGAGTTAGTAATTAAGACAACTGTCACGTGCTGCTTGAGGATTCTTGGAGTAAGAATGAGACGTGGCTCTTCCATCCGCTATGGTATTCCCGTTGCTCTACTTCCTCACCAGCATTTGACATCGTCAGCTGTGTCTCAGCCACCCTTGCTTGTCTACACTGGCTTCCGATTGTTCCTTGACTTTACCTCAGCATAGTCTCAAAGCTGATTGTGTAATACCTGGTACTGATTCCTCATCCAAAGCAAGAATACAGCCAAGCCCCACACCTCCAGGTTGGGAGACAATATAAAGGACCTGGGTAGTTAGAGAGATTTACGTGACCATTGTGGAAAACATCTTCTGCAGCTTTGGTTTTGTCTTATTTTTGTCTGTTTCTTTGTAACTTTTTTACTTTTATCTTGGCTTTGTCCTTTATGACACAGTTCCAAGTTCTAGTTATTAATGAATGGGAGCAAAATATCCCTGTCACTGTCTTAAGTGAATATCAAGCTAAAGCTTAGATCTGATTGAAAGTTGTTCACTCAATTTACATTTTTCTGATTTTTTTTTAGGTAGTGGTTAGAATTACACAGAGATATTAATTTCATTGAAATTTGGCTGCTAAATTTCCACTTTCTGTGGTATCAATCAATTTTTTCTCACAAATACTTTGGAAACTTTTGCACTTTCTAAATTTAAAAGTAGATATTAATATTCACTAGAACTCTGAAATACTTTTTTAGCATATTTAAAACTTGTCTCTAGTTTTCATAATTATGATCACAAGACAGTTTTTAGCAGGTTGCTTATGTTATTTTCAGCATAGTAATCACATAACAAAGGAGCATTTCAAACATCTTTTAAAAACTCTATAGCACATGTTCATTTCAAAAGTAACTGATTTCACCCAACATTTAAGAAGATATTTGCCTGAATTTAAATATCATCTCTTGTGTTGGTAAATATGGTAAGCGGTCTTGTGCCATTTGGTGTTTATCTTTTAAAGGAAACAAATAGTTTTAAAATAGCAGCTGTTTTAAATACCTTGACAAAAGATAACCAGGGAACTTCTGCATACTTTGAGTTTCGTAGTCACAAAGTACAGATACAATTATCTGGAAAATGCTAGAAAGTGTTGAGCATGGCCTGATGCCACAAGGGGGGGGTGGTGGGGTGCCACAAGGGGGGTGGGGTACCACTTATATCTGCCCTTTGTGGAACCTGTGGTCTGTGGGTTACACAAACCTCTGACTCCTGAACCAAGTGTCCATCAGGGCGTTTCACTCCTAGTCTATTATTTAAGATAAATAAGCCCATGTCTGCTGCATTCACCTTCTGGAATATCAGCTCTGGAGACCTTTATACCACAGAGCCATTGACTTTGAATTGAGTGTGGAGTAGATTGTTGAAGGGGGGACCTTTGGCTTCTAGGATACAGAGGTTTCCTTGGTTTTAGAGATTTGGGGACTGCTGTCATATTTGGCTTGGGATATACTTCACCTGTGCAATAATGCTCAAGGAGTTATTTCTCAGGTTCACTTATGTTTTAGAGAATATATTTAATTACACATATGGGCCTGGGTATGTGCACATGAGTTCAGCTGCCCACAGAAGCCAGAAGAGGGCACCAGGTACCCTGGAGGGGTCATTACAGACCACCGTGAGCAGGTTGATGTGGGTACTGGAAATCAAATTAAAGTTCTCCACAAGAGCAGTACATGCCCCTAACCTCTGAACCATCTCTCCGACTGATGCTCCCCACCCTAACCCCAGGTTTACTTTACACCTATTCTGTGGCTACTATTATTTTATAATCTACAATAATTACAATACTTTGGCCACAGGATCTAGCTTTCAAAATCAGGATCATTTTGAAATGCCACGAAAGTAGAAAGTTATTATCTTTTACTTCTTTTGTGCTATCCTAAGCCCTATGTAGACATCTCCTAGATCCTAGGCAGGCTGAGGCACAGAACGAGGCAATCAAGAAACAAAATCCATCTTCCAGCTACTTGTTCCGATAACTATGCAAATAGACCTTCCTTTCCTGAGAGCGTTTATCTTCCTTCCTATGAAAATGAGAATCAGGGGATGTGGAGAGACTTTGTGGCAGCTTTTCACACAAGGGTTCAGCTGATGGGAAGCTCTTCTGGACCATAGCCCTGCCCTGTGTGTTGTAATATAGTCGGCAGTTGCATCTCTGGCCTCAACCACGCAGCATATGGCCTCTTCCAGCTGTAATCACCAAATGCCCCGCCCACTAGGACCCACTGCCTGGAGATGAGAGGCTCAAGGGCAGGCTTGGATGCATTGCTGCCTCTCCTCTTTGTGTACATTTAAGGGTGGTCTGGACTTTTAGGGGTTTTCCGTGTGAAATTTTCTCTGTCCCTTCCAATACTCCAGCTCTTTTCTCCTGCTATCTTCATTCATCGCTCCCTACTCCCTTACTTTCTGTTTACCCTGGACACAAATTATTAAATTTTGTCTTAGTTTTTTTTTTTTCATTTGCCAACCTATTCAGTGTCTAAAATGTCGCCTTGCACCATAGGAAGTATTCAAAAGGTGATTTTTAGTAGCTTGGTGGATGAAGGCTGAGTTCTGGTCCTGTTGAAAAGAATGGGAGGGATCTAGCTTCCTCACAGACTCTGACGTAGCCTCTCCCTACGGTACTCCAGGCACGGGACTATTGATAATTGGGGCCAGATTAATCTTCCTTGCATAGAACTTGCAGTATGGATTCCTCCTAGAAGTGCGTTTTAATCTCTGCACACGCACAAAAGCATTGCCCCTCCCCGCTCCACTGTGCAGGCAGAACCTTGGGACTCAAACCTTTCTGGAGACAAGAGAGTTGGAAATGCCATTCGCCCCCTGGTCAGCACACCTGAAAACGCCATTGTCTTCATCCTACAGAAATTAGACCTTGACTAGCTTCCAGATGTCAATTTTAACACAAAACCAAGAGTTTGTGAGTTGTCTAGTCTTTCCTAATAATTTCCACTAAAAAATCAATTTCTGGTCTTCTTTCTAGGTATTAAAGTAAGTGTAATGTAAAATAAAGTAAATGCAAAATACAGCATAATGTATTAATTTTGCCTAAGAAATATTTAGTAATTGCATCAGGGGCTAAACCTTACCCAATGATTACTCATGTAGAAATAATTTACTGATTAAAAATATAAGAACTCAAATAAATTGCCAAAATATTTGTACAAAAAGGCATTTTCAATTATATCTTACTCCCTTTGAATTTCTGGTTTCACTCTCTACCTGGGGCAAGGAAATAATTTAATATTCTTTGTACTTCTAGATCTAGACTTCCATACAGAACAGTAATACATACTAGTTGACTTATAGCAGTATTTTTATGGGGAAGATCTGCCCACTCTTTCCCGTTTAACTGTCGAGTAAACAACACGGAGACATCAGAATTTATTAACAAGCTGCAAAGCTGAACTGGGCAGGTTCTAAGACTATTATAACCCAGCTAGGTTATTAATACCCAGATAAATGCCCCATTACTTGCCAAGTGAGTCTTACTCTATTCATGTTTGTCCTTAAAGCAAACTTCCTCTGGCTATGTGCTCATGGTTCAGCCTGCCTCGCGGTGATCTTCTAACCCCTCTGCCCTTTCTTCCCCCTGTCCTGTCCTGCCCTCTTCCTGAGACCCTCTTGCATCTTAGAGCACAGAACTCAGTATCTGAATACGTAGCACACAAGACTAACCCCGATACTGAGTGAAAAAAATATCACATTCTAAAAATCATTAATGTAATAAAGCCCTCAAAGAATGTTTTGCTTGACAAGTTTGTTGCTGTTTTTATTATTGCATTCATCTGAAAGTAATGAAAGTGCTTACCTTACCTTTAAAAAATATTGCCTAAGCTATATGACAGCGTACTAGTAATTGCACTTCTGGTGTTCAGCCCTGAGAAATCAATAATAATTACTCACTGTAGGTTAAAGCAATAAGAGGTTCTAGGCAATCTACAGTGACCAAGTAGAAGAGACCTGAGAAGTCCCTGCCATGACTGCCAAAGTGGAAAGCAGATAGTTAAGATTATATTTCAAAGCTTTTCCTAACATGGAATATTCTAGAATACATTATAAATAGACATTATAAATGGGACCAGGTCAAAACATGTAGGTAGACGATTACTCGAAAGAAATCTGACTTGATGCTGCCTGCAGCCGTGTGTGGATGGTACAATCTTGAGGCTTTCTTTTGGTGTTCTTGTCTCTCTGTGTTCATCTATTTGTTTGTTTATTTGGTTTTATCACAGTATATTTTCCAAATGACCACCACCTCTTGCTTGGAACATGACAGTAGCTCTCTGTCAATGTCTCCACTTTCATTATCACTACAACTTCCACTACCTTAATGGCTACCACTGTGATCTCTGATATGCTAGTTTCCTTGTAAATTGACTTCTAGTAGCAAATGATGATAAAACTCTTAACTCTTCAATTGGTTGGCAATGTCTACCATAACATATTTGATCTGGTTTCCAACACAGGCGCTGCGTTTATTAGATACATTTAAAAAAGCATTTCCCACTTCTTCTAAAATTCATTATCTCCGTGAAAAAATGAACACACAAACCTTACTTATGTTCAATTCACTAGATTTTACTTCAAACCTAAACTGTGAGTTACATTTCACGTTCATCTCAACAACTTTTACTAATTGGTCATGTGTGCACTTTGCCTTCGATTTATATAAATACAGTGCCAGTAAAACCCCATGAAAATGTTATAGAAACACCTCAAAAGCCTTGGAATGTGAATGAGTGCTTGGCCACATGAGTTCTCAGGACGCAGCCCTTTCCTTACGGACTAGTGTTGTGCTTTGGCAGCAAGGCCCTTATTGGTGTGAAAGATGACATCAATTGCCCTAGGTGAGGAGAATTCCATTAATGTTTGTGAAGTTCCTAATTGTGCGGTAGATCATTAATACTTGTTATCTAGAAGTGTTAATAGGCCTGTGGCAAAAATAAAATGAGAAATATTGCCAAAGAGCAGCCTGAAAAAGAAGTAAACTTTGTCTTAATTCCAGCTCTGTAATTTTTTTCTGGGTAAAAATGTCAAGGTGCTGGATCAGTACTGTCTATTATAAAGTAATTCAAGCCATGTCGGTGATCTTAAGTTTCTAATGGACACACATAAAAGTTTAAAGTATAAAAATAAGAGGCAAAAATCAAATTTAATAACCTCATTTATTTAAACCATATCTAAAACATCACAATTTTGAAACCTATTCAATAGGAACCTCATTAATGACATGGTTTACACTTCTTTGTACCATCTTCTAAATCTAGTATACATTTTCCATGTAGAGCGCATCTATCTCAGTTCAAATTAGTCCTGTTTCAAGCCCCCACTGCAGGCCGCACAAGTGGGCATAGTACCAATCAGCACAGGCCTTGATAACAAGAAGAGGAAATGACCAAACACGGGTCCAAGTTTGCTTCTCTTCGCTTGTTAGGCGACTTGTAAATGCTTTGGGAGAGATCAGTTGCCTTTAGATTTTGCAAAGCTAGAGCAGAGAAGTCTGGCTTAGAGGTGTCTCGGGGAGTTTGTCCACCACTCCAGCGGGCCAAGGCAACCAGGAGCCCGGCTTAGTGGCACATGGATGAGCCAGATCGACCATCCAAACGGCAAGATGCATCGTTGACATCCAAATGACAGTCCACCACGCAGCTTTTCTATTGCTTCATCAGCTCAACTGATGTTTAATTAGGATGGTCATAAAATCCATTATAAAAGTAGCCAGAACTTTTGAGAGAGAGAAAAAACTCTTCATAATGAACCCAGAACCACAGGCATAACATAGGCCTGTCTTCTGCTGGCCAGCCAGGACATATGACCATCCAGCTTTTAGTTTTTTCACCTCTCAGGATAATTTGGGTTACTGCCAGGGGGCTCACGACTCTCCAGGATGTGTGTAAGGCAATGAAGAGTTCCCACAAGGCCATTTGGACAAAGCTCACAATTCTAGATTCTAGACTCATTTCAGAATGCTGTGTCAGAAAAGGCTCTTCCTCCCATAGTTAAGAATGCTGGTTTTGATACCATTCTCAAGCTCCCTGTTCTGTGATTTTCCACGCCACGGGTGTTGTTAACATGGAGGGTTTAAGGATACGTGGCTGGTGTCAGCGAGATGGAGCTGCCCCGTGGCAGGGTCTCTCAAGGAACTCGGAGGACCAGCAAACAAAGCCATGTGGGGATGACCAGCAGATGTCTTATCCCCACGCCTTTTCTAGTTTTTTACCCTCTTTCCTTCTTCTGTAAAGAGAGCAGAGCAAGGACTAGAGACAGCGTGGAAAATGTTTCACTGGAAGTAACAGGAGGCCGGGAGCCATCCTCAAGGAAGAACCGGAAGCCTGGAAAATTGGAGGATTGGTAACTAATTTATTTTATTTAGCTCTTTGATCTTTTACATTGACGCACCCTCACCCTCCCCCCCCCACCCCAGTGGGAGATTGAAGGGTTTTACTTTTGCTGCTTTCCAGCTGAGAAAGGTGAACATCACGTGGAGGAAACTAAAAGCAGAGGAGACCAGACCTTGCTAGCCGGAGGGCTCCCCAGAAAGCCTCAGCTAGGAGACTTTGTGTAAAGGCTGCTGAGTTTTACAAGACTGGAAGGCACTGCGTGGGGCTATGTGCCACGCAGAAACTACAATCAGAAGTTAACTTGCTTTTCTACTATCATAATCATTTTTAATTGATCCATCAGTCCTTTGTTTTCCATTTCTTGCACTTTTGAAGTAGTCAAGTATCCTTATTACATTAAATGTCCTATTAATATATTAGTTATTATGTGAGTGATTTAGGAATCTCTATACTAGATATATTACTATTCATATAGTATAGTATTAATATCTATATACTAGATATGTTAGTGTTCCACCCCACCCATTCACTAGAGCCTTCTATGCTAGTGTAGATGCATTTAAAGTCCACATGTATTTTATACTCCGTATTATTTTCACATTATGACTTTATTATCATCAATATGTTTACATACACGTGTATCCAGAACTGTTTGCTTCCTGTGTTGGCATTTTGTCTAGGCTCTGCCCCACGTTACCTGGCAACAGGCAGGTGTGCCTGACTCACTATAAAAGGGGCTGCTTTCCCTCACTCTCCTGCTCTTGCCTTCATGTCCCCCCTCTGTTCTCTTCCCCTCCCCCTCCCCATTCCCCTCTTTCCTTTCTCTCCACATTCTCATGGCCAGCTTCTACTCCTCTACTCTCTCTCTCTCTCTCTCTCTCTCTGCCTTTCTCTGTCTCTACGACCCTCTCAACTCCTGACTTCATTTAAAACAACATTTTTGCTTCTTGAATTATTTTAAAGATATTATTGTGTAGTTTTGCGGGTAGTTAATATTTTTTTTTGTTTCTGTGAAAACATCTTTGAAACATCTTTGATATTTGAAGAATATTCTCAACCAATATAGAATTCTATGTTGGCACTGATTTTACCCCAGCACTTTACAGATGCTACCATCTTATTTTTATAATTGATTGGTTCTTTGACGACTTCACACATGTACGTATTTGTATACAGATGACTCGCATTCCCCGACTCTTTTTTTTTTTTACAACATTTATTTTATATATGAGTACACTGTATCTGTCTTCAGACTCACCAGAAGAGGGCATCAGATCCCATTACAGATGGTTGTGAGCCACCATGTGGTTGCTGGGAATTGAACTCAGGACCTCTGGAAGAGCAGTCGGTGCTCTTTACCACTGAGCCATCTCTCCAGCCCCTCCCCTACTCTCTTAACTCTCTTCAAGCCATTTCTGTTTATTCTCCCACCCCCATCTCTACAAACACCTTTCTCACATTGCTCTCTATCTGTGTCATGATGCACTGAGTTTAAATAGGACAATCTCTGGGACCCTAGGTTTGGAGCTATCCATTGTAGCCTGGTGGACTCGACATTGGATGCAGAACTAAAGGCAGTAAGTTTTCCCATCCCATAATCTATCAGAAGTCAATAGGTCAGAAGGAAGAGAGAGGGTGCCAGGAGCCCTTCCTCCATTGTGAGCTGTTGATAAGCCAGTCTTGTGCAAGTAACCAAAGCTGCTGTGGCTTGGTCCTTATGTTAGTTCTGTCGTGCTTAGGAAATGGTATTTTATAACCCTCTCCCATCCTCCAGTCTTCAGTTCCTCAGGATCCCTCTTCCACAATGTTCCCTGAGCCCTGGTGGGAAAAAAAATGTCTGGTCTGGGGCCTTGTCCCCAACCATCTCACCATTTTGGGTAGCTGTAAGTCTCCATATTCACCCATTCATTGAAAAGAGGCTTTTCTGACTAAAGCGGTTGCCATGGTGACTATAAACAGACACACTTAGAAGGCAGCTGATACTCTGTCACTTTAGTTAAACAACAGCTTTTCCCTTGGGCTTACAACGTCTCCAGACATGGATTGTTGAGCAGACTGAGAAGACATGCTGCTTTATGCCACTGTCATCCTAGAACAGGGGTCACGCTAATCTTCTAATGATGTCTTCAAAGTAAGGGGCTGTGCTCCTGGAGAAGGAGAATGCATATGTGTGTGGTGGGGGGGTGTTGGTTGATTGGCTTTGGTTTCTGTTTCTGTTGTTTTGTTTTTACTGTCATTATTTATGTTGAGAGGCAATAGATTTGTGGTAGTTACTTTGAGAGTAATAGGGATTTGTTTCTTCTAGCTGTTGTTCAGTTAGTGCTTTTATCTTTGAGCAATATACTGCTTATTTTTTATTTGTGTCAACTCTTCACTGAGTTCTTACAGTTTCTCCAATGTGCGAGTTGACCGGTTTGATTGGATTTTGGAACTCCTCATGTCCTTCCATCTTCTGCCCGTGTCCCTGCGGTCTTTCCTCACCTCTGCACGTCTGTCTGCACGCCCCGCCACGACCACTGCTCCCACCTCGCCGCATCCTTTATGCTCGCCCACCCTGTGTGCCTACGTCTGGGTCCTCTCTCATGCTGCCTCCGTTCGTGTTCACTAATCCTCTCTGCCGCCGTTTGATCTTTTGTTGAATTCATCTCTTAGTAGTCTAATCTATTCTATTATTCGATTCGAAAAGTTTCATTACAGACACAGGAGAGTTGGCTCGGTGGTTCAGAGCACCACATATACTGCTTTTGCAGGGGAACAGACTGTGGATCGAACCAGTTACATCAGGTGGCTCAGTAGTGCCTGTAATTCCAACTCTCGAGACATTTGACCTCTCCAGTCCCTGAGGGCACCTGGACTCACATGTGCAGACATCCAGACAGACGCACACACAGCGTTTTGTTTGTCTTTGTACAAATTATATTTCATTCCTTAAAGATCCTGGTGTCCTGGTGCGATTCTTCAGCTTGCCCTTGCTTGTATGATGAAGGCCTTGGTGATAATCCCAATATAAAGTCGCTTGCTTTTATTATTTCTTGATTTTTCAATTACTTGTTCTTGTCTTTGGGCATGCCTAGTAGTTTCCAATAGAAAAAGGGGCTGGTATCTATGTAAAATTATAGTGACCTTGATGATGTATCTTCTCCATAAGGAATCTGTTTTTCTTTTGGTTGGCGATTGGGGGAAGAGCCTGCAGGCCTCCTTCCCCGGGGAACTGGGAGAGGTCAAGCTCACTTCTCTGTGAGGATTTGCCAGTTTTCAGTTTGCTTCGGCCTCATCTGTATGTGGGTCTTTGAGGAAACTGACTAGCTGAGGACAGTGCTCACTGTTTTCTCTCTTATCCGGCTTGGACTTTGAAGAATAATTTACTTCTCTGAGCATCTCGATGGCATCAAAGGTTGATTAACTTCTATGTGTCCGTCCTTCTGTCTGTTCTCTTCTTTCCCATCTTGTGCAGTTCATCAAGAACAAACGGGTCAGAGGGGCGAGCGCCTGCCACATAATGCCCGCTTCCCTCCCAGTCCTTTCTTGCTTCAAGATACTCCCCCACCCCTTTTCTTTCTTTATTGTCCCTTTAGTCTTTACGTTGCTGAATTTTCATATTCATCTAGATTTCAGTGATGTTATTAGATAAGAACTTGATGAAAAGCCACTCTGTTTCATGGAAAAGTAGGCAAACTATTCCTTTGAGTTTAACTCTAAGTACAACTTTCATAAAAAGGTATTTAAGACTCCAATTGTCATGGTACTAATACCAAGTTAGATGATACCCTGAAGTTATTATACCTATGACTTAACAATCACATTTTAAATAGATGATGACAGTATATCCATGCGAGAAATCAAGTAGCAGGAACAAACCAAGGGATCTTATCACCAGCAAGGTGTTAGCTGAAACTGATGGGAAGGTCCAGGAAGGAAAGTGCTAGAATATCAGTGTGGGGGCAGGCATAGGAGAAACAGAACCATTGCAAGGTCATTTATTTTTAGAAAAAGTCTTTGTCATTCTAAAAATATGACCAGTGACTGGTAACAGCAGCCAATGGTCTCCTGGTTCATTGAAATGAGATGCTGATGAAAGGTCCGTTGACATCAGTCGCTCTGTACGTGCTGACATTCAGAGACTGCAGTGGGAGAAAAGAGCAGCTTTCTTTTAGAATAAAAACAAAAACTCCAAGCAATATCAGCTGTGGTGAACAACACGTGAGGTGTATTACTTATTTTCTCATATATATGTGCATATGTATATATACACATATACATATACACATATGTAGGCACACATACATACATATAGTTTGGATCCTGGTTTGAGAGCATCGTCCTATCCTTGTAAGGAAAGCAGGAGGAAGACGCTGTTTGCTGTGGCTGATGATGTGGGGGATGATTTGCTTACATCTCAGTGGATCAGGGAACAGAGAGGCCTGCCCTGGAGGTGGGATAGCGCTACAATCCTCAAAGCCCCACAGCCTACAGTGAGACCAGACACCTCAGAGGCTCCACGGCACTCCAAGCTGGTGGTGCCAGCTCGGAACCAAGTGTTTCGAACCCGTGAGCCTGCAGGGGACATTTTACATCCAAATCGTAACAGGAACACCAGAGGGAAGTGTCCTTCTGGGCCCTAAATGTAAGGGCAGTCGTATGGAATAAGTGGATGAGGCTTGTTCCTTCAACCTAAATATGACCTCTGGGATATTCACTGGGTTGTCAGTTTACAGAAAACCACTAATGTATTCTGCCACAACAAACCCATCGGTGAGAAACAAGGCAGTTCACAGAACAAATGTAGGGAAGAAATCCAGAGGAAGGTCAGGAGAACAGTGGATTGTGTGAGTGGGGCTCCAGCACTTGTAATGGTGTGTTCCTAGTGATGTAATGATGTGTTCCTAGTGATGTAATGGTGTATTCCTAGTGATGTAATGGTGTGTTCCTAGTGACCCGGGGAAAGCCTTGCTTCATTTATAAAGTGATGTAATGCTGTCCCACTGATGAGGAATTACCTCACAAAATGGCACACATGGATGCAGAATGAACAGATAGCTGGTATCTTTGTCATTGCTTCCTCAAAACCTTCGGGATAGTAAGGCATTTCTAGCTATTTCGTATTATATAATAATCCACACAGGAGACAGTTTGCCTCATTCTTTCTAAAAGAACTTTCGATTTCTATATTAGAAGATTCACATGAAACCAATGAAGAGTGAGATGATGATTCCATTAAAAGAGTTCATAGTCATCGCAGCAGAGCCAGTAGTGATTTCATGTGGGGGAATGAAACAATTAAAAGGTGTACAGCTGAGGAAAACAATCAAATCAACCCAGGGAAGTCTCCATCGTGAGATCTGCATTCCGTTCACCATTTGAACAGCGAGGCTTCCATGTAGACTTAGAACTTAGTCATCGTGATTGGCAGAAGCACACATTTCTCTGTGGCACAGGGGCCTTAGCATGCTGAGCAGGATTGGATGGAGGTAGCAATCACCACGCACTGGAGGATCTTTTCTGATTGACTGTGGAGACTCGAGTTACCCACACTGCCTCAGATTCCCCCGCCAGCACTCTGCAGTCTCTTTCCCTGTGTCGTCTCCCTCCGTGGTTTCTGAATGTAAGAGCACCACGCTCCTCACGTCTCTACTCACCACGGCATGGCCTCACCCGAAGGCTTTACCTGGCATTTGCTTATTTCACTGTGTCTGATGTGACAGAGTAAATGAGTCCCAAAGAGGCCCAAAGAGCGAGTGTTACTATGGATATGGGACAAAGAACTTTTGTCAGCTTCCGTTTATGATCTTAAGATGTTTAAGATGTTCAAGTGGACAGAAAACCAAATCAAGCTGGTGCTGCTATGAAGAAGGTAGAGTTATTTCACTACAGAGACAGAGGCGGTATGATGGCTCAGGTTAGATGCTGTGTGCTACCCGCTTCAAAGGTGGAGGATGCATCCATGGGCCAAAGGTGTAAGACGCAAAGTGCTAAGAGCTGGAAAAAGCAAGGAACTAAAACCCCAATCTCTAAACAGGGTATGGCTTCAATCATCAGGCTTATCTCCAAATCATAAGAGAACTGTATGTTATTTGAACTACCAAGCACATGGCAATTTGTTGCATAGAAAAAGAGTAAGTGTGCATTTTTCTTCACATTTTAACATCTCTGGGGTTAGGATGAGTTCCACAATGACAATATGTTAGAATTTCTGTCATCCAGGAGCAAGGTGGGACCTGGTTGTTTATTACCTGTGACTTCTTAAAACTGGGAGGTTCTATCGAATGCAGTAACTGCACAGGGCAGAGTCCAACACGTCAGCAAACACGGCATTTAAAGACTGAGGAAGGAGTGGGAGTTCTAGTTGTTTTTTCAAAAAACCTGCCATTGGCATTGTGTGCTGAGATCCTAAACGATAATCCTGTAGAATGGGTGTCAACAACTCGAAACAAATCCTGGAGGAAACAGGGAAGCAGGGTGTACCACTGTTGTCATTGATGGCTGCTGACCGGAACAACATACAGTGACTTTCTTTTAGGGACAGATGATCTCAACTATTCCCTTCTACCCATAGTCCTCTCTGATCATCATGCCTAAAATAGCCCTCTTCATCCCCCTTCTCGGCCACTGCACTGTGAGCCCTCATTTTCAGAGACTCCAATACCTGGCACTATTTCCTTCTTTGTCAGTGTGCTTTTATCCATTCCCAGCCGGAAGAAAACCTGTGGGAAAGGGGAGGATGGGGGTGAGGTAGGAGGGGAAGGGGAAGGATGGAGGTTGGGGGAGGGGGGAAGGCGAAGATGGGGGAGGGGGCCCAGTGGCTGCAGCCTCTTGATTCATTCATTATTGAATCCTACATGCCACCATCAAGGAATAACGGATGCTAACAAGTCAGTGTCTGAGAATATATACTGAACGAAGGATGAGGCTGAGTTTGGTGGTTAACTCTAGACTGCATCTCTTCCAACCATGTTAGCTTGCCAGAGAAGTCAGCAGAAAGGGCAGCAAAGTCCCACCTTCTCCCCTGGTCTCCCCCTAGATCCCTGCGTCCTCAGCATTTTGTATTAGAGGGGTGGATTTCTTACCCTGGATGAACTGTTGTCGATATGCTTATTACCTAGAGTATAAGGTTTCCACTGGCTTTCATGATCTGTGTTTAATGGATGCATAACATGCGTCCACCATTGCAGAACCACACAGAACCCCCTTTAAGGCTTTCAATCCTGTCTCCACTTATTTGTAGCCCTCCCCGCAGCACCATTTTTATTTCATGTAAATAGAGGGTTGGGCTCTCCCTCAAGACCAGGAAACAAAGCCCAGGCTCCAGGTTTCCAGTGCTGCCCCACACGGGCTGCAAGTCCGATGTTCTGGCTTTTCTAAACTGTTAAGGAGGAGCGGTCAGTACACAGTGGCGGAGGGAGAGCGAGCGAGCAAGCTAGAAACCATTTCCCCTACTGTTCCATCTTGTACTGCTTTCAGAAAGATTGCTTGGAGCCTAGTTATCCCTCAGCTGTGGTCTCTGGCGCCAATGTCTGAAGCTGTGATGAGTACAGGGTCTCACTGGAAGACCCTGTTTCGCGATAGGTTCACTTCTGCTTTCTAGGCTACACCCTACTACTCCTCCTCTCTTCGTTTTCTGACAGTTGGCACTATTGAGTTGGTTATTTTTGTTTGGTTGGTTTTTTGTTTTTTGTTTTTTGTTTTTTTGTTGTTGGTTTTTTTTTTTTTTTTTTTTTTTTTTTTGGTTTTGTCTGTTTTTATGCAATCACACTCTAAGAAACAACCAAAGATTTTTCCAACAACCAACTTGATTTTTCCAACCAGTCCTGGGGGAAAGGCTAAGCTTGAGGGGCTCTAAAGGGCAGAGGCTCCAGGACTGCAGAGGGTATGGGGCCGGGGAATATCAAGAGCTGCTGAAGGGCCAGTGTCTGTCTCTAAGCGGTTTGCCTCTGTACTTCCTGTGACGTTTACGGAAGCACGGCCGCTGGAAGCAAAGTTCTGGGGCCTTAAGCTCGGCTCCTGGAGGCGCCTGTTCTTCTCTTGGTGGTATCTTTAGATCATTTACAACAGCCTTTAGCACTGGAGAATCTCTCTCAAGAAACCCAATGGTTAAAAAATTCACAGCTGTTCCCAAAAGTGGGAGTCCTCTTGGAGTGAAAGACCATGGTCTCCAGGATGCTGTTGGAGTTTCATGAGTAAATTAGTTCGTAAGTTCTGCCTCCTCCAAATGCTTGCCATTTCCAAACACATGTTATTTTTGTCTCTTTGTCTGCCTTCATCCATCGAATTGTCTCTGCGGTCCTAGGCAAGGCTAGTACCTCATTAATTCTTGCTATCTTTCGTAATATACAATTTTTTCTCTAAGACTCTTCAAAATTCTGCCAGTGAGGTGCAAACTAAGAAGCCTCCCCGGGCTCTGTGGTCCCTAACAAGGAGCTCTGGGCTGAAAGAATGACCTAAGAGCGTTTAATCTCAGTAGCAATAGCTCTGGCTGGACTGCGCGGGTTGGGTTCACTGTTGGCTACTCCCGCATGTTCTGACAAGCACTGAAACCAACGCAGTAGCAGGAATTCCTCAAGAACCGGGCTCTCCTGGGAAATAATTAGTCCTCTGGAAGTGGTTCCTGGAAAGTTCTTACCTCTCCTGCCCCGGGCACCACACATGTTCCACACATGTTCTGCCTGTAGCTCTCCCCCTCCCTTTCCACTAAGCTAATTGCATTTGTATTTCAGAACTGGATTTTAAATGTCCCTTCTTTAGAAAAGCTTCAGTCGCCACCAAGACAGTCAGCCCTCCCTCCTGCCTGATCTTTCCTGAGTCCCTTAGTTTCTCCTCATTCTCCTAGTATCCTAGTGCTTTGCCCAGGGTTTGTTCTACCTGAATGGTTGTAAATGTCATGAGGCTGAGGCCCAGCTCTCTACTGTATACTCCACATTAGGTTCAGTTCCTACAGGTAGTAATAACTCAAAAAGTATTTAAATTAGTTAAGGAGCATGCATAAATGCTGATGCTCTACTCCAATGCATCGATGGCACATCGACCTTAATCTGTTGCAAATGTGCGAGTGCCTCACCAAAAAGTCTATTTTCCATTCTCTTGATTTCACATAGGTATAGATTATAGCTAGCTATAGCTATAGCTATATAGATATAGATATAGATATAGATATAGATATAGATATAGATATAGATATAGATATAGATATAGATATAGATATAGATATAGACATATCTATCCTCCATTCAGCTGCCAACCAGAATCTTGGTGATCAGTTTTGATTCTTTTCCTTTACGGACTCCCATATTGAATCTGTTAACAAATTCTTTCTATGCTCCAATACACCTTCCATTTATTTTTTCTTTTCTTTTACTGAAAATTAATTTTTCTATAATATATTCTGATTACAGTTTCTCCTCCCCATGACTCTTCCTGGTTTCTCCCCACCTACCCTCCCATCTGGATCTAAAACTTTTCTCTTCCTCCTTTGAAAACAAACAGGAATCACTAATGATTTTCTCAAAGAATCAACTCTTTGTTTCACTGATTCTTTGTATTATTTTTGTTTGTTTCTATTTTACAAATTTCAGCCCTTAGATTGATTAAGTCTTGCTGTTTATTCCTTTTGGGTATTATTTCTTCTTTTGTTCTGAAGTTTCCAAGTGCACTGGTAAAGTACTAATATGAGAGTCTCTCTCTCTCTCTCTCTCTCTCTCTTTCTTTCTTTCTTTCTTTCTTTCTTTCTTTCTTTCTTAATGTAAGCAGTTCATGCTATGAACTGGAATCTTAGAACCACCTTTATACTGTGGTCCATATTTTGGGGGTATGTTGTATTTTTATCTTCATTCAGTTTTAAAACGTTTTTCATTTCTTTCTTAATTTCTGTCCTGACTTATTTTTCATTCAGTAGTGAGTTGTTCAGTTCCTGTGAGTTTGTAAGATTTCTGTTGTTACTGATATCCAGCTTTTATCCATAGGATATAATTTCAATTTTGTTTCTTATGCCTGCTCAGGTTTGCTTGTGACCAAGTATGGTCAATTTTGAAGAAATTTCTATGAGGTGCTGAAAAGAAGTTATGTTCTTTTGTATTTGGGTGAAACGTTCTGTAAATATCTGTTAAGTCCATTTGGTTTATGATACCAGTTAGTTCTAGCATTTCTCTAGTTTTTGTCTGGAAGACTTGTCTATTGGTGAGAATTGGGTACTAAAGTCTCCCATTATCAATGTGTTGGGGTTAATACATGATTTAAACTTTAGTATGTTTCTTTTATGAACTTGGCTGCCCTTGTGTTTGGTGCATAGGTGTTAAGAATTGCAATATCCTCATAGTAGATTTTTCCTTTGATGAACAGGTAGTGTCTTTCCCTATCTCTTCTGATTAGTTTTAGTTTGAATGGCCACATCAGCTTCTTTCTTAGGTTCAATTGCTTGGAATATCTTTTCCCATCTTTCTACCCTGAGGTTAGGCTTGTCTTTTATGTTAAGGTGTTTTTCTTGGAATGTAGCAGCAGGATGGATCTTGTTTTTATTCTGATGGATCCATTCTGTCAGTCTGTGTCATTTTGTTAGGGAATTGAATCCACTGACCTTGAGTGTTATCAATGAGCAGTTGTACTGGATGGTTTTATGTCAACTTGGCACAAGCTAAAGATATCTGAGTGGAGGGAACCTTGATTAAGATCAGGCAAGCCTACAGGACATTATCTTTTTTTTTAATTTAATTTTTATTTTCTATATTCTATGTTTACATTCCAAAGGCTTTCCCCTTTCCCAGTTACCCCCCACCATATGTCCCATAATTCCTCTCCCCCCCAGCTATTCCCCAATAATCCCCCCCCCCACGATTTCTCTGTTCTGGGTCTACAATACTGGATCCAATCTTTACAGGCCCAGGGTCCTCTCCTTTCTTCTTCTTGGGAGTCATTTGACTTGCTAATTGTGCCTTGAGTATTTAGGGCTTCTGGGCTCATTAATATCCACTTATCAGTGATTGTATTTCATGTGTATTCTTTTGTGGTTGGGTTAGCTCACTTAGGATGATATTTTCCAGATCTAAGCATTTACCTACAAATTGCATGAGTTCATTATTTTTAATTGCTGAGTAGTACTCCATTGTATAAATATACCACATTTTCTGTATCCATTCCTCTTTTGAGGGATATCTGGGCTCCTTCCAATTTCTGGCTATTATAAACAAGGCTGCTATAAACATAGTGGAGCATGTGTCTTTATTGTATGCAGGGGAATCCTCTGGGTATATGCCCAGGAGTGGTATGCCAAGGTCCTCTGGAAGGGACATGCCCAATTTTCTGAGGAACCGCCACACTGATTTCCAGAGCGGTTTTACCATTTTGCAATCCCACCAACAGTGGAGGAGTGTTCCTCTTTCTCCACATCCTCGCCAGCACTTGTTGTCTCTTGAGGTTTTAATCTTAGCCATTCTGACTGGAGTGAGGTGGAATCTCAGGGTTGTTTTGATTTGCATTTCCCTGATGACTAATGATGTTGAACATCTCTTAAGGGACATTATCTTAATTAGTGTAATGGGGGAGGGCCCAGCCCATTGTGGATGGTGCCATCCCTGGGCTGGAGGTCCTGGGTTCTAAAAAAAGGCAGGCTGAACAAGTCAAGGAGCAAGCCAATAAGCAACATCCCTTTATGGCTTCTGCATCAGCTCCTGCCTCTAGATTCCTGTCCTGACTTCCTTCAATGATGAACAGTGATATGCAAGTGGAAGCCAAATAAATTCTTTCCTCCTCAAGCTACTTTTGGTCATAGGAATAGTAATCCTAACTAAGACAAATTGTATGGGCATGACAGACCTGGGCATGTTGGTTTGGGGAGAATTGTGGAAGGACTTTGGGACTTTGGGCTAGAAAAGCTAACAGACGTTCAAAGAGTGGTGAGCTGTTGGGTGGAAGCGCAGAAGATAATGCTGAAAGCTAAACAGATAGTGGAGGTCTGGGTCCTAAGTTCCAGTGGGAAGTTTGAGAGTCACTTAAAGACTCTATCAGGGCTGCTTGCTATTTTGAGTTGAGAGTCTGTGGTTCTTGTTAGCTGGGACAGGAGGATCATCTGTGATTAACAAGAAACAAGAACCATCGGAGCGCAACCTTTGCTTTCTTGGGACTATTGATGTTGATGCTAAAAAAACAAAACAAACAAAGAAAAAAAAAAGCCCCACAAGTCGGGCAATGGTGGCGCAGGCCTACAATCCCAGCACTTGGGAGGCCGAGGCAGGCGGATTTCTGAGTTCGAGGCCAGCCTGGTCTACAGAGTGAGTTCCAGGACAGCCAGGGCTACATAGAGAAACCCTGTCTTGGAAAACAAAACAAACAAACAAATAAACAAACAAACAAAAAACCCCACAAAAACCCCTAGCGGTAATTAAGAAGAGAAGAGCATCACTGAGGTGAAATCCTCGTGAAAGTGTTTCCTCAGAGTCGGCACACAGAAGCTGTGTTCCAGAGGTGGCCAAAGGTGCAACTCACACTTGTGTCTGATCTTGGTAGTGTTAAGATTCACCCCGGTGCTGCTGGTTTTGAAGGCATGAAGGGGTCATGGAAAGCAGCTGAGGCTTGTGTCCCTGAAAAGAGCACAGGAGAGGCTATTAGTGAAAGTGCAGCCCAGTTGCACAAGAGACCTCAGAATTCTAGAAATGCCAGTAGCGTGGGACAGGAGCAGGAGCAAGAGCAGGAGCAGGAGCAGGAGCAGGAGCAGGAGCAGGAGCAGGAGCAGGAGCAGGAGCAGGAGCAGGAGCAGGAGCAGGAGCAGGAACAGCAATATGGTGGGGCCAGCCAGAGCGTGGAAGACACGCTGTGTGCACTGCAGAGGGTGGAGCCAGAGAAGTGACCAAAGCCCCTTGCCCAGAAGATCATAAGTGAATCCCAGATACTGGATGTTGAGTGGTTTACACTGTGTGCTCTTTTCTGTGGTGTTCTGCAGACCTTTGAGAAAATGAGTTAGATGTCCCGTTTAGGGCCAAGCACCCAGCAGTAGCGCACTCCCAGCGCTTTGTTGAGTTTCTGTCTGTCACTCCCTGGAAAAGGAAGCTCCCTGGTCAGAGCAGATGTGGTCAGGGCGGATGTGGCCAGGGCGGATGGCAGTGCTGGGCTTTGTTCTAGCAGCCTGTCACTTGGTGGGGGAGCTATAGCTAATTTACTGAATGTTCCATTTCCCTTCTTGGTTCTCTCTAATTTGTTTTACACAAGCAGCCCAAGGGTCTTCACAAAATGGAGGGAGGGAAAAAAAAACAACCAATGCTATTCTTTTGCTCCTGAGTGTGTTTTCTGTCACAGCTCACAAAACTCAGTCAGAGCAAGGCTCTTTCTCCTCACGGCTCTCATCCTGTCTCCTACCATCCTGCCTGTCCTCCAGTCAGCTCTGGCTGTGCACACTCCAGCTTGGGTCAGGTCGTTGAAAGTACCATGCCTTTTCTTTTCCAAGCCTATTCCATTTGCTGGTAAGACTCGTCATCTAGCTCCTTAAAGGGTCGCTTCCCTTTTTCTCTTCCCATCTAATTTACTGGTTGACTGATTGAATGGCGGTAGTGCTGAAAATTGAGCTGAGGGCATCGTGTGCTAGGAAGTGGTCTTTCATGGAGCTATAAATCTAGCCCGGAATCTCAATTTGAAAACACTTCTTAAAGGAGCTAACCCACACCCTTGGCAATTACAATTGATCACAGCACCTTGACCATTTCTTTATGCATCTATTCTGCATTTGTTAATTTCTTCTTCTTCTTCTTCTTCTTCTTCTTCTTCTTCTTCTTCTTCTTCTTCTTCTTCCTTCTTCTTTTTCTTCCTCCTCCTCCTTCTATTTCTTCGCCCCTCTGTGTGTGTGTGTGTGTGTGTGTATGAGAAAGAGAGAGAGAGAGAGAGAGAGAGAGAGAGAGAGAGAGAGGGAGAGGGAGAGAGAGAGAAGAGAGAGAGAGAGAGAATGAATCATGTGTGAGGGTGTAGTGCATGTACATACATGGGTATGAGTAAATATGAACAGGTGAGTGGCTGCTCATGACTGTGAACACGCAGAGGCAGAGGAAGGCCTCATGCTTCCTACTTTATCAGCTCCACCTTATTTTCCTTGAACCTGGAGCCTGGCTTGGGCTAACAAGACCCTACAAATCCTCTTGTCTCCAATCACCACTATGCTAGGGTTAGAGGTGTGTGTGGCCAAATTAGCTTTTTAGGTGGGTGCTGGGCTCTGAACTCCTGCTTGTGTAGTAAGCATTCTTATCCACTGAAGCATCTTTCCAGCTATCATGGTGCGTCTTATCCACAGAACTGTGCACAGTGAGCCTACTTTAGTATTAGCACATAACAAATGTTTAGTAAACGTTGTTCGAATGGATAAGCAGAGGATTGAGGGAAGTTCAAGGGGCCCGGAAATGCAGACGAAATGAAGGCTGTGCAGTCTCGACCACACCTGGCTCCAAGTTACTCTGCCTTGGTGAGCACAGCTTGGTGTCAGCACTGCCCCTGGCAACCTGTCTGGTAGGCTTGGGGTCAAGCTCACCTCAGTCTCATCCAAAGCAGATGCTCTTGGTGGCCATACAAGCTATGGTCCCATCGTGGCAGAGGTGGGAGATGCCTGAAACTGCCACATGAGAGAAATCTGGGGCTTGTTCAGACTCATCTGGGAAGAATTAGAAGGTTCTAAAGATTCTATGAGATGAGGATAGAGCTAGGGCTTAAAAAAAGTCCTGAGAGTCGTGGCCAGGGACATGTGGGTTTTGTCTAAGTCTTCCAAGCCTTTTCTCTGCATTGGTGATTTGTCTCAATTTGCTCTTTACCTCCGAGACATGGAGAGCAGCAGTGGCAATCAGTCAACGGTGGCAGATGACACTGTGGGGGGCGGGGGGGGGACGGGGAGGGGAGCATATAGCCTCAGTGGGCCTCAGCTCCACTGGTGGTAGTGGTTGCAATTTTATGAAGTTGCTTTGGAAGTACATTAAAAAGCGGATACAAAGAAGCCTTGAGCTCATCCCAGCTGCTACAGAAACTCTTCAGGTATTTATGTCAATGGCTACATCGACAGCCTTTAATACGGCACAGGTGGCTGCCTTCTAGTTTTTAAAGCAGTCTCACAAGGCAATCCAATTTAAGGAGACATTTGGGCCAAATTCTAATCCTTTGAGGCTCTATGGGAGACGGGAATTCATTAGTGAGAAAGCACAGAGTTCTCCAAGTGGAGGAATCGTCTACTAGTTAACCTAAGCCTCTCAGAGTCCTATATCCTGGTTCTGCTCCATTTGTCCCCGGAGTGTTCCTTTGCATGGACGCTGGTTTCCTTCCACCCTGATGCTTCTTGTCAACAAGAGCTCTGGGTGAGGAGGAGAACAGGCACACAGAGAGTCTCATACTTGAGTCTTGCCCGACACGTAGCCTCAGTAGGCTCCCATGGCCGCTGTCACGGAGGCAGCTCAAGCTGGCTCCCAGGTGAGCTGTTTCCCATGCTTAAGCCGCAGTAAGATGTTTCTGGCACCTCCCTCCCATCTCTGCGAAGACTCTCGTGAGCCTGTAACCTAGAGTTTGCCTTCAGCTCCGCATTATACACAGCCCGCTCGGACATACACCCACAGTGTGGCACTCATCTTTCCTGTGCTGTCCCAAGTGAGGTCTCTGCTATGTCCCTGACGTCAGAGTTTGTTTTATAACCTTGATGTCTTGGATCGTCTCAAGCATCTTTGTCTTTTCTTTTTTTTTTCCTTTTTAAATTGGTAAACCCCACTCCATTTGCCACCTCACACTAGAACCCTGTACCCATGAGTCAGGAGCCCTGTTCCAGAAAGGCTTTGTTCTGCTTTGAGCCCATTGGTATTTTCCTCTTAAAGTGAATGTTAGCTTGCCTTTCTGCCCAGCGTTGTGTTGTCTGGCCACAAGAGTCCGTCATAGACGAGAATCTTAGTTTTAAGCCTCTATCTAGGTGAAACCTAGCTCCCTGCTTTTTAATGCTTCTACTTTTCTGCCTGTCTGCCTCAGCTGCTGAGTTTATATCATCTTCAGTCTTCATTACAGTTTGTGTGTGTGTGTGTGTGTGTGTGTGTGTGTGTGTGTGTGTGTATGCACAAATATGGCGTATGTATAGTGTATACATATGGGTACACTTGATCCCTCCTAAGTGTGTGGGACTGGGGGCCAGAGGAAGACACTGGGTTTTCTCCTGTGAACTCTCTGCCTTGTTCCCTTCGGACAGAGTCTGGAGCTCATTGCTTCTCTGCTGCGCTGGAAGGCAGCCAGCGTTAGCGACGATCCTCTGTGTCTTCTCTCTTCCATCTCAGTGCCACGTGAGAGGTGCACACAGTCACACTTGATTTTTTTCACTTTGATGTCAAGGACCTAGCCCAGGTCCTCAGACTTGATGGTTCAGCGAATGCTCTTTCCCACTGAGCCATCTCTCCGGCCCTTGACTTCCTTTTCCTGGCTCCTCCTTTCCCCAACTTCAGCTTCGAGCCCACTACGGAAACCATCTTCCGATTGCCAGCCCTCGTCTCCTTCTTTGTGCCTCCTCTCCACACCTCAAGGTAGTGTTGTGTTTGCCCGATGGTACTCTTTCGCTCCTGTAGCTGGAGATTTGCCTTTGCTGTCTTTTCTGGCCTCATTTCTCCCAACTGGCTCCATGTCATAGTTCTTTTGAACTTTCTAGATGTCCCTTCAGGCACCTGGTGCAGTTAGGTGACTCTGCGACCTCTGGAAACCTACAGATTGTATTAATTACTGTGAAGGCAACTTCCAGAAGAAGGTCTCAGAGAGATGAGCCCATCATGAGGTAGCCAAAAGTGTCAGGCATGGTGGCAGGAAGCTGAGGGCTCTCTCTTTAGAGCAGGGAGCTGATCGAGAAAGAAGTAGGAATAGGGTGAGGTTGTACCCTTTCAAAGCCATTGCCCCCAGGGGGCATATACCCTCCAGACCTCCCCAACAGCACCTCAACGGGGACAAAATATTCAAATGCTTGAATTTATAGGGGGAACATTTCTCATTTTAACCACCACACAGATCTCAATCTATTGAGTTGATATAGATTCAAACTCAGAATTATTATCGGGAGTGCATCAGAATTAGCAAAGTCTAAGAAAAATAGTTGTGTTCTGGGCCACACTGATTACGTTCTCATTGGCTGAGTGACCCCCAAATGCAATCTTTTTATTATAGGCTAAAAAAACTAATTTCAAGTTATCAGAGCTACTTCTCATCCTACTGTTTGAAATAGGAATCTCTTCAGTAACATCCCCACCTAGGGCAACCTGTCTAGTCTTTAGAACTCCATTTACAAAGAACTTAGAACATCTTGGTGTCTTACTGTTCCTTGGCTGGTTATATTGTTCGAGCCTGAGACTCTCTTCTGAAGGGACGGTTGTCCTACTGACTGATTTTTCCTTGCTGCTATTTAAGTCCAAACTGTACTTAAGAATATATTTCTGTCTCATGTTAATAAGAGATAAGTCTAGAGATCAATGAAATAGTACTGTGAAATTGAGTATCACAACCCAATTCCTCATTCAGTAGAAGCCACACATGTAAAAACTTCCTTCAGAAGGGACAGGGAGTAGAATTAGATATTTATAAGAACTCTGAATTCTCAAATATTTTGTGTTCTGGGTGAAACTTTAGATAGATTGAAAGCAGTTCTATATCTTAAATAGTTGAAGATGTTCTGAATGTTGGCAGAGCTGGGCAGGACCAGAAAGCAGGGTTTCAGGACTGGCCAATTGAGAGGCAGATTAAAGCTGCATTGCAGGGTGGAGGAGACTGTGAGGTGCAGGGGATCTGCCCACCAGCTAAGGAGCTTTGGGTGCTGTGAGATGAGTGGTCAGAGGCATGCGAGGAGCAGGCCCAGTAGAGTGGATGTACAAACCAAAGCGGGGAAGCACCAGATGACATGAGGGAAGTGTTACGTAGGAACACATTCCCAGTGTGTTTATGGTGGGTAGTGTCTGGGTGGAAGGCCAGGGCTCACATGGGATGGAATCATTTTGTTCTTGATGGTGTCTCTAGAATGAGCTGAACGACAGGACTAATGTACCCTCATTCACACCATGTGTATGCATTGCAAAGGCACCAGACTTTGGGTTCCAGTCTCACTACTTAGTTGGCTATGTGCTCAGAAGAACAATTCACCTTCTTTAGAGTGTGAGTCTTCTTTTAAGTCATAAAAGACCATGATTAATAAAGGCATAGAATGACTTCAGGTGTCTTTGAACATGGGGCAAAGTGTGCTATAGTGAAGTTAGACCTTCCTAAAAGAAGTCTTAGAAAAAACCAAAAGGAAAGCTGAGTGGTTCGTGCCTCTGAAGGCACCACTGCCCAGGGAAGGCAAGGCAGGGAGAGGCTGTGTTTCCCTATGCAGGTCTGTTCAGGGGTTTCGTGCCATGTTTTATCAGCTGCTAATAGTAGGAGTTCCTGCCAAATATGGATTAATAATAACTCCAGCTCTGAACGTCTCCTGGCTGTCCTTTCAGCAGGAAGCCACAGAGTCTAATGGCATGTGCTCTTCTAAAGCTTACCTTTGTGCTTCCCACTTCGATCTATCAAACTGATCTATAGGTTTCGAGAGGCTTTCCCTGACCTGTCATATGTTACTACAGAAGAGAGATCCCTTTCTTTTTCTGAAAAATGAGATTTATTTTTAGAACATTTACATTTACAAAAAAAATAACCTTATAAAGGCAGTTCATTGAGTTCTCATAGACAGGGACCCCACTCTGAGCCTACATAGCGCATTAGTATCGCTCAGTGAGCAGACCGAGATACAAATTAGTAGTATACATTACTACAGTAGTAGTAAAGCTCCTATTTTATTTTGATTTCTTAACTTCCACCTTAATTCCCTCTCCTGTTCCAAGGTCACATCTAGGATCACATGCCACCATCCTCATTAGTTACATCCTAGTAGGCTCCTCTTAGTTGTGACAGATTCTGACTGATATGGCTTGAATGTGGTGTGTTCCCATGAACTCACGTTTGAGCGCTTGGACCCCAGCTGCTGCTGCTGCTTGGGGATGCTGTGGAATCTGTGGGATGCAGAACCTCACTGGCAGACAGCTTGCGGGGCATGGGCCAGCTTCACTCATGGCCCCTCCCATGCTCCACTTCCTCCCGGGATCCAAGCGTCCACTGCAAGCTCTCACTGTCACCATCTGACTGCCACCAGCCTCCATGCTTTCTTGGCCTCAATAAATTATATGTACCCTCTAAACCCGTGAGCCGACATAAATTTCTTCTCTCCTAAGTTGGTCTGGTTAGGGATTTTTGTCACGAATGCCCTGAATTTCCTCACCTTGGATGACCTAGACCATCCCGAGACATTTTGTAGGAGGCATCTTCCCTAGGATCTAGCGGGTGTCTTCCTCATGATTGCCTGGGGATGTGGATTTTGGAGGAGAGGACAGTGGTAAGGAGCCTTTCTCATTGTGCTCTCCCAAGGTTCATGCTGCCGACATGGCTTGCCACTGTTGGTAACTGATCGCTTGCCTGAGGCAGTACTTTCTCGGAGGTGGGGTTCCTCACGGTAAAGGTGTTCTGGGCTCCCATGCTGTGCTTTTCTGAAGGAAGCCATTCGTGTGCAGACAGCAATGCCACCTGTAAGGGAAGAGGGCAACGTTATGTTCAGTGCAGCCAGAAGGTAGAGAGCCCACCAATTATTTAGAACTCTTTAGTAGGGTAATTTTGTCCCTTCCTTTTATCCATCCATCTATCCATCCATCCATCCATCCATCCATCCATGCATCTATCCATCTTTCCTTCCTTTTTTCTTTTTTTTTCATTAAGACCCATTTACAACTATTATATATTTTAGATCGCCATCCAAGTCTACTCTAAATTTTTGTTCAAATTCTTCCATCCTTGGGCATTGGGTGCTCTTTCAGCTGGTTCCTTTGTCCCTTTGTCACACCTTCCTGTGGTGCTTATTTTGATTGGCCTTCTGATTGGAGTAAGAAACACTAGGCCATTTTTAGTAAGGGTCGCCTTTGAATGTGTCTATGACACATTTTAGGATTAACTGAGGGGAAGACTCGCAGTGAATTTGGGCAATAGCATCCTATACACTGGGTCCCTGTGGTGAACAAAGGAGAGAAGAGAAAGCCAACTGAGTGGCAGCATTTTCCTTTCTCAGCTTCCTGATCTGCTGAAATGTGAGGACGCAGCTTTCTGGGAAGTCGCTTCCACTGCCACCGCAGCTAGTTCCACCTCAGTCTTGGAAGCCCTGCACTGAGTTGGGTCCGGTGGGCCAACAAAAGGCCACCTAGCCAGGGAGGATTGCAGCAGAGCTGCTGGTGGTGTTTCGGGAGAGCAGACCTCTTCCCTAGTGTTACAGCTCTTGTGACTGAAGCTCTCAGATGATGGAGTAGTTCTCACCCACCTTTAATTCCCTGGACAGGATTTATATTCAGTTTTGGGGGTGATTCAGGGTTTGACAGCAGGTACTTCTCATTGGCTTGGATTGAAAGCTTGGGGAAACCTTATTTACATGTGGGAGGACTTGGTGCTGCTCCTACTTGACTGATAGCCACATACCTCTCCGGCGGGGGTGGGGGGCTGTGGGGGCTTTAACAGTAACAGGTAACAGGGGACAGGAGGCCCATGGGGTGTGACTGAACTCCTTCTGTGCCACGTAGGTGGAAGTCCTGCCTACTAGGTCGCTGGGGTTCAAGGTCGGTGCTCAACCTGGGACCAGGCTACCTGTGCACAGCTTGTCTCCTGACACTCAGCCTTTAGGTTGTTCTCCCGCATGTTCTGTTCCAGTGAGGAGGAAAGTAGCTAACACACTCATATTGTGGAGTTTTGCCTTTTATGTGGTGGGAATTTCCTTACATTTTTGTAACATAAGCTATTGCAGAGGGCATAGGAAGAGACTTGGTGGGAAGACCACTTGCTGTTTAAATATGAGAATCTGATCCCCAGAATCCCCACTAAAGATGCTGTCTATGGGGCCAGCGAGCTGGCTCAGCAGGCCAAGGCATTTGCCACCAAGCTGGATGACTGACCGCAGTCTAGTTTCTGGGTCCTACATAGTAGAGGAAAAGACCCAACTCCAGCAAGTTGTTCGGACTGCCACAAACATACGCTGGTCTCCACACACCCATAAACGTACATGTGTGTTAAATACACACAAATTAAAAGACTGTATATGGCCATGTGCACCTGTAACACCGTACTAGAGTGAGGGGCAGGGATTGAGACAGGCAGATCTCAGGGTATCTCTGGCTAGTAAGCCTAGCCAAAAAGAGGAAGCTTCAAGTTCAGAGAGAGACCCTGTCTCAAAATCATAGGGAAGATAATTAGTGTCAGTCTCTTGCCTCTACATATACACACAGGTCCATACAAACCTGTATGTGTCTGTATGTCTGTCTGTGTGTGTACATGAATACATGCGTGTGCATATACACACACATACCACTACACACATACCACGCACACCACACACACACAGATACACACTGCGCGCACTCACACAAAGATATTGAAAGATCATTTGAATAATTCCTGCCCTAGTCTTAAAGGCAGCCATTTCTCTGGGAGCCCATGTTCCTTCTGTAGAAGGACAGTAACAGATCCACGATCTGAGCATCAGGGTTGCTTGGTGCTAGGTTGTCAGCGCTTCTGGACTCTCTTTAGCTGTCTGAGAAAGAAAATATGCTCACCCATGTACTTACACCATAGCTGTTACTTCTTTGATAAATACCCACATCATTTATATTAAGCTAAGCAGGGAAGAACTCTGATGGTTCCAATCCTAATTTATTATGCTGTCAGTTATTTTAGACTCCTCTCCACACCTAGATTTTTGTTCCGACAATGATAAACCTGCCGTTCACCATCTGTCGTCGACTTAACTCATTGCTCAAGTGTCATATGCATGTACAGTGACTTCAGAAACAGTTACCCTCTCTGGAAGCAGGCCTACCTGGAGAAGTGCTTTAAAAGCATTGCCTCTTATTCTTTTCTTACATGCTCCATCCACTTCTGACATCGCCGTGCTTTACATAGCTTCATCTCATAGTTTACATTCCTATGTTCTGTCTTCTCCTCCTGCGTAAGCTTTTTTTCTCTCTTTCAAATTTACATTAAAGCAAACTACATTCTCCGTGCTATTCGAATGGTTCGGTGAGTTTCACCAAGAGAACAGCTCTCTCTAGCCATGATTTCGGATGACTTTATGTCATTAACCTGATGCACCCAATGCTTCACATACTCAGCAATCCCTTGCCCTATACCACAGATGCTAATTTGAACAACTTCTGATCCTTTCCTGTCAGTACAGTTTTGTCTCTTCCAGGCAATGCTGTAATTAGAATCGTACAGCATGAGACCCTTTCAGCCTGCCTTACTCTCAGTTTGTTTCTACATGAAGTATGCAGCTAAGAGTTCTCTAAGTCTTTTCTTTTGACCTGAATAGAACGTTTCTCATTACAGCTAGATGATGCCCAGCTGTATGGATGTGCCACTGACGACCCATTCACTCACTGAAAGACATCTTGGCTCTCTTCTGTTTGACGCTATCGTGGAAAAGGCCACTCCAAACATTAATAAAAAAAATCAGCATAGCACTGTTCTATGGACTGGAGAAACCCACTTTAACTCTTTGCAATTAACCCTGATCCCCTGCCTAGCCCTGGCCAATTTTGACATTTTTATGAATTTTATGTACATATAATCTTCACAGTTCTGTGTGTGTGGCTTCTTTTTCCTCAGCCTTTTATGACGACCATCCATGTTGTTTTATACATAGTTCCTTTTTACTACCGTGTGGCATCTATAAGAACTTGGCACCAATCGTGCATTTACCGGTCAGTGGGCAAGTGGATCATTGCTTCCTTGGACTATTCGTTTCTTGTCTCATTGCTGTGACTAAACAACCGACTAGAACAACTTAACAGAGGGAGGGTTTAATGTCTCATGCTCAGGGGTGCAGCCCATCACGGTGGGGAAGGCGTGACAGCAGTAGCCTGGAGAAGCTGGCCACTTTGCGGCCAGAGAGCAGAGAGCAACAAATGTTAGTACCACTTTTCTTAATTTTTTTTGTCTATCAGTTAGAGTGGGTCTTCCCATGTCAGTGAACCTATCTATGCAGTCCTCATAGACACTCACAGAGGCAAACTTCATCCCGACAATCCCTCACGGATGTGCTGAGACGCCCATCTCCTATGTGATTTTCTAGACCCTGTGAAGCTGACAGTCAACACAAACCATCATAACTATCGTGACCAATGCTAGTACAACCACTCACATGTCAGCTCGTGTGTGGACACATCCTCTCATTCCTCTGTAGGTACCTACAGAGCTGGAATTGCTGGCCCAGGATAAACTTGCACACAGTGGTTGATAACTGGCTGTAGGCTGCCACATAAAGACACAGCTATAGGTTGGATTCTTATTAGTGATGAAGAATATCTTTTGCATCGTCGGAAAGATCAAATAGGAAATAGAAGAGGAGGACTGAGAAGAGAGTCAGATCATTGGCTTTAATGTGTTTGAGTGTTTGAGTGTGGTAGGGGGTTATTAATGATAGTAGTAGTGGTTGCCTATTTGTCCCTAATTAGGTCTTTTGAAATAATCTAAGGATCCTTGCCTATTCAGGCCAAGAAGCTACATCCTCTTTGGGCATGGATTAGCACCAATACCCATCATTTTTCAACAGTTTCCAGGAAGGGAGTTCAAACTGATGATAAAATCTAGAAAGAACTAGAGTTAGATGGGAAAAACGTCCTTGTGTATGTAGCTAAGGAATATCCATGGAAGAGGAATTGTCCAAATGTGGATTAGTCTACCTGTATATCCAGCTACATATATCCACAGCTACTTCTATGTATGTGTTTATATGGATGGAGCCGTCTTGCTCTGGGCCAAATGACAGTTCTTTCTTCAGACTAAAGCTCCCCACTCAGCATTGATCCCACCAAAGAACACAGACTTTGTTGCATCAGTAAAGAGTTTAAGAGCTATGCTGGCCTGGGCAGGAGTGAGAGAAACACACAAGAAGAAAACAAAAACTGAACTTTAAACATTGCAATCTTGAGGCACTGGGTAGCTGGTAAATGTCACAAGTGACACGGTGTTATTTCACTCTAATGCTTTCCCGGAGACGTCATCCTCCTTTGAGTCTTCAAAGGGATTTAATTTTGATCTTTTAGAAATGTTCTTTTCTTCTGAAAAGAAAAATTTGTCATGGAAACAGAAGCAAATGTAAAATTGTGTGGGCATTAACAGTTCCCCAGACTAGTTAGAATTCTCAAGCTTCGTTCTTGCTTTCTGTGCTGGTGCCAAGGAGTCCAAGGGCAGGGGCAAGAATGGAGGACCATTTAGGAATGTCTAGAATACCCCCAACCGGTAATTCCAGCAGGTTTGTACCGCATGGAGAAAGACTAAGAGTAAGACACAGACATATATCTTGCATAACGCATGAGATCTACATACTTGTACATTCACCTACATACATGTACATATACACTCATCTACACATGTATTGTATGTCTATACTCATACATACAAGTTTTTTTATTGGAGAAATATTGAAACTTAGATTCGAATAATCTAAATGGAGGCTTATTCTCCCCCTTCTACTATAGTTTAGATGTGGCTTATTCCCATCAACATTTCCATTTACCTGTAGATGTTACCAGATTGGCAGTCGTGGTGGTGGGATAAACCAGTGCTGGCAAAATGCACATGCATTGGGAATGACAAACCTTTCGTTCATAACAGTCTGTGATCACAGTGTGAGCAGAATCTGGAAGAAAACTACCCAGGACTGCCCTCTGAGAATGTTCTAGACTTGTTTTATGAGCCAAAACTAAGCATCTTTACTTCATGATGTATGCAGCCTTAGTATCTCATCATAACAACAGAAATTGGACTAATACTGAAGAAATCATATTTATTGGGGACCCTCAGTTTTTTCTCTTTATTGTCCCCCCTCTCCCTTCCGGTGGCCACAGCCTTCTTCAAGGATAGTTCAGCAGCTAGCCATCCTGAGTGGTTCAACTGGCCTGGGCGTGCAGAGACAGAGGGGACATTTCTCCAAAGCAGTTGCCTCGTCTCTCTTCCCCACTTCAGGTCCATGCTCATAGTCATGCAAAATATATTGGCTTTTACTCTAATTTCCCAAACTCAGCTGGAAAATATGATTATAAATGTCTTTCCCTTTCTTGAGATTATATACAGGGCTATCTGAGAAAGTCAGAAGTTAAGCTGACCTCCTCGGGGGAGCGGAAGACCTCTGAATTCCCTGTAGGGTAACAAAATGTATTAAATGGGAGATGGTTCAGACCAGCATCTTAATTTTGCAGACGAGAAGACCGAACCCTGGCGCAGCTTGAAGGTTCTCCGTCTCACAGCTGGCCTGCGCCCAGCTGGGGCGTTTGTTTCTTTCTCTTCTGTTATACTTCCTCCTTGAAGAGGTGGTGAAAAGTATCTGATACTTCTACTCCTATTGCTGGCATTTCTTTGGGAACCATGCAATCGTAGGCGTTGGATGATGGACAGACGTAACACCTCTTGTTAGTTACTTACTCTCACACCCATTTTAGACAGCAGAGAACCGAAGGATGGAGTAATGACACCCACAATAGCAACAGCACTGCTTGGGATGGGCTTCTCACAGGGCAAGCTCTCAGTACAGGCAGGTATCTGAGGAATGAATGGGAGTCGCAGGGAAGGAGCGTCAGTTCCTTCCCTCAGGTGGCATGGCCGCTCCTGTCAAGCACAGGGCATAGTGTAGTATCTGCCCCCCCACCAAGTCCCCCTACTAAAAAATGCATACACTCAGACCAAAACCAAGCAAGGTTCCTGCATGCTGTCGTTTTTTGTTTGTTTTGTTATTGTTTTGGTTTCCTGGGTTTTGTTTTATTTTGTTGTTGTTTTTGTTGTTGTTGGCGGCGGTGGTGGTTTTTTTTTGTTTTTTATTTTTTTGTTTGTTTTTTTGTTTGTTTGTTTGTTTGCCTAGTCTCTTTAAACTTCTCTGAATTTCTTCTGCGGCTCTTCATTCCTGCCCAAGGAGGATGTTTTATTCTCAGGATTCTTGTTTTCCCCAAATCCTTTTTAAAGTTCCTCCCAGTATTATTCAGTGCATAGGACTGAACGCAAGGAATGGATGGTAATGCCTTCCACACTCAACGGCTCCCTTACTTTCTGGGGAGGCTGTGGGCGGACAGCCTTGGCCAGGAATCAGGACGTAGCCATGCCAGAGCCTGGCTCCTTCTCTGGAAACGCAGAGGGAGCACACAGGATTTTAGGAGAGCCCGTTACAGGCAGTGCCTAGCAATGATGAAGTGTTTTCAAGACCAGCGTCTCGGATCACTCGTTCACGGTTGGCCTAGAAATGAATCATTTACCTTAGGCTTGGGTCTTAAGAAAAATACGAAGCAAAAGCAACGCTTGGGTGCTTTGTTTTCACGGTTCTCATGGTTCTCTTTACATCAGAAAAACGAGAGGAGGGAGGGAGGGCATGGCAGGCCTCAGTGGGACTGGCAATCCAACACTAGTTTCCTTTCTTTGTTGGTAACATTTTCCTAGCTGCATCCACTTGCATTTTATGACTCAATTTACTGTGTTTAAAATTACACCACATTCTTCCCGCAATGCTTAGGTCAACTATACGTACTGTGTATACAGTGGGAAATTCTTCCTCACAGTTCTGGAGAATGCTATGGACTTTGTATTTGTGTCCTTGTTGCCATGGTGACCAGAAAAGGTTGAGCCAGGGCCTCAGAGAGCGGAATGGCTAGGCAAATAGATATGACTCGGTGTGCGCCTCGAGATGTGATGTGGATGAAAACGTCCCTCAACCGCTGTCATAAAATTCACTTTTCACTTCTCTCCTGTGGGTTATCGCCTGACATTCATATTCTCTAAACAATCTCGCTCCACGTGGTCCTTCCTCTGGAAGGTACAGCCTCGTGGCCATTTCTCTCCGATGAAGCTAGCCTCTGCTAATCCAGGAGGAAGGCTCTATATCCACATATGAAGAAGACACACTGATGAGACTATCAACAAAGCGAGCTATCTCCTTGAAGCCCTCCGGTTTAAATCCATTTAGATGAGAATAATAAAGCATTCCCCCTGTTTGCTTAAGAGGTTGCTAAATAAACTCTGACAATGCTTAACGACACCGATGGGTTAAACATTCACCAGCGGTGAGCATACAGGCTCTTCTTTATGTTGGCGATGGTCCCCGGCTTCCCAACTCAATATTTCCTTATATACTTTAGCTGCCCCTTGAGTTGAACTGAAAGGGCTTGTCTTCCAAAGTAACTTTGGATACAGATAGAGAATGTCACACTTGCTGGGCCCAGTCACGGCAAGGAGAAAAGAGCATTTCCTACCCCCATCTTTTCTATTTCTAGTTTCAGGTGGTAAAGTAGGCTGGGGGGAGCACCTTTGCTAAGGATCTGTCCTCTCTGCCCATTGCACACGAGGAGGAACAGTATTTCCAGGCCCTTTAAATCACAGTTGAACTTTTAACTTCCAACCTAGTACCTAAGGTTTCCACAATCTTGTGTTTGTTTGTTTTTTCAATATATTTCATGTAGCCAATATAATGGTCATTAAGTCACATGACTATATTTAAGTGTTTATTTCCTGTTCCTAATATAATTTCATACTTAATACATTGGAGAAGCAAAAAAATATTTGAGTTTCTATCCTGGCCCCTGTTCTGCCATCTGGTGGAGAAATGAGGAAGTGGTGGGATTAAATAATAGACTAAGTAGTTTTATCTTTATGGAAGCCATAAGTGCATCTCTCAGCAAGTGTTTAGGGGGTGTTATTCATCAAACGGTGCCCACAATGGCACACAATCAAACGTCGTACTCTAGGGAATAACCGAATCCAGTCTGTTCCTAGGAAGACTGACTATGGATTGAAAGCCTCTTGGCTGGCTTAACAGAACAGTCAGTAAAATGCTTGCCTTGCAAAGAGTGCCCTGACTCTAATACCTAGAACCCATTAAAAAGATAAGCTGGGCATAGTGTCTTAGAAGCCTAGCAGTGTGGGGGAAGAGGGACAAGTGGCTCTCTGAGGCTCAGTGACCAGCCAGCCTAGCATACTTGGTGTGTTCCAGGCCAGAAAGACATCCTATATCATCAAAACCAAAAAATAAAAACCCCTTGTATTTGGTAAAGGCGGATGGTGCCTGGGTAACAACTCCCCAGATTGTCCTCGGGTTTCCACATATAACCTCGCACACACTCTGTCTGCATACATCATAACACCAACAGACATAACGCAGAAAGAGAGAGAGAAAAAGCTTCCAACATTAGAGCTACAAAAGGGCGACTTTCACTCATTTTAGTAGGGGTCTAATGATATTGCACCCCTGACTACAGATGCTTTTCTAAGCAATGAGAGAGAGAGAGAGGGGAGAGAGAGAGAGAGAGAGGGGAGAGGACAAGAACAAGGGGAGATAATATTTTGCATAACGAAGAGAAAAAATTAAGCACGTTAGTATTTCTTAAACCATTGTAAAGTCTGTCTCTCTCTCTCTCCCTCCCTTCCCCTCCCTCCCTCTATCCCTCCCCCTCCCTTCCTCCTTCCCCTCTCTCCTAGACTTAGGATCTTGGACATGCTCATTGAGCATTCTACAACTAAAAGACCTCTTTATGAGAAAATTATCCCAGAGTACACCTCCATTTTATCAATTTTATTATTGTGTGATATGTAATATCCAAACTGTTACCAGTTTGGGGAAAGTGGTGACCCTTCTCAAGTGAGCTTGAATAAGCTTGATGAATCCATGGGCAACCAAATCTGAATTCCCATCTCCTTCCCAAACTCATAAAACAGAGACAGCTGGAAGTTCATCCAGGCAACGTCATGGCTGCTAGCTATCTCTTATATTCTGCGAGTGTTCTGTATGCAGAGTGAGTTTGCCTGAAAACATTACAGGGCAAAGGACATGCTATTTGTGTTAAGAATAATTCAGAACTCTTGGTTTGGCCCATTGCCACATGCCCTTTGATTTCACATAGATATTGAAATCTGATGAAGATACATCGTCAAATTCCAGAATCTTTACTCATGGACAGTAAAAAAAGAAAGTGGTGCTATAGCTGGTACACTCCGATGGGGCCCTTGAGATTCCACGCCTGCTTCCTGACTCCTCCACTTGCCACCCTCTTGGCCATAGCTGGAGTACACACTCGGTCAGAAATAACCGAGGCTTAAAGTGGGGGTGGGAACTCCGTGTTTAACATTGCTGATTACAATAATCAATGGGATATTTTGACTACCTTGATATGGGATGCTTTTCTAAACAACATGAAAATTTCTGTTGGCCAAAAATAGTCTTTAAAATTATAGCCTCTGGGCTTTGTAGTGGTTTCTCTGCACCATTTCCCTCAACCCCCCCATGCCCTCCCCCAGATTCTCAGCCACTGTGGCAATGTGAAAAGCCAATGTGTTTTCTTAGTTGACTCCATAAAAAGTGTGTTGTTTTGCTTTTTGTTTTTTTCTTTTTTGTTGTTGTTGAGTGTCCACAAGGGACCTCAAGCAGTATTTTGCCCATAAGTGATATGCTTTGATCTTCCATCAAAGCAGCCTGAAGCCGCTAGGCATTTCTTAATAATTGGATAAACTCTTTTCTTTTATTGAAGTTGATAATATAGTAATTAAAATATTCCTAAATAATGGCATAACACTTGAGAGATGAAGAATTACAAATGAGTGGAATCCAAACCCATCTGTAGTAGCACACACTGAGAGATAGGAACCCAAACAATAGCTTTTGTAAAGGAAACAAAGTATCCTGTCCCTGTTCCCAGTTTAATAAATAAAACATCAAAATCATTCCTTAGAAATCTGCTCAACAGCAAAATGGGACTGTGGGTCACAGCTGGTGACATAGGGTGTTTGACCTTTAGTGCCAGGGCTCAGGGATTATGCTGGTGATAGACATAGGGGTAACAAAAGGCTGGACAACATGAACACAAGCAAAAAATAATGTGCACATTTATTGGGCCAAATTTACCAGCTCTAAGCTAAGAATGAATGTATGCATAGATAGTTAGATATAGATATAGATATAGATATAGATATAGATATAGATATAGATACACACACATACTCACACACATTCCTTGGGTAAGCAGTGATTTCATTTGAAAGATGCAATAGTTTGAGGTAATCAATAGAGGGAGTTATAATGTGTTGAGTTCAAAATACCTCTGAAAAATTGGGATGGATTATGCAAACTTATGAATGTAGAATGATTAATCTTGATTGCAAACATAAAGGATTTTAGAATGAGGAATGAGACAAACCTCTGAGTGTGCTTATAAGAGTATTTCCTGGGAGGTTTAACTGAGTTAGAAAGACTCAGCTGGAACGGAGAAGTACCATTTCACTAGCACTGGGCTTGACTGTTTATAAAGGAGAAAGCCAGTTGGGTACCAGTCTGCATCAACTTCCTAGCTGCAGATGCAGTGTAACCAGTCACCTAAATCCCCTGCCTCTTGACCCTGGGTATCCTCAGACCGTAATCTAAAATAAAACCTTCCTTCTCTAAGGTTCCTTTCTCAGATATTTTGACACAACAATGGGAAGAGTAAACCTTCTCATGAATCCAGAACTAATTAGCAACCAACCTAATATCCTATGATGGCTTTACTAATTGAAGTTTTGCTTCCTCTGTTAGACACTTTGCATTATTCAAGCCACAGACATAGTAGCACATTTGTCAGTAACCAGTGAGAAGGGTAGAGGCTAGGATTCAGACACTTTCACCAGAAAATGTCTATTGAAGGCTGACTTCTTTTCAGACACTGATTTAAGGGGCAAATGATGGGCAAACAGAGCTCTGGCACATGGATCTATCAGATCAAGAAGGGGACAGAAGACATACAAATCACTGGTGATTGTTCACACTAAGTAGTACTTTAAAAGAACAAAACCCCACATTCATGAGTCCCATTGCAAAGGACTATTATTGTCATCTTTAGATTGGGAAGCAGGGAGATGAAAGGAATATACAAATGTCTTAGTTAGAGACAGGGAAAGATGTTAGAAAGGGGAGACTAAATATGTTCAGAAAGGGTCTGATAACTAGAAGCAAGACTAGTGGGGTGGGGCATGGGGGAGTAGGGGGAAATTTAACATGCCACAGGATAGCTAATACAAATAAAACTGAGACTACTTTAGGACAAAAGTCTTTACCAATCAACTGAGCAAAGCAGAAAGAGCTTGGCCAAGGGCTATGTGATGGTTAATTGTCAACTTGACCCAATGTATAATCAATCACCTGAGAATCGAATCTCAAGGAGGGATTTGTCTAGATCAGGGTGGCCTGTGGACTGTCTGTGGGAGAATTACCTTGATTACAATTTCAGTGATGCAGTAAGACCTGGACCACTGTGGGCATCGCCATTCCCTAGGAAGGATTTCTTTGAGCTATATAAGACTAGAGGAAGCTGAGCACTACTAGACTTTCATGCATTTGTTTCCCTCTGCTCTTGACTGAGGATGTCATGTGACAAGCTGCTTCAAGTTCCTGCCTCTTTGACTTCCCCACAAAAATGGGCTGGAACCCAGAATTACAAGTTAACATCAACGTCTTTTCTCTAAATTAGTTTAAAAAAAAAAACTATCAGGGCATTTTATCTCAACAATAGAAATAAAGCTGATAAGTCCAATCTCTATGACCCCAGATGGGTTAGTATCTATTGGCTCTTCTTGCTCAGCCTATGGAGCTGGAGTAGACCTTCAGGAACATTCTAACTCTCAATACATATCATATTTTCATTCTAGATAGCACATCGTACCATCAGGTGCTTAATAAATGTCCAATAGAAGAATTACAGTATCAGATAAGTAAGAGAAGACCCAGAACATGACGATCCTTAAGATGCTTTCTGGATGTTGCATGTATTTCAGGAAGTGAATTATAGGAAATATTACTTGCTACTTGAAAATTCCAACTGGAAATTCCATTACTGGCTAAAAGTCAATAATTTTTAAATAATATGTTGAACATAGTGGTATACACTTGTGACCCCAACATTCAAGGGCTGAGTCATAGCGATTGGGAGCCAGTCTGAATGGCTAGTCAGTTCTCCACGAGTGAATTCTAGATCAGCCTTGACTATGGAGCAAGACTTTCAAATCTCACCCTCCAAACATTTTTCTTTAAAGGTGTTGGGGGTGGGTGTTCTTCTGATGTGCACTTTGTGCAAACAATGTCCACAGAGGCCGCAAGAAGCTGGTGGCTCCTCCAGAAGTAGTGACAATGCAGTAGTGGGCTCTGAGAACTAGACTCAGATCCTTTATTAGAGTAGTAAGTGCGTTTAACCCCTGAGCCATCTCTTCAACTCCCCCAAAATACTTTTTTGAAACACTCTTTCTCCAAAAATATTCAACATCTTATCAAGAGGAATCATTGTTGTATTAAATCAGGTACCTAGGCATCAGTGAGGTTGAAATTTCCCACCCACACCATTGCATCTTTCTTTCTGATTCCTGAGTAGTTTCGTGAACATTCCTAAAACCACTTTCTGCATCTTCTCCTGACTCAGCTCAGCTCACATGAATTTCTGGTTTCTGAGTCAGGAAGCAGACACAAGTCAGAAGCTAACTCATACCTGCCAAACAGAAGGAATGCAAAACCTTCTGGTACATGGCTTCAAACAGCCAGGTCTGTGCTTTACAATGCAGCGGCTCAAGCAACATTAATACAGTTTTGTTCCCTATCTTTTATTTTCTGCTATGCATTGGCTTAGTAATCAGAGATCCTTCTCTTCTTAGGAAGGAAGGTTGACTTGAAACTAAAAAGCTACACCTTTCATTTTTGGAAAAAAAAAGAAAAGAATCTGGATTTACCTGACTGTCTCTGAATTTCATCAGAGATACATGGTGCTGCTTGCATACATGCTCATCTGGACCAATCACATGTGAACCAGGAGTAGGGGACTGTGGTGTGGGTTGAGGTCATATGTCCATTCTCACATGGATAGATGGGCCAGGCACTAGAAGACTGATTCTTTTTCAAGAAACACACACACACACACACACACACACACACACACACATATACACACACACACACACGCATGAACACACATCATATACACACAAACACACATATATGCACATTCATACACACAAACACACACATATGCACACATATACCCAAACACACACATACAAACACATATACACAGAGTCACATATACACATAGACACACACAGACACACAAACATATACATACACCTACATATACCTATACACAGACACACACTATACACACACCTACACACACAGAGACACACAGACACACACAGAGAGAGACACACACACAAACACCTACACACACATACACAGAGATACACACAGATACCCATAGACACAGGCACACACATGTGCACATGCACATGCTGGACATACCTCCTGTTGTCTCAGTTCATGTTCTTAACCATGAGAATAATTTTCTTAAATACCAATCACCATTTTCTTTCCCCACTTAAGAGCCTTAGGTATCTCTCATTGGCCCACAAAACAAAATGCAATTTCATTCAGTCTGGCCCCAGCCTTCCTCTCTTGTCTTCTCACAAGATAGCTAGAGAAAACTCCAGGTAGTCTGGATTACAGCCTCCTAAACATACAAGATCATCTCATGCTTCCAAACTATATCACATTGAGCCTTTCTCTCTCTCTCCTTCCCTCCCTCCCACCTCATCCCCAATTCCCTCAAAGTCTAGTCTCTCTCCTCTAGACAGCCTTGCTGGTATCCTTTAAGAAAGATGTATCAAGACCTCGCTTATACACACCTACCAGAGCTCATCTGAAAGCCCAGTGGCTCCTAGAGAAGACAGATGAAGCCTTAGTCAACCTTAATCTCTGTGTTTCTAGTAATGGTCTGCAGATAGGGAGTGCCTCTCAGAGAGGCTAAAAGGAAAATATAAGAAAAATAGATATTCCTCAGAATTGTCCCAGATAGTGAATACATTTTGAAAAGTATATTCTAAGCGAATGTTCTAGTTTCTCCATCCCTGGTTTGCTCCCTAAATCAAGTTGTGATTCATGGTGAGAATTCCAGGCTCCATCGCAGTTAAGTCATGCGAGGGACACAGGAAGAGGGGGCCGGAAGGTCACCTTCTTTGGTATGATCTCCCCATGCCAGGGAGAGCTGGGTGGCAGGTGTGTTTGAAGCATTGGGCATAGCGATGTGCTGTGGCTGCCAGGCTCTGGCTTCTCTCCAACTGGGCAGTCATATGGTGCAAGGAGTGAATTGGGGACTTGGAAAGGTGACCTGATTCTCAGCCTGGGGCACTTGCCGTCTAGGTCTGAGTGTGTTTTAATTAGACCTGGACACAGGAGCCCCCAGTCAGACACAACTGAAGTCCCCAGTGGACTGTTGCAGCCGCTGTTAAGATTTGTCTGAGCCTCTGGTTATCTCAGGAGCCTGACATCACACTGATCGTTAAGCAGAGAGCCAAGGAGCAGCTGGACGTTACCATGGCAACCTGCTTGGGTTGCAGTTGGAGCTCGGGAACAAGAGCGTTTTATCATGGGTCATTAAGGGCGAAAGGCTTCATTTACATTATTTCCTGTAAAAATCCCATTATTTCAGGTGTCACACTCCATCTCCCCTACATGGCTTTACTAGAAAAAGGAAGAAAGGAAAGGAAAGGAAAACCAGAGATGTGCATTCTTTGACGAAGCGACCGTGTAACAGGCTTTAGGTAAATGGAGCCACACAGTGTTCTGTAGATGAGAAAAGTATTTTGCCACAGGGAGATTGGGTAAAAAGCTGCCTGGGGTTCTCTGAAGGCAGAGAATGCTTGCTCTATAAAGTGAAGCCTGTTATTTTTTTTCCACTGTTCATTCCCCTTGGCTGAGTCATGCCTTTTGACTGATACTGATAAGACCTCTCAGGCTCTTGGATCTGCTGAATAAGTGTGACCAGCCTGGCCTTCCTGCTGGCCTCCCCCAGCACTGTCCCAGTATCTTTTCCCAGAGCAGCCAAATGCAAGACATGGTAGATTCTGTGAACATTTAGGCACTAACGCTCTGAGAGGCTGTGAGCATTTCTTTTGTAAATTCATCCTTGAGGGTAAAGAAACCAGATCAAGCCCAGCTAGTGTCTTACTGATAACTTGGACTTCTGGCCAACATCCCATACCACACAGAATGGGTAAATGTTCAAGGCTAAGGGTATTTAAGAAAGGGACCAAGAAGTTCATCCATCCACTCCTGGCTCCACCCACTGCCTATAATAAAGGGTATACATTCCACAAGAACAATACCACAAAGGCCAGATAATATGCCCAAACCTCCAAGCCCATGTGACCTAAGGGAGTTATTTTCATCCTTTCTGAACGTTCATAAGCCTCATCATGATTGACCTGTTTCTTGGGTGTTCTGCTCCTCGAGGTAACAACTAAGAACTAGAGATAATGAAGCCATGGCCTAATCCTTAAGCTCCTGGAGTTAATTTAGTACTGTGTGGAGAATGTGAAATGTTTCCATGTGCAGAAAACCCATTGTTGACCCACAGAGCAACAATGGCCATACCCTCAAGTCAGTTCACAATTTCATGGCATTGGTACCTATCTACAGCAACAGATGACCCAAAGCAGAGCAGTGGTCACCCAGTGGCGATTGTCAGTGCTTTGTGTGGAATGAAAATACTACAGATTTGCAGGATTGGGTTCTTAGTTAAGCAAGTGAAAATTTGTCTTGACCTGCCTTGTCACCAGAACTGCTGGTATTCAATGTAGATTTTTGGGTCAAATCCTAGTCTTTCATTATGGCATCGTGGATACGAAGTGTGACCTTATTTGTCAGGATTGTGGCAGAGGTAACCTTAATAGGAGACAGGGGAATTAATGTACTCTGCACAATATTCTTGGTTTCATGCTGTGACAGAGGGACAGAAAGCAAAGTACAGATGTTTGTGAGCTGACATTAGGATCATGCACCCTTTGTAGCCCACAGGATACATGGCGGGTCATGACAGGTACTTTTACAAATCTCTTGTCTGGCCTCAGTAAAAGAGATCAGGGTGGGTGTGACTCAGAAAATGAGGCTATGCCTGAATTGCAAACGACTGGATATGTAGACACACACACACACACACACACACACACACACACACTGCAGAAGGGAGTGTGCCTTTAACTGGTAGGTTTGTGAAGCAGTTGCCTCTAGCTAGAAGAGGTGCCTCGATGATCTATGTGTCAAATGCCCCCTCTAAAGTATATTCCAAGCTGGGAACTCCCCTAGTTTAGGAGGCAAAACTTCCAGATGCCTAATTGAATGTATGTATATCTAATTAGAGTTAAGGAAGCAAAGCTCTAAGGACTGGGTTTTCTGGGCAATTCCCAACAGCAGGATTAAAAGCTAGAACTTAATCACAAACGATGGCCCTACATGTTTCCCTTCAGCTTTCATGTGTGGATATTTAACTCTCAGAAGGTCTCACAAATAAAGGGCTGTTTCGGTTAAAGACAGCTGAGTACAAATGATGGAGATGAAATTAATCCTTTGTGACCTACATTCTACAGTTTGCTATCTAAAGCACGCTGAGATCGTTGGTATTTTAGCAGAAAGTCTGTGATCAAATGTGCATGTTAGGTGTTATAAACAGAACATACACCAATCAGCCTAAAGAATGGTTCTATATTGGATACAGTGCAGCTAATAAGGAAAGAAAAGAACAAACAAAAACAGCAGGAGACCCAAGTAAATGAAACGAAAGTAAATGTGATTTCTAAACATGCCTTTCCATTGTAAATAGTGAAATTATTACAGTGAGATGCATTACCAAAAATAACGATGGATTAATTTTACAGTGGCTTTTGCAAAATGAACCAATTTAATCAACTTCTCTATTATATTCTAAAAGAACTAGGGATGTGGACAGTCTTGAAGGAAATTACTCTCTTTCACATTACTTTTCTATGTTAATTATGAAGAAAGTCATCTAAAACTTCCCCAGCTCTGCCTGGCTCGTCCAAAAGTTTGAAAATTGCAGTTCTCTTTTAGTGCTGAGCTTACAAAAAATGCTATTTGAACATGAAAAGTTCAGTTATTCAATCTTTTTTGGAACAGACCCTTGCTTCTCTCTTTTAAAAGAAGGGGAGGTTCAATGGTCCAGAGTCTGAGTCCCTAGAGCCCAAGTGAAAAGCTTGATGCAGCATCCTCTGCAATCCCATTGTTCTTGTGCTGAGAAGGAGGCAGAGATGGAGATGCAGCATCCTCTGTAATTCCATTGTTCTTGTGCTGAGATGGAGGCAGAGATGGAGAATTCATGGAATCTCGTGGGTCAGCAAGCCTGGCATATATAGCCAGGAGCAACAGAGAACACATCTCAAATGAGGACGAAGGTGAGGACCGAAGCTTGAGATGATCCACAGACCTCCACATGCATGCTGTGTTATTTGTATAAGCCTACACGTGCACACGCACACACATCCAAATATCTTATACACGTACAATCAATACACAGTGCACAGAATTCTTCTTTAAATAATAATCATAAAAGAAGCTGTGTCTACTTGTAAAAGTAAATTTAAATGACCACAGAAGTCTCGTTTGATATGTCTTTCCACACTGCCTTACCTCAAAACTTCTGATACTGTATCTCTGTTTAATACACGCGACCAAATAGTGTGTCCAGAGACATTCTGTTTCCTGAGTGGAAAGGCCTTTTATTATTAGCCTGGATTAAATGGTGAGAAGCATCAGAAGTGTCCTTTTTATGTGAAATCTGTACAGGATAATTAAGACTCGCTATAGTTGAGCCTGGGGAGATGTTAAGTGCAACATTCTCCAGAGATGATTGACAGAAAGATCTGTAGTTAAAACTCCATAGGCCATCAGTGTGGAGGAGCAATGCACATGGTTCTCAGAGAGCCTGAGTCTTGGGGATGTTAAAGGTCATAATCTAAGGACTTTCTCCTGCACCTTTGGCGGGCACTCTGGAGCTAACACACTATCTGCAAAGCCCAAAGGGAAGCGCTAAGTCAATGTATCGGATGTGGTATTAATCCAAGCTGTCTATCCTCTCTCCCTCTCCTTTCCTGTCTTTTAATCTCCCTCTTTATCTCTCTCCCTCCCCTCCTCCTCTTTATTTTCCTTCATTTATTTTCTTTATTTTTTTCTTGCAGCGTTATACATCAAATGCAGAGCCTTACATATACCAAGCAAGAGCTCCATACCTCATTCTTGGAAAGCAACCTTAAGCTAATCATGCTCATTAGTTACAGGCACAGCAACTGCACGCGTCTGAGGGCTACCTCTCCATTCTTTCCCTTGGTGTTCATCTCCAATCCCATTATTTCCCCTTCTCTAGTGTAAAAATATATAACGTTTGCCTTATCTCTCTGAGTCTTCCATGTGGACATGGTCCTTATGTGTGCTCAAAAAAAGCCTGTACATCTGTGGGGGACAATGCTTACGTTAGATCATCGCTGGATTGTGTGGGAAGTAATGAAGTGTCAGAAGCCACCTGTGTCTGTCCAAGTGAGCAGACACATAAATGATGGTTCATGCACTGGTTGACGTGGATGAAACTATCATATAGTAGCACAAAAATGTATGAAATAAACTAAGATCTAGGGCATAATGCTATTTCTGCAAAACTTTCAAATCGCAGACTTAGGGCATTGCTAAATCTCTCTCAAGATGCATTTTTCAGCTCTCAGTTTTTAGCATATGCAAGATGTATGCAGTTGATTAAAAACAGAAGGAAGAGAGATGGGAAGGGGGTAAAGGGAAAGATAGAGTTGCCTGTAGGGCTGGAGGTTTATTAATAGTTCCATGGGAGAGGACTTGGTTTGCATGTCCAGTGCTCTGAGCTGAATCCTCAGTCAGCCAATCAATAAAAGGAAACCTAAAATGTTTTTTTCTGTGACTATTATGTATTGATTATGTCCGACATAATGCCTAGTTTATTCATTATCTTTCTCCAAACACAGCCACATGTAAAGTAGATGCTGCCATTTTCCCAAGGCTCACAAAAGATGACAAGTGTTCTCTAAGAGCTCAGTGCTGGAAAGTGACAGAGCCAGCCTATACATGTAGAAAGACTGGACCAAGTTATGACATCTTCCATCTCTGGGGAATGCACTTATCTCTGGATATCTCACTGGGAATGGCCTCTTAGCCCATTCTCTCCATCATCCTTCTAGTCAGCTCTCAGCTGTTAAACATCTTTGCTTCCTGAGTGTCTAGAATTTGGGGAAGATTAACAGTAATGGATACATTCAGCATCCCAGAAATGTGTTTTTCTGGCTTGACCATTAGTATTTCATTAATTTTGTTGGCGTGGGTCAATCTCTAAGCAACCAATAAACCTAGATAAATTGTCAAAATTTTACTTGTGGGGATGAGACGGTGACAAAGTGGTTGTATGTGTGGTGGCTCCTTCACTAGACTATCACCGAAAACCCAGTAGACTCTATGGACTGTTCTCAATAGATCACTGAGATTCCAAGAGGATGTGTTGTATTTTTTTTTATAGAAAGTACAATATGATCTTCAAAGTACTAAACATACTAAACATACTAATTAGAAATAATAATCAATTAAAATTCCTTCCTGGAAATTTTATGAGATGTGCCAATTTAATAGAGAACAAATTAACACTCATAAAATGTTTTGGATATAAATAAAGATAATGGTTTTTTTAAGGGAGGGTTTATGGAGCCAGTTCATACTCCTGCCAGAGAGTTGGCTCTTTCTCTGTAATTGCTTAATGGAAATACGTTTTAAAAAGAATAAATTATTTTATTTTCTACTTATGTGTTTTCATACATATCCATGTTGGGGCTTGGCATATGAGTAGAGGCCAGAAGAGGGCATTGGATCACCTGAAGCTGGAGTTCCGGGCAGCTGTGAGTTCCCTGTATGGGTACCAGAAACAAACTCAGGTCCTCTGCAAGAACAGTCAGCACTCTTGACTGCTCAGACATCTCTTTATCCCTTTATTCCCTTTTAGAGAGTTCTCAAAGGGAAGGCACAAAGCTGCTAGACACAGGCAAGGAGGGTGCTGAGTGGAGCCACCCCGCTGAAATCACTGGATAAGAAATCTAATTGATGAGTTCCAGGACAGCCAGGGCTACAAAGAGAAACCCTGTCTCGAAAAAAAAAAAAAAAAAGAAATCTAATTGATATCTTTAATTTTTCTATTAAATATGTTCAGTTTGTGACCTAGAGAGGAGAAAGAAGTATGACATTCAATCAGGAGCTGTGATAAGAGTATTATCTACTGATAATATTATGTGAATCATTGGAAGTTAGGGAAGGGGTCTCCAGTGGGATGAGAGATAAGATATAATTTGTCAGAAATAGAAAAGGACTTGAATTGTAAGGGAAGAGGAGGGCACTTAATATTTTCTTTCTCTTGGAAATTGACTAGTGCCTGTTATAAAACAAATCTCTAGTTCCACTAAAATGAAGCTAATGAAAGCATTCTGCGTGGAATCCCTTTCAAAACTTCTTTATGTTTGTGGGCTATAAATATCTCTAACAATATCATTAAAGTCATGGGTTAGTCTTTTTCAAACTGCAATGTTTTGAACAGAAGTCAGAGAGCTTATCCAACCAAAGACCAACAACCAGATAAGAAAGATCAAATTGGTAGGGCATACACAGATTCCATCTACCTTGTTCCTATTTGTCTGACAAAGATTTTTACATTTTCCTCTTTTGAGCTTCCATATTAGATAGCCACTAATCAAGGTTCAATTTTGATGTAATTAGGATTTATTTAGTGAGTAAGAGCTGTCATTGAGTTCTGCATATTGCTGACAAAGATAGTAATGGCCTTCCCAGGAACCAAAGGATAGAGCCAAAGGTCATAAATATATATGGTCACAAGGAAGAAGTAGTGTTGCCTCATGCCGTGGGATAGAGGCAATATTAATCAGCTACCACACAGAGTGGTAGAGGGAAACAGAGCTCACTGACATTCCTCAGGCTCAGAAGAGGGTAAATCTAAGGAACACCCCAGCACTACAGATGACACTCAACTATAATATTCTCATCTAACCCTGTGACAGGTACACCATTACCGTTGAATGCAATCATGTCTTGGCAGCAAATAGGATTCTTATTTCCCAGGTGTACCGAATCAAATTGAGAACATTTATTAAGTGATACGATCAGTTCCTTGTTGTCTTGGGATGATCTAATGAGATGCATTTATCCATTACAAAAAACATTATGACTTCAAAGCTATTCACCTGAAGGTTTCTCGGCACATCACCCAGCCAAGGTTACAATGGAGACCCGAGATCAGCTGTGGCTTCATTTATCTAGTTCAGTCGCACATAATGAAGGATATTACTCTTCTAGTGGGGAACTTTTAGGTACCATGTGCAGATGGCATTATTGAAAACGTTAAGCTGAAAGCTAGTGAGAAGTCGGAGCATATTGTGAGGAGGCCTGAGATAGGAAATCAACCTGGATCTAACCCGTGGCTCTACCTCTTAAAACTGTATCATTGGCAGTGTCTCTGGGCATCATCTTTCTCCCATGTAAAAAGAAGATGAAATATTTATCTCTTAGACATTGTCTGAGTTCTCTCATGAGCTACTACAGAAAGTGTTTTTCAGCTTTACAAACACTTACATTTAAATTTTGTATTTTTGCACAGTATTATGTAGATAAGTTAAAAACTCGAATATTACTACAAACTCTCCAATAAAAGTGGAAACAGATTACTCATTTAGCTATTTCTATTACCCATATAGCCTTCCTCATAGGCAACCATTTTCTGTTTTGTTGCTGTTGATGATGATTATTTTGTACTTTATCTTACTTTTCATATTATGCCTGTATGATGTTTTTGCATTGACATTTTAATTACTTTTTTATTTTAATTTCTGTGGTTCAACACCTGACTTGGGAAAGTAACGATTTCCTGACATGTTAGCTGCAATGTTTAGTCTACAGTTGCTGGGCCGTGTGCTTGATCTCAGCAGCCCAGCAAGGGAAGGGTATGGGCAGAGACCAGACTTCATTTTGGGCCAGGCAAGGGACACATATATACACAATTATATGATAAATATCATAAATACCATGACATTTCTGGATGCAATGAGTTTTTTTTCTCTTCTCAAACATTGCTAAGCATTAGAAAGGGCCTTTCATTTGAATTCTTATTTCCTTTGCCCTGAGAAACCTTTCTTGTATTATCCCTGTGGTTATTTCTTGCTTTCTACTCCGTTTTCGAAAACCATGTCAACAGTTCTCCTGTTTTCATTCTGACTCCCATACTGACCACTTAGGAGAACCTAGTTCTTGCTAGGTTAGGTGACAGGCAGTCCCGAATGTTGTATGTGGCTACAAGGACCCAGCCACTGCCCATGCTTACTTAGCCAGGCAGAAGAAGTGTCCTTACCCCACCCTCTGCTTTCTTCCACTCTCCTTCTTTTTTGTCTCTTTCTGTCCAGCACCTTCTTCATCTGTTTGCGTCTACCGACCGTCTGTCCACTCTCTAAGTCTTCTCACCCTTTCCCTTGGAGGTTCACTTGTCAGGTTAGACACAGCTAGAGACCAAGGATCCTGCAGAGGGGCTGGGCTGGTTTGTGAGTGACAGGCCCCCGGCTCCAGTTCAGCTCTGCCAACTCTGGAGTCATTGTCCTTCCCATGACACAGGAGCTGAGAAGCTCTGGACACCAGGGCCACCAACTCTGAGCATTTTATCTAAACATCATGCAATATAAATTCTACTGAGAGGGCATGCTTGATTTTACATGGCATGTAAAAATGTCTTCTTTTCTTTACTTCGAGTGTGTGTATATCTCTGTGTGAGCTTGTGCCCTTGGAGGACAGAATCAGGTGTTGGGTCCCCTGGAGCCGAGTCATGGGCAGTTGTGAGATGCCTGCCATGGTTGACCCTCTATGGATGCAATGACTTTACTCCTGGAGACATAAGGACCATAAGGACTCCTAAGTCTGTCTGGTTCTTAGGTCTGTAAGGGGAGGGGGGGACTGATCTCCCATGGTGCTTCTTCAGACACTTACTGAACAAACTCAAATGGTCCTGAAACTTGTAAGCTTTTCAAAGTCTTCATACTTTTGGGTACCACCTGCTTTAGCAATGCTTCACCTGCTTTTAAATCTAGACATTTTCAAGTGGGCAAAGCTCTCCCAGAACTCCCTCTGTGCCTTGAGTCTTCACCCCTGTATAAGAGGGAGAAGGAGAGAGAGAGAGAGAGAGAGAGAGAGAGAGAGAGAGAGAGAGAGAGAGAGAGAGAGTCAGAGGGAGAGGAGGAGAGGGAGAGAAGGAGAGAGGGAGAGAGGGAGAGAAGGAGAGAGGGAGAGAAAGAGAGGAGTGTGTCAGCTTTTCCAGACATTCCCAGTCTAGCTTACTTTTCGGGGTACAAAGGACTCATGAAGTGCTCTCTGGAAGGCTATCCTAAGGACTGGACCCAGCAGGCGTCTCAGGGGTCACATAAACAGAAGTACTCGCATGGTCCTCCCAGGCTGCTTCTCAGCTATCGTGACTGCTATTTTGAGCTTGAAAAATCTGGCTTGGCCAAGGAAGGGATACTAAAAGTATTCTTGCTTTCTCTCCAATTCAGCTCAGCCATTATATATCACAGTAAAAAAATAAAATAAAATCTTGATTCCGAGTTGAGAAATGTATTGTCCGGCTTGCCAGGATTTCTGTTGGCATTTTTGTGTACGAGGGTGGGTGGCTCTGTTATAGTTTAGTTGCAACTGCGTTTTCAAAAACTCTTTCTTTTAAGTCATCTCAATTCTTCGATTTATTTCTGTTTGAGGGAAAAAAATCAGTTTTATGACAGATTACAAGAGCCATGTTTTGGCCAACACCATTTACAATTCATGATTATTTTTGTGAAGGCAGTTTTTAGAAAGCTGTTTCTATCATCTCTCGGGCTGACGTGTTATTCTTTGACTGCCGTACCAATTTTCTGCTTTATTTTCAACATCTTTGGGTTATTTTTTCTGTTGCACTAAAGTATAATGAACTATATATCAGATTTTATAAACTGTGTTCTGCCCTTCCAAGCAAGTTAAGTCAATTACCTGTTTCACAGCAAGCAGGAACCTTAGAAAATGCTCCTTTGTCATTCCCACAGCAAGGCGCAAGTTTTATATCTGTGACTTTCAGGGTTGGAGGCAGTTTGGAATCAAGGCAAACAGGAGGTTGCTGCTTTCAGTTCTGCCACCAGAACTACACAGTGTGTTTTTGAAGAAAGAAAGTCAATAAAGTGATTTCATTCCTGCCTCTGACTCAAATCTTCTCAAATACAGTCTGGCCCTATTTTGGAAACATGGGTCTTTGTAGATGTAGTTAGGGGGTCATACCTGGCTAGCATATGCCTATCCCAGGTGACTGGTCTCCTATAGGAAGAAAGAGCAGGATGTGGAGAGGAAGGCTTGTGAGAAGAGGAAGAGACTAAAGCAATGGAGACTCAAAGAAAGCCAGAGCCACCAAACCCAGGAAGAAAGGGGGAGTTTGTGTCTAGAATCCTCAGGAGGAGCAATGGACTTTAGACCTCTTGGTCACAGAGCTCTGAGAGCACAGATTTATACTGTTTTAAGTCACTCAGTTCAGGGCATCGTGTTATAGCATCCCTAGGAAGCTAACACATGCTTGAATGTAACTAAAGGAAAGTGAGTCTATTCAAGACTGTCTGAACATTCAGGACTTCTGATCAAAGGAGTTTTAACCACTGAGCTGTAGTGTAAGAGGTGGGTCGGAGGAACTAGAGCACAGCCATCAGAGATGGACCAACTTGCTTCATGTGAACTACGATTGCTTTGAGGGATTTGCAAGCTTGGTGTGCTTGGTATGAGCTTTGCAGTGTACAGCAGAACTTCCAAATAAAGACCAGTCTTCAGATGGAAGCTGAAATGGAAATGTCCCAGTACACCATTAATATTTTCAACTATTCTAGAGCATGGAAACACAAGACCCCTATACCTAGCCAACAATTTTGAAAATTCTTCAAACCGTGGTAATAGAAATATTTGTGAGTGGAAATGGAAAGACATTTGGTATGAATTACAGAAGAATGTCCATTTGGGAAACTTAGGCTCAAAAGATGAGCCAAGACTCTATTCTGCCTTGAGGGACACCATATTATTCTGGGAAATACATGTGCCTAAGACTTATTCTTATTCTGACTCAATTACTTTCTGGTCTTTGACTGTTATGTTTCCATAAAATGCTGTGGGTTGGGTTGGTCCCATTTTAAAATACAGATTGGAATATCCATCTTAGAAAGTAATTTTAAATATCAGCTTAGGAGGCTGCAGAGATGGCTCAGCCGTTACCACCCCACATCAGGAAACTCACAACTTCCTATAACTTCAGTTCTGTGGGATCGGGTGTTTCTTCTGGCCTTCGTGGCACCCTAAAGGACATGAACATACTAACCCAGAGATACACACATACACATACATTTAAAAAATTAAATCTTTTAATAGAGCAACTCAGTGAAAATATACAAAGTACTTAGTATGTACTAAATGTTAGGAAGTATTCATGATATGTTAGTTCCATCTTTTTCTTCCATTATTTCCAGGGAGTTACACAGTAACAGCTGTCTGCCTGGTTGAAACATTTATAGCCCTAAAAATATCAGGCAGAGTATGATTTTCTGAAACCCTGGAAGACTGTCTTTGCTCATTGGTATGATTTGAATTTTGATTATGAAATGTCCGTAGCAGATTCATGTCCTAGCTAGTGATGCTATTTGGGGGAATGAGTGAAACTTAGGATGAAGGGCCTAGCTGAAGGAAATATGTCACTAGGGTGTACCTCAGATGGTTTATAGCTTGTCTCTAGTTCTTTATTCTCTTTCTGCTTCTGTAGTTAAGCAGCCATACGCTTCACCACCATAGACATCTACCTCACCAATGAGAACGGAGACACTGCAATGGCTGACTTTTCAACATATCACAAATGTTTGGTAACTAAAACAGTATGCTTCTGAAATTAAAACCGGCAAGAGGAACACAAGAAAGAACCCACAAAATGGCTCGCATTCATGCAGGCATGAATATGGATATGTACACATACATACATAATGATTTTTGGCAAGAGAATCAAGATGACCCAGTAAGGAACAAAGGGCCTCTACAAATGCTATTGGTAGTGGTATTCACCCAAGTCATGTGACAGCTCTAGTTTAAGGTACTTTGAGGACTCTCTGTCCTCTACAACAAAATAATGATTGTAAGCGTCCCAATGCCCAGCAGAAGTGTACCAAGTGTATCAGGGTTCTTTCTCTGCACCTTACCAACATTGACTTTTTGGTTGCTGTGTATTTAATCTTGTGATACTTATTTTAACTGAGCCAAAAAGAATCGAATAAGAGGTTTGATTTTTTTGGGGGGTTGTTGTTGTTGTTGTTTTTGTATCTCAGTGGTAGGGATCAAACTGAATGGATAGGCCTGGTGGGCCAGGCAGGTGGGCAGGCACAAAAAATACTTAAAGAAATCATAAAAGAAAAAAGGATCAGGAACTTTTACTTTTTTGAACTAGGTAAGTTGGAATGATGCCCCCGGGGAAGGCAAAGGATTACATAGAAAGGGGGGAAACTGGGAAAAAAGATGAAGAAAAGAAGGCCGAGGACGAAGAAGGAAGAAAGAAGAGAGAAGGGAGAAGGGAGAAAAGAGAAAGGAGAAGGAAAAAAGAAGAGAGAAATACAAAAGGGAAGAGGAGGCAGGAGCACCGCCTGGCAGCGGGCATGTTCCAGGCATGTTCCTTTGGCACTGCATGTTGGTTTGCTAAGGCCTCCATATCAAAGTACTGCAGCAGAGTCATTTTCTTAAACATTCTCAAGAAGATGCGAGCAGGATGGGTTCCCTCTGAGGATTCCTTACTCACAGGTGTCTGCTTTTTTAGAGTGACTTCCCACGGTCCCTCTCAGCGCATCTCCCTCCCTTAGAGTTTCTTCCTGGTCTTACAGACCTCTGACATGATGGATTAGGGGACACCCTAGGACTTTATTTCACTAAGCCGTTTTTAAGGATCCTATTTCTAAACAGAGCCATGCGTTTGGGCTTAAAACTTCAATGTGTAAAGCGATCCAAAAACTCCACCAGAGAACTTCTACAGCTGATAAACAACTTCAGCAACGTGGCTGGTTATAAAATTAACTCAAGCAAATCAGTAGCCTTCTTGTACTCAAAGGACAAGCAGGCTGAGAAAGAAGTTAGGGAAATAACACCCTTCACAATAGCCACAAACAACATAAAGTACCTTGGCGTAACTCTAACCAAACAAGTGAAAGATCTGTATGACAGGAACTTCAAGTCCCTGAAGAAAGAAATCGAAGAAGACCTCAGGAGATGGAAAAATATTTCTTGCTCCTGGATTGGCAGGATCAATATAGTAAAAATGGCCATCTTGCCAAAAGCAATCTACAGATTCAATGCAATCCCCATCAAAATCCCAAATCAATTCTTCATAGATCTAGAAAGAGCAATTCTCAAATTCATCTGGAGCAACAAAAAACCCAGGATAGCTAAAACTATTCTCAACAATAAAAGGACTTCTGGGGGAATCAATATCCCTGACCTCAAGCAGTACTACAGAGCAATTGTGTTAAAAACTGCATGGTATTGGTACAGCAACAGGCAGGTAGATCAATGGAATAGGATTGAAGACCCAGAAATGAACCCACAGACTTATGGTCACTTGATCTTTGATAAAGGAGCCACAACCATCCGGTGGAAAAAAGATAGCCTTTTCAACAAATGGTGCTGGTTCAACTGGAGGTCAACATGCAGAAGAATGCGAATTGACCCACTCTTATCTCCTTGTACTAAGATCAACTCCAAGTGGATCAAGGACCTCCACATAAAACCAGACACACTGAAACTATTAGAACAGAAACTTGGGAAGACCCTGGAGGACATGGGCACAGGGGTAAAGTTCCTGAACAGAACACCAATAGCTTATGCTCTAAGATCAAGAATTGACAAATGGGACCTCATAAAATTACAAAGTTTCTGTAAGGCAAAGGACACTGTCAGAAGGACAAAAGGACAACCAACAACGTGGGAAATGATCTTCACCAACCCCACATCCGACAGAGGGCTAATATCCAATATATACAAAGAACTCAAGAAGTTAGACCCCAAAGAACCAAATAACCCTATCAAAAAATGGGGTACAGAGCTAAACAAAGAATTTTCACCAGAAGAAATTCGGATGGCCGAGAAACACCTTAAGAGATGTTCAACATCATTAGTCATCAGGGAAATGCAAATCAAAACAACCCTGAGATTCCACCTCACTCCAGTCAGAATGGCTAAGATTAAAAACTTGAGAGACAACAAGTGCTGGCGAGGATGTGGAGAAAGAGGAACACTCCTCCACTGTTGGTGGGATTGCAAAATGGTAAAACCACTCTGGAAATCAGTGTGGCGGTTCCTCAGAAAATTGGGCATGCCACTCCCAGAGGACCCTGGCATACCACTCCTGGGCATATACCCAGAGGATTCCTCTGCATACAACAAAGACACATGCTCCTCTATGTTTATAGCAGCCTTGTTTATAATAGCCAGAAATTGGAAGGAGCCCAGATATCCCTCAAAGGAGGAATGGATACAGAAAATGTGGTATATTTATACAATGGAGTACTACTCAGCAATTAAAAATAATGAATTCATGCAATTTGTAGGTAAATGGTTAGACCTGGAAAATATCATCCTGAGTGAGCTAACCCAATCACAAAAGAATACACACGAAATGCAATCACTGATAAGTGGATATTAATGAGCCCAGAAGCCCTAAATACTCAAGGCACAATTAGCAAGTCAAATGACTCTCAAGAAGAAAAAAAGGAGAGGACCCTGGGCCTGTAAAGATTGGATCCAGTATTGTAGACCCAGAACAGAGAAATCGTGGGGGGGGGGGGAAGAGTGGGGAATAGCATGGGGGGGAGAGGAATTATGGGACATATGGTGGGGGGTAACTGGGAAAGGGGAAAGCCTTTGGAATGTAAACAAAGAATATAGAAAATAAAAAAAAGCCTTACCAAAAAAAAAAAAAAAAAAAAAAACTTCATTGTGTAAATTTGGCGAATATAATCCAGCTCTAATCCGTCTCCTTGACAAACACAACTCAAGGTTCCCTGATTTGCACTCTTTGCCTCGGTTCTCCTCATCTTCCATGTGGTAGGGCAGTGTGACAAATGCCTTCTCAGAGGTTAAACTGACATTGTGACTCTTGCTGTGCTCATCTTGCTGTGTGAAGGACAACAGCTAATCAATGCATCAAACACTAGTATTTGTCAGACGCTGTCCTGGTGACCGCTCCCTCTGTCATCTGTGACTGAGAAAAATGGGTTCTAGGAAAATTAAGACACTTGCTTATGGCCTTACAGCCTGTAGAGCCAACACTCAATACCATTTCTGGGGTTCAAAGCTTCCTGAGCTTTACGTGCCAAGCCTGCCATACCTAGAAAGTGGAAGAAACACTGGAACACCCTCCCCTCCCCCCCGTGCAGTTCTGCAGCTGTAATAATTTGCAGGCCTTGGAGGGCATGCTGAGTGTTTGCTTGGAGAACAGTATTCTGTTATTCCTCAAGCTTCCTTAGTTGGTTCCCAAGCAGGACGTGAAGAGAGCAGCACTCCTGCCTCACACTGGTCCCTCCCTTTGCTCCTCCACCAAGGAAAGCAGGAAAGGTCCTGATGCAGCACCTCGGTAGATCTGAGGATGCTTGGCTTCCTTCCTCCGTCCCCCAGCTGCAGCTGTGCCCGGTGTGTTCATCTTATCCTGCCTCCCTTGGTCAGCCTTCCCATGTGGTCTCTGTCCTGTGCTCTGACACTGCCTGCGCCCTGTAGTGTCCCTAGAACCTCCAAAGGCATAGATTTCTAATTCCCTGTGAATGCTAGGTTTGAGAACTCACCTTGAGCTATATTTTATAGTTATTTTTTATAAGAAAACTACTACTCTGGTTTTTATCTTTGTGTCTCTCTTATTTCTCAGTTGAGTTCAAACTCACAAAGGGATACAGGAGATATTTGTAATTAGCCTCCCTCATACCTAGAAAGAATAAGAACGATTTTTGAAACATATAAATATGGGTTTAAATCCTGGTTTCTTAAATTATGAGCTTTATGTCTCTGATTCTCTTTCTCAGATTCTCTGATCTCTGGTTTTCTTGACTTCAAAGTGAGAATAATAATAACCATTTAACACAATTTCTTTAACAGTTACATGTGACAAATTATATAACTCTCCTTGCACCCAGCAAGCGCTTAAAAACTGTTAGCTTCGTCTTCTCTTGTCTATTTCTCACAGCCCAAAAGTATGAAATATCTTATTAATGAAATCTATCTTTTGTACTTGTAATCCCTTGTTAAAAAGTTTTGCCCACACAGCAAATATCTTACAGGTATTGGTAATAAAAGAAAACTAGATCTATGTAAATAAGAAGTCTCATAGGATTGGTGCTCAATTCTTCACATCCTGATTTGTCTCAGAGGAACAATGAATGCACCTGATATGACTTTCTAGAAACATACAGCCTTTTTAATGATATTATTTTACTTATAGGAATGAGGAGTCTTGTTTTTAATTAGATATTTTCTTTATTTACATTTCAAATGTTATCCCATTTCCTAATTTCCCCTCCAAAACCCCCATCCCATCCTCCCTCCACCTGCTCACTAACCCACCTACTCCCGCTTCCCTGTCCTGTCATTCCCCTACACTGGGGCATCGAGCCTTCACAGGACCAAGGGACTTTCGTCTCACTGATGTCTGACAAGGCCATCATATATGGCTGGAGACATGTGTCCCTTCATGTATACTCTTTGGTTGGTGATTTAGTCCCTGGGAGCTCTGGGGGTACTGGTTGGTTCATATTGTTGTTCCTCTCATGGGGCTGCAAACACCTTCAGCTCCTTGGGTCCTATCTCTAGCTCCTCCATTGAGGACCCTGTACTCAGTCCAATGATTGGCTGAGAGCATCCACCTCTGTATTTGTCAGCTACTGGCAGAGCCTCTCAGGAGACAGCTATATATCAGGCTCCTGCCAGCAAGTATTTGTTGGCATCCACAATAGTGTCTGGGATAGATCTCCAGGTGGGACCGTCTTTGGATGGCCATTCCTTCAGTCTCTGTTCCACACTTTGTCTCTGTATCGCTTCCCATGGATATTTTGTTCCCCCTTCTAAGAAGGACTGAAGTATCCACACTTTGGTCTTCCTTCTTCTTGAGCTTCATGTGGTCTATGAATTGTATCTTGGGTATTCCAAGCTTCTGGGCTAATATCCACGCATCAGTGAGAGCATACCATGTGTGTTCTTTTGTGATTGGGTTACCTCATTCAGGATGACATTTTCTAGGTCCATCCATTTGCCTAAGAATTCCATGAATTCATTGTTTTTAATAGCTGAGTAGTACTCCATTATGTAAACGAACCACAAAATAGAATCTTGACTATGTAGAATAATTTAAATTTTGTAGCATTCAAAGTTATTGTTCTGGATTATGTTTGGGGCAGCATATTAAAGAAATGAGAGAAAGGATAAAGCATCTTGAGATCTCAGGCAACTCTGCATCTTGTGGAGTTCATTATCCGTTTGTTCCGATGGGAAAGCTGAAAGCCCAGCCTTCAGAGGCCACATGATGCCATCTCACCATGGGGTCCATGAAAAATGGCTTCTCAAGAGAAAGAAGGCAAATCCCAACAGCTGATAGGTGAGACCACAACAGTACATGCTACACATTTTAGAACCCAAAGTGACAAATCTGTGTTTGACATTGCAGTTGTTCTATAGGGAACCCAGAAAACAAACACTCTGACTTTGGGCTCTGTGCCTAAATGGCATTCCAGAGCAAGAGAGAAGGCCTTTCTGACAGGGGATCATGAATACAGAGGTCACAAAAGCACTGTCTTAGATTGTGACAAGGTATCAAGTTGAGCTCCTTGAAGGCAGAGATGCCAAAAGCTGGATGCACGGAGGTTTTCATTGATTCCCAGCTCAAGGCTCACACAACAGTGTCCACAATGGTAGGGGACCGAGATGGTCCCAGCTGACATTTTGGTCCCTTCTCTTCCATATAAATGGTAGTGATGTGTTCCCTCAGTAGAGTGGGCTTACTCAATGTTGAGTTTCCTGTGTCCTCTTTAAAAAGCTTGAGTTTTCTTCCTGCATTGGCCTCTATTTAAAGAAAGGGAAGAGAAAGGAAAACAAGTCCAGGTGTTCCCATGAATCTTTGGGTTTCCTATGCCCTAAACCAATAAAGAAGAGTTGACTAGTAGGAAGGCCACACAAGCAGGTGACTTCTGCGCTTTTGGTTTGTTCACAACCTCAGAAGTTTGTTTGTTTTCTAAACTCAACTCTGTCCTTTAGCTTAGAGCTCAGAAAAGGTAGAACAGAACAGAAACAGGGAACAGACATGAAGTTCTGAATTTCACTCACCTTAGTTACTCGTAGCTTTGAAAGTCACTTAATTGAATATAAACCTATGCACCGATTTGATTATCTTCCAAAGATCTGTGTATTAAAGACTTGGTATTTAGCCAAGTATACTGTTGAAAGGTAGCTGAGTGTTGAGAGGTGTAATCAAGGATGACAGATCATTGGTATATGTGTGTGTTTAGTGTATGTGGGGGGTGTCATCAAAGAGGATTATGGGAGGCCAAGTTGTTCTCACCCTCTGGCTCCCCTGAGGTGAATGGCTGCTTTTCCATGGCTTTTCTCCTGGGCTGAATTGTGTTGCCAAGGCTCAAAGCAACGAGGACAATTCATCATGGACTGAAATCTTAGAAGCGGAGTCAATACAAACCTTTCTTCTTTTAAATTCTATTTAGCTCAAGTATCTGTTATAGTAACAAAACGGTGACTAATTACCTCCATATGATGCCACAAGGGGTTATTGATATATCCCATAACTTTTAGACTGCTAAGGATTAGGGATTTGAAATGAAGACACCATTTCTATTTTAAAAAATTTTTAAAGAGTGTAATAAGCTCTGGGAATTCTGACTCTAGTGTATGATGTATAATTTACCTTATTCAGCCAAAGGAAGTTCAACATTGATAATGGAAAATAACATAATGCTATAGGAAGGTTAGCTTACACACAGTTAACAAATACCTTTAGGATTATTGATTGAACCAACTGGCTAGAACAAGTAATATACACTATTTTAATACCATTTAATGTTATCTGCATTAGCTTTCCAGAATCAGTCACAAACACATATAAGATGTGAATTAGCATAGTATTGAAAAATGCTATCTTTTTCCTTGTGAAGCTAAGTTTATTTAAGATTCCAATAGTACAAAAGCATTTCAATAGCACTTCTAATATATTAGTTACACAATGGAAAAACTTATGTGTTTTCGGCTGCAGCAGAAGTCAGCTATTCTCTCAAGATTATTGGGGTCTCTCTTGCTTAGATTTAACAAGAACATGACTTGACCTCTAGCACTTCGTGATGAGACAAAAAGAAGGGAGACCTTAACTGAAGAAGCTGAGTTGATCAGGAAAGTTCTTAAGACCTCACATTGGGATTTTGGCAAATCTGATGATATATACTCATGTTATATTTTTATATACAAAAATCAAAGTGATTGAAAAACAGTCGAATCATAGCACCTCGATCACTTACTAATAGTCTCACAACTGCCTAGAGCAGGGGCAACCCCGACTAGAGGTTACTAATTACTTGCTTGTTGTCAACCATTTACATTCGTCAGTAAGGTATTGTCCAGGTAGGTACTTCTTTTGGCTTTCTCCGAGTCTGACATAAATGCCGCCCTTCACTGAGAAAAATCTTAGGAGGTACTGAGAAGTTTGTAGGAGCAAGGTTTTACCATTAATGGGATAAAATAAATGCTTGTACAAACAATCCAGTGTCTTGGAAATTCAAATATTCAGTCTTACATAGTGGTTACATGTTATGCAGAGTCTCCTGGCTTCCTTTGTTTGGTAGTCAGAGTGTCTGTGAGGAAGAGATTTTGAGATTGTTTGATGAGCTAAAAGGGCACTAACTTGGGAGCTTCCTGTCAGAGGAATTACCAGCCTAGCCTTATACTTCCTGCCCTAGTTCCAGTCTGGACTATATACTGCCTGACTAACGTCTTGCCAAAGCAGAGGAGCTGCTAAGCTCTCGTCAGCATCAGTCTGCGTGATTCCACCCCTTCCCTTAAAACTTCAGGATGAGGCAACTTCCTTCTGGAGCCAAACGATCCAGTACCCATAATCCTTTCTTTCTTGTTCCTCATTCCTTGTACTCAGAACTCCGTGATGCAGAACTTGGGGAAGTTTTAATGACAGTCTGACTAGAAGAATGTCCTAAAGATATTAAGGCTGCTTAGCTAATACATTGTGCACCCCCCACCCCCCACAATCCTTTGTAAAACGAGAATCGTATTGCTGACCAGTATACCTCGACTTTATTATGTCCAGGGCATCAAAGTCGTTTGGAGAGTTCATTGGAATACACTTCTTGGCTCAGTCCCTAGGGTGTGTCACTCAGTTGGGCTGGGTTCCAAGAAATTGCGTCTCTAACGAATTTCCAGATATCGCTGCTGCCGCTGTTGCTGCTGCTCGCCTGAGGACCCCACCCTGGGAATCCCAGCTGATGTTAAGGTCCAGATACCTGTGAGGTGGGGCTACAGTTAGGAACACAGTCTGGTTTACCTGGGACTTTCCCAGTTCTAGAACAGAAAAAAAAAATCCCATATTTTAAGAACTCTTGTACTATGGGCAAAACCTGAATATTCGATCACTCTATGTGAGACTAAATACTTCTATTTTAAGCAGAAATTTGGCTACCCTAATATTTCTGAAAAACATTTTCAAGCTGTATTATGACTCTATGTGTAGTTTATCCATGGGATTTTAAACCAGTAGGCTTTAATCGTGAATGAACTTTGTGGTATCCTGTGTCAGCAGGAATAAGCTTTTTTTCTGATATCCTGAAGCCCTGTGTGGCACTGTTGACATTTTATATATCTTCTGCCTCACTCCATTTCATTAAGAATTATAGTTAGTATTTTGTTCCCTTTCTCAGAGGAAGCAAAGCACCTCCACTTAAGTCCTCCTTCTTCTTGAGTTTCTGTGGTCTGTGAATTGTAACTTGTTTATTTTGAGCTTTTGGGCTAACATCCACTTATCAGTGAGTGCATACCATGTGTGTTCTTTTGTGACTGAGTTACCTCTGGATAACACTTTTCTAGTTCCATCCATTTGCCTAAGAAAGGTGGGAGGAGGGGTTGGGGTTTTTTGGGCACGGTTTTTAGCATTTGAAATGTAAATGAAGATTATATTCAATAAAAAAAAAAGAAAAAAGAGAAAGAAAGGAAAAATTATAGTTAGTGCTTATGGGGAAAGTAAACCCACAGAGCTTATGGGTGGCTCAGTAGGAGTCATTCGTTAGCCCCTGAGGCCACAGTACTCTTCCACCAAATTTGCATTCTTCCCAGAAGCTCTGAGGGAAAGAGCACTACCCTGGGGCCTGAGCAAATACAGTCAAGGCTTGTTTATAAAGGAAGACTCTTTAAAGTCACTAATTCCAAAATGGTAATGAGTATCAGCATGTAAACACAAGCATCTACTGTACCGTTATTAGGATAAAATGGAAGAACCAGGAAAAAAACTTAGTTATGTTCTTGAAAATAAAGTGAAGTTATCCAAAAAAACAATTTCACATTTACATTAGACTTTCACATGCATAAAAATTTGATATGGAATAAAGCTTGGAGGGATTCATTTAGCTATAATGTGATCTCATTACTATATTTCAATGATTATCAATCATTATTCACTGAAAGACCTGCCTTCCTTCTCCAGCTAGTCTGATGTACCGTCTGTTCTTTCTAATTGCAGGCAAGTCTCAGATCCTGATCTTTTAGATGAAACAGCTGGTTCCTGGGACCAATGTTACCTCTGTTGCTTCTTCCTACTGGTAATCTGTTGTGTCATCTGTTGAGCATTGGGACCTTTCTGAAGGAGACCTATTTACTCATCCCTTGGGAAGCCTCATACTAAGATGTCCCTGGCTTGTGATTTTTCCTGTGAAGGCCAAACCACAGGGAGGAGAAAAGTCCTAGCCAAAATTTGTCTCCTTCCTCTTATTTTCTTGTGTGTGTGTGTGTGTGTGTGTGTGTGTGTGTGTGTGTTTATTAGATATATTCTTTACATTTCAAATGCTGTCCCCTTTCCTGGTTCCCCCCTCCCCAGAAAATCCCATACGCCATCACCCCTTCCCCAATCAACCCTTCGCTGCTTCCCTGTCCTGGTATTCCTCTACACTACAGCATCAACTCTTTCCAAGACCAAGGGCCTCTGACCATTGACACTTTCTTACTAGTCAGGAATAATTATCCTCCCAAATCATCCAACTTAATCTAGTGGCTTCCTTTCCACGCGTTTAAGCAATGGCTCACAGCAAGCTTAGAACTGTGCCTTTGTACATTTTTTTTAATGTCAGTTTATGACTCAAAGGACACTGTTCATATTTTCATGGCTTTGAATATATTTGGAAGCAGCAAAAACGTTCAGGGAGGCTTGCTCCAGTCTTCCCTGCAGGCTGTATTAAGTTCTTACTATCCCCACGTTCGGGTGAAGGTCACAGTCTATAAACTCTCAACAGTCACCTTTAGCCTTCTGGGTTCTCTTTGGTACAATTACTGAAATGGTTTAGTTTTGTTTATTTTTCTGTTTGTTTTAAAAATTCATTTATTTATTAATTTTCTATTTCAGTTGCTCCAGCTCCCACCCCAGTCCCTCTTCTTTTTCCCAATTCCACCCTCACAAATTACTCCTTTTGTTACTCTTTTCCTCAGAGAATGGGAAGCCCCGCTTGGGTACCACCCAACTCTGGGACATCAAGTCACAGCAGGACAAAGCTCGTCCTCTCCCACCAAAACCCAACCAGGCAGTTCTTTTAGGGGAAGAGGGTCCAAAGGCAGGCAGCAGAGTCAGGTAGAGCCTCTGCTCTGTTATAGTCCCACATGAAGACCAAGCTGGATATCTGATTCAAATGGGTAGGGGGCCTAGGTCCAGCCCATGCATGCTCTTTGGTTGGTGGTTCAGTCTCTGTGAGCCTACGTGGGCCCAGGTTAGTTGACTCTAAGTCTTCTTGTGGTGTCCTGGACTCTTCCGCCTCACTCAATCCTCTCCCCCACTCTTCCATAAGACTCCCTGAGCTCTGCCTGGTGTTTGGCTGTGGGTCTCTGCATCTGTTTCCACCTGCTGCTGGATGAACTTCTCAGGAGATAGTTATGCTAGGCTCTTATCTGCGAGCATAACAGAGTATCAATAATAGTGTCAGGGATTGGCTTTATTTCATCGGATGTATCTTGAGTTGGGCAGTCATTAGTTGGTTGTTCCCCCAATCTCTGCTCTATCTTTAACATTGAGCATCTTGTAGGCAGGACAAATTTTGGGTTGAAGATTTTTTAAGATGGTTGATGTCCCCCTCCCTATCCTGGAAGTCCCACCTAGGTATAGGAGGTGACCACCTCAGTCTCTATAACCTCATCAGCTATGTCTATCCCCAAAGATTCTCCACAATCTCCCCCATCCCAGGTCTCCACACACCAGCTCCCAGTCCCCATTCCCCTCTTCGCTCTCTCTTCCAATATTTCTTCCATCCACCTCTAATGGATGTGGAGCAAGGCGATCACTCCTCCATTGATGGTGGGAGTGTAAAGTGGTACAACCACTTTGGAAATCCATTTGGTAGTTTCTCAGAAAATTAGAAATAGTTCTACCTTAAGACCCAGCTATCCCACTCCTGGGCATAGACCCAAAAGATGTTCCACCATCCCACAAGGACACTTGCTCAGCCATGTTCGTGGAAGCTTTATTTGTAATAGCCAGACACTGGAAACAATTCGTATGCCCCTCAACTGAAGAATGGATATAGAAAATGTACATCTACACAATGGATACTACTCAGCTATTAAATCAAAGAGATCATGAAATTTGCAGGCAAATGGATGGAGCTAGAAAATATCGTCCTGAGTGAGATAACCCAGACCCAGAAAGATACACATGGTAAGTACTCATTGTTAAGGGGAATTAGCCATAAAGTACAGGATAACCATGCTTAATTCATAAACCCAAAAAACTAAGTATAAGAAGGGCTCAAGGGAAAATGCTCAAATCTCAGTTTTGTTTCCAACCATTAAGTTTATAAAGCAGCAAATCTTGATGATCCCTGGCATCTATACCTTCTCCTGTCAGCAATGGAACATTCCTTCATACACACAACAGTTGCTCACCAGAAGTGAAGCAGGCACACCTGTATGCATAGACAATCCCAAAAGAAGGCCGGGGAAGATAACTCAATCTGTAAAGTGCTTTTGTGCAAACATGGGGATCTGAATTAGTATCAGAGAACCTAGACTAAAAACAAACAAACAATAAAATAAAATAAAATGGAAAAACCAATCAAACACAAAACAGACATGAAGGCACACTTGTCATTCTAACACTGGATAGGTAGACAAGAGGGTCCCTTGGGCTTGCTGGCTAGTTGTGCTAACCAGATTATCAAGCCCTGAGGCAATGAAAAACCTTGTCTCAAAAATTAACAAAACCAAAACCAAAAACCAAGGTTGATGTCTTCTAAGAAACGGAGTAGGTTGTCTTCTGGCTTCCATACGCATACGTGTGTGTGTGTGTGTGTGTGTGTGTGTGTGTGTGTGTGTGTGTGTGTTTGAGAGAGAGAGAGAGAGAGAGAGAGAGAGAGAGAGAGAGAGAGAGAAACAGACAGAGACAGAGAGACAGACAGAGACAGACAAACAGAGAGAGAGAAATGGATGGAGGGAGAGAAGGAGAGAAAAGAAGGGGCCATATGCATACTTGTGTGTGTGAGAGAGAAACAGAGAGACAGATAGACAGAGACAGAGACAGAGACAGACAAACAGAGAGAGAGAAATGGATGGAGAGGAGAGAAAAGAAGGGGCCATATGCATACTTGTGTGTGTGTGTGTGTGTGTGTGTGTGAGAGAGAGAGAGAGAGAGAGAGAGAGAGAGAGAGAGAGAGAGAGAGAGAGAGAGAGAGAGAGAGAGAGAGAGAAGAAGAAAGAGGAGGAGGAGGAGGAAGAGGAGGAGGAGGAGGAGGAGGAGGAGGAAGAGGAGGAGAAGAAGAAGAAGAAGAAGAAGAAGAAGAAGAAGAAGAAGAAGAAGAAGAAGAAGAAGAAGAAGAAGGGGGGGATGTCCAAGAAGAGATAAACAAAGTACCCTTCGTCCAAGAGTGACACCCCAGGGTATTACAGATGATTTGTGTCACCCCAGAAACCTGTGACCTGCTGGGTTTTAAGGCTCATCAGTGACTTTGGTAGCTAGTACCTTAGCTTGATACATGGTTTGTGTCCCTGGATGTGATTGGTTAACATCCCCAAAACTTCAAGATCTGAACTAGTAACGGAATGATTTTCATCTCACCTCAAGTGTTGTACAAGGGAAAGATGAAGCTATGCAGTGGTCATAACCTGGCATTCCATTCGTAAGGGAGGTCCACGTTGGTGAAAGTTTTAAGAACGAAGAAGGGATTTGGCCAGACAGTTGCTGGCAGGGAAGGCAGATGTATCAATGAGTTAAACAAACAGAAAAATCTTTGTTCCAAGCCCACAAATAACAATCACATTCTCTTAGGCCAACACTTAGAAGTGGAATAGCTTGAACTAAAAACAACAGGCAAAACGAATCTGTTTACTTATTTTTTCTTTTTTAATGATCAAATAAGAATTACTAACAGAAAACAGATGGAGCATAAATGTCCAACATCATTAAAGAGTCCTACTTAATAGTAGAAGCTAGGGAAAACAGCAGATTTGTGCACGCACGCGTGCGTTTGTGTGAGCTTGTGCACATTTATTACTCTAATGTGAAATGCTTTTCGCTCTTTGTTTCTAAGATCAGTTCTGACAGGCTATGCTGTTTTAAACTCTGAGCTGAACCAGATAGAAGTAGCTGCTGGTTGTTTCCTCTTTAGGGCGTAGACCAGCCAAACCCCTGCCAGGCCTTTGGGTCTCCCAAGGTCACTTCCTAACCACACAGCAGGCTCTGTGGAGGGACACAGACTACTTTGACATCTTTGTTCTCTAGAGCATCAAGGACACAGAGCTCCACTTGAGGTTCTGTTTGGCAAGTTTCAAGGAATATGATATTCTCGCCAATAACCCATCCCAATGTCATTCAAATAAAGATTCTAAGAAATGAATCCTTGGACTGGATTGTCAAGGTGTCTGGGATCTTCCCTGGCTCCTTTTCCCGAACCATGACTCTTTCCAGTAGACAGAAATGACTTGTTTATGTTGCTTTGGCAAGCACCGTGGAAGGACAGTGGGCGGATAAAGATGCTAGTTTGTCTTGTCCAGCCATGAGCATACATTTCCCAGGTTGAACGGCTGAGGATTACTCAGCAGCCCAGGGAAAGAGAATTTGCACCAAAGCACAGATTAGAGAACTAGTCTAACTAATAGATGTTTCAATTTTCCAATATCATTCATAAAGTTTAGAATTATTTGGTTTTCAATTGAAATTTGTCTTTCACAATCTGGGCACCAATGTTCTGCTAAACAAGTAAGAGTGAACTAATTGACATAGCATAATTTAAACTAGTAAAAAGACTAAGCTATATTTATAGCTCTTTTCTCTTGTTCTGTAGATCTTGAAGAAGTGATAGAGCATATATTTACTTAATGGTGGAGAATGATTTATTCTCTTTCATGTACACCTGGTGAGTGAGGCACCTTTCTATCATGGCAGCAAGAACAGGAAAGAATCCATATAGTAGGACTAGCCTCTGCCCTTTGAAACGTTTTTCTTAGTTATATATTTTTAAATCAACCTTTGTTGTATTTAATCAGTGCTGCCGTGATTATATTATGGGTGTAGGTAATCCAATGAAAACAAAACTACCAATCTAAAGGGATTCGGAATGACTTGATTGTGGAATGACTTGATTGTGACATCTTATGTCCTTGAATCACCAGAACTAAATTAAATGGCATTTTCTCTATATTAGATAAACTTTTCACCTCCTAGTCTAGTTGATCTCTCTCTCTCTTAAAAATGAAAAAAGCAAGGCAGAATTATTTCTCATCCTCAGTCTCAAAGACACTTCATATTCGAGGCCCAAGGTCAGAATCAGGTTAGATGGACCAGAAACTTGGCAGCATCTAAGACCCCAAGTAGCTTGACAGGGACAGACAGCCCTGGTGTCCTCAAGTGCCTCCAGCTGTTAGGACTAGAGCAGATATCAGTTAAGCAAGGAATAACTACAATTATTGTCCAAACGGGCACATTTTGGGGAGCGAAAGAAGGTATTTTACAAAGTAATGCCAAGAAAACAATGTAAGTGGCGCTCGCTCCAAAGCATCACGGGTCTGAAGTCACCCGGTCAGGAGCCAGAGAGCCACAAGGTTGTCATGTCAGAAACTTGGAGTCAAGGGAATCATTTACCCACAGCAGCATTCCACAGGTCACAGACAACAAAGGTGGAAGGCTGGAAAAGAACGTTCTGGAAGGCCCACAGCAATTTACTGGCAGAATTCAGAACAGGACCAGAGGTTCCTGTTCCCAGACTAGTGGTTGTCTAATGTGCCATGTGTTTGTGAGCATTTCTTTCTCTTCAAGGCATGATTACAGCCTCAGGCAGCCTCAAGTCACCCTAGGCCACATCATCCGGGAATGTAAACTAAAGTCTGACCAGCAATAACAGCCAGCTTTTTCCCGCTTAGTCTCTACCTGTGATTTCAGAAATTGCAGTTGTTACTTGAGATTCCCATAAAAGAGTTCCTAGGTATCTCCCAGTGTTAGCTAGTGTTGCTTTCCTCTCTCTCCTTCACAGGAAAGCAGCATAAACATCAATAGAGTCCAAAGTAGCTGGTGGGGGACTCCCTTCTCAGGTACTGGTCAGGCCAGTACCTTGACCTTGAGCATACTGTTTAGTCTTTCTAGTACTAAATCTCCTCTAGGACAATGTGTGTAAAGTGGTTTAGAGTTAGTTTGGAGGGGAAACCAGGAAAGGGGATAATATTTGAAATGTTAATAAAGAAAATACCTAATAAAAAATTCAAAAGAAAAAAAAAGAAAGAAAGAAATAGGGTTGGTTTATGAACTGTGGCTATTCAGTGAACTAATAGTTCTTGGTTTGGGGAGTAGTCATGTTCCATATTGTCGACAGAAATGCTAAACTACCCAGTCCTGAGCCATCACTCCTTGGGAAATATGGGATTAGCTCCTGTGACCCTGAGGTCACAATTTTGCCAGTTATTAATATAGTACCATATTATATGTGTGCTGCTAGGTAAAATATCTTTTATATATTCCTGATTCTAACACTAGGCAGTTATATGTAGTAATATATATATATATATATATATATATATTGAAGGTTTTATATAGTAAAACCACCTATAAAAGGGAGACAATGCAAAGCATATGCCCAAAGGACCCTTGTTACTGAGATCTGAAGTAAGACAGCAAAATATGTCCTCTTGTTCTACCCATCTGAGACCACCCATGTGCACCATGGGACTCAACATTTCCTGCAGGCTGTTTTTAGCCATTAAGGACAACTAATGTGCCACAGAGTACTTATCTGGAGTAATTAAAAATAAACTTTCTGACTCTGGAAATGTCAGGGTGAACTGTTATGGGAGCATCCAGCCTCTTCTTTGGTTACTTGTCTCATTGATAGAAGCATTTCAGGCAACTCGGAGATGCATGCCTTTAATCTAAGCACTTGGGAGGCTGAGATGGATAGACCTTCGTGAGTTCTATAGAGTGAGTTTCAGGCCTGCCAGGACCACACAATGAGACCCTGTCTTAGTAGGGGGTGGGGGATTCAGGGATGGGGGTGGAGGCAGTGGGAGGGGGGACTCTGAAGGACGCTCTTAGGAAATTTTGTTAGAGTTTGAGAGAGAAACAACAGAGCTAGCAAGATCTAAATCTCAGCAGATGCTGGGAGGATGGAAGCAGGAAGAGAAGGAAAAAAAGTCACGACTCTGCTATGGCTGTCAGCAAGCAGTTACAGGTGGAGGTGGAGGGGAATTTCAGAGAAAGGGTAGAAGACCCCAAGTGCTCATGCTTTAGGAGAGTGTCCTCCTCCCCCCTCAAAAACAGGAAGATAGGATGGATTGGTCAGAACATAGTAACCAGTCCAGTTTAGAGTGTTACATGGTAGAAAAGGAAGGGATGGACCTCAGAGGAAGGGCGGCCATGTCCAGAGTCAAGTGGAGAAGCCTTTTCCTAAGTAACAAAAAGCATTCCCAAGAAGAAGAGGGTACTAGTAAACAGCGCAGAGGCCAGTCCCCCCAAATCACTTGGTCACAAGAGCAGCAGCCTTTATAAGACACTGGTTTCTACAGCACCACCTCCCTGCCTTTTGTATAACAGGAACCCCCCCTCCCAATCTCACTGAGCATGCTCAGTTCAGATGAACCCTGCGTGAGGAAGGGCTTTTAAGCCTTGCCCTGAAAACTAGTCTCTTTCATATGTTCATCTTAATGCTCTGGTCTCCAGTTCCTTCTCTCCGGGCGTAAGACTGTATGTAAAGAGTTTGTAATGGCTTGAGTTGGCTCATATGTATGCATGTGTGTATGTATATGTGCATGTATGGACAAAATATGAAAAAGGGCTCAGGATGATTTATATTATGGAACTCGCCACTAAATTATTAGCCGATCTTCTTGGTTATAGTTAAGGCTCCTGCCAAGGCCTGAGAGTTAAGCAGGCTACTTCTCAGTACTTTTGGAGACCCTTGTGCTGCCTCATGCTGATGTCAACACCAAAGGACATTTTCTTCAAGACAAGTAGGCTGGTCTAGTCTACTGATTCAGTCTCATATCCTGGGCAGAACAAAACCCGGAATCTTTCAGTCCCTGGCTTCTACAGGGTGAACCCTCAAAATTCTTAGTGTTCTTTCTGCCTCAACTCTCAGTCTTATCTGTGTCTCACCTCTTTGTCTCTGTCTTTGTCTCTGTCCCTCTCCCTCCTCTCCCTTTTCTCCCTCTTCCCCTCCTTCTCTCCCTCCCCCCCCCCTCTCTCTCTCTCTCTCTCTCTCACACACACACACACACACACACACACACACACACACACAGCTTAATCTTTGCGTGGCTCTAATTCAGAGGCCTCTCCCTGTGTCTGGTCCCACCTCCCCACATTTTGCCACCATGAGGCACCTCCTTTCACCTGGCAGGGCATAGCACAACACAAAGAGTTAATGACCCATCATCAAAAGAATTCCACACACACTCGGACGCTTCAGTGCTGCTTCCCCAGAAGATCTACAATTATTGACTTTCATTTTCTGTTGTTTCTTGGGTTCCTCCTTGAACTCCCGCAGCTGTCATGTTTTCCTTTTCTTGGCGTGTGTTCTAGAGATGAACTTAATCCCACTTTCGACTGACCTCAGGCTGACCTCTCCCCCTCTCCTCTCTGACTTCTTGCTTTCTGGCTTGTCTCAGGTTCCAGCTGTTCCCTCCTCCAGCAAGCGTCCTGTCCTTCCTGTCCTTCCGGCAGATCTTTCTGTAATTGAGCTCGTTCTGGTCTGTGGCTGTCTTAGCTTCCCTACAGCCTCCTCCCTTTGCCCTTTCCTCCCCCACTGGGACTGTGGTGTTTTCTCTGGGTCAGGCCCAACCTGTGGCCTCTCCAGGGCAAAGGGGCTAGCTTCCTCCAGCTGTCTCCTTCCTGCGCTTTTGCTTTAACTCAGTTTCCCGCTTCCCCTTGTCTCTTATCTCCACCTGGCACCCGTCCCCCTTGACTCTCACAACTTACAGATTTGGATTTTGTAAAAGAAATAATATCCCCTTAAAACAGAGTATCGCGAATGCTGTGCCTCTTCTTTTTGGAACAGTGTGTCACTGTGTGACTTTGGATTCACTGCGGGTCACATCCTGTTCTTTAAGTTGCAGCTCTGTGTAGCCCAAACAGTGTCTTCTTAGAGCAGCATGGTAAACATATGGTGCCTTTACTTCTAGGTTGAGACATTTGAAGACGATGTGCAGGCATAAGTTTGTTCTCTGATGTAGGCAGGCCAGTTTACGCTGTTTCTACGCTTCCTCTAAGATCTTTCCCCCACCATTGCCCTCTCTTCACTCTGTAACTGCCTGCAGAGGGTCTCCCGGAAGCAGCAAGCCAGCCATCTTCCCTGAGCCCCACTTTCCTACTTTCTTTGCCTTCTCATTCTTTCCTTTGGCAAAGCCATTGATCATCGTTGTCTCTTCCCTAGTGGCTGTTTAAGACAGAGCAGGAACATTCATAAAACAAACATGGTTGGCCTCATAAAGGGCCTATGCTACTGAACCATGGAGGCGGACATCAAACCGTATCCGTGACGCAGTAGGCTAAGCATTAACAAGCGGTTGCGAACTAACTGGATGCAAATTAAGAACTTGCCTAGTGTTGATATGGCCGCGACCAATAAAGGTACGGGATACAAATGAAAAAGAGTAGGGAAAGGGGGTCAGGGAGGTGTGATGTAGTGGGGTGCTGTGGTCTTGGAAGGGAGCTCAGGAAGACTTCACTGAGAATATAACGACTCAGCGGAAGCTTGAAGGTCCGAGAGGAGGCCACAGCACAGGGCTGTACTAGGTATGACAGCTGGCTCTCAGACAGGGCAGCCTGTCTGTTCACGGCCTAGGAGACCAGCACCTCGGAAATGCTGAGTGTAGGGTTGGAGGGATCAGGAAGCATGTTTACAGTACTTGGGTTCATTGAAAAGGTCTGCATATATGTGTATAGCATGTGTATTGATCTGGGAATCTATGGGTTGGTATTTCTTCACAAAATTTTGTTAGGTGCTCTGATGCTGAATTCTGGTGCTACCAACCTACTGCTGTGTCTGCTCTGTGCCGGCTCCAAGTATCTCTCCCACAACTACATCTGAAGTCTAAGATGTAGAAAAGGTATGAACTCCCAGCTCAGAGAATGACCTCAAGGCCCGGCAATCTAATACCCTGATTTTCATACACGAGCTACCCAGTTCCTTCTTAAAAGGCTTCCCAATTTGATACCTTCCTGTGTGGTCCTCACAGGATTGGTGACTGACTCCCAAACAGGTTTGTTGACCCACGATCCCTCCATCTGGTGGATATAATTTCAGGTTTCATTTTCTACTTCTGTGAGTAGGAAGGGGCCCACCACACCAGTAGGATAAAGAACACGTTGTCTTGAGTATAACGGATCTGTAGTTGGCTCTATGGTAGCAGGAAGGCCCAAGAAGAAAAAGAAGCTCGCTTGCAGGTTGCTACGCTTTGCATCTGCAGTGTTACAGGAAATGCTGTGTTGATGGTTTAGTTCCAGCTTGTGGATACTGGGAAGCAGAGAAGCCTTGAAGAAGTGGGCCTTGTGGGAGACCTGGGTCACTTGGGATGCACCAACAAAGAGGAGATTGGAAGAGCTGGCCCTTCCTGTTCTGTTTCATACTAGCCATGAAGTGCATGTCCTTTTCCCCCTGTGTGCTATACACATGATGTGTTCCCTTGTCCTTGGCCCGAAAACAATGAATCTACCTAACCATACACCAAAACCTCCAAATCTCTGAGCCAAAATAATGCTTCATCTGGGCTTGTCTCAGACATTTAGCACAAAACAGAAAGGCAGGAGAAAACATCTAGCAACAGTTCGTCTGGATCCAAGGGGTAAACTTTTAGTTGGGACCATCCCTTGGGAATGCAGTCCAGGCATCCTCTATTGGCCTGACACATGGGCAGTACTGATTAAAATAAGGAAACCCACATCAACCCATTGATTAGAAAACACTGACCTGTAAATTAAATAGAAAACAACAATCACAACAACACGAATTCACATGAGCAGCATCGTTGTTTGCCACTGTAGGCCTTATCTTAAAGATTATCCCATCAATTAAGCTCACTTTTAAAAATTCATTGTGTACATTGACACATCTCAGAGAGACACAGTTGGCTTTTCAGCTTGTCATCTCTGCCACTGGGTGTCCTGGGCTTAGTTTATGCAGAATTCATCAAGTCTTTTGCTTTTTAATCATGTTCATCTTGTGAAGAAGGAGAATAATGCAATTAGCACAAAAGAAGAGTTTCAGGAAATAGTATGGTCTTTGACATTTCCAAAAACCTATTTTTGTTTATGGGTAACTTAGACTAAAGGGTAAAGGTCAGGTGCACATATGTGTTAGGAAGCCAGTCAGGCCACATGCGTACTGGCCATGGAAATGGAACTCTGAGCGTGCTAAACTCTACAGACCAGAGACTGCAATAAAGCCCCCTTTTTACATAAAAGAAAAAATTAAACAAAGCTCCTACTCCCCATATTATGCCAAACAAACATCAGAAATCCAGCCTGACTCCAAAGCTCTATTTGTAGTGGACAGTCTCAGCTATTATTTGGCACGTGTCCTTATGTCTAGCCCTACCGGCCAGAGTTCCAGCCATTTGCTGATCATTAATAGAGCAGGTGAGACATGACTTATTAACAAGGCTCTGCCAGGCTCTACGGATTACTGGCAGAGCGTTGGTACCCTTTTCTGACTAACGATCAAAGTGCAGTCGCTGCGGGTTGTGACCAGGCATGGCTCCCTCCCACGACTCTCCCATCTCGGCTCTTCTAGAGACAGCAGGATTGCGTAACAGAGCTTTCTTGTCTGGTGCCCCTGTGCCAATGTAATTTGGGAAAAGGTAGTGTTTTGAAAACCACGACACTTTTTAAAGGAGCTTTTGTTCAAATATAGAGCGAGGCTTCCCCCAGCAATGTGCGTATGCCTGTGGATCTTAACTTGCTTTCTGAGGCCCAGCATTTGGCCATGTTCCCAGAAACCTGTTTCTGTGGTTTATACCACTCCATTTCCCCAAGGCTATATGGCAAGATCCTAGAACTTGGGGACCAAGGAGTGACCAGAAAGGGGCCAGGCTCAGAATCCCCCTAGGATGCTGGGCTGGGCTTAGCTCTGACAGCCCGTGTACCTGAGGTGATGATTAATATACCGGGCTGTCTGTATTTTATGCACCCACTGAGGTCGTGTTATGTTTACTTGGTGAGTTAAGACATTCTCTTGTTGGCACTCAGTGTTTTTAGATCCTAGCACAACATACCTGCTGACTGCCAGGCAATGGTACTCACCCCAGGCTGACCATTCAGGGCCATAACCACAGTCTGAGAAAGCTAACCTAAGTCTGAAGCAACTCTATTTATCTTTGTACATTTTCACAATCAGTGGAAAATCCAGAGGCCAACTCTGCATTGCTTAGGAAATTCAAACTAGAGACAAAAACAACCAAATCTGCTTCTCAGCCGTGTGTCAGGTGGTTACCTCAGATTTTCCATGTTCTTCTGTGGTTCAGCCAAAGGCTGAGCCTTGTACTCTCTCAGTGCATCATCGCTGTATAAATGGAGTTACCAGGAAAAGCCAGGGTGACAGTGGGTACCACTGTCCAAACATGGTACAAATGATTCCCTTTCTGACATTGTTGGAATTTGTCTTAAAACATTGTACACAAATGTTTAGGTGAATAGACAGTCATCTTTTAAATAGATCAAATGTCTAGTATGAAGACAGTAGGGTAAGTCATGTTTAATACGCATCACAGAAAACTGTGCTTTCATATTAAAGCCGGGGCTTTGAAGCACGGTTAATCACATAGCCGCTACTCCATCACACACAAAGGAAAAGCGGCAGGCAAGGGAGAAGGGAAGAGATTGGAGGATGGACTCCTTTGGAAAATGGAAGAGGGGAGTGTGAGAACAGCAGGATGTTCAACATTAGTGTCATGTGCACATGTGGGAAAACTGCTAATTAAGGTCAAAGACCACCAGATAGTCTCTGAGCTCATCACAAAATGGGAGACTCCCTCCATTGGCAGAGTTTCTCCTTCTCTGACCTCATCTGGGCTATTGTCACATAGACTCAATTATTTTATAGCATCAATTTCCTTTCTCCCAACAAGACTTGTTCAGCCCAGCACCTGAAATTTCTGAAATGCTAATGCCAGATACCCTAAATCCCCAGCTAATGATGCTTGCCCATCCTGGATGTCCCTGCCCTCAGTCCCCCAAAACTTTATAAGACTTCAGTCACCCTAAATAAAGGCGATCTGCCTACTGACAAGCAGTCCCGGTGTGGCCACTCACAGAATGTACTTCTACAGCTGGTAAACCCCTCCCCCACTTCTCTTCTCCTTCTGCTCTCATGGCACGGGTGTCAGAGTCCTTGGTGGCAGAGGCACTAGTAAGTTGCCCTTGCTCAAGTAAATAGCTCCCCGCCTACATTTACAAAGGCACCTTTCTTTAGTGTAGTGGGACATACAAGGAAAACCAAGAAAAGATGTTTAAAAACCACATTTAAAAAGTAGGAGAGAAACTTATTGGGAAGGAGTTGGACAAGAGGAAAGGGGAATGAGAGAATTATGGGGAGGGCAGAATATGATCAAGACACAGTGCGCATGTGTGTGTAAGTCATTGTTATTTGAAAAGGCTCTCAGAGACACTCAGGCACTATACATGGTGGAAAATGTAATGGTTTGTAGAGAGAACTTCTGTTATTTCCATCTTGTCTTGAAATTTGTAATGCTTGAAAGTTGTCAGGCTTTTAAAATTTGAAATCTGTTGCAATGATCTCGTGACAAATCCCCTCTCTCATCTTGAAGTTGATATTTGTGCTCTTGCAATGCTGGCCAGCGAGTCTCATGAGGCACTTGAATGTCGGGCTTGACAAACTTGGGTCCTCTCTCTCCCTGCCTCCCCTGCTAACCTCCATCTCACCCCATAGAGCTTAACCCTGAGGCTAAGTGCACACTGAATAAACATCTCTTTATTTGGGCAAGATTATCATCCCCGACACCTTACGATGCCACAGAGTGGGGTTATTTTATTTTGCAGAAGCCAGAGGGTGAGAATTGAAGACATCTTAGAAAACCAGTCACAGTTCAGAGAGACAGAGCACACCTCCTTCACCTCTGCCCACAGTGTTAATGCATACAGTGTTTTACCTGAGGCTTATGGTCTCCACCAATCTAAACAACCGGGAAACAAAGGACAAAAAGAAAGAATTCCTGTGGTAGGTGCTCCAGAGCATGGGGCCCAGCAAACTGGAAACCAATGCTGTAAAGCAGGAGCCCTTGAAGCAGTGGGCTCCCCAGCTCCTTCATCTGTAGAGACTAACTAGCTTCGAGGATCAGATTCGGGGACTTTGAACCTCATCCTCAACTCCTGACATCACCCTGCAGGCCTTGTTGTTCCAGATGACCAATCCTGCAGCAAGGTGACTTAATCAAGCCCCGAGATGAGCCCGAAGAGGAAGCACCCATGCATGGCCTTTCCCATTTCAAACTCTCTTGCTCATTTTCTGGAGACTGGTTTCCGAGGCACTCAGGTATACCCTTCTTAATTGATTTCTATTTCCAAAGCTTTATTAACAGATTTGCAGGCTCTGAGTTTTATGACCGGAACCTTGTGATCTCACACAGTCCTTGACCTCCTCTCTCATCCAGGGTCTTTATGCCTTCAACAGCTGATGTTCTTGACGCTTGATTTTTCTAATAGAGATAGAATTCCATTCTTTTATTCTTTGCAGGGTTCGTCTGGCATCTTCATAGTGCTCTTGATTTTGAGGGTATCTCTACCCTCCATCGACATCACAAGACTGGTTCCTGGAAATTGTTCACAGATCTCTGGCATGCACTTCAGTAGCTTGCGCCCATCCTCTAGTTCTGTTGATTGACTCAAATATAAAATATAACAAAAACACATAACATTTTAAATGTATATCTATAGGTAACTAAAGCCTATAATCCTTGCTTTGCTTGTTGGGGAGAAGGAGGAAGGGAGGAAAGGAGAGAGAAAGAGACAGAAAAACAGAGACATAGCAACAGAGAGGCAGAGAAGTCAAGGAGAAGGTTAATTTGACCCAACTTCTGAATCAATGAAAGTCAACTAAAGACTGTCAGGATCAATGGAAAGGGATAGGAGAAAACAAACTAGAAGGAAGCAAAATTCTCCGTGTTCTAGGTTAAAAATAATAGAGAGAATAAAGTTATAAATTAACTTCTAACAGGAATCGGGAAATCTAATGTTTTGAAGCAAAGGACAGATACTTGAAATAATAGTTAAAATAAAGACAATTTAAAAGTTTGTGTTCTGGTGGCAAAAGAAATGCTTGAGAAGAAAGGGCAGTTGAGCTGAGGATGAGACTTCTGAACCTTAGAGGCCAGGGCTGGAACCCAGGGAAGAAGAAATCCTGCTTATCAGAACAGCAAGGGTAGTAGGCATGTCCCTTTCATGGTTTCTTATAAGGAGAGAGGGAGAGAGGAAAGGGAGGAAGGGAGAGAGGAAGGTAAAGAGAGAGAGAGAGAGAGAGAGAGAGAGAGAGAGAGAGAGAACTGCTTGCTCTTCCCATGTGCTACATTTTTGAGATCTGATATTTAAGAAAATAGTTAAAAAGAAATGCACCAGGATGAAATTGTATAAAGTTAAAAGAAGCCATTTAAACTCATGTGAGATTTATGCTGACCAATGCAAATTCATGTGTGAAGATGTAGAACAATGCATCTCAGAAGTAGTAATATTTCGTTCTTTTGTGAATACATTTTATATGACTCCAAGTGCCGGCAACTCCTAAGTATGAATCTTCCAGAATTGTTAATTGACAACTAATTAATAATAGTTTCAACTTGGACTTATTTCCAGTGCCCTTGAAAGGCTCCTTGTGGGTGTGTTCTGAGAGAGAACTGTAGCAGGGCTGGCTGGTTCTCCCTTGTCACGGGTTCTGACAGTCTGCCACCGACGTACACAGAAGCAGAAAGTTTTCTTTATTAATGTTGGCACCTTTTATGCTCAGAGGATAGAATGTCACAGGGCAGAAGCAACCCAATAGAAGAGAAAATTTAAAAAAATGAAACGTTGGGGGTGACAGGTCATACATACCCAGTGTGCCTCCTTGTGACCTGAAGTCTAGAGCAAATGTCCATCTTTGAAAAATGTCCAGCTCCTTGGGGAAAATATAGGTCACAGGATGGTACCCCTCCTTGGTCATAGACATCTTGACGTCTTGAGTGTACTCCAAGGCTAGTGACAATATCCATGCTTTATCCCTCTTCCCACCCCCAGCCAGGATTGCAGAATTCCAGGGACTGGATGTCAGATGTTAATCAATCATGCTGAGCAACGCTTCTTCCTGTCAACCCACAGGGCTCCCGCAGATATAACCCAGAGCGGAGGAACAGCAAAGAGATTGAAACAAAATGCCACTTTCTCTTCCGTTCCATCCTAGATCACACTGGACACGAAAAAGGCTTTCCCAAATCCGCTGTACAGCATCACATGGCTGAGAAGTCAAACTTTTCCGGTTGTTGCAAAGAAATACAGCCCTGTTCTTCCTGACCGTGGCTTTGTTCTTAGATCTGTGTAAGACTCCCAACATTGGCATACTTCCCCAGCAAAGGAGACACAAATTACATGGTTTCTAAAGCCTTGCCTTGGAATAGGATCCAAACTTACATAAAGGATAATGTTTCCTGGGAAGGCAATGAATAGTTCTACTGTATTCTCTAGAAGACACTGAGGTATTCCCTTTGTGCTTAGTCAGCCATGCCCCCGAATAACTCAAGCAAAGAAGTACACCATAAAGACTTCACATCAGAATCACTTTGGAGAAATTGTTTGGCAAGGATTAAAGTATTTCCAGCTAGGGTCCAATTCTCACACAGCGGGGGGAATTGGCAACATTCGGCTGAGAAGTTTTTAACAAATTCAGCCCATACTCCTTTAGCTGTGGTGATGGGTTACAGGGGTTAGGACACAGATTGTAGACCAACCAACCAATGGTCAGAGCTACTGGTTCTATGAAGGTATGTTGATGTAGTCCCCACAAGAATTTACATATCTTAAGAATAATTTAATTGTATAATTTTAGTCAGAGTACTTCAATTTGAAGGAGATTGATGATGATGTTTATGATGATAGAGCTACTTTTATGGTCTTACAATGTTGATGTTATTTTAATTCAGTGTCCTAGTAAACTTCCATTTATAGAGGCAGGATTTAAGATTGAATAGATGGAATTTTTAAATTAAGTTCAAGTGAACAAAGTAATGGGTTTCATTATGGCGTTTTTCTCTCCTCCCCGCCTTCCCCATCCTCCTGTCCCCTTGCCAACTGCCTTTCTTCCTACGCAATAATCTCCCTTCTTCTTTCAAGTCACAAGTACTGCTTTACTTTTCTTACTCCACCCCTGACCCCTTTAAGACTTTCACTCATGGTCTCCTTTCAATGGCCTACACACACGAACACACACACACATTCACATTCACACACACACACACACACACACACACACACACATATATATATATATATACATTCACACACACATACTCACATTCATATACACACACACACATATATACATTCACACACACATAGAGACACCCACACTCTCACGCACACTCACATCCTTACAGATTTAAATCTAGATTCCACTTAGGAGAGAACACGTGTTATGTGTTTTTGAGTCTGGTTTTATTTGCCTAACAAAAGAAATCCCTGGCACTTTAAAACATGGCCCTAGACCTCTTCGAGAGTCTTAAGGCGAGGCAGATCTATGTTCTCTTCTAAGTGTAGACTTTATAAGTCCTTGACCAATCAAATCAGAGAAATACCATACTGAATATCTTTAAGATTCTAGACTTTGGCTTCCTCAGTTGGCATGCCAAGCCCATGCTATAAGGAAGCACCTGGAAAGGATGTCAAACCCTGAGGTTGTACCCCCTCGATTCTCCAGTTGATTCCACCAATCTTCCAGGCATGTGAAGACGCAATCACGAGTGTGGATCCAGAAGGCCAAATCAGGTTGAGCAATTCAGTTGATCTTGGTGATTAATAAGTAAAATAATTTGTTGTTTCAAGTTTTAGGCTTCTAGTTGGAGAGTGGTTATCATGCATTATATATATATATATATATAGCCAGTGCAATTTGCCATGAGACATCTTCAGGCTACCCGTTGGTTAATCATGATTATTCCTTAATTCCGTACCAGCTTTGAAATCTAAGGAAATGGGCTGAGTTTAAAAGAGGCAGCAAATGTACATCATAGTTTGGTATTTTGGAGCAAATTGAAATAAATATCCTGATAATCTTACATCTTAATATGATTATTAATAAAAATCGAACACTGGATGTACTGGCTGATTTTGTGTGTCAGCTTGACACAAACTGGAGCTATCATAGAGAAAGGAGCCTCCCTTGAGGAAATACTTCTATGAGATCCAGCTGTAAGGCATTTTCTCAATTAGTGATCGATCAAGGGGGGGGGCCTAGCCCATTGTGGGTGGTACCATCCCTGGACTGGTAGTCTTGGGTACTATAAGAAAGCAAGCCATGGGAAGCAAGCCAGTAAACAGCATTTCTCCATGACCTCTGCATCAGTTCCTGCCTCGAAGTTCCTACCCTGTGTGAATTCCTGTCCTGACTTCCTTTAGTGATGAACAGCAATGTGGAAGTGTAAGCTGAATAAACCCTTTCCTCCCCAACTTGCTTCTTGGTCATGATGCTTTGTGCAGGAATAGAAACCCTGACTAAGACACTGCTGGCCAACTCCAATGGCAATGATCTCACTAACAAAGACTTGCGTTGATGTTGCCTTTGGCATTTACCTCCAATTGCGTCTCTATCATTGTGGGCTGGTTTTGTGGTTTAATGTCTCTAGAACATTAGACTACATGTGAGGATTATGACAATCTAATCAATAAGATGTTCAGTCTGGAATGGAATGCATGAACACAAAGCCATCTGGGTGAGTAAGGGACACACTGCAGTGCTTTCCAAGCTCTTATGACAAAGCTAGATTCACAGATTCGCCTGGTCAGCAAACAAGTGATGACTTCGACATCACACCAAGTATCTGCAGGTGGCCAAACTAACATTAAACAAGAAATAGGGTAGATGCCAGTAAATGCCCCTGAGCATAGCTGTGCTTGGTGCCGTAACAGGATGCCCGAGACTGAGCAATTTATTAAGAACTAAACTTTATCCCTCCCAGTTGTAGAGGCTGGGGCACCCTAGAGGTTGGAGCTCCAGCAAGCGGAGCTGATGAGATCTGCAGTCATCACAGAAGGGGAACACTACCCTTCATCACAGAAGGGCATGATGGAACCTCTTTTAACAAGGAAGGAGCCCTCGATGCACAGCCTCCCCTTAAAGTCCCACCTCTTAACCTTGTCACCTTTGGTGACTCCTATATGTTGGAGGAAACACATTCAGATGTTAGCGACTTCTGAAGACCTTTTTTCTTTCCATCTCAGATGGGCTCAAATACCCGCTATTTCCATCCACAGAGCATTTCAACCTGTATACTAGGGGAGACAAGGTTCATGGACCATAGGCCATTGCCTCTGTCTGCCTCTCTGGATGGAAGCTGCCTATGCACTTGTGGAGACTGAGGGGACTAAGCTTCCTGATAAAAGCCATATACCAGTATATTGTTGACTGTTGTGGTGGACTCTGTTGTTTTGAGACTGCTTGCTTGGGCTTCATCCCATCTGACAGAACTCAGATTCTCGTCACAGGAGCTGATACTGTATGGGCATCTTTGCTGATACCTAGGCATCCTGGGGCAGCACCTTCCTCTCTATCCTCCCTGGCTATGGCAACAGGTTTAGAGTTAGCTGGGAGACATGTGTTGGGAAAGTGTGGCCATTCTTGGTAACGCCTATGAGTAAAAACCTCTCTTTCACCAATGACTGCAAGACTAGGGCAAAGTGGGAACTTCTGGGGCAATCACGAGGGGGAATGTCTGACCTGGACTGACTGTAACACAAAGCAAAGTAGAACAGAGACCCAGAGAGAGTCCTGAGGTATGGTGGGAAAGAGCAGGTCACAGCAGTTAAGGTCAAAAGTGCCTCTCATGCCAAAGTTCATTTGAATGGTGGTTTTGTCATTTGTGAAAAAAGATTCCTCAAGCAGTTGATCTACCAGATGACTCTCTGTTGGGCTGAGAGAGGATATATGGGAGAGTTTTGGGGAGCCTAAGTTGGGGACCTCCCTTTAATTCAAACACCTTAGAGGCAGAGGCAGGTACATCTCTGTGAGTTCAAGACCAGCTAGGTCTACAGAGCAAGACCAGAGTTCCAGGTATCCAAAGCTACAGAGTGAAACTCTATCTTAAGGAAGGAGGGAGGGAGGGAAGGAAGGAAGGAAGGAAGAAAGGAAGGAAGGAAGGAAGGAGGCCATAGCAAAGCTCTGGTATTGAGCTCTTCTGTGATTCTGGAAGATGGCAGATTGATGAAAGCACCCCCTTGCATCTCACTAAGGTAACCAACCCAGCAGTATTTTAAAAACTCTTAGATTGTTTTGTCTTTTCCAGCATAGGAACTCCTTTCCTCTTGAGGTAAGGTGGCCTAGAAGGGAGACAGGGGCTGTCAGGGGAATTAGAGGGAAGCTTGTGAGTTCCCTCTTCCAGTCTAGTTAGGACTTTGTTAGTAAAATAAGTTGGAGAGGCTGCAGTTGTCAAAAGAAAGGATTGCTATGCCACGTTAGCTTTGCCCTTTTACCGGGAAGCTAGCCGGGAGAAGGGGGTGACGGTTCATGTAGCAAAATGCCTGGGGACGGAGATAGAAGTCAAAGGCGATTCATGTGATGTCCTGGCAGTGGTGGGAGAGAGGTGATGGAAAGTCAGAACCTGAGGTCCCTTGGCATCAGTGCAGAGCTGAATGGCTCTCGGACAGGCTGAGGGTGTGGTGTACAGTGCTCCTTGGCTGCTTAGGCCCGGCACAGTTAGAGGAGTGGAGAGCAGGGCCAAGCGGGAAAAGGAATTCCATGTCATTTCTGCGAGTCAGTAAGTTGAGGAGTATAGGTCCTGAAAAGATGTAGACAGCACACGTAATCCTCGAGGAAGGAATGGGCCGGGGACATGTGGCAGATGTGAAAAGACCCAGAACAACTTAAATGTCAGGGAAACCCAAGAGCAAGGGAGCTGGAATAGAAAGGCCCTGGGGCCAGGACAAATAGAGGAAGAAAACTCATGAAGTCATCAGCTTCTGGAACCAACGGAAAGCAAGCTCAGCTACCTCCGGCAGTCAACAGCTTGACCTCAGTGAAGGTCTGGACCACGCTAAAGGTCTCATCTCCGTACATCCTGAGGTCAGGAGCTATTCTTGCCTTACCCACGTGTGAGAGTTTCAAGAACAACTTAAAATTTCAAGTGATTATCCAAAAGCAGTGGTTTAACGTAAACAAAACTAGGTATGAAGCCATACCGGGCTGAAATTAGCCTGTAGGGGGTCTCCTGCCCACTAATTGATATTGTCTGAGGAATTTATGTCTCTTCGTCTAGTGTCTATACAAAATCCCTGCGTGGGCTTTGGTGTTTCCCTTATTCTCCCTGCCATTGAGTGGTTCTGTTGTTTTCTTTAGACCTGTGTTCTCCAGGCCCTAATAATCATAATTATGGTTCAATCTGGAGAACAGACTGAATATGTAGATCACTGAAGTTTATATACAGACCCACAGTCCCACAGAATTAGAAATCTGTAAGAAGGGTCCGGGAATCTGCTTTGACCCCTGTGATCCAGCTGGCGAGCAACAACGCTCCATCTCTCAGCTGGTCATCAGCAAGCTGAGTCTAATCACAGGAGACTTCTATCTTATGCTTTGGGCCTGGCAGGCCAGCACTGGCAGTATCTGTAGTTACCATAGCAACGTATTCTTGTGCTTTATCAGCTGCAGTTCTGCCCAGTTATATCTCTTCTTCCCTGATTGCTTAGGGCCTAGGTGCCATCACTTCCTGATCTTGATCACACTAGACCCAACTAAAACCTGTCAATTTGGCTGAAGTCGCTAGGCAAGCCCTCTGTTCTATGTCAAGCAGACAAATCAATACGACTCCATTGGATAGGGGAGTCCACATGGCTATGGGAATGGGTGGGAGGGTTAGAGGAACTGGGAAGGAAAAGCTAATTGCCCCACTCCTGGTAAGCAAGAGTTGTCCTTTCTCTACCCAGCTGTGAATAGGGACATGTATATCCATGTCTTCCTGGCTATTAATATCAATCTTTTAGGGGAAGGACACAGTTCACCCAGAAAATATGTCAATCACTATTCCAAACAGAGCAAACACCTATGCTCATGTCCAATCTAGATCCTGGAGCAAATATCAACACAGTGGTAGAACAATGGTAGTTTCCAGGAAAGACAGACTGTGGCAGCCCAAAGTGCAAGTCTCAGACTGAACAATCTGAGGCACATTGGTTGCAGGGTAACCGAGGCAAGCCCGGCGATGGCGCAGCACTGACCTGTACACAGCAGGGCCTCCACACACAGTGGGAATGGAAAGGAGAGGATGCTCTCCCTGTCCTCCCATGGCAGCAGCTCCTAGGCTACACAAGGAAAGTCTGTGTTCAGTCTCGGCCTGCAAGATCCCAGGAAAGAACCACTGCCCTGACACCTGAGGACCAGTGTTCTGGAAATGAAATGCTTGAGCTCAATTATTGAGTCATGTGTGTGGGTTATTTAAAAAAAACAACTGTTTGCATTTTATTTTTTAATCACTTTTCAAGAAAGAATTGAGGCAAATCTGAGATAGGAAATTGCTTCCAGGTGGGGGTTTGCTTTAAGGCCAGACAAGATGGCCAATGCATTCTAAAACTTAGAACAGAAATAGATAGACACACTAGGAGCCTGAGGAGAAGGGATTGGAGTGGGCTTGGGGCTACAGACACATAAGCTATCAGGAGGCAATTTTACTGGGCCTGGGGGAAAGTGAACTGGACACAGACAGCATGAGCGGACATAAAACATGGACTCCCCACCCACCAGAGTCATTTTAAAAGAAAATCTTATAAAGCCTGGCCTGGGATAAACAAAGAAAGACTCCTTCTGTGGTGCACTATGTTTTAGTTTTGGTGTAGACTAGTTGGGAACATTACCTACCAAGATAGAAAAATACTCGTCAATGGTGGCAAAAATCTCGATCAGAACCAATATGATCAGAGATAACACATAAAGGTCACAAAAGACTAACAGCTACACCTCAGAGCTGGGAGCTTAAGCGTCAGCCCCAGGAAGGAGCAGAACAAGGGGCCATGACTTTGTTCCAGACGTCAAATTCTTCCATGTGTAATTGGCAAAGGTGGTGAGGTAATTGTGCCTCAGTGACCCAACCCGTGAGCCACTTTTGAACTGGGTAAGAAGGCACTCACCTAGAGAAAGCCCCTTTCTTCAAGAACAAACTTTCCTCCAATGCTCTGCCTTGCTCCAGTGACTGCATTCTTCCTCAGCCCCCTCTCTGCCAAACCTAGACTTGTGACATTCAAATAAATCCAAAGGTCCTGCTGGAGGTTACGGTAGCTCCATCAGCAGGATGGAGACAGTGTGGTAGCTCAGTTCCTAACATAGTTAGACATGCAGGCTGCCGCCCCACCACACCAATGCATTCTTTTATCCTATGCTTCTGGAGTTCTAGTGTAGTAATCATTTTGTTTATGATTAGCAGGGAATGCTATAGGAAACAGGACAGTGGACCAGGATGGATGATGGTAGTACCAACATTACCTCTTCCCTCCAAAGAAGGACGGGGGAAGAGGCCAAGGGATTAGAACATCATGCACAGAGTAGCTAATCACTGTGACACAGAGTCATGTCCAGGACTATGGGAATGCATACAGTCTTCCTAAGCCTTAGAGCATTAAGCAGTGAAGAGTCCTGCGCAGACAATCTAGGCCACTGCACACAGCATAGACAGAACTCTATCCCAAAGGGAGAGATGCAAACAAACTGACCACACCTAAGCCATACTGGAGGGCTTTTGGAGAAACACAGAAGTGTTTTTCTGGTGGTGTTAACAATGTGCAAGAAGAAGTTCGTGTTGAGCCTCCCCAAGACCTAACCTGTTTGAGTTTTCAGTTCTTCCAAAGCCTGAGAATATAGATTGCAAAGGTCCATGACGAGACCCTGGTCTCCACCTCACCTAGTTCTCATAGGGCCGTTTGGACTCACTGGTAAAATCTCAGCAGACAACACTAAGTCTGTCCAACAAAATACTCTTCCTTTTAGTGGCTCCAGTGGGGACGCTGGATTTGTTTGGAGGTCACGAGCTCAGGCATGGCAGAGGGGAGGCTGAGGGAGAGCGTAGCCACTGGTGCGAGACATATTATCGAAGGAGAGTCTCTGTTCCGGAAGAAAGGGGCATCTCTGGGTGAGTGATTGCCCTCATGCCCACGGAGAACAGAGCCATTGATTAACTCTGTGGGACACAATTACATCACCACCCTTGCTACACAGCAAAGAATTTTAAGCCTAGAGCAAACTCATGGAAGGGCTCACAAATAAGGAGAGAAGAAAAAAACCATTCAGCAGGTTACTGGAAGACAGCTTCTTTCAGGGTGAGAAGGGCTTTAAGGGAAAGGGACAGCTATACAGGCTTTGAGAAAACAAACCCCATGTGGGAAGAGCTTGGGGAGGGCCTTATCAAACAGGATTCCCACTGCTCCCCACCATCTTTGTCAGTGTAAAACTTTCACTGTTGAATGAAACAGGCCAGAGAGACATTTAAAATATCTAACAAATAAAATGGCAATGTCTGGCCAGCTTACGGGTAGCTGAGGTTGCCTTCTTAGATACTATGCAGTTCCTCTCCCTCTTACCCTGCTCTGGGAGGCCATTGGTTCTGTCAAATGAGAACAGGAAGATCAAAAACTAGATGGCAGGGAGAGGAGTTGAGGAAAGTCAGCTTCAAGTCCCTTTTGGTGTTATCTCCCCTCACCTTCTTGCTTCAGACACAGCTTGATCCAGAAAGCAGTTGGAACTAGGTACCTGGCTCTGTGCTTGAAGCAGAAGCATTGTCTGTTATTATTTGCATGGTATAATTTCTGGAAGAAACACAACACCAAGGCAAGGGCAAGGTCAACACTGATGGTATAGGACACACACTGTGCCCTCCTGTAGTGGTATAGGACACACACTGTGCCCTCCTATAGTATGCATTGGGTACTGTGAGGTTAAGGCCTGTATTCATTGGAATGCTAGAGCCTGAACTCGGGTGTTTGTGTGTCCAGAACCCATTATGCTTCAGCCCCTTACTTAAGAAAGTTAGTTTGTATTTTTATGGCAAAACATCTTTCTATAGCGAACATTGATCTAATTATAAACAAAACAATTTTGGTAAATATTTTTACTATAATATGTATCTATAACAGGTTATATAAAGTGAGGAAAGAAAGAAATAGAAAAAACAAGTTTAATTAGAAAAGAGAGAGAAGACAATATATGTATTGAACATATGAATATGATTAAAAGGTAGGCTTTGTGGCTGATATCCACTTCTCAGTGAGTACACACCATGTTTGTCTTTCTGGGTCTGGGTTATCTCACTCGGGATGATCTTTTCTACTTCCATCTATTTGCCTGCAAATTTTGTGATATTGTTGTTTTGAATTGCTGAGTAGTATCCCATTTTGTAAATGAATGACATTTTTAGAGAAAAAGAATAATGTTCATTGTTGAGGAACATCTAGGTTGGTTCCGGTTTCTGGCTATTACGAATAAAGCTGCTATGAGCATAGTGGAGCAAGTGTCCCTGTGGGATGCTGAGCATCTTTTGGGCATGTGCCCAGGAGTGGTATAGCTGGGTCTTGAGGTAAAACTATTCTCAATTTTCTGAGAAACTTTCAAATTGATTTCCGAAGAAGTTGTACAAGTTTGTACTCCCACCAGAACCGGGAGGCCTTCCCTGCTCTGAGGAGAAAGGGATCAGGGAGAGAGGGAGGGGAGGAAAAGAAGGAGGGAAGCTGTGGTTGGGGTGTAAAACAAATAAATAAATAAATAAATAAACAAATAAATAAATAAATAAATAAATAAAAGGTAGGCTTTCTTGCTTAATTTTCTTTCCTTCCAAGTTCATAACATATACTTTTTTTCTTAATATATACCTAATATTTAAGTGTGTTTGGTCCAAAACAAATTGTCAGCTTTTTCTCTCCCTTCATTCTTTTCTACTTCCTTCCTCCTTTCTTTCCCCTCTCCCCTTTTTTTGAGACCGTTTCCTACATCCTAGACTTGTCTCAAGCTGACTATGTCGGCAAGAGTGACCGTGAAGTTCTGATCATACCATCTCCACTTCCTGAGTAGTGGGATCATGAAAATGCACCATTACACTGGTTTACAGGTAACTTTGAGACAAATCACTTCATGGGTACCCCCTGCTCCTGTCCCCTCCTGTAGTGATAGGACAAGAAAAAGAACAAATGTCCAAGGGAGCTGTTGTTCCCCTGTGATGGTTAATCTTGGTTTTCAACTTGACATACACAGGAAAATGGATCTCAAGTGAAGACTCGCCTCCATCAGACTACCCTGTGGGCAAGTCTGAGGGGGGCATTTGCTACTAACTGATGCAGGAGGGAGTGGCCATCTGTGTGCAGTGTCAAACCCAGGTAGGTAGGCTTGAGTGGTAGCAGGAAGACAGTTGATTGTGAGCCTGGGACCATGCCAGTGAGCAGCATTTCCACATGTTCTCTCCTTCAGTTCATGTCCTGACTTCCCAAAGTGATGGGTTGTATATAACCTGTAAGCCAAATAAACTCTTCCCTCTCTGAGTTGCTTAGCAACGGAAACCAAATTAGGATATCACCTAGGCTTCCTTACCAGTCTTGTTCAGTGGCAATTATCATTGTCAGAACCTGGATTTTTGTTTGTTTTGTTTTTATTGAGGTTGGGGGGTTTCAGAGGTAGGTTGGCCCTGTTCACTACTTGCTTATGTTGAAGCAAAATGGCAAGAGAAAAACACAGTAGAGAAACCTTCTTGCCTCAAGGTAGCCCAGTGAGCAGATAGAGTCAGAATACCGGTTCTAGGCAGTGTTGAGGGACAAGCTCCAACCAGGACCTACCTCCCAACCAGCCCGGTCCCCTAGAGCCCATCAATAAGTCAAACCACTGAAGATCCAGTCACAACTCAGAAGCCTGTCACCTGGCAGCCAAGCCTTTAACACGAGCCTTTTTAGAATTAAACTGGAGCACAGCCCAGTGTCCAACACTGCAGAGAAGAAAGGCGCAGAGATATATACGAACCAAGGAAAGCAAAGAGCGATTGAAAGAATGCTTGGGTTAAGCCTTTTCCTACTATGGCGAGGTCCGACATGCTCTACTTGGCTAAGAGAGTTCATTTTAGGGGGGACATGGCTACGTGTTGGAGGGTAAGCAGACTAGAGAGGCATTCTGGTGTTGTCATTTATGTCACTTGTCCCCCGGGAAGCTCTTGTCAGAGGGCAGAGTTGCTTCACAGATGAGAAAGAAAGGAGGGCTTATGTGGGGGAGGGGGGTGAGATAATTAGGTGAGAACGCATCCTTATACATTTTATTCTCAAAATATGGAGCATGAATAATTAAGGGATGGAATGTGAGTAAATACAGACATTACAGGCTCCTTTGAAAATTAGATTCCTACTGTTTGAAGTCATTTTAATAATCTTGTGGTTTATTCTATAATGTATTTTCCAATTGCTCTCGAAGGCCCCAAGGCACGAATACAATCCAATCATTCAGCAAGGTTCTCTAAACAATAGAGAATAGTAATAAAACTGAAACTGGCTGAGTGTAGCTGGAAGCCACATCGAGGTGATTCTTTGCCCTTCTATGGCATTTGCCTTGAAGAGACTGGCCCTCTGGGTGAGGATTAATTAAATCCCACAACTGCAAGGCGGGGCCAAATTCCAGATGAATATAATTAAACTCTGTTATAAGTACCTCTTTATTCACAGTTGGCTTATACCTGGGTCAAGTTATGTCTTTGTGTGCATGAGAGTGTAGGACATGCCCTCTGTCATCCTGAATGCTTATACCACAAGGCTCTCCTCTACCCATGCAGACTCACTATTTGACTCTCTCCCATGATGCCTGTTGGCTCTCCAGTAGCAGGTGGGGTCTATGGAATACTACATGTAACGTGTTACAGAATTTGACAAAACGATACAGTCTCTAGGTTCCCAAACCCAACTAGGCTTCATTCTTCCCGTCAGTCTTTGATCAAAGAATCGAACAAAATGTTCCCTGTGTGTGGGAACAAGAGAGCATGAAGAGAGTGACTTTTCTGCCTTCAGTACAGGATTTCACTTCATTGCGTTTTTGAAGACTTTGTTTATAGATGAAATTCCTCTTTAAGTGTGTTTTGAGGTCTGCTTGACATATGTTCTGAAGGAACTGGACTGGGAGCTCAAAGCAGGAAGTGGCCAAATATCTGTCACATGACATTATCAGGGCTGTGAGCCACAGTGATTCGCTTTTGTTTTTGAACAGGCACTTTCTTTATTTTTTTTTCTTTTGAATTTTTTTATCGAATATATTCATCATTTACATTCAAATGTTATACCCTTTCCCAGTTTTCCCCACTCCCAGAAAACCTCCAACCCATCCTCCCACCCCCTGCCTCTAAGAAGATGCCCCTATGCCCAACCAACTGCCACTTACCCTCTCCCCTTGACTTCCCCACGCTGGGGCATCTATCAAACCCGCACAGGACCAAGGACCTCTCTTCCACGGATGCCCGACAGGGCACTCTTCTGCCACACTAGCAGCTGGAACCATGTGTGCCCCTTGGTTGATGGCTTAGTGCCTGGGAGCCCTGGGGGGTCTGGGTGGCTGACATTGTTGTTCTTCCCATGGGGCTGCAAACCCCAGTCCAAGCTCCTCCAGTCCTCCCTCCAACTCCTCCATTGGGGACGCCATGCTCAGTCCAATGGTTGACTGCTAGCATCTGGCTCTGAGAGGGCCCTTCAGGAGACAACCACGACAGGTTCCTTTCAGCATACACTTCTAGTCATCCCTAATAGTGTTGGGGTTTGGTGACTGTTTATAGGATGAATCCCCAGGTAGGACAGTCTCTGGATGGCCTTTCTTTCAGCCTCTGCCCCGCACTTTGTCTCCGTAATTTCCTCTGTGAGTATTTTGTTCCTTTTCTCAGAAAAACCGAAGTGCCCACACTTTAGTCTTCCCTCTTCTTGAGCTTTGTGTGGTCTGTGAGTTGTTATCTTTTTTATTCTGAGCTTTTGGGCTAATATCCATTTATCAGTGAGTGCATACCATGTGTGTTCTTTTGTGATTGGGTTACCTCACTCAGGATGACACTTTCTAGTCCCATCCATTTGCCTAAGAATTTCATGAATTCATTGTTTTTAATAGCTGAGTGGTACTCCATTGTGTAAATATACATTTTCTGTATCCATTCCTCTGTTAAAGAACATCTGGGTTGTTTCTAGATTCTGACTATTATAAATAAGGCTGCTATGAACATAGTGGAGCATGTGTTCTTATTACATGTTGGAGCATCTTCTGGGCACTTTCAATGGAATACAGCTTGAGAAGGGAGCCCTATGGCCTTTGGTTCCTCCAGCAATCATGTCTCCCGTCTTCTCAGCCAACTTAAATCTGACCCCCTACCCCAGTTCGCGCATCAGCCTCTGTGAATATCATATACACTGTGTGCAGAACTTGTGCTTCTCAACTTTATGGTGACATCTAAAGAAACTTCTCTACACTCTCTACCCACCTGCAATGGGTACAACACAGAGCTTATATATATAAAAAACGTAATGTGCAAACAAAAATCAAATTGAATGTATCAATTGTTCTAACATGGCTTTAAACAAGCTTAGACTGGGTCAGCTGAGCATGAAGAGATTTAGAGTTTATTTCTCCACATGAATGTATTTAGTGTGTGTGTGTGTGTGTGTGTGTGTGTGTGTGTGTGTGTATGTGTGTATGTGTGTACACATGTTCATAGGCATGGAGTGTGGAGGTCAGAGGACCATGTGTAAGTGGTGGGTCTTTCCCTCTACCATGTGGGTCCTGGGGATCAAACTCAAGTCATCAGGCTTGGTGGCAAGTGCCTTTACTTGCTGAGCTATCTTACCACCACACACAGATTTAGAGAGGAGTGGTCTGCAAAGATTTCTGGGAAGCCAGAAACATCAGGGGATGTTTTTAATGTGAAAATTTGAAGGAGTAGAGATGCTGGCTACCCAAGGGGCAGGAAAAGCTCCTCAGAATGACATAAGCCCACAAAGAAGACCTGTGGACATGTGACTGTTTGCTTGACTGAAGAAGGCATAATAAATCCAAAGATTGAGCTTTACCCAAAGGTTCTCCAGAAAGCCGAAGAGCAAATTTATCCTTGTGAGAACTGATTCCGTTGCCTTCAGAATCATATATTACAGACCTTTAGTCAGCCCCTTTGATTTGATTGGTAACAATAGATAGTATTTCTACATCACCAATCTCTAAAGACCAGTGTATTAATAGTTGCTATATTTCTCACAGGAAGAAGGAGCCATAAGAGTGACATTGTAGTAGTTGTTACTGAGCAAGAAGCCACTACAGATGTGGAAGATGCCTTCAGGTAGCTCTGTCCGCAAAAACACAGCAGGTCAGAAAAAGTCCAGATGTGACATTCAAAGGTTAGGATGACAAGGAGCTATGTACAACTACAGTGCCTGCCTCGGAGGGTGCCAGCAGTCCCAAAACCAGGGCAAGCCCACATCCTCAGGCAGATGAGAACAGTCTTCACCATTGTAGTCCCAGAACCCAGCAGCTCCAAAGATCATGGTGGGGATGAGGCCAGCTGAAGTCTAAGTGGAACTAGAATTTCTTCAGCTTTGCTACCTATGACACCACCATCATGCTGCTCAAGGAGTTCTGAGCCACTGGAGCAGAAAGCCACAGTGGTGTCCCAGGAAGCCTCCTTTCCCGGGATCTGGTCTACTGAGCATTCTTCTCTCCGGACAAGTCGCCTGTGTTGTTTCAAGGCTGTGCCAGAGAACGTCATCTCGGATATCCCTGCCTATTTCTCAGACCATAACAATGCTGGTTTGAATCTACTAACAGTAAATTCATGTGTGTGTTCTCCTGGGTCATTTTCACCCAGACAAAAACCAGAGCAACACCAATAAATTAATTAAATTTTTCATTACCCCCAAGAGTACTTTCCAGTTTTACCCTTTGCAGGAAATTGTTGAGTTTTATTGCAGCGTGTTGGCTTGCGGGTGCTGAGGTTGCTTTCTTAGATACTATGCAATTCCTCTACCTCTTACCGTGCTCTGGGAGGTCACTGATTCTAGCAAATGAGAACAGGAAGATCAAAAACTAGATGGCAGAGAGGAGCTGAGAAGTCACCTTCAAGTCCCCTTTGGCTATCCCCCATCACCTTCTTGCTTCAGACACAGCTTCATCCAGAAAGCAGTTGGAATGGAGTACCAAGAGCTGAGTTTTCTCTAGGAATATCTCCTCCTCCAACTATATTCATCCATCCACCCATCCACCTATTCATCCATCCATCCATCCATCCATCCATCCACCCATCCATCCATCCATCCATCCATCCATCCATCCATCCATTCATTCATCCATCCATCCATCCATCTATCCATCCATCCATCTATTCATCCATCCATCCATCCATCCATCCATCCATCCATCTATTCATCCATCCATCCATCCATCCATCCATCCATCCATCCATCCACCCACCCATACATACATACATATATCATACACACATGTGTATATATTATATATAATGATAATGTACTTTCCTTTTTCAAATTAATATTTTTATTTACTTTACATCTTGACTGTATTTTCCCTTCCCTTCCCATCCTCCATCCTCTAGTCCTCCCTTTCTCGTCAGCAAAGGGGAGGCCTCCCATGGGTATCAACTGGCCTTGGCAAATCAAGTTTCAGTAGGACAAGGTGAATCTTCTCCTATTGTAGCTCGGCAAGGCAGCTCAGTTAGGAAGGGGAGTCAAAGGCAGGCAGCAGAGTCAAATACAACGTCTACTCCTGCTGTTAGGAGTCCCGCATGAAGACTGAGCTGTCCAATGGTTACATATGTGCCGAGGACCTGGGCCCATCCCATGCAGGCTCCTTGATTGGCAGTCCAGTCTCTGTGAGCCCCTGGGGACCCAGGTTAGTTGTACGTAGGTCTTCTTGTGATCTCTGGCTCCTTCCATCCTTCTTCCCCCTCTTCCACAGGATTCCCCAAGCTCCTCCTAATGTGTAGCTCTGGGTCTTTGTATTTGTTTCCATCAGTGGCTAGGGGAAGCCTCACAGATGACAGTTATACTAAATTGTTGTCTGCAAGCATAACTGAATACCATTCATAGTGTCAGTGGTGGGCTCTCTTTGTCATGGGATGTGTCTCAAGCAGGGCTAGCCATTGGTTATCCATTCCTTCAAATTCCACTCCATCTTTATCCCTGCACATCTTGTAGACAGGATAAATTGCGGGTCTCAGGTTTTGTGGCTGGATCGGTGTCCACTCTCTCTACTGGAAGTCTTTTATGGTTACAGGAAATAGCCATTTCATGCTCCATACCCTCCATTGCTGGGAGTCTTAGCTAGGGTCACCCTCATAGATTCCTGGGAAGTTTCCACTGTTTAAGGTTTCTAGCTTATGTCAGAGAGTCTCCCTCCCCCCTGCACCGATTCCCGTCATTTTTTTAAAAGAAAGGGAGAATACACAACTCTCTCCATTTTCTAAGACAATTAAGTCAAACCTAAGCAGACAAATGTTTCCCTTTAAAAGAAAGTGCTAAATGAAAAACAAACAAACAAACAAACAAACCCCACTTGGATCTTCTTTGAAACTTGGTTTCAAAAGCACGCTTTTTTATCTAAACTCCAGACCAACACAATTTGAATGCTCATTTCTACATAGTATGTAGTACCACCCAAAGTAAAACAACTTACATTAATAGATGTAGAACTTACCTGATGTGCGGTGGAGGGAGAGAGGGAGAGAGGGAGAGAGGGGAAGAGGGGGAGAGAGGAAAAGAGAGAGAGAGAGAGAGAACCAATCCCCTTCTCTTGGGCAATGTTAGTATATCTCTGAGGATAGAGAAATGAATAAACCTAACAAATCATATTAATATGCTTTATGCGGGAGATGATTTTAGAACAAAGGAAAAAATGGACCATGCAAGTTCATTGTTGCCTTTTGCTTATTCTTTCATTTGCACAGAAAGTAATTACGATGACACCAAGAAAAACTGCTTCGACTGCTCATCAATTAACATGCGATAAAGTTCTCCCCATGCAGAGCTGCTGCTACCCACGCTCCCTGAAGCTCTCCGTTGCTTAGCCAACCCCTCCCCCAAGTCATTCCTCCGGATGATGCTGAGTATGTCTGGTGAGTCAGCCTAGCAAAGCTTCTGGGAGGCACGCTTTTCACAGGCAGGCCTGACAGACACTCGCAACTCATTCCCCACCCATCAGTCTGACAGGCAGCACGGAGCTAGACATCAGTATCTGTAGGAGTGCTTCTCTGGACCCAAGCTCACCCGTCAGACCCATAGCAAGGAAAAAAGAACGCATGTTGTTTTGCTAACACAGCTTAGCAGGATAACACGTGTGTTATCCTGCACACATGTGCACGCTCTCGCCAAATAAAAAAGAAGCACTCCAGGGCTCCCATTGTGTTCTAGAAGATCTGAAGCTTGACTTGGCTTAGGTACAGCATCCTCCCTTTACTCCTCCCCTTCTCTCTCCCCTTCCCCTTCTCTACCTGCAGTACACACACACACACACACACATACACACACACACACACTATGCACACACATATATATATATATATATATATATATATATATATATACATGAAACAGACTTAAAAACAATTTATTTTATGTATCTCGTGTGGATCTGGGAGTCAGAGGTGGGGTGGAGTGACCAAACTCAGGTCATCACAATTGGTGGCAACTGTATTTACCTCTGGAGTCATCTCACTGGCCTATATTTTTTCTTATTTTAAAAAAAAGGCTTCAGAAAACAGAGAGACTTCTGTCATCCTTATGTGGCACAGAGCCCTGACACCCCATATACCTTCTTCCTTTGGTTTCCAGCACAGAAATGAAATCTATCCTTTGGACTTAGACTCTGTAAGATAAGTACATTCTACTCCCAAAAAAGGTGTTGGGAGAAATATTTGAGAAAGCAATGTTTTTTCCCTTCTAGTCCAGTGAGTAGGAGAAAACACTGCCAACGGGAGCTAACTGGTAGACCCCAGTTGCTGCCCATTCCAGCTCTTGGTTTCATAGTTTTATTTCTATAAAAATCTTCTAGATCATACAGTTTGGAAGAATAGAGTTAAGGTGCAATTACAAATTGTAGTACTGTGCTGAAAGAATTACTGTTGGATGAAGTCGTTTCATCAAAGGACTTAGTGGATAACCTTAAACTGGTTTTGCTCCAGTTCCAAGAGATAGAAAACAAACTGATCCCCCATTGATTGTCAGGGGGCAAACATTATCACTTACTGAAGAGACTGTTGCAAGGGAAAAAAATACCATTTGCATTGCCCAGATGTTAACCACTGGAAGCAAAGTCACAATGTGACCCCTCCATGCCCTTTCACTTTAGGAACAAAGATCCCTTAAGAAAGTGAGTATAGTCTCTAGCAGAGTTCAGTTGTCACATCCAGGGGGGTCCTTTGATGGTCACAATCAGTCCAGTGTTTGTTAAATACACAGATCACGGGTGTTGTTCACTAACATCTATTCAAACAGACTCAAAGCCAAAATTAACAACTGCCAGTAATAATCTGGAGGCAAATGCTGAGAAGACTTGTGTCACCAGGCAGGCAAATGGAGAGGTCCTATGGGAGTGAGCTGAGGTCTGCCAGATGGACTTGGCTAGGAGAGAAATTGCTAGAGGAGTGGATCGGTACTTAGAGAGTGTCTGCAGCATCTGGCTGGAAAGGGATCTAGATTGAGGTCAGCCAGCACCATTTGGGAGGAAAGGCAGGACCAGGCAAACACGGGGTACCCCAGTGTTGGTAGGGGATCCTGCTCTCTGAATAATGTACCCTTTAGGCAGCCAATGCAATTTATAGAGGGGCAGAATAATGCTTCCCCAGGAGGCAGAGAGAAGGGACTCTAGGGAAGTTGTTGGGACCACAAACTAGAGTGCCCATGAGTAAAAGTCAGAGACTCTGCATCACTAAGGTGGGGGACAAGAGCTGATTCCTGAGCCACGGCTTCTGCCTACACAAGTGTGCCGTGCCATGACTAATCCTCACTTAAGTATCTTTGTAGACATGGAAGAAGGAAGAAGGTTCTCCAGGGGTGCTTTTAGAAAATTCCAGCAGGCATCCTAGTCTTATCCTTGTAAGAACTCTATCTGATTTCTAACTCAACAAAAGAGTAAGTGGCCCACATCTTTAATCCCAGCACTTGGGAGGCAGAGGCAGATAGATTTTTTTTAGTTCAAGGCCAGCCTGATTTACATAGTGAGATCTAGGACAGTCAGGGCTGCATAGTCAGATCCTCTCTGGGGGGTGGGGAACAGAAAAAAAAAGATACTACTTTGTTTTAAAATTTTTATATTTTATATTCAATCTTATATGTGCATACAATGTATTTTTATTATCTTATTATTTCATATCCTCTTACCTCAACATGCCCTGGCACCTCTAAACCCATTCCCAACCTCATCCTTTTTTTAAATGAGCAAGTTGGCGCTTGCCATATCTGCATGGATGTCAGACCACTGACAAGCAGAATTATAACTTGTAATTCTTAAGCCACTAGAACTTTAGCATTTTTTTAATAACAAGAAGAGAAAGCCAGGCCAGAGTTTTCCTCAGAAAGTGTGTGGCACACACATGAAAGCAGACACTGCAATGGAAAATAGCGAATGGAAACACAGCTACCTGATTTTCCCTCTTATTTTCTCATATGATACATTCTCATTACTGTTCCCCTACCTCTGCTCCTCTCAGCTCCTCCCCACCTCCTCTCCCATCCAGATCTACCCCTTGTATCTCTTTAGAAAACAAGCATCTAAGGGATAAGATTAAAATAATATAAAATATAATATAATATAATATAATATAATATAATATAATATAATATAATATAATATAATATAATAAGATAAAACAAAAAACAAACTGAAAAAGGACAAAACAATCAAACAGAAGGAAAGGAGCCCAAAAAATGGCACGGGAAACATAGATGCAGAGACCCACTCATTCTTACACTGATGAAACTGAAAGCTTCTGTAAGGCAAAAGACACCTTCAATAGGACAAATTGACAACTTCCAGATTGGGGGAAAAGATCTTCCCTAACCCCCTATCCAATAGAGGGCTACTATCCAAAATATATAAAGAACTCAAGAAATTAACCTCCAAAAAACCAAATAACCCAATTAAAAATGGGGTACAGAGCTAAACAGAGAATTCACAATAGAAGAAACTCAAATGGCGAGAAGCACTTAAAGAAATGTTCAAAGTCCTCAGTCATCAGAGAAATGTAAATCAAAATGACCCTGAGATTCCACCTCATACCAAGCAGAATGAATGGCTAAGATCAGAAACTCGAGTGACAGGGCATGCTGGCAAGGATGCGGAGAAAGACAAACACTCCTCCATTGCTGGTGGGCTCAGGTTCTTGGTCACACAAGCAGTGTTGGGTCTGGGTTCCATCTCAGGGCGTGGTCCTTAAGTCCAATCAGAAATTGCTTGGTTACGCCCACAGGCTTTGTGCCACCACTGACTAGTGCTTCAGCCATCCTTCAGCAGTCCTCTGAGCCCGCTGCAGTAACATTGCTGGGCTCTAGTGGGAACACATTGTCCTGACTGGTGGTGACTGTGTTTTTATACTGGCATGTAGGCATCTGGATTAGGGATGATTGTAATTTTAGGTTTTGATATCTGGTCTTGTCTTTGTTGGGTGGGTGTTTTCTTTTTGGCTTCTCTAACTGGACTTTTGTCTACTTTGTGGGTTCTTTTTTCTTCCACACTTCTCTACCCCCTTTACACCCTTCAACCCTCTAACACTAGATAGTAGAGAGAAAAAGATAGAGGGAGAAAGTGGCAAAATTATCATTAGATTACTTCCTGCTGATTAGGAGAGTCAAAAATTTTTAGTCAAGTTTGATCTTTGCTATCAGGGTATCTAACTTCTTCTTGTTTCTTCTTTCCGCACAACTGTTTAAGAAATCACAACCAACAGCAACCAACCCGTAACCAACCAATAGCCCACCACCACCAACCCAACAATAATAACAGCACCTCTCGAGGTCCTAGTGTTTATATACCTTCTGAAATGTCTCCAGAATCTGGAACATCACACAATGGCAGAAACTATCTGTTGATGGAAAAAATCTTGTCTCTGCTAGAATATAAGGCAAATCAGTCAGCTGCTGTGGACAATCCTAAGCAGCCCCATGTCCCACACCTGGTATCAAAATGAAAGCATATTCCTGTACTATCTCTGTGTTTTTCAAAGAAACCAAAATTCTCACTCTAGGTTTCTGTTGCCCTCTCTGTTTCTTAGGAGGGCGTGGTGGCTGTGTTTGGCCTGGCAGGGAATGCTTCTGGGATCTTATTTTCAGCATCCATGCACAGAAGTGCCAGGTGTATTGCATCCTTGCCTGTGCTTGGTGCTAGCATTTTCTTTTTTAATTTTGACCATTCTAGAGCCCATGGAATGGCATCTCTGTGTGATTTCAACTTGAATTTAATTTAATTTGAAATTGATGCTGAGTACCAGCATTGATTGTCGCCGCTACCTTCTTGATTTTTGTCAGTATTTGAGGGAAGAAAATTTGGTTTCCTGGCAGCTATTTTTGGATCAACTCAGAGTCCTGGAATTGGATTTCTAAGAATAAGGCTGTTAGACTATTTCCTGTCTGGTTGCCATCCTCACTCATGTCTCCCCAGCCAAAATTGCGTTTGTAAGCGGGGGAGGTGAAGTGAGTTCTTCAGGGCTTCAGGGAGTCCATTGCTTTTTGCTAGCTCTACAGAAAAGCACGACTTTCTTTTTGCTACCATAGGAATAAAGGGCTTCTATATACCCTCTGAATTGTAGCTACAAGGGAAACTGTTTCCTTTCCTTCTTCCTACCCTTTGAATTAATTGAAACAGTACAAAATATTAGGGAAAAAAAGTAATATGTTGACGTCCAACTTTTCTTAAAAGTCAGTCGGTTATCTTGAATCCCTGGGGTTGCTTCGTACATGGAGGATGTTTCACAGTCCTCCATAATCTTACGTACAGGGTTAGTGGGAGCTAAGCAGGACCACTCCTTTATTCTGGGGACACTCTGACTTCAATTCAGTCCTTCCCATGCCGGCTACCCAGTTCAAGTCACATTGTCTAAGTTCTTGCTCTTCTGGAGACCTAACATTGGATTTATCCATGAGGTATGAGAGTCCCAAAACAGGGTCCAGGGGTGGGGGTGGTTGATAATTCTACTGAGATGCCACAAACCATACAATTTACACCTTTTAAGAGTACAGTGTAATGCATTTTTAGATATTTATAGATATATGTGACTATTAAGAAATCAGTTCTGAAGCATTCCACTACTTCAAAAATAATCTCTCACCCTTGCGTTAGCATCTTTTATTCCTTATTCTTCTAGCCCTAAGCAGCCACATACCTACTTTCTATGTATGACTTGACTTATTCTGGACATCTCCTATGCATAACGTACACCATGTGTTCTGCTGTGCCTAGCTCCCTTCACTTAACCTGATGATTTCAAGGTTCATACTCTATCCTTATATAATAATGTACAACACTTGGCTATCCTTTTGTTACTGGGCTCTTTCTCTGGACACCACTTGCCTGCTGGTCCTTAGTATCACTGTCCAGAAGATTCTAACAGTCACATAGGACATAACAACAGGTGAAGCTTCTTACAAACTAAAGGACATCACTGTCAAAGGTAAGATCTGGTGATGGCCAATGAGACCATTGGGGAGGAAATGTTCTCACTGGGAGAGTAGACAATGGCCAGAAAGAAAGATTGAGCTCACCTACATTCCTAAGGAGGCCTTATACTATTTCTAATGTCCCTAGAACAGATGACTTCCCTGAAGGTCTTTTCCTTTCCAGGTGATTGACAGGTTTGTTCTTTTGAATGCTAATTATTTAAGAGAACACACTAAAAAGAAGTAATCAAAGAATTAAAAAGAACTTACAAAATACCCATGCTTTGCAGGAGGAAACGGGCTTTCTTTTCCTTAATGGGCCTAATGAAGTCACACTCCTGGAACCTCTCACTTCTGTCAGATTTGCAGCAATCCTCTCTGTGGTATCATCAAGTTTGAGTTGGGCGGTTGAGATGCTCTCTCCCATTTACCCATCACAGTTTTTACTTATAAAATTATATGGACTTCTCATTGTGTCCTGGATTTCCTGAATGTTTTGGGTTACCAGCTTTTTGCATTTTGCATTTTCTTTAATTGTTGAATCCATGGTTCCTATGGTATCTTCAGCATCTGAGATTCTGTCTTCTATCTCTTGTATTCTATTGTTGATATTTGCATCTATGACTCCTGATTTCTTCCCAAGGTTTTCTATCTCCAACATTGTCTCCCTTTGTGATTGCTTAGTTGTTTCTACTTCTGTTTTTAGATTTTGTATGGTTTTGCTCAGATCTTTCAGTTGCTTGTTTGTGTTTTCCTGTAATTCTTTAAGGGATTTTTGTGTTTCCTCTTTTATGACTTCTACTCGTTGACCCATGTTCTCTTGTATTTCTTTAAGTGATTTTTGTTTCTCCCCCTTATTGGGATTCATTTTTTGCTCTATATTCTCCTGGATTTCCTTAAGGGAAATAACACCCTTCACAATAGCCACAAACAACATAAAGTACCTTGGCATAACTCTAACCAAACAAGTGAAAGATCTGTATGACAGGAACTTCAAGTCCCTGAAGAAAGAAATCAAAGAAGACCTCAGAAGATGGAAAAATATTTCTTGCTCCTGGATTGGCAGGATCAATATAGTAAAAATGGCCATCTTGCCAAAAGCAATCTACAGATTCAATGCAATCCCCATCAAAATCCCAAATCAATTCTTCATAGATCTAGAAAGAGCAATTCTCAAATTCATCTGGAGCAACAAAAAACCCAGGATAGCTAAAACTATTCTCAACAATAAAAGGACTTCTGGGGGAATCAATATCCCTGACCTCAAGCAGTACTACAAAGCAATTGTGTTAAAAACTGCATGGTATTGGTACAGCAACAGGCAGGTAGATCAATGGAATAGGATTGAAGACCCAGAAATGAACCCACAGATTTATGGTCACTTGATCTTTGATAAAGGAGCCACAACCATCCAGTGGAGAAAAGATAGCCTTTTCAACAAATGGTGCTGGTTCAACTGGAGATCAACATGCAGAAGAATGCGAATTGACCCACTCTTATCTCCTTGTACTAAGATCAACTCCAAGTGGATCAAGGACCTCCACATAAAACCAGACACACTGAAACTATTAGAAAAGAAACTTGGGAAGACCCTGGAGGACATGGGCACAGGGGTAAAGTTTCTGAACAGAACACCAATAGCTTATGCTCTAAGATCAAGAATTGACAAATGGGACCTCATAAAATTACAAAGTTTCTGTAAGGCAAAGGACACTGTCAGAAGGACAAAATGGCAACCAACAACGTGGGAAATGATCTTCACCAACCCCACATCTGACAGAGGGCTAATATCCAATATATACAAAGAACTCAAGAAGTTAGACCCCAAAGAACCAAATAACCCTATCAAAAAATGGGGTACAGAGCTAAACAAAGAATTTTCACCAGAAGAAATTCGGATGGCCGAGAAACACCTTAAGAGATGTTCAACATCATTAGTCATCAAGGAAATGCAAATCAAAACATCCCTGAGATTCCACCTCACTCCAGTCAGAATGGCTAAGATTAAAAACTCGAGAGACAACAAGTGCTGGCGAGGATGTGGAGAAAGAGGAACACTCCTCCACTGTTGGTGGGATTGCAAAATGGTAAAACCACTCTGGAAATCAGAAAATTGGGCATGCCACTCCCAGAGGACCCTGGCATACCACTCCTGGGCATATACCCAGAGGATTCCTCTGCATACAACAAAGACACATGCTCCACTATGTTTATAGCAGCCTTGTTTATAATAGCCAGAAATTGGAAGGAGCCCAGATATCCCTCAAAAGAGGAATGGATACAGAAAATGTGGTATATTTATACAATGGAGTACTACTCAGCAATTAAAAATAATGAATTCATGCAATTTGTAGGTAAATGGTTAGATCTGGAAACTATCATCCTAAGTGAGGTAACCCAATCACAAAAGAATACACACGAAATGCAATCACTGATAAGTGGATATTAATGAGCTCAGAAGCCCTAAATACTCAAGGCACAATTAGCAAGTCAAATGACTCTCAAGAAGAAAAAAAGGAGAGGACCCTGGGCCTGTAAAGATTGGATCCAGTATTGTAGACCCAGAACAGAGAAATCGTGGGGGGGGGGAAGTGTGGGGAATAGCATGGGGGGGAGAGGAATTATGGGACATATGGTGGGGGGTAACTGGGAAAGGGGAAAGCCTTTGGAATGTAAACAAAGAATATAGAAAATAAAAAAAATTACATGGACATGGGAGATAAGAAGAAGGTGAGGATAAAGCAAGAAAATGTCCGCATGCAAAGAACCCTGGCAAGTGTGAATCCTCTACCCACTGCCCCACAGAGCCCTTGAGATCCTTCCCTTTTGAAAAGTGGGGAACACCTGATGATTTGGAGACAATTCTGGCTCCATTTTCTCAAGACCAGACTTAAAGAAAACTATCTCTTCCTCCTCTCTTGGTCTCTTCTCCATTGTTTATGTTTATTTGTTTGTTTTGTTTTGTTTTTGTTGCAGTTGTAGGCAGTGGGTAATAGGTAACTCAATTTTTAGTTACAAACTGCTGGTTATGAGGAAGAGGTCCGTCCATTCTCAATGGACCTCAAGCCTGTTGATATCTGCCTTAGCTATCGAGCACCTTCAACCACTGGTAGATATTAAGATTGTTAAATTTTGCTTTCTGGCTTTTATAAATAATGCTGCTACCTATATTTATGTCTGGGTTTACCTTGACATGTTATCATTTCTCTCGGGAATATGCCTTACAATAGAATTCATGACTCATATAATAATCATATGATTAATTGCTAAGACCATTGTATGTTCTACCACCTGTAGACGAGAGTAACAGTTTTGCTGCATCCTTATGAGTACATGGGACCATCTGAATTTTTATTCTAGCCATCGTAAAGGGCCAGAATTCTGAAACTTCCCTGAGGTTTTCATTTGCATGGTGACTAGTGATGTCAGTCATTTTGTTGATCATGCGTATCCCATGGTGCAGCTTTAATAATGATTATTTTTCTATATTGGGAACCCAACACAGGGCCATGTGTATGCATGTAAAGTAAGCATTCTATCACCCAGCTACATCCTCAGCTCCAACTGTGTCTTTCTTTTTTGAAGGAATATCTATTTGAATTCCTAAATACATATAATATACTCACATAATATGTGCCATTTTAGCCATCTTTAAGGATACAGTGTGGTGGTACTAAATATGTTTATAATATAAGCAATGACACAGCATTCACCTCCATAAGTCTTTCATCATTTAAACTGATTCTATACCAGCTTCAACCCAGTGTTCTACTGCTCCATGATCTGTAACGCTCCCTTTGTGTGAGTGGAATTATGCAGCACCTGTGTTCTTTTTTTATTATTTTTTCTTTTTTTATTCAATATATTCTTTATTTACATTACAAATGATTTCCCTTTTCCTGGATCCCCCTCCCTGAAAGTCCCATAAGCCCTCTTCCCTCCTCCTGTTCCCCAATCCACCCTTTCCTGATTCCCTGTCCTGGTATTCACCTACACTGCTGCACTGAGCCTTTCCAGGACCAGAAGCCTAGCATTCCTTCTTCTTTGGCTTTATTTGATATGTGAATTGTGTCTTGAGTATTCCGAGCTTCTGGGCTAATATCCACTTATCAGTGAGTGCATACAACAAGTGTTCTTTTGTGATTGGGTTACCTCACTTAGGATGATATTCTCCAGGTCCACCCATTTGTCTAAGAATTTCATTGTTTTTAATGGCTGAATAGTACTCCATTGTGTATATATACCACATTTTCTGTATCCATTCCTCTGTTGAGGGACATTATGAATAGGGCTATTTAAAATACGGCTATTATAAATAGGGCTTCTATGAACTTAGTGGAGCATGTATCCTTATTACATACTGGGGATCCTCTGGGTATATGCCCAGGAGTGGTATAGCGGGGTCCTCTGGTAGTATCATGCACAGTTTTCTGAGTAACCCCCAGACTAATTTCCAGGCAAGTAGATCAATGGAATAGAATTGAAAACCCAGAAATGAACCCACACACCTATGGTCACTTGATCTTTGACAAGGGAACGACAACCATCCAGTGGAAAAAAGATAGCCTTTTCAACAAAAAATGGTGCTGGTTTAACTGGAGGTCAGCATGCAGAAGAATGCAAATTGATCTATTCTTATCTCCTTATACTAAGCTCAACTCCAAGTGGATCAAGGACATCCACATAAAACAAGACATACTGAAACTAATAGAAAAGAAACTGGGAAAGACCCTTGAGGACATGGGCACAGGGGAAAAGTTCCTGAACAAAACACCAATAGTTTATGCTCTAAGATCAAGAATTGACAAATGGGACCTCATAAAATTACTGAGTTTCTGTAAGGCAAAGGACATTGTCAAAAGAACAAAACGGCAACCAACAAATTGGGAGAAGATCTTTACCAACCCTACATCCAACAGAGGGCTTATATCCAAGATATACAAAGAACTCAAGAAGATAGACTCCAGAGAGCCAAATAACCCTAATAAAAATGGAATAAAGAGCTAAACAAAGAATTTTCACCTGAGGAATATCGAATGGCTGAGAAGCACCTAAAGGGATGTTCAACATCCTTAATCATCAGGGAAATGCAAATCAAAACAACCCTGAGATTTCACCTTACACCAGTCAGAATGGCTAAGATCAAAAACTCAGGAGAAAACAGGTGCTGGCAAGGATGTGGAGAAAGAGGAACACTCCTCCACTGCTGGTAGGGCTGCAAGCAACTGTGTTCTTATAACTGGTTTACTTCTCTTTTCATAGTGTCCATCCATGATAGCATGATGCAGAGTTTTCTTCCTTCCTAAGGCAAAACAATATTCCATCATATGTATATAGCACATTTTTTATCCATTTTGTGACTGTTTCTGTGTTTTAGCTATTGAAAAATAATGTCATGATCATAGGATCAGAGGTGAGGAGGACAACATTTATCCCAACACTGGGAGTTACTGGGATCAGTGGAACCCAGGCATGCAGGAACTCTGCTAGAGCAGTGGCATGGGTTCCTTCTGGTCTGTCTGGGCTGGTCCCCTGAGCAGACCTTAGGCACAAACTCTGCAGCCAATACCACAACATCCAGAGGAAGCTCCACTCCCAGGAGCTTTTACAAACGAAGATCCCAGGATCCCAGGATCTTGGTCACACCAGGATCGCAGGGTCCCAGAGGCAGCTTGACTCCCAGGAGCTCAGACATATCCAGGATCTCAGGATCACAGGATCACAGAATCACAGGATCCCAGAGACAGCTTGACTCTGAGGAGTTCTGACACAACCAGGATCACAGGAAGGACAGGCTCCAGTTAGATATAGAGAGGGCAGATAGCAATAGAGATAACCAGATGGTAGGAGGCAAGTGTAAGAACATAAGCAACAGAAACCAAGGTTACTTGGCATCATCAGAACCCAATTACTGCACCATATCAAGTCCTGGATACGCTATCACACTGGAAAAGCTAGATTCAGATCTAAAAATCACTTCTCATGATGATGATAGAGGACTTTAAGAAGGACATAAATAACTCCCTTAAAGAAATACAAGAGAACATAGGTAAGCAGAAACCCTAAAGAGGAAACACAAAAATCCCTTAATGAATTACAGGAAAACATAATCAGACAGCAAAGGAAATGAACAAAACCATCCAGAATGTAAAAATGGAACTAGAAACAATAAAGAAATCACGAAGTGAGACAACCCTGGAGCTAGAAAACCTAGGAAAGAGATCAGGAGTCATAGATGCAAGCATCACCAACAGAATACAAGAGATGGAAGAAAAAATCTCAAGTGCAGAAAATACCATAGAAAACATGGACACAGCAGTCAAAGAAAACGCAAAAAGTCACTAGCCCAAAAGATCCAGGAAATCCAGGACACAATGAGAAGATGAAACCTAAGGATAATAGGTATAGAAGAGATAGAAGATTCCCAACTTAAAGGACCAGTAAATGTCTTCAACAAAATAATAGAAAACCTCCCTAACCTAAAGAATGAGATGCCCATGAACATACAAGAAGCCTACAGAACTCCAAATAGACTGGACCAGAAAAGAAATTCCTCCTGTTACATAATAATCAAAACACCGAATGCACAAAACAAAGAAAGGATATTAAAAGCAGTAATGGAAAAAGGTCAAGTAATAGATAAAGGCAGACCTATCAGAATTACACCAGATTTCTCACCAGAGACTATGAAAACTAGAAGATCCTGGGGCAGATGTCATACTGAGAACACAAATGCTAGCCCAGGCTATTATACCCAGCAAAACTCTTAATTACCATAGATGGAAAAAACAAGACATTCCATGGAAAAACCAAATTTACACAATATTTTTCACAAATTCAGTCCTGCAAAGGAAAATAGATGGAAAACACCAACACAAGGGGGGAAACTATACCCTAGAAAATGCAAGAAAGTAATCTTTCAACAAACCCATACAAGCATAATCTCACCTTTAACAACAAAAATAACAGGAAGTAATGATCACTTTTCCTTAATATCTCTTAATATGAAAATTAATATTACAGCATATCCTAATCAATTGAAATTAAAAAATATGAGGAATTAGAAATTTGTCGGCTTTCACCCAGTGGTCTCTCTAATTTGGTAATTGGAGAAATATGTTCAATACTGTACAATCCATATATACTTTCTGCTTGTTCATATTTGACAGTGTCTTGCTGTGTACCACATAATGGTCTTGAAATCATGCTTCTTCTATCTATTAGTAGGATTCTTCTCTCTGTGAGTAGGATTGTTTATTTGATGTTTTTACCCTATACTATGGTTTTCAGAACAGCTTACATATTTCAAAATTATTTATACAGCCAAAAGAATCATAGAAATTAATTTGGGAGGTGGCTTGTAAGAGAACAACAAAGAGTAAGACTGAATGTTTTGCTTAATATTTATAATTATTGTATCAATCAATTTTGAAGATAACCTTATAAGTTATTCTTTTTCTGAGATGAATGCTTTTCAAGATCATCACAGCCAATGAACCAGAATCTAACCCTCACTTAATGTCTGTACCACCCTCCAAGCATTGGAACAGCTGATGAATGACTTCATGGATAGACCATCTTAATACACACACTCCAATTCTTAAATGAATGTAACCTGTTGCTGGTGGGCTGAGAATGATGACAATCACTCAAGTCAAATAGCTTTGACCATAGCAGGAAATCTATATCCAAATAATTGCACCTACAATTCATTCCTTGGCAGAGCAGGAACTCTTAGCTTAGCCACTATGGAGGTAAAATCCTTTGATGAGAGGGGCACTGAAGTATAGCTTCATTACAATGAACTCCAATGTCAAAAATTGTTCTTATTTGGGGTTTGTACCACAGTAAGAGGCAAGATTTTAAGTTCTGCTAAAACCAAACAATAAAAAAAGACTATATTTTATATTCATTAATAATATGTCCATCATTTTTATGATTGGTATATATATATATATATATATATATATATATATATATATATATATATATATGTGTGTGTGTGTGTGTGTGTGTGTGTGTGTGTGTGTGTGTGTAGTGTTGAATATAATAAAAAAGAAAAAGAAAAAAGAAAACAAGAAATAATGTCATGATGAATATGTGCACATATGACTATCTCTTCAATATCCTACTTTTCAGTTCTTTGGAAAAATAAATGAAAAAGTAGAATCACTGATTCATACATGAATGCTATTTCCAACTTTTAAAGTAAGTACTATTGTTTTTTCCACAACAAACATACATGTACATTCCCACCAGCTGTGTAAAGGGCTCTAATTTCTACCTTTCCTACTTTAGACTTATGTGTATGTGTTTGACCTAGTAACTCACTGTAACTCTGATGTGTTCTTCTCTAATGGTGATAATGCTGGCCATCCAGTACTTGGCCATTTGTGTGCGCATTCTTTGAAGAAATGTCTACTCAAGTCCTCTCCACACTGTAAAGCTCTTTTGCTGTTGAGCTTAACAAGTTGCCTATATATTTTGCATATTACTCTCTTCTCAGACATGATTTGCAACTATGTCTTCCTACTCTGTGGGTCAACTTTCCACTCTGTTGATGGCTTCTTCTAGTGTGCAAATTTAAATTTTCTTTTGCGGTTTAATGTTACCCATGGGTCTTTTGTTACCCACACCTTTCATGTCATACTTAGAAACACATTATGAAGGGCAGTGTTGTGAATGTTTGAGACTATGTGTTTTTTCTCTAACACTTGCATTGGGTTGAAGAAAGTCTTTGACCTACTTTGAGTGAATTCATGTTTGTAAAGTCCAACTATATTTCCCTTTTTCTTTATTGTGTGTATGTATGTGTCAAGTTTTCCTAGTATAATTTTTTTGAAATTTAATTTCCCTTCTCCATTAGATTATCCTAGACTCCTTGTCAAAATCTCTTGATCAGGGTTTCCTTGTGAACCACTGTGCTATTCATTAGTCTCCGTCATTTAGCCAGCACCATACTGTTTTGATTACCCAAGCTTTGTGGGAAATTCTGAAGTTACAAAGTACAAGCCTTCTGGCTTTGTTCTTTTTCAAGTGTGTTTTGTCTATTCAGTGTCTCTTGGAATTCCACATATGTCACGACTTCTAACCACACTCCACTCCATTTAAAGCTACGGGCAATAAAACTTAGTGTCAAAGACATTGTGAAGGACTGATCATGTGTTCATGTACAAATCTCTGGTCATACTTGGTGGATAATGTGTTCCCTGACAAGTCACGAATAATTAAAACCAGAAATTTCTTCATATGAGATACAAGTATCCTGTTCTAGGAAGAAATAGAAAGCAGATAATCTGCCAATAACTTCCCTTGCTTTGAGCTGTTTGCCTTGAAGTATTGTCAGATGACAGGCATGTGGAAATTGAATATATTCAACATTATCCTTGGCATTTCTTTTCAACATAACAGCAGTAAGGCTCATAGAATTTCCTCAAACTTAGTTCAGAGGTAACCACTGTAGGAACCCGTGGCTATAGAATTATCACACAGTCTTTCATCAGCATCCCACTCATGCCAAAGGTATCAGCCTACTTCCTAAGTGCCAACTCTTATCATCAGAACCTGGGATGCTCCCAAACTATCCCCAAGCTTGGTACATCTAAACAAAGTCAAGCAGGGTGAACATTCAACAGACTCTTATGTCTAAAATAGCAGTAAGCGTCCTATTGGAAGGTCAACAGTAGAGACCTTCAAGAAAACAAAATTTAAAACGTGTACTTAGGACTTAAATGACATGCTTTCGATGGTACAAAAATTCATTCCTGAAACCAAACCATTATTTTCTGTGACTGTTTTGTAACCAATCACAAACTTTGGGTGGACAGAGATGATCTTATTTATCATGTATCCTCAGCACTTTGCCCACTCGCAAACATATAGTGGAATTCAAAAAAAAAATGTTCCTTGGATAGGTAAAAGGTTGTCTGCTCAGTGTGCTTTCTGTCATAGCAACAGAACACCTGAGGCTAGATAATTTATAAGAAAAGAGGTTTATTTGGAAGCAGAGTTCTGGAGACTGGACATCAGCATCTATTTGGTCTTGTGCTGCTTCGAGTCATGGTGAAAAGAGGAAAGCTGGTGGGCATGCACCATGAAGGCCAAATACAAGGTCACTGGAGAAGGCTGTAATACATTCACAATGGCTCTGCTTCTGCTCACTGAGCCTCCCTTCCTCATACCGCACAAGCCTCAACGGGACTCGTGGTAAGGACAAATCACATGCTAACCATAGCCTAGGCTGTCCTGAGTCATGCTGGATGTAGATGCAGAAAGATCCAAGGAGCTTAAAATCACACTGTTTCTGGCCTTATAAATGGGATGGAGGAAAAGCCACATGGCAGTGGGGATAGGGGGCTATGACTTTGGGTCCTTGCAAAAATGAGGAGAAACGGGATGCATCCGTAGAAGGCATCTTGTTCCTTGTTCTTTGCCCTGTGTAAAATTTATCCTTCCTTGGGAAGTTCTTTTAGTGGAACTCCCTGTTGTGTTGAGTTCACTTGGAGGACAATCACAGCCCAGCCCATGTCCTAACAGGAAAGCAGCAGGCAAGGCAGAGCTGGGTCAGCACAGTTTTAAAGAATTGCGAGTCCTTGGAATGACAAAAAAGCCAGGATAGTGAAAACTATTCTCAACAACAAAAGAACTTCTGGGAGGAATCACCATCCCTGACCTCAAGCAGTACTATAGAGCAATAGTGTTAAAAACTGCATGGTATTGGCACAGTGATAGGCAGGTAGATCAATAGAAAAGAATTGAAGACCCAGAAATGAACTCACACACCTATGGTCACTTATCTTTGACATAGGTGCTAAAACCATCCAGTTTTTAAAAGCATTTTTAACAAATGGTGCTGGTTCAACTGGTGGTCAGCTCGTAGAAGAATGCAAATTGATCCATTCTTACCTCCCTGTACAGAGCTCAAGTCCAAGTGGATCAAGGACCTCCACATAAAATCAGATACACTGAAACTAATAGAAAAGAAAGTGAGTAAGAACCTCCAGCACATAGGCACAGGGGAAAATTTCCTGAACAGAACACTAATGGCTATACTCTAAGATCAAGAATTGAGAAATAGGATCTCATAACATTGCAAAGCTCCTGCAAGGCAAAAGACACTGTCAATAGGACAAAATGGCAACCAACAGATTAGGAAAATATCTTTACTGATCCTACTTATGATAGAGTGCTAATATTCAATATATACAAAGAACTCAAGAAATTAGACTCCAGAGAACCAAATAACTCTATTAAAATGGGGAACAGAACTAAACAGAGGAAACTTGAATGGCCAAGAAGCACCTAAAGGAATGTTCAACATCCTTAGTCATCAGGGAAATGCAAATAAAAACAATCCTGAGATTTCACCTCACACCAGTCAAAATGGCCAAGATCAAAAACTCAGGAGACAGCAGGTGCTGTTGAGAATGTAGAGAAAGAGGAACACTCCTCCATTGCTGGTGGGATTGCAAGCTGGTACAACCTCTCTAGAAATCAGTCTGGCAGTTCCTCAGAAAATTAGACATAGTATTATCTGAGGACCCAGCTATACCACTCGTAAGTATATATCCAGAAGATGTTCCAACATGTAATAAGGACATATGCTCCACTATGTTCATAGCAGGCATATTTATAATATCCAGAAACTGGAAAGAACCCAGAGGTCCCTCAACAGAGGAATGGATAGAGAAAATGTGGTACATTTACGCAATGGAATACTACTTAGCTGTTAAAAACAATGACCTTATGAAATTCACAAATGGATGGAACTTGAAAATATCATCCTGAGTGAGGCAACTTAGTCACAAAAGAACACACATGGTATGCATTCACTGATAAATGGATATTAGCCCAAAAGTTCAGAATACCCACAATACAATTCATAGACTATATGAAGCCCAAGAAGAAGGAAGCCCAAAGTGTGGATGCTTCAATGCGTCTTAGAAATGGGAACAAAATATTCACAGAAGGAAATATGGAGACAAAGTGTGGAGCAGAGACTGAAGGAAAGACCATCCAGAGGCTGCCCCACTTGAATATCCATCCCATATACAGCCACCAAACACAGACACTATTGTGGATGCCGGGAAACGCTTGTTGATGGGAGCCTGATATGGCTGTCTCCTGAGAGGCTCTATCAGAGCCTGACAAATACAGAAGCAGATGCTTGCAGCCAAACATTGGACTGAGCACAGGGTCCGAGATGGAGGAGTTGGAGAAGGGACTGAAAGAGCTGAGGGTATTTCCAGCCCCACGGAGGGATCAACAGTGTCAAATGGCTAGACCTCCCAGAGCTCACGGGGGACTGGATCAGCAACCAAAGAGTACACATGGAGGGACCTATGGCTCTGGCCACTTATGTGGCAGAGGATGGCCTTGTTGAACATCAGTAGGAGGAGAGGCACTTAGCCCTGAGGGTGTTCGATGCCCCAGTGTAGGGGAATGCCAGGAGTGGGTGGGGGAGCACCCTCAAAGATGCATGGGGAGCGGGGATAGGATGGGTGGTTTTCGAAGGGGAGACCTGAAAAGGGGAAGAAAATATACAAAAAAAAAAAAAAAGGGAAAAAGAAGCAAACAAACAAAGAGCTGTAAGTCCTAATGGGCAGCTCAGTAGGTGGTTCTCTGATAGCTGAAGCCCTGGAGCCCTGCCCAGCTAACCTCAGTATACATTTCCGACATGTACCCAATTCATCTTTCTTAGTGACGTTATAAACTTGGTCTTGTTGCTTGATTTAGAGGAATGTCTGGCAGCCACTGACGTGACAAAGAAGCTTCTAGACTTCCTGCTCTAAATGCTAAACATCTTGTTAATGATGCCATGCTCTTCATATTATTCTTAGTTTTATTATTATCCTTTTAGTTAGGGTTTTGTGTGACATTTTCTTACATATATATATCATCGTGCTGTGGTTATTTTCATTCTATACCACCCTCCCCATATCACTTCTCTCTCACTTTAGATCCCTTCCTATGCTCCACTAATACCCCTTTAGTTTTCATATAGAACATACACAAACATGCACACATACATGTACACACACGCATACACACACATAAACACACATATGCACCACACACACACACACACACACACACACACATACACACACACACACACACACACACATGATTTATCTTTCTGACTTGGCCTAATTTGCTTAGCATGATCATCCATTTCATCTCTTTGCCTGCAGATGACATGTCACTCTTCTCTCTAGTGAGATGGAATTTCATTGTGTACTTATACCATAGTTTCATTACTAATGGTCATCTAAGCTGTTTCCATACAATGGTGATGTGGACAGTCCAGCAGTAATTGTGTCTCTAAGATAATATAGAATCTAGGACACATCTCTAGGAATGAGATGGGTTATAGGGCAGCTCTCTTTTTAGTTTGCTGAGGAACCTCAGAACAATTTTTCATAGTGGTTGTACCAGCTTACATTCCTGACAGCAATAATAGTTTCTCCCTCTACATCTGAACAGAATTTGTCTTCTTGATACAGCCATTCTAACAGGGGCATATTCTTCTGATTGCTAAGGATGTTGAGCGATTTTTCAGATACTTACTAGCCATTTATACTTTTGTCTTTGAGAACTCTCTGATCAGTTCAGTCGCCCATTCACTGATTGGATGGTTTGGGAGATTGTTTTGATGTTCGAGATTTTGAGTTCTTTCTCTGTTTTTTTTTTTTTTTTAATTTTCTATATTCTATGTTTACATTCCAAAGGCTTTCCCCTTTCCCAGTTCCCACCCACCATAGTTCCCATAGTTCTTCTCCCCCCCAACTATTCCCCAATCATTCCCCCTCCCCCCTCGGTTTCTTTACTAAACTGGATGCAATCTTTACATGCCCAGGGTCCTCTCCTTTCTTCTTCTTGGGAACTTTCCCTTCTCTAGAAGCATCTGCTGGCCACTCAGTTTTGCGGTCTGTGTGCTGGTAAGGTTTTTCTCTTTTGTCTGATTGTTCCCTACATATGGACACCCTGGAGTGACTAATGTTCTAGCTTGGGGCAAGAAGATTCTCCAAAGTGTGTTGAAAATGCTCGGAGTTAAAAACAGCATTGAGACCTGAGACTGTAGAATTCTCTGCGTTTTTTAAAACCCAGCAAGCATTAATCAGAGTGGCAGTGGCGGGTGCCAAGTGCATTCTCAGACTCTGCTACTGTGAGCCTCAAGGGTAAAAGTGACCCTGGAGGTTGGCCTTCCTGTGTCCCCCAGGCTCAGGCTTACCACACTCCCACACTCCTCTCTGCTGAGGTCTGCCTCTGAGGGTAGGGAGCCACATCTATGCATTCAGTGGCCTAAGCTGAGCCTCCTTACTAACTGCAAGCTTTGGTAACAGTTTTCAGGTCTCTGCTCTCCATAATTGTCTCATGTGGCTGTCTTTCACCCTGAAGATGGGATGGAATCCAAGCCCCATGACTTACAAATGCTCCTGATTTTCAGGACCTCTGGATTCAGGTTGTTGTTTTATAGAGGACTGAACTTGGGGCTTCTCACACGCTAAGCAAGCATGTTACCACTAAGCTGTATCCACACTGTCCTTGTGCCGTTTTACCAGTGGTCCTCCACCTTCCTACTGCTGCAACCCCTTAATATAGTCTCTTACGTTGTGGTGACACCCCAACCATAAATTCTTTCATTGTTACTTCATAACTGTAACTTTGCTACTGTTATGAATTGTAATGTAATTATCTGGGTATCTGATATGGGACCCCCCCAAAGGGGTCAATACCTACAGGTTGAGAACTGCTGGTTTTTATAATGAGGTAGAATCCTACAAAGTTTCCCAGGCTAACCTTGAACTTACTCTGTTAGCCTAGCGGGCCTCCAATTGGTAATCCCCCTGCCTCATTCTTCTCCACCTGATGGCTTAAATGATTTCAAATCCTAGTTTCTCTCTCAAGATGGTACCCAGGTATAGTTCTCCAAGTCACAGAGAGTGACAGCATGGACCTCCTTTCGCTGATAACCCATTCTGCAGGGCAGTCAGCATCTCACAAAACCTGCATCAGTATTTGAGGCTATCACGAGGCTCGCCCCGTAGTTATGTTCCATTTTATTCTGCCTGGCTTCAGGCCCCTGTTTCCCTTCCTGCTGTCCAACAGGAACCCTATAGCATCTCCCTTAGGTAGAGCTGCCTTCCTTTTTAAAAAAAATCTTCTTTCAAAACCAGAAGGCCCTTTTGTTTTGCAGCTTTTACAGGAAGTCTTTGCAGATACACAGTTATGGACAGAATCACTGGACGGTCCCAAAGATTAGAGGTATGTAAACCTCATCATGGGGTCTCAGATAGAGAGAATCCCACCTAGCAGAAATAACTGCTCATCACCACCCTGTGCCGACTTTCTTCTCCCACCTAGGCGTCTTGTCTTGTAAGCTTCCCCTACCCTGCCAGGGGAATTACAGGCAGCATGAGTTTTGCCTGTTTGCTTTGTGTGCATCTAAATATCCTGATAACCTACTCCCTGGAGAGGACCTGGTAACCAGGCAACGCAAGTCATGCTCCAATTGTGAAGTCCTCTATCCACTTTGACTGTGGTGAGCTTTTTCAAAACGAGAACCCTAAAAGCAGAGCCTTAGCAATCTCTGTCCCCTATGAGGAGCTAACAGACCCATCTTGTCTTATGAGTGTTTAGAAATGATGATACAAATACTTTTTTAAAAAAAAGTCTAAAGCAACGCATTTCACCTAAGAAGAAGATTTAAAACAAAACAGCAAACCCCTGTTTTAAACAGAAAAGAGGGAGATGGGAGGGAGCTATCTCCTGTCTGGTGACAGTTTATTTTAGGCCTGATGCTTTCTCCATTTATAATTTAGTGCCACTTGTGTTTTGAGAAACACTGCCAAGTCAGATGGGTCTCTTAGGCAGGGACTTAATCTACACTGTTAAACACAGCTGTTCTGATGCCTGAAGTTCTTAAGAGTCCAGCAGGACCTGAGCTAGTAAAATAAACTCGGAAAGGGCCATCTGGATTTGTGCTTCTACACACAAACCAAGCACAAATGAGCTTGGAGCCAGCAGTCCTCCTGGGCCAAGGTCAGAGGCAGTGCAGGGACACAGACTTGGGAAGAGCCCTCCGCACAGCACATTTGCTGTGTGCAAACAGTTCAGAGTTGGACACGCTGGCCTTTAATCTTCAGGGGATTTTTTTATGAGGGAAAGGGATCCTGATTAGTAGTGCTCATGTCAGCACTTTTTGTAATAAATACTTCATTTATGAGGAATTTGGCCCTCCTGTTCTGCATGATTAAATGGTTCTCAAGCACAGGGTCTCCCCTCCCCTGCCTCCACCCACACTTCTGTTGCCTAAAACACAGAACCTAATTATCCAGGTGGAAGGAGGACCTTCCTCTCTAGGGCCGACTGTTTCTATTCAGGTCATGTCATGGCAGTGGCCTGCAGGCCAGTACTGCACAGATGGATTGGACTGGAACTAGTTTCTTGGGCCAGCTTGAACTATCTTCCCCCGTGGGCTGCATTGGTTTGTGTGTAACTTAGCAGAAACATGCTGTCATCTGGCTTTTCAGTTCCTCTAGAGCAGCCAGAATTCTCAGTTCTCACACCCGAGGCCAGAGTCTCTTCATCTTGTTGGATTTCAGTTCTAGGTGTGTTGTCAAAATCACAGGAATTATACCAGCCAATGAAACAGTGAGAATCTGGTTGTGTGGGGGTGGGGTTTCTGTCTACAATGCTAGTAATAGAAAAGCATGGTTTAAAATTTAGAATGTATGTATTCAGTGAGCTCATCACAAACATTCAAAGAAAGGCAAAGATATTCAGGACAATTAGGAACAAAATGCCTACCAATGGGAGATTCATTTTCACAAAGGAGGAATTCATACAGGAGATTCAATGTGTCTACAGAAGCAGGCCTTGTGCCTTTGTATTTGTTGACCTGAGAGAAGTTCTATCATTCCTCTATGACCAAAGGAATAACATAACAGTGAAACTGAGAAACACCCATGTATACCTGAATCAAAGAAGTCGCAGATGACACTGTGGTCCAATCTAGTTGCATCACACAAACAGCCCGACAACTAAAAGTTAGCAAACATTCAGAAAACACTAGAGAAGGGAATGTGTGACTCCTAACCCACAACAGCACACTTCAACATGTCCTGGTTCTCTATCATCAACATCACGATAGGTTGTCTCTCCTCAACGTCCTTCTCTACTGTTAACCAAAACCTTCACTCTCATTTGCAGAAGAGTCAGCTCCCTCTGCTTCCCCCCTCTTCCTCCTTCCATGAGCTCATTCTTCACTGAACTGTCATCACTGAACCATCATCACCTGGAAGATAAAGCACACGGAGGACATGCTACATGGACAAGAAGAGTTCTTTGCTGTGTTGGAGAAGGAACAGAGGTTGTCTATGTGTACACTCCACCATGACACCATCTCACCTTGTAACATGCACAATGTTACTAATCACTTTTCTAAAGACACACAGAGATTCCTGCAAGGACATGGACGGTCTCCTCAAGAACACTTACTTGGGTTAGAATTTCTCTGTGACCTTTACTCTTTCTTCCCTTCTGTTGCTTTCTAGCTTCTGAATTATTCTTGAACATGCTTTGTTTGCACTAGAAAAAAATCCATCAAAGGGAACAAAGAAAAGTCACAATGTTGTCACAGGAAACAGTATGTGTGAAAAAAAACTAAATTTCAGCATTCATGTATGTGTGTTTGTGTGTGTGTTTGTGTGTGTGTCTGTGTTTGTGTGTGTTTGTGTGTGTGTTTAGGTAAATACAGTTAAACTTTCTCTTCCTGTTCTCAACATCCACCTGCCTCACTAGTTTATGGAGTGATTTTAGTTCCTCCTACATGTCAAGTTCTTAAGTTGATCACTTCGTATGCTAATCTATTTGATAACTCATCAACACTGTTTAATGTGTGAGTGCACTGGGGTGTAACTTGAATTTCACTGACCAATTTCAAGAAATGTTAAACAGTCTGAACTGAAGTTTGATCCTTATTCCTTGTCTCTGGGAATGAACTCAGCGTCTGCACATTGGTTCCCACTTCCATCTTTGTACTCTCGGGATTCTCAACTTGTGGGTCGAGACCCCTTTGGGGGTTGAATGGCCTTTTCACAGGACTTACCTAAGACCATTGGAAAACACAGATATTTACATTTATGATTTCTAACAATAGCAATTATAGTTATGAAGCAGCAACAAAAATAATTTTATGTTGGGGGGGTCAACACAACATGAGGGACTGCATTAAAGGGTCACAGGATTAGAAAGATTGGAAACCCCTCTCCTACACTCACACAATACCACCCCCAATACCACCCCTCACCCCTAACACACCTCCCCAATATACAGCTTCTTTTTATTTTCCTTTTATAATTCCTGAGCCACACGAATTTCACCCTGAAGAGGCGAAGCCTGCTGGAGGAGTCTAACTTCTGACTCATGAGCTTCTCTTAGCTTGGGGAATTCTGTAGAGAGGCTTGCGACACATCCCTGCCAAGGTCCCTTCCAGAACTTCAAGAGCCAGTGCCAGGCAGCTGGCACTCCCTGTTCCCTAGAAAGGAGCTTGTTAATCAGACTCTCCAACCACAAATGCCAAACGGCACCCTTGTTCACGGCTGTGAGATTCTATCCCGGGACTTCCAGAAAGCAGGATTTGTCACCTGACAGTTATACTCACACATCAGCATTCCTTTGGGACTGGAATTAAATAGCCAAGTCCATTCTAATTGTGGGCTAAAAGCAGATTTCTTTGGGAGGAGAAAGGAAATAGCTACTCCTTAAAGCCCCAAACAGCCTTGAACTCTTGGGGAAGGGATTGGAAGTAGGCTTTAGTTGAGAAGCTACAGAGAGGCCATCAGAGGAAAATGCTTAAAGAAAGGGGACGTCACTGACAATTCTCTATGACAGGATGGGACTCCACAATTCAGTGATTTTATATCATTATCAAGCAGCATTTCAGCAACTATAGCAGCGTACCTGCCTCTTTTCTTTTTCTTCTAGTGAAACTTGCCTTTTATTCTCTAATGAAGAGGCCCTGTGTGCCAATATGGGTAGATGAGCCTGTTGAACAAAAGCCTCGTGTTGGGCAGGATCCTTGATTTCTCAGGTTCTGGTCTGACTTGGGAGGTATCACATTATGGCCTCATAAGGAAAAAGACCAATTTGCCAAGAACTCCAGGTTCTTCCACCCTTGCGAGCTCCGTAGAGTCATCATGTTCCCCGTGAAGCTTTGCTGTCTTTCCTCCTAGATGACTCTGTAGATGTAATGTCGCTCTGTGCCTCTCTGCCATCTCCCCTTCCCAGTTACTGCTATGCATTTACACTGTGGTTCTTTGTTTACTATCTGACACCACTCTAGGATTTAACTCAAATGGCAACCCCGGACCATGAGCTTTTTGTTAACCGTGATTTGTTCTCATGCTTCACGTAGTGTTTGATCATTATTAGCGCTCAACAATTTCACTTCCTGTTGAGATGACTGACTGAGGTGGTTATCTTTAGAGGAATCTCAGTAAAGGTGCCAAGGCAGAGAAGATAATAAAATGTCCAGACCAAAGTTACCATGAAGACAGAAAAAGATGGGGACAGTAGATTCTTCCTGTTTAATTTAGAAATAGAAAATGATCCTTACCAGTAATGCAGGCATGGGGGTTTCTTGCTGCTCTGGTGATTATGGTGTATTTTGGAGTCAGTTGTCAGGGTGGAATATGGAACTTGTAATTGAGAATGGTGTGGGTTATACTCTGTGTCATTAAGTTGCTTAAATTTAATACTGTGAACTACTCTCGACATTCTAGAGTCCAATCAATATAGAAATTGATTAGTTGCCTGCCTATTCTGTTACTAGGGGAACATGAGGAGCTTTTTAGTTATCTTACCCTGTATCATTTGCTTCAGATTCAGTGGATGGAATGGCATTCAGTCACAAAGCCATTTCTACCTGAACCCAGTAGGGAGATTGTACCCTGAAAACCACCAGAAGGAAAAATTTATTTCCTTATGACTCAGAGGACCCTGTTCAGTTGTCAGGAAGACAGTGCCATTAAGGACAATCAAAACCAACCTCAAACAACAACTTACAGAGTATTTCCTGCCACCAGCTAAACAGCAAGGAGCCCCCGTCCCTGGCACTTCCAGCAACGCCAGGCTCTTCAGGCCTCTGCCTTTTCTCTTGACGCAGTTGCTTGCTTATGACTCAGAAGCAGATTTAGTTTCTACCTTGGAAGCTTAATGGATGCCAGGCCACACAAGGGAGATGATATCAGGGCTGAAAGGACAGACCGAGTGTCTGAACAGCTTGTTTCATAGCCATAGAAGGTCTTGGGTACCACTGCCAAGATACTTGCTCGCAGGTTATTTTCAACTGATGCTAGTCAAAGTGGGAGTCTTTTTATATGAACAGAGGCCAAATATCTAGCCCACAAACCCACTATACCTCACCAGTGCAAGCTCTAGTTACCAGGCCATTCATTCTTCAGCTTAAAAGGTATAAAATCAAAACACTCCTTATGCTACTACCTTATTCCCCGGCATGCATCGCTGTTACCCACACCAATTTTCCCCAATTTCCCTTACTTTATGTATAAAATAGTTCATACTTGAAAATTCAATCTATGTAAATGGTACAAGGGAAAAAACAGTATTTGCCTCTAGGGCATATCCTTCTCATTCCCACCAGAAATAGTGTTCATGATTGACAGGTGGCCTTTCAAAATGTTTTCTATATATAAATGGTTGTATCTTGGAGTGTATTATGATGTGCAAGCAGCAAATGTATGCTTTCTTTAATTACATGGAAACAGACATGGAGACACACACACACACACACAGAGAGAGAGAGAGAGAGAGACAGAGACAAAGACAGAGACAGAGAGACAGAGACAGAGAGAGAGACAGAGACAGAGAGATTATTCCAGTAAACTGGGAGTTGCTTGGAGCAAAAGAGCATACCTTATGATCTGGCAAATCCCCAGAGCCTGGTATAGTTGCCTGATAGGACCTCACTGCATGCTATTTGTACAACTGAAAAGAAGGTGGGGGAGAGGAGATCACTATGGATGGTGAGAGATGCTTTCTTAGTTTTAAAAGGAGCTTGAAAATATGTGATTTTTTCTGCCTCTTAATACCAGAGACATTTGCTGGACATATACTAAACATTGTGGTCCCTATGGTCAGTTATCAAGGCAAGTATATAAAAAATAACAATAATAAATAGAGAAAGAACTACCTAAACATCAGAAAAGAAGTGACATAAAATGAAAGGGAGTCTGGGGGCCTTTCTACAGAAATGCTTTAATTAGGCAATGGGTGAGGATTTAAAGACATTTAATTTACAGTATATACCACATTCCATGGCCAATTTCAAGCTAACAATATATGTAATAACCTTCTCTTTTCAGCCAATAGAAACTTTTCCCATCTTGCTGTTGAATCTGAGCATACCAGACAACCTTTGAAAACCCTCTTTGTTTTCCAACCATGCTGACTTCCCAACAAGGAGTTCTTTAAGAGGTTTAAGCCTGGGAGGGTTGGAACATCAGAGGATGATTTCTAGACCTGTCTCAGTACACAGATAACTGTCCTATCCACCTAAGCTGCCTCACATCTGTCTGGCTTGACCTCATGGTCTCATTCCCGTCCCACCATCCTCTTTGCCTCTGGTGTTATGTAAGCTGCTACAATATGTCCAGTCCAGCTGTGCTGAATGGTGTCAGAAGGTGGATACCAAACAAGGAAACAAGAAAGCAAACTGAGGCTTTATACCGCTAAGTAAGACTCCACTCTCCCCAACTTTATCTCCCATGAAGCTTGTGTGTGTTAGATATCGAGTTTACAGCAGCAACAAGGTGCCTGCAATCAGGAGATGAGACTGAGCATGTTGTAATATGTACTAGACACATGCTACGATTATGTTTTCTGTGGATCCAGAAAACAAAGTATAGCGACCATGCCATGGAAGGGATCAGGTCCAGATGCTGGTTTTCCTGAAAGTTAAAAAACAAAAGCAAACCAAAAAGTTATACTTGTTTCTAGAAGTGGGGCTTCATGACAATTAGTCAAGCTCAGATCATTTTCAGTATAACTATTTGAGTTTGGATCCCAGTGTTTATCAGAAATAATGAACTAGCCTGCTCCCCACCTCACCCCCCCAAAAAAATCATGTATAACATTTTGAGGCTCTACAATATATTTTTCTAAAGGCAAATTTCAAACTACTACATTCTCATTTATCAGACCCAGACTTGTAAAGCATTGTAACATCTTAATTTTACCCTAAAAATAAACACGAAAACTAGTTTGTTGGGAGAGAGCCCTTGGAGAATTCAAAAGTGCCTTTGATGTTTAAAAAAAAAAAGGAAGGGCTGGGGCGGGGATTGTGGTGACAAAATTTAACTCAGCTCAGATAAAATAAAACAGCATTTTCATTCTTTAAACATATCAATGTGCATTTATTTTGTTCGTTCTGTGGAACATTTCCAAACAGGGCCAGCTGCACAGATACAGCAGCAGGAGTCCCCCAGTGTACCGTGTGAACAAGGGTTGCACACACCAGTGATTTCAGGCTTGTTTGTAAACAATGAGTTTTACAGCCCCTGCACAAGGGAATTAATGTTCCGTAGCTGTCAACTTGAGCTCTTCGTGCTATTTTTTTTTTTAAAAATAAGTTAGGGTGAGAATATGTGTGCACATGTATGTTCCTGAATATTGAGCTGTGTGTGTGTGTGTGTGTGTGTGTGTGTGTGTGTGTGTGTATCTGTGTGTGTGTGTGTCTGTGTGATATACTGATAGCTTAGAGTCTCAGTCCCTGCCAAGGCTGACTGTCCCATCTCATCCGTCTGACCCTTCCTATGGGCCTTCTCATTCTTACCAACTCGGAATTTGGGAAAGGTTGCAGGGAGGTTAAGGCGCCTCATATCCTTTGAGGTTTGCACATGGTAATTCCCTATCCTGGGCTCACAGTACTACAGAGCACTGGGCAGATGACCTGCGTGCTGTAGCTCATGTGATGAACTACACGTGTAGGAATATACCAACCTTAGAAGATTTTGGAAATCTTTTTCATTCATTCTTTCAGTTAATACTTACTATTAGGCAGGCATAATGGTAAGCCATTTAAGATACAACCTGAGGAAATCCAATAGCAGACCGAGGAAAGAAAGACGGAGAAATGATGTCCACATAGTGAAATGATCAAGGAGTAAAGAGGGAAAAGTACGGGGTAGTCTCAAAGAAAAATGGGGTTCCCTCTGGAGTCCAGAGAAGGCAGAGGATTACTCTCACGGTGAAGAACGAATGGTTGCTTATCACATGTGAGGGTGTGTGGCAGCTCCGGCAACGGCATAAGGTAAGAGGAACGTCAGGAATGCGTGCTTGGGGCCTTCCCAGGACGTGTGGTGTTTGTTTTCAGAGTGAAAAGAGATAAAGGAAGTAGGGGGAGGAAGGAAGGAAGGAAGGAAGGAAGGAAGGAAGGAAGGAAGGAAGGAAGGAAGGAAAGAAGCAAAGAAGCAAAGAAGCAAAGAAGCAAAGAAGCAAAGAAGCAAAGAAAGGATCTGAACGGAACTATAATCTGTCCTGGTGAGAGCCAGGGTTGTGCTTCAGCCCTGAGAAAAGAGATTTTCCTAAAGTGGAGTTATAAAATGCTAAGGGCCTTCCAGAATGCCCATGGTCTTTAGGGTAAATCCCAGAGTTTTCTCTGGCAAAGTGGACATTGTTGTCCTCTCCTCCGCAGCCCCTCCTTTTATGTTCTAGCATCCCACCAGCCTTCGCTGCTACCCTCAATCGTTCAGATCCTTGGGAGAGTAAAATCAGTCATGAAACTGTAGGTTTTCCACATCCCATTTCTTGGCTTTTCCAAGCCTTTTGTTTCTGACCAGTGCCAAGACCTAGGCAGAGAAGCTCATCACACTCAGATCTGTGGGAACATGCCTCTCTTAGAACAGCCACTTGCACAGACAGAGCCTGCTGTGATATTGTGAATATCATCATGACAAAATGCGCTAGTTCTCAAGTCCATTGTGTTTACAAGTCTGCAGGTCTGACGCACAGGAAATACTGAGCGGTCAAGGAGGTGTCAGGACTGAAGGTCCTGACCTTTGTCTCTTCCTGTTCCTAAAGGCCACCTTCTCCCCAGCCATGGCCCCTCTCCTGTATTTCTGAAGCAGACCTCATAGATTGAGTCCCTCTTACATTGCCAAATCTGGTTCTCTGTGGTTTTAATAACAACTCTGCTCATTTAAAAGAGATTTTGAGTTTGAAGTCAGTCATTTTAAAACTTTGTAACTTCAACTTCTTACTTGAAAACCTTTAAGTCTCTGTTTTTCACAAACAATGAGTCTAATATTATACTATATGTATAAATAAACAGTGTAGAGTCTACTTATACTTAGGAAAAACACAGATATATAAACACAGAATAGCTCTTCTGAAGTACACATCTCAATAATTTCTAAATGTTGACCTAACGTTGTCATTATACACACACAAATAATTGCATAATTGAATCCTTAATTACATTAATACTCCTAAGTTTTACTAATCCTCAGCTCAGAGAATTAAATCCAATAACTGTTTGAGGTTTTTTTCCCTAAGTTAGCATATGCAATAATGGTTCATTCTGCTGCTTTCATATATAATATAATATAATATAATATAATATAATATAATATATCCTCCTCCTGCCTTGCTCACTTGCTTGTATTCACCCTCACTATCTCCCCAAGCCATCTTCACCCAAATAGCTCACCTTTCCTGCCTTCCCAGTGACAGACAGACAGACAGACATATAACACATTTTTACTTAACAAAGTAATTTTATTGACTCTTCAAAAATCACAATGTTTGGCTAGCATTGCTATTGCCCAGGGTAGATTTGTGAGCCACCCCAAAGCTCTCCTCCTCATGAGACAGGAGCCAGCAAAGGTCTTCCATCACTGCCTGGCCCTCCTGAGAGTGTGTGTGCACAGGTGGAGGGGGCGGGTCTTGTGTACACTTCTTTCTCTTCCTTGCCTCAGACAGTCTTATCATGATCCATGCTCTGCCTGTTTTTGTGAATCCGCTTCAGAGAGAGGTTTCTGTGGGATCCCCAGGCAACTGTGCTCATGACAAGCTCTTGTCTTCATTTGTCCCCAGAAAGAGCCTGATACCCATCCCTGACATAGGGAAAGATGTTATGATTGACAGCTTGCCTAGGAGTTTAGTAAAGCACATGCCTACATGTGAGTACTAGGAAGTTAGAGACAATGTCAGCCGTGTGGGAAACATCTGCCCTGAATATGGTGGCAGCATCCCATGGGCTGGGTGCCCAGAAGGCACAGCAGGCAAAAAGGAGAAAGCCCAGTACTGCACATGCATGCATACACTCTCTCCCCCTCCCCGCCCTTCCCTTATCTTTCTCCCTCCCTACCCCACCCCCATCCTCCTCCCTGGCTTCTGTGTGTGCTCTGCCAGACTCTCCCTGCTGTGACGGACTGACACCGGAGTCCAGATAAATCTTCCCTCCCTTAGGTTGTTTTGTTTACATCTTTTGTCACTGGGAACAAAAACTGACCAACACACACAGTAAGCAGCTAAATGAATTTTTCTCTTAAACTCATGAGCATATCAATGCCCTCCTGGGTTGAGTACCAGCGAAACTCAAAAAGGAGGCGTGTGTTCTTGAATCATAAGTGTGGAAACTCGAGCTGTGCAGCTGGTGCCCAGTTTCCCAGACATCTTGGCTGAGTCACGAATCAGTACAGTGTGCAGAAGGAGTGATGTCTGTCGCAGTTCCCACTTGGGGCTTATTCTTGCGTGACTTCAAATAGCCTTCAACTCTAAGCTTCTCTGCTCTCGTTGTGATGTTTCCAGCCATAATATATCTATTCTATTGCTACGGGAATGTAGCATCCTCACCTTTTTTGTAACTATTCTGTGGTTGTCACCAAAGGGAAAGGCGAGGGTGGCACCAGAGCATTTGCAGAGGGTACTAGAGGGAAAAAAAATTGTTTTGGATTGTACCCTAGAGTCTAGCACATTCTCAAAACCAGTTGCATAGAGGGTAATTTGGAGCATAGCTAGAAGGGCGTGAATCTGTTCTTGGTAAGAAGGAGAGACATCAATGGACAGGGAGTGGGGTGGAGATTTAGGAAGGGTCAGGCAAGGGACAAAAGGGTAATCACCGAGGACAAAGAGCCAGGCAATCAAGATCACGGACTTGAGAGAAGAAACATATATAGTGGTGATATTTACTAAGAAATTGGCGTAGGGTACAGCTCAGTTGATAGTGTTGGTCAATGTCCTGTATACCCTGGCTGGATTCAGTCCCCAGCATCACACAAACTGAGTGTGGTAGCATACACCTATGACCTAATCTCACAAGGAGAACAAGTAATTGTCCTTGATTAATTAGTGAGTTGGAGGCTAGCCTGAGCTACATCAGACCTGTTTCTGCGGAAGGAAGCGCCTTTCCCTATGTTCCCTTGAGTCTCTAATCAAAACTCTTTAGTATCATTTAATGGTCTTATCCAATAGAGCTCCTCTCCTTGGGTGAGCACAAAGTACTAGCGTATAGAATGACATGAATTGTTTTAGAGACTTTCTTACCATGCTGATAGCAAAAAACCAAAAGTGTTTAGGCACCAGATTCATTCGAGAATTGGCTCAAAAGCACACTAATGTGTTCCCTGCCCATGTGTGTCCATCGAACTCCATCCTTACACTGTCACCATCATTGTGGGAACTCCCTTGGTACATGGCTGCATGACCTACATCGGTCATGCTATACCTGGGTACTTCTGCCCCAGTAACCATAATGAAACAAGCTGGTGTTCTGTCAGCTGTAGTTAAAGGGATGCTAAATAACATAGGCGGAAACTCATGACCTCTGGGACCTAGCATTCCATACTGGTCTAAGGCAGTCAGAGCTATTCTACCCCAACTAGGTTCCTCTTCTGACACACAGGCTGATACACCAGACTGAAACCACTCCCCAGGTATTTTGTGGTGGCATATGACTCTAGAGGAGCTAGGGTCTCATCCACAATCCAGGGAAGGATTGGATTCTTTCAGCTTGACTAGAAAAATACCATATATATATATATATATATATATATATATATACATACACACACACACATACACACACATACATATATATATATATATATATAATTTTGTACACAATCATCATCATTATCATCATCTTAAATATCTATCAATCATACAGACTTCAAAGTCAAAAGTCAATGTGGCTAAAGTTGTAAAGGGGTTGTATTTTAAAAGTTTAAAAGGATCAAAAAGGAACATGAAATCAGAAAATGCTCCAATGTTGATGATATTTTCACTACTTCTTACCTTCTCTGAAAATTTATTCATAGTGTGAGGAAGATTTGAGGGAACTTCTAGAATCTTCTTCAGAGTTTCTGCTTCAGTCAACATAAAAATATGTTTTCTTCTCTTAATCTGTTTGGACTGCAACAATAACTCTACCATTGACTGATTGTCTAAGGAACCAATACTTATTTCTTACCGGCTCTGGGGAGAGCGAGTTTGCCAGGAGGGGGCCAGCAGGAACAGGATCTGAGGAGCAGCTCATGGTCTGCTTATAGAGATTTTTTAAGTGGTTTCTTCATGCGATGAAGCACATGGAAGAGGGGCCCTTTAAAGATACTAATCCTGTCCCTGAGGGCTCCGCCCTCATCATTAGGTCATTTCTCACAGACGCGGTCTCCACACGCAGGGTTTAGATTCTTGTCCCATAACACTTCTTTTTCTTTTCTCTAGAAGCTTTTAGGAACTTAAGATACTAAAGAGATGATAGAAGCTTCTTACTCTGCTTCATACTTCAACCTTTACTCTCTCACTATCCTAACTAAAATGCTATTCTGTGGTCAAAATCAAACCACCCATCCCCTTAAATGCACATTTCTGACCTCGACTTTCAAAGCCCTGTATAATCTGAGCTTTCTATACCTCTTTAGCTCCAAGGAATGTCATCTTTTCTATCACCCATGTTCCTCCAGCGCCCGCCCCCCTCCTGTCGTGTCCTGAAAATACCTGCTGTTGGAGCTGAAGGGGTTTGCAACTCCACAGGAAGAACAATATCGACCAAGCAGACCCCCCCCAATCTCCCAGGGACTAAATCACCAACCAAGGAGTACACATGAGGGACACATAGTTCCAACTCATATGAAACAGAGGATGGCCTTGTCGGACATCAGTGAGAGGAGTGGCCCTTAGTCCTGTGGAAGCTTGATGTCCTAGTGTAGTGGAATGCCAGGGCAGAGAGGTGGAGAGGCGGGAGTGGGGGGTGAGAGAGTGGGTGGGGGAGTGGGGGAGTGAGTGAGTAGGTGGGTGGGTGGGGGAAGACCTTCATAGAAGCAGGGGGAGGGGGATTGAATAGGGGGATTCTGGAGGGGAAACCTGGAAAGGGTATGACATTTGAAATATAAATACATAAAATATCCAATTAAAAAAAGAAAAAGAAAAGAAAAAGTAAGAGAGAAAAGAGAAGATAAAAGGAAAGGAAAGGAGAGGAGAGGAGAGGAGAGGAGAGGAGAGGAGGAAGGGAGGAGAGGAGAGGAGAGGAGAGGAGAGGAGAGGAGAGGAGAGGAGAGGAGAGGAGAGGAGAGGAGAGGAGAGGAGGAAGGGAGGAGAGGAGAGGAGAGGAGAGGAGAGGGGAGGGGAGGGGAGGGGAGGGGAGGGGAGGGGAGGGGAGGGGAGGGGAGGGGAGGGGAGAGGAGAGGAGAGGAGAGGAGAGGAGAGGAGAGGAGAGGAGAGGAGAGGAGAGGAGAGGAGAGGAGAGGAGAGGAGAGGAGAGGAGAGAAGAAGATGTATAAATCAGCCATGTTTGCTTCCAGTGGAACCCCTACCAAAGCTAGGGTCTTGCAGAAACCTATGTTAAGCCCAGCCATGTCTGTCAATGAGGGAAGTTCTATCATGGCAAACAGGACCATAATGACAGCCACTCAGCATCTTATTCTACTGTCAAAATGTGAGAAGTAGGCGACTGCTTATTTTCTCCGCCTGTGAGGGCCACGGGACTACAGTAACCACTCAGTTGAGATTGCAAGGCACACTTCCGGCCCCTGGCAGTAAACAGTGGCATGGTTAATCACAGGGGTCTGTTGTAAACGTCGCTGGGCTTGGAACCTGGCTTCAGCTTCCTGGCTTGCTGCTTATGCAACTCACGGAGTCTTTCCTATATTCTCAATTCTATATAGTGGAAATGTGATTCGATGCTGACATTTAAGTTAGAAGATACCTGTTAAGTCGCCTCTTGGAACAAGCATGCAAGCGCTGAGAAATTCACACAGTGACTGGAAGCCCCGGAACTTCTGGGTTTTAGTTTTGCTTCCTTACCCTTGGTGGGTACAGAATTTAAAAGAGCCATTAGGCAGGAAGGAGTCAGCCACCCAGCCAGCTGCCCGGTGACTGTGATTGGGTTAGCCTCTGCAGGAAGGAAGCCTTGGGGCACCTGCTGCTCTGTTTGCTCTTGGATGGCAGCGTTGCACAGATCACCAGGAACACCTGCCACGCCATGTCCCCGTGCTCCATCAAAGTCTCCTCCAGCAGAACATCTGGGGTCTGAGGACAAGAATGGACATTTAAGACAGTCTCTCTCGATGATTCTTAACCCACAGACTTTGAGAGCACAGAACTGCCTCTCAAAACCAAACATGGACTGGAGGAACAGAAAAATATAAAAATCTACAATTCTGTTCCCAAATGTGACATCTCCTATTTTACTCTGTATCTCTCTGGGAGCTTTCTCTGAAACATAAGCGACATATCAGAATCTTTTTGAAATGAAATGCAGTAGACCGAAGCCTGAGTTGCCGGAATGTTTATTTCAAAGCCCTGGAGAGCTGTTCTTTGACATTTTGAAGGTCCTCTGCCATCCAGGCCTTTAACATGAAGATTCCATATCCTTGTGCTTATTCTAGACAGAAATGTCTCCTGTCAATCAGAGGTCTAAGGCGGGACTTCCTGCTCCCCTCTCAGAACAGTGCACCTCCCCCGTAAACGCCGAACTTTGCCACAATAGTCTTGCTCCCTTTCGGATTCTATGTGGTGATTAATCCATCTGAAAAGCAGCAGTGACTAGGCATCCCTGGTAGATTGTGTTATATGTACTGTTTTAAAGTATTACTTGTTCATACTGGCAGTGGCCTCTACCGCAGTTGAAGGCCGCATTTCTCTACCCTGTCTGCACACAGCTGAAGGCTGTACCTCTCGCTGTGAATTCTCCACTCAAGGTGAGAATTAAGACTCTTCTTAAACACCGAGCTTCAAAGCCTACAGTCTTAACTCAGCTTATCTTTCCAGGTCTCGTGCTCTAACCCTTTACAAAGCCCTTTCCTTAGCCCGGGTTCTTACAATCCGCAGGTGCTCTGCTCCCCAAAGAATGTTGGTGTGACTCACCCATCATGGCCTCTAAGGTATTTCTTATATTTGGTGGTATCAGTTAAACTTTTAGGTTATTTGTGACTTATTTAGTGTATTAGTCAGGGTTCTCAGAAGAAAGAACTGATAGAATGAACATATGTGCCTTAGAGGCCTGGAGCCAGCTATAGCTAGAACAAAGGCGGTCTACCAAAGGAAAGTCAAGAATCCCAAAGAAGTAGGCTCGGATTCCATGAAGGAAGAGCTAGCTGCTGAGGGGGAAGGCTAGGAGGGAAAGGGGAAAAGCTGCCTCCCATCTTGTCCTTCACATGGCTGCCACCGGAAGGGGTGGCCCAGACTTAAGGTGGATCTTCGCACCTCGAAAGATCAGGCTCAAAGGTGAGTCTTTCCAACTCAAATGATTTAATTAAGAAAAATCTCTAACAAGTATGCCCAGCCACTTGAATTTTTGTTAATTCCAAATGTGCTCTCTCTCTGTGTCTCTCTGTCTCTCTGTCTCTGTCTGTCTCTCTGTCTCTGTCTCTGTCTCTCTGTCTCTCTCTCTCTCTCTCTCTCTGTGTGTGTGTGTGTGTGTGTGTGTGTGTGTGTGTGTATTGGGACCCAGGAATTGAACCCAGACCATCAAGCATGCATGGGGACAGGCACCTTTATCCACTGAACCATCCCAATGACCCAACTTTCAGTTCCTGAATTTATTTTATCTCCAAGATCTTAAGAACATCTTTGTTCTCCCTATAAGACTCCAGGCAAAGCATTGCACATGCAAATGTTTACTGGGTGTTTATCCTTCCAATTTGATTTTATAAACAAGTCATAATCTGTTTATGGTTTCTCAAGAATAAGGCTTTTTCTTTGTAAAAACTCTCATTTAGAAGTGAGCTTTTTAGAAATCTTTGTTTTTATCATGTAAGACTTTACGGAACTGGGTTCCATAAAAATATTTTTATTATAAAATTGAAATGGATTTGTCCTTCAGTATGTTAAGATAAATAAACTTGAACTTTTCTCACACCCTTACTTAAGTTTTATTGCATTATGGTAAGATGGATGCACAGTATGATTTTTATTTTTTTTTAATTTGTAAAGGTTTCTTTTGTATCCCAGGATTTGGTTTAGTTTGGAAAGGTTTCCTTGGCTGCTGAGTAGAATATGTATTCTTTGGAGTTTGGAGCATTCTGTAGATATCTCTTAAGTCTATTTGATGTACAATGTCAGCTAATTCTAATGTTTCTCAGTTTATTTTTGCCTGCATGACCTATCTATTGGAGAGAGTGGGGTACTGAAATCACCTATTAATGGACTGTTGTTCATCTTTAACTCCAGTAGTAGAGTTTTTACGGAATTGGGCACCCCTGAGTTTGATGCATGTATGTTAGCATAGTAGCATCATTTAACTGTTAATTGTTCCCTTGGTTAGAATGAAGTGTCTCTCTCTCTATTTCTTTTGACTAGTTTTACTTTAAAGTCTACTTTTCCAGATTCTAGAGTCGCAATGCCTGCTTGCTTCCTGATCCCCCCATTTGATTGGAGTGTTTTGTTCACCCCTTTACTCTAAGGCAGTGCTTATCTTTAAAACTGAGACATACTTCTTGTACATCAGTAGTTAGATGGATTTTGTGTCTTGCTCTACTCAGCCTGTGCCTTTTGATTGGAGAATTGAGACCATTTATATTTAAAGTTATTATTGAAATGTGTGTTAATTGTGGTCATTGTGTTGTTGATTTCAGTGATGGTATTTATGTTCTCACTGGTATTTTGCCTGTTTTTTAAATATAATTATGGCTTCATATTTCCTTCCACAGTTTTTGTGGAAATGGTACAAAATTGCCACAAGGTCAGCTGATATTCTAATACATTTGCTTTAAGTGTTTCATGTGTTCTTCTACTATGCTCTGTCTTCTATTTAGCCCTAAATATTGCTTCTTCTGTTTCCTTTAGTTTGGTTTATTGGCTTAATTTTGTTTTTGAGCTGCTTATTTAGTGGAAATTTTTTTCTCTCTCCTTCAGTCCTTGCCGATAGTTTTCTGGATATATTATTTTCCATTGGCTGCCCTAGTCTTTTAGGATTTAGTATGCATTGCTCCAGGCTCTTTGGCTTTCAAAGTTTCCACTGAGAAATTGGCTGTTATTCTAATACAGTTTCCTTTATATGTCACTTCCATTTTTCTCTTGCAGCTTTCACAACTATATTTACATGTAGCATTGATTAAACGTAGAACGGAGGGCTGAAGTGATAATGCAACAGTTAAGAGCACGTATTGTTCCTCTAGAGGACTGAATTAACCAGCGCCTGAAGCTCCGTGTCTAAGGAGCCCAACATCTTTGGCCTCTGAAGGAACTGGCATACACTCAAACAGACATACAAAATCATGACTAACATTAAATATAAAGTAAAATTAAATCTAAAAGTTAATGTTCTACCAATGACTTAATCATATAAAATGTTAAGCAGAGTTTAATTGGAACTGCTTTGAAAATGAATATGAAGTGCAAACTATCTAGAATTATCAATATATAACTCAAGTGATTTTATAAAGCATTGTGACTAAGACTATGTGCTAAAGTGGATTACAGAGAATCAATACCGAGACAAAGGGTGATGAGGAAAAGATCGATACATGAATGTTTATCTGAATTATATAATTTGGAAAGAAAATATTAGAAATTTCAATAAATGTTTCTGGATTGATTCACTGTGTATTTAGAGAGAAAATCAACCTTGATCCTTATCTCACACTATAAAACAAAAAGAATTAAACATAGATTATGAATTCAAAAGTAAAATATAAAAAATTCTAGAAGAAAAGTAATAGTATAATTATATGTTTAGTCTATGAAAAGGTCTAACAGTATAAAATATGTTAATTATAAAAGAAAAGTGGCATATTAAATTTCTTTAAACTTCAGAATATCTCTCAACCAAAGGATGCCATTAAGAAAGTGAAAGGGGCCAACAAGATGGAATAGTGTATATAGGTGCTTGCTGCTAAGCTTAGAAACCTGAGTTCAATGCCCAGAACCCACATGGCAGAAGGATAGAACTGACTCACACAAGTTGTTCTGTACCTCCACACTCAAACTGTGGTGCTTGTGTAGCCCCAAATGAAGGGATGAATGGATAGGTGGATAGACAGATGGATGGATGGATGGATGGATGGATGGATGGATGGATAGATGATTGTTAAATATAGTGAGAAGGTTTGTCACAATATTTCACAACAGTCTTATATTTAGATCCTACATCATGAAAGGAAAGACATCAATGTGGGTAGCCTGCAAGTGGATTGATTTACTATCTTACAATAATTTTTCTCAATTTTACTACTCATTAGATGAACATTAACAGCAGGACACCAGTCTGCACCGAGGAGAATGACCACAATAGAAGATGTGCAGTAGTATAGGCAGTTAGCTCTCTGGAGCAGCTGTAACTCTCGTGTGTTGCTTGTAGCAATTTAATTGTGTGACCACGTGAGGGTGGGGAATGTTTACCCTGTGCTAGTAGGCAGCATTTCTACTCCTTGGAAAATACAAAAGAGAAATGGATATAAATGTTAACCAAAAGATGTGTGCCAGAACGTTTGTAGCAGGTGTATTAATTAAAGCCAAAACATTGGAAACACCAACAATTAAGTGGAAACAATGGTCTTTTATGCAATAAGATACCCAGTACCATTTAAAAAGTGAATGAGCCACCATTATACCAAAGAATGTGGATGAACTTCACGGTCTCTCTGTCTCTCTCTCTCTGTCTTTCTGTCTCTCTTTGTATCTGTGTCTCTGTCTCTCGCTGTCTCTCTGTCTCTGTATTTGTGTGTGTGTATGTGCACGCGCACACGCGTATACACACACACACACACACACACACACACACACACACGTTTTCATTTATATAAGACTTACAAGTAGTTTGATCATCTTTGCAGTACTGTCATAAAAGTCAGAGGCAGGAGTTCCCTGGTAGAAGTTTTAGCATCACTATGTATACTCTACTATCATCTGCAAATAAAAATACTTTGACTCCTTCCACATAACCTAAGAGTGTGCTTGGGAGCATCCTCTCTTCACCCTCGTATTCTCCTGTCTCCCTCTGAGAACGTTAACATTCTTCCTGACTTCCAAGAACCTAGTATGGCCTGCATACGACATGTTCAGTCATGACAGACCTCTGATGTCACATGAAACCTCCTCCTCTGAGTCCCAGAAACTGTGCTCAATCTGTTTCCACTTATTCTTCTCATACAGACAGCAGACATACTCGGCAGTCACATTGGCCTCTACAAGCCTCAGAAGAATGCATGCTCTCAGAGAAACTATATAGAAGTCTGTGCTATAAGTCCTCTCTTACAGAACTCCTCGACCCCAAGAAAAACAAATTTACTAATTTTTCATTTTTATCTGGTTGTCTTTTTTTCTGGTTTTCCCTTTGCCTTGCTATTTTTACTATTTTTATTCTTTCTTTTCCCTCTAACAATATCTCCTATAGTTAATAAGACAAATAATGAGTCAACTGTCCATTTTTATAAAAAAAGGTTTACCTTTATTTTATGTGTATGGGTATTTTGCCTGTATGTATGTCTCACCAACATGTGTAGTTCCTGTGGAATACAGAAAAGGGCAGTGGATCCTTTGAAACCAGAGGTACAACCAGCTACCATGTGGATGCTGGGTACTGGGCCCATGTCATCTACAAGAGCAGCCAATGCTCTTAACCACTGTGCCACCTTCCCCTCCCTTTAGCTGGTTATTCAATAAAATTGTTAGAGGAATTTTAGGTTTACAGGAAACTCAAGCAGAAAGGACACGAATGTGCATCTCTACATTCTCTCGCCTCCTTTCTCTTCTGCAGATAGTCTCCCTTATTGTCAGCATCTCATGTGTGTGGCACCACTGATGCGTTAACACTGATGTACTATCGTTATTATTAATGTCCGTAGTTGATAGTAAGAATCATTCTGTGTACTATATAGTTCCATGGGGTTTGACATAGGTAACACCATTTGTCCACTATTAGAAAATCGTGTGTAAAGAAATGGGTTCTTTGCCCTAAAAATGTCCTATATACTACTTGCCTGCTTTCTTCCCCTTTCCAGACCACATAAAACCCTTAGCAACCTTAGATTGTGCTAGTCTAGTCTTTCTAGAATGTCATGTAGAATCATGTAATTAGAATCATATCCTTATATACTGTCTTTTACTTTGAATATGAACTAAGTTTCCCCCAAACCTTTTTATGACTTGATAGCGTATTTCCTTTTATCAATAAATATTTTATTGTTAGGATATACCACACCTTATGTATATATTCAGGTATTAGAAAACATCTGGATTGCTTATAACTTAAACATTCATGAATGAAACTATGTAGAGAGAAACACAGTCCTCTCTCATTTAGATTCTTTGACTTATCTGCAAAGTAGAATAAAAGATGAAGTAAAAAAGAAAACGTTGCTCCTCAACATAAGACAGATCATATCCAAATATGTTATGAGTCAAAATATAAGTTGGAAATGCATTTAACATCAATATCACAGCTAGGTCCAGCGTACCTTAAACATGCTTAGAACACTGGTTTTAGCCTATAGGGGGCAGTGTCAGCTGACACAGAGCCTATTTATGATGGTGTGAATTTCTCCTCCAACCTTATTAGATACTATAATAAAAGGGGAAAATAGAAGGGCTAAACAGATTTTTTTTTTTGTTGAACATTCCTTTTTTTATTTTCTATATTCTATGTTTACATTCCAAAGGCGTTCCCCTTTCCCAGTTCCCCCCTCCCTATGTCCCATAGTTCCTCTCCCCCCAACTATTCCCCAATCATTCCCCCTCCCCCCACAGTTTCTCTACAAAACTGGATCCAATCTTTCCAGGCCCAGGGTCCTCTCCTTTCTTCTTGGGAATCATTTGACTTGCTAATTGTGCCTTGAGTATTTAGGGCTTCTGGGCTCATTAATATCCACTTATCAGTGATTGCATTTCATGTGTATTCTTTTGTGATTGGGTTAGCTCACTCAGGATGATATTTTCCAGGTCTAACCATTTACCTACAAATTGCATAAATTCATTATTTTTAATTGCTGAGTAGTATTCCATTGTATAAATATACCACATTTTCTGTATCCATTCCTCCTTTGAGGGATATTTGGGCTCCTTCCAATTTCTGGCTATTATAAACAAGGCTGCTATAAACATAGTGGAGCATGTGTCTTTATTGTATGCAGGGGAATCCTCTGGGTATATGCCCAGGAGTGGTATGCCAGGGTCCTCTGGAAGGAACATGCCCAATTTTCTGAGGAACCGCCACACTGATTTCCAGAGCAGTTTTACCATTTTGCAATCCCACCAACAGTGGAGGAGTGTTCCTCTTTCTCCACATCCTCGCCAGCATTTGTTGTCTCTTGAGTTTTTAATCTTAGCCATTCTGACTGGTGTGAGGTGGAATCTCAGGGTTGTTTTGATTTGCATTTCTCTGATGACTAACGATGTTGAACATCTCTTAAGGTGTTTCTCAGCCATCCGAATTTCTTCTGGTGAAAATTCTTTGTTTAGCTCTGTGCCCCATTTTTTGATAGGGTTATTTGGTTCTTTGGGGTCTAACTTCTTGAGTTCTCTGTATATATTGGATATTAGCCCTCTTTCGGATGTGGGGTTGGTGAAGATCTTTTCCCACTTTGTTGGTTGTCGTTTTGTCCTTCTGACAGTGTCCTTTGCCTTGCAGAAACTTTGTAATTTTATGAGGACCCATTTATCACTTCTTGATCTTAGTGCATAAGCTATTGGTGTTCTGTTCAGGAATTTTCCCCCTGTGCCTATGTCCTCCAGGGTCTTCCCAAATTTCTTTCCTAATAGTTTCAGTGTGTCTGGTTTTATGTGGAGGTCCTTGATCCACTTGGAGTTGATCTTAGTGCAAGGAGATAAGAGTGGGTCAATTTGCATTCTTCTGCATGTTGACCTCCAGTTGAACCAGCACCATTTGTTGAAAAGACTATCTTTTTTCCACTGGATGGTTGTGGCTCCTTTATCAAAGATCAAGTGACCATAAGTCTGTGGGTTAATTTCTGGGTCTTCAATCCTATTCCATTGATCCACTTGCCTGTTGCTGTACCAATACCATGCAGTTTTTAACACAATTGCTCTGTAGTACTGTTTAAGGTCAGGGATATTGATTCCCCCAGAAGTCCTTTTATTGTTGAGAATAGTTTTAGCTATCCTGGGTTTTTTGTTGCTCCAGATGAATTTGAGAATTGCTCTTTCTAGATCTATAAAGAATGGAGTTGGGATTTTGATGGGGATCGCATTGAATCTGTATATTGCTTTTGGTAAGATGGCCATTTTTACTATATTGATCCTGCCAATCCAGGAGCAAGAAATATTTTTCCATCTTCTGAGGTCTTCTTCGATTTCTTTCTTCAAGGACTTGAAGTTCCTGTCATACAGATCTTTCGCTTGTTTGGTTAGAGTTATGCCAAGGTACTTTATGTTGTTTGTGGCTATTGTGAAGGGTGTTATTTCCCTAACTTCTTTCTCAGCCTGCTTGTCCTTTGAGTACAAGAAGGCTACTGATTTGCTTGAGTTAATTTTATAACCAGCCACTTTGCTGAAGTTGTTTATCAGCTGTAGAAGTTCTCTGGTGGAGTTTTTTGGGTCACTTAAGTAAACTATCATATCATCTGCAAATAATGATAGTTTGACTTCTTCCTTTCCAATTTGTATCCCTTTGACTTCCTTATGTTGTCTAATTGCTCTCGCTAGAACTTCAAGTACTATATTGAAAAGATATGGAGAAAGAGGGCAGCCTTGTCTAGTCCCTGATTTTAGTGGGATTGCTTCAAGTTTCTCTCCATTTATTTTGATGTTGGCTACTGGTTTGCTGTAGATTGCTTTTACTATGTTGAGGTATGGGCCTTGAATTCTGCTCTTTCCATGACTTTTAGCATGAAAGGATGCTGAATTTTGTTGAATGCTTTTTCAGCATCTAATGTGATGACCATGTGGTTTTTTTCTTTTAGTTTGTTTATGTAGTGGATTACATTGATGGATTTCCATATGTTGAACCATCCCTGCATCCCTGGGATGAAGCCTACTTGATCATGGTGAATGATCGTTTTGATGTGCTCTTGGATTCGGTTGGCAAGAATTTTACTTAGTATTTTTGCATCGATATTCATAAGAGAAATTGGCCTGTAGTTCTCTTTCTTTGTTGGATCTTTTTGTGGCTTCGAAGAATGAATTGGGCAGTGTCCCTTCTGTCTCTATTTTGTGGAATAGTTTGAAAAGTATTGGTGTTAGGTCTTCTTTGAAGGTCTGGTAGAATTCTGCACTAAAACCATCTGGTCCCGTACTTTTCTTGGTTGGGAGGCTTTCTATAACCCCTTCTATTTCTTTAGGGGTTATGGGACTATTTAGCTGCTCTATTTGATGCTGATTTAATTTTGGTATTTGGTATCTGTCTAGGAAATTGTCCATTTCCTCTAGATTCTCCAGTTGTTTTGAGTATAGACCTTTGTAGTAGGATCTGATGATCTTTTGAATTTCCTCAGTTTCTGTTGTTATGTCTCCCTTTTCATTTCTAATTTTGTTAATTTGGATGCTGTCTCTGTGTCCTTTGGTTAGTCTAGCTAGGGGTTTATCTATCTTGTTGATTTTCTCAAAGAACCAACTCCTGGTCTTGTTGATTCTTTGTATGGTTCTCTTTGTTTCTATTTGATTGATTTCAGCCCTGAGTTTGATAATTTCTTGTCTTCTACTCCTGCTGGGTGAATTAACTTGTTTTTCTTCCAGGGCTTGAAGGTGTGCCGTTAAGCTGCTAGTGTATGCTCTCTCCAGTTTCTTTTTGGATGCACTTAGAGCTATGAGTTTTCCTCTTAGCACTACTTTCATTGTGTCCCAGAGATTTGGGTAGGTTGTACCTTCATTTTCATTGAATTCTAAAAAGTCTTTGATTTCTTTTTTTATTTCTTCCTTGACCAAGGTGTCATTGAGTAGAGTATTGTTCAGTTTCCATGTGTATGTGGGCTTTCTGTTGTTTTTGTTGCTATTGAAGACCACTCTTACTCCATGGTGATCTGATAGGAGGCATGGGATTAGCTCAATCTTCTTGTATTTGTTGACATCTGTCTTGTGACCAATTATATGGTCTATTTTGGAGAAGGTACAATGTGGAGCTGAGAAAAAGGTATATTCTTTAGCTTTAGGATGAAATGTTCCATATATATCTGTTAAATCCAATTGGTCCAGAGTTTCAATTAGTTTCACTGTGTCCCTGTTTAGTTTCTGCTTTCCTGACCGGTCCATTGAGGAGAGTGGAGTGTTGAGGTCACCCACAATTATTGTGTTCGGTGTAATGTGTGCTTTAAGCTTTAGTAAGGTTTCTTTTATGAATGAGGGTGCCCTTGCATTTGGAGCATAGATGTTCAGTATTGAGAGCTCTTCTTGGTGGATTTTCCCTTTGGCCAGCAAGAAGTGACCTTCTGAGTCTCTTTTTGATGATTTTAGGTTGGAAGTCAATTTTATCTGATATTAGAATGGCTACTCCAGCTTGTTTCCTGAGACCATTTGCTTGTAAAATTGTCTTCCAGCCTTTTACTCTAAAGGCAGTGTTTGTCTTTAACACTGAGATGTGTTTTCTGTATGCAGCAAAATGTAGGGTCCTGTTTCCGTATCCAGTCTGTTAATCTATGCCTTTTTATTGGGGAATTGAGTCCATTGATGTTAAGAGATATTAAGGAATAGTAATTATTACCTCCAGACATTTTTGAAATTATATTTATTTATTTTATTTATTTTTATATTCGAGAGGTTACCTTCTTTTGGGTTTGATGAGAGGAGGTTTCTGTCTTGCTTCTTCCCGGGTGTAGTTTCCGTCCTTGTCTTGGTGTTTTCCCCCTATTATCCTTTGTGGGGCTGGATTTGTGGAAAGATATCGTGCAAATTTGGTTTTGTCATGGAATACCTTGATGTCTCCATCTATGGCGATTGAGAGCTTTGCTGGGTAAAGTAGTTTTGGCTGAAGTTTGTGTTCTCTTAGAGTTTGCATTATATCTGCCCAGGATCTTCTAGCTTTCATGGTCTCAGGTGAGAAGTCTGGTGTTATTCTGATAGGTCTTCCTTTATAAGTTACTTGGCCTTTTTCTCTTGCTGCCTTTAATATTCTTTCTTTGTTTAGTACATTTGGAGTTTTGATTATTATGTGACGAGATGTATTTCTGTTCTGATCAAGTCTGTTTGGGGTTCTATATGCTTCTTGTATATTCATGGGCATCTCTCTCTTTAGGTTGGGGAAGTTTTCTTCCATAATTTTGTAGAAGATATTTGCTGGCCCTTTAACTTGTAAATCTTCATTCTCGTCTATACCTATATCCTTAGGTTTGGTCTTCTCATTGTGTCCTGGATTTCCTGGATGTTTTGGGTTACAGCCTTTTTGCATATAGTGTTTTCTTTGACTGTTGAATCAATGGTTCCTATGTTATCTTTGGCTTCTGATATTCTGTCTTCTATCTCTTGTATTCTATTGTTGATATTTGCATCTATGGCCCCTGATTTCTTCCCAAGGTTTTCTATCTCCAATGTTGTCTCCCTCTGCGATTTCTTAGTTGTTTCTACTTCTGTTTTTAGTACCTGGATGGATATGCTCAGATCTTTTGCTTGCTTGATTGTGTTTTCATGTATTTCTTTAATAGATTTTTGTGTTTCCTCTTTCATAGCTTCTACTTGTTAGCCCACGTTCTTCTGTATTTCTTTAAGTGATTTTTGTCTTTCTTCCTTATTGTCTTCTTCTTTTTGATCCATCTTCTCCTGCATTTCTTGAAGTGATTTTTGTATTTGCCTTGTAAAGGCTTCTAACTTTTGATCCATTTTCTCCTCTATTTCTTTACGAGATTTTTCTATGTGTTTAGCTACCAGCATCCTGAGCAGTGATTTTATATTCAAGTCTTGTTTTTCTGGTGTTTTGGGGTATCCAGGGCTTCCTGTTGTTGGCGAACTGGGTTCAGATGCTGTCATGTTGACTTAATTTCTGTTAGTGACATTCCTTCGTTTACCTTTTGCCATCTGGTTATTTCTGGTGTTAGTTGACCTTGTTGTCACTGGCTGGTGTTTGAATCTCCTGTGAGGCTGGGCTTACCTGTTGTTTCTCTACTGGTGGTTATGCGTGATTGCTGCTCAACGGGATCACAAGCTGGCTGCCACCCGCTGACTTTGTGTACGGCCTGAGGTCTCCGGGAAGTGTGGGGGAGTGCAGCAGAGCCTTGGCAGGCGCTGCTGGGCCTGCCTAGTAGCAAGAGCCTAGCAGATACCCCCACGCGGTAGCCCCTGATGGAATCTGTCTACCTGTGCCTTTCCAGCTGTGTTCTGGTTGCAATATGGAGGCCTGCCACTATCGCTGGTCTGGGGTCCTGGGGAGCTGGGTGGCTCCGGCTGCCTCGGTGCACGGCCTAAGCTCGCAGGGATGTGCTGCAGAGCCTAGGCTCCCCCCACTGGGCCTGCCTGGGTTCTAGAGCTTAGCAGATCTCCTTGCTCTAGCCCCAGACGGAGTCTCTACCTGCACCTTTCCAGCTGTGTCCTGGTTGCAATATGGAGTGCTAAACAGATTTTTTCATTAATGTGCACCATTGAAAGTACCTTAAGTGTGCAGAATGTTTTTTATTAGATATTTGCTTTATTTACATATCAAATGGTATCCCTTTTTCTCATTCTCCCTCTGAAAACCCCCTATCGCATTCCCCCTCCCAACTGCTTGCCGACCCCCCACTCCCACTTTCCTGACCTGGCATTCTCCTACACTGGGGCATCAAGCCTTCACAGGACCAATGGCCTCTCCTCTCATTGATGTCTGAAAAGGCCATCCTCTGCTACATATGTAGCTGGAGCCATGGTTCCCTCCATGTGTACTCTTTCATTGGTGGTTTAGACCCTGGGAGCTCTGGGGTTACTGGTCGGTACATTTTATTGTTCCTCCTATCGTCTGCAAACCTCTTCAGCTCCTTGGGTCCTTTCTTTGGCTCCTCCATTGGGGACCCCAGCTCAGTCTATTGGTTGGCTGTAAGGCATGGGTATTTTGATCCACTTCCTAAGAAGGATCAAAGTATCCCCAGTTTGGTCTTCCTTCATCTTGAGCTTCATATGGTCTGTGAGTTTTTGGGCTAATATGTACTTTCAGCAAGTGTATATTGCGTGTGTTCTTTTGTGATTGGGTTACCTCACTCAGGATGATATTTTCTAGTTCCATCCATTACAGATTGTTTCTTTTTTTCTCAAAGATTTATTTATTTTATGTAGTTGAGTACACTGTAGCTGTCTTCAGACACACCAGAAGAGGGTATGAGGTCCCATTACAGATGGCTGTGAGCCACCATGTGGTTGATGGGAATTGAACTCAGGACCTCTGGAATCTGGAAGAGCAGTCAGTACTCTTAACCACTGAGCCATCGCTCCAGCCCTATGTGCAGAATGTTTAATGCCTTAAGTTCAAATTATCCTGTGGACAATGTGATACCATGGGAACTGGTCATCAATTTCTGACTGGGAGCTGGAACTCACTACTGTGGCCTAGCACCAGCAGAGTGCCATAATGCAGGTGCCTGGGAAAAGATCGTAACTCAGACTATGATTTCTACTGAGTGTAACAGGCACTCGGATGTAACTACTCATCACTTGGGCCTGCAGGTGCCCAGGGCTTAATTAAAAGCAAGGCACAAGCTTGGCATTTCTGCTCTCAGTTTTGAGCTGCCTCCTTTTCCACTCGAAGCTATGGGTCAGATTCCTATACAGTTCTGCACATAGACATGCTAATCACTTAAACAGTGTTCACCTAGGGCTGGGAGGATGGCTCAGCAGGTAAAAGTGCTTGCCACACAGGCTTGCTGAGCTGAGTTAGGCTCTCCAGAACCCACATTAAAGCCAGACACAGTAACACAAGTGTCTGTAGTACCAGCAAGCCAATGGGAGGTGGAGACAGGAGAATTTTAGAAGCTAGAGAGCAAGCTGTCTCGTGAATTAGAAAAGATACCGTCTCTCATATAGAGTAAAAAGGCAAGAATCGAACCCCTGAGACAGACTCTATCTTCCACATGTGTTCAGTCATATGTGCACCTTTGTCTATACATGTGAACATACACACACATACATGCACGTGCACACACACACACACACACACACAGAGAGAGAGAGAGAGAGAGAGAGAGAGAGAGAGAGAGAGAGGAGTGTTTATCTAAAACAGATAATCTTCCCCTTCAAGGCTTAATACATTAAAATAAGAGTAACCAGGAATTCTCATGATTTATACAGACACTAAATAGCAGATTACCAACTAACTGTTTTTATCATGTATTATTTCTGACCACTGGAACAGCACTTAGAAGGCCCCATTAATTCTCTCAGGCCTGGGGAGGTTGCAGTCACTGCCACAACTACAGCAACCAGTCCATCTGCCCTCTGTCCTGTTCTCGAGCCTGTTCTTTCCAGCTAGCCTCAAGTTTCACTAGCACTGAGCCTTGCAGGAAATCATCTCACCTGGTATCAGCTGAACCTGGAAGAACCAGAGAGACTAGGTAACCAGACTGCAGTTGACTCAGACTGTTTGACTCTGAGTGCTTTGCATTAACTCCTACTTTATCTTTCTCCTCTATAATACCGTGGATGTTCCCAGAGCTAAGGATGTGTCTTCTCCAGCTCCTTTCTACTATAACCAAACTGAGTAAATTCCTTTGTTATTTCACAACTTCTACTCTGATTAAACTCTCAAGATAGTGGATAGTCAGCCTGGTCTATTGGGTCCTCCAGAAGTAAGATCTCTGTTGTAGTAGATGCCAGAAGATAGAAACTGGCAGGATTAGGGTAGGGGACCCTAAAAGCAAACAGTTTTATTTGCTAAAATAAGATCCTTGGACCTGTCCTTGTTGAAGGTCAGAGATGCCAGGAATGTTCAACCAAATGTCTTTGGTTCTGCCTTAGCCCAGGCTATGTAGAGGACAGGAGCAAAATAAGAGGAAGCATTTGGTCACCTGATATTAGGTCTACTGGACTGACCAGTTAGTAATCTTCCCATGTCATAAATCTATAATTTATGGCCAGTTTCTCTCATAAGTTCTAGAAAATGTCCACAGCTTGACAGCTCAATGGCACCCATTTTGGAGACCCTCTCCTACTAACCTGTGGTGCTTCTGTCTCCCAAGCTCCTACCTGCAGACCTGCAGTAAACCCCTTCCTAAGCCCATTCTTCCATTATCCATGAATTTCATCCTTTAAATTTTTGAGGTCACTTCAGTGTGACCCTGAGTCTGGCACTCTTAACTTCATAATTAAAACCCACCCAAAGCAAGAGAGAATATCTCCATCCAACCTAAACATATCCTACTTTTTCCATCTCTAACAACACATATCACATTCTAAGCCAGAACATGCTAAATAAACAAAGGGCAGTGTTTTGCCGCATGCAGGGCTTCACAGGAAAAAAAAAGAGTAAAGAACCAAAGAGACAGTTAAATCTGAGGCTTACATACCTTTTAACATGTGGCAATGTGACAAAACAAAAGAAGGCCTTTGGCTTCAGGAGCAGTAAATTATGGAAAGGTAAATATGTGTGGCAGATATAATTGAAGGGGAGTATTACTTTAGTAAAGTCTTTCTGCAGACTTGTCTGGGCACCAGCTCTCTGTCTCCTGTGATAAGGGTTTCTCTCCCTGTCCTGGTACAAGTGGAGTAGAGAAGGCTCACCTACAGGAAGCAAAGTCCAGGTCCTGCTTGGTTCACATCACCTTTAGCTGAGAGGAACCCTATGTTAAGACCCCATTTGGAAGGTGGTGTATTCATTAGACTTTTGTGTGAAAGTTCTCAAAAGGCCATGTTTTTTTATTCATTTTACTAAAAAACCCGGGGGCACAATTTTTCCATCATATGTTAAGACTGTGTTTAACTTTGCCATGGTATAATCTTTTCACATGCTAGAAGTAAAAGAACAAGGCACATCTTCAAGATGAACATACTGGAAATCGCCTTTGTTCTGTGGTTACTTCGTTTTTCAGGTTTTTAACCTTTACCTGTCCCTCATGAAGAACCCTCTGGATTCTTTTAACAAGTCTGCATCATGAAGACCTGGGCAAAACGAGCCAAAATACTTCCACAGAGCCCTGTGTGCTAGGTCCCTTCTTCTCCTTGGGTTCATGAGCCTTGAACTGAGCGCCTCAAGTTTGGACATGACATCTTTTAATTTCCTTGACTTCTCTGCAACTGCTTTGGTGTCATTAACATCCCATCACCTCATTTTCCCATCAAGTAAGCCAGTGATAGCAAGGACAGATGAAGGCATTGAAGGGAGTACTTGAGGGGTGATATGTGCAAAAGATGTTGGCCAGAGTCTGGCATGCAGGGAAAGATGAACAGAGTTGAAGGTCCACCTATGGTTAAAACTATGTAATTATCACATTACACTCTCTTTCCTACTCCAGTTGGCACCATGAAGGGACAGGAAATCTCTGCAAGAGTGCAAATGAATTCCTGACAAGTCTTGAAATGACTTTCAAAAGTCAATGATAATCTGTATAGTCATTAGGTATGGGATGAAAATAACCCTTGCTTGTTACTCTCTGATGACATTAGACATTAATGTACTTTAATGGTCTCAGGGACATTTTTTTTCTTTTTAATTGGTAAGAGTAAAAATAATTTGCCCTAGAAATACATCTTTAGTAGTATTAGCCCTACCTACCACAGGAAGCTTCCAATCAAAGTTAAGAGACTTCACATTGAGCAAATGTATTGAGATTTGCTGAACATGTCTAGGATATGTCAGATATTTTACAGCGAGCCTTGGGCTTTAGTTTCAAATAAATGTCTCACTGGTTGACTACAAGGGGACAAATAGTCATTTAAATGAGCCAGTGACAGGATTCTTCTAACAGCCACAGGTAACAATATTTTTTCTTCAGAGGAATTTACCCTCTCCATTCTCAGAGTTTTGTTTTCAATGTCAACACAAGAAACACAACTCTTATCTCAAAAGGGATCAAGGGATAGTTTCTTTTGGAGCCAAATATGAATGACCATGGCCTGGAGAACACAAATTTTAGTTATCCCAAATTTCAGGTCCTAGCATGCCAACAGTTTCATAATGTTTTTATTGTAATAGAACAAAGAAAGTCATAAGGGTTTATTGTTGTTGTTGTTTTTATTTTATTTTATTTTACTATTTATTTATTTATTCATTCATTTATTTATTTATTTATTTATTTATTTATTTGAGAAATGGCCCTTTCTCAGCTCTTGGTACTTAAATCAGGGTGCAGGATTCCCGGTAAAAACCTATCAAAGTCATTCCAAACCAGTGGCTTCTGAGTTTGTTGTCTCATGCCCAAAAGAATAAACAAACATGGACAAAGAATAGACAGAGAAAATGTATTTATTAATAAAGCTTAGTAGGGTCTCTCTGCTATATAGATAGCTGTATACTCATGCAGTCCCAGCCTCATCCCTTAGACACAATGGTAAAGGTTAGAGTGAACAGATTTGGCTGTATTGGGTGCCTGGTTACCAGGACTCCCAGCTCATGTGGCAAAGTGGAGATTGTTCCATCAATGACCCCTTCATTGATCTCAACTACAAGGTCTACATGCTCCAGTATGACTCCACCCATGGCAAGTTCCATTTCACAGTCAAGGCTGAAAATGAGAAGCTTGTCAACAATGGAAGCTCATCACCAATTTCCAGGAGCGAGATCCAATAACATCAAATGGGCTGATGCTGGGACTGAGTATGTTATGGAGTCTCTTCACCACCATGGAGAAACCTGGGCCCTACATGAAGGGTGGAGCCAAAAGGGTTATCAGCCTTGCTTTTTTTGCCAATGTACCCATGTTTGTGATGGGTGTGAACCACCAGAAGTATGACAATTCACTCATGAATATCAGCAATGTTTTCTGTTCCACCAACCACTTAGCCCCCTTGGCCAAGGTCATCCAAGACAAGTTTGGCATCAGGGAGGACTCATGACCACAATCGATGGTACTACTGTCACAGAAGACTGTGGATGGCCCCTCTAGAAAGCTGTGGCATGATGGTTGTGGGGCTGCCCAGAACATCACCCCTGCATCCACTGGTATTGCCAAGACTGTGGTCAAGGTCATCCTAGAGCTGAATGGAAAGGTCACTGGCATGGCCTTCCATGTTCCCACCCCCAATGTATCCATTGTGGATCTGACATGCTGCCTGGCGAAACCTGCCAAGTATGATGACATCAAGAAGGTGGTGAAGCAGGTATACAAGGGCCCACTGAAGGGCATTCTGGGATACACTGAGGTCCAGGTTGTCTTCTGAGACTTTAATAGTGACTTCCACTCTTCTGCCTTTGATACTGGGCTGGCATTGCTGTCAATGAAAATTTTGTAAGGGGGCTGGCATTGCTCTCAATGGCAATTTTGTAAAGCTCATTTTCTGGTATGACAATGAATACAGTTATAGCAACCCTTAAATATTATCAATATCTACTAAATAAATAAATAAATAAATAAATAAATAAATAAATAAATCTATGCAGGGCTCAGCTTGAAAGCTAGACAGCTTTGAACAATGTAACATCAGAGTCAATAATCAAAAACATGTATCTGATTACTTATGAGATGTGTAACTGCAACTCAAACTTAATAACCCAGGATTGCACATGGTTTATCCTACCGTTTCCTAAGCATACCTCTTTTTATTAATGCCTATGCCTACGTCTACATTAAAATGTTTTCTTAATAAGCCTTAACTTGCTCTTTACTAACTCATTCTGAAATTCTTTTCAACAGCAAAGTGAGGAACCCTGGTTTCACCTGAGTAGAGGTCCCCAAAATGAAAGAAAGGCTGCTGCAGGCAGGACCCGAGCTTCCTCGATGGGGCCCATTGCCACTAACATTCTGACAATTGCTACAACCTCATTGTAAAACATGAAATTAAAGAAGCAATTTTCCCCTCCCTCCAGGAACACTTGCCCAATGGTCTCACAGTCTATATTTTATAATTTGCTGTTTTGTAGGAACCGTGTGGTGTTACAACAGAGCTTGGAATTCTTAAGAGATGGGTCCTGACACATTTGCAAATTCCCCAAATTCTAGACGCCATTATAGCGCAGAATTTCTCCCATAAAATGCAGTCAAGTATTACTAAAGCTTTAATTGACCCCCAAAGACCTTTATAATTCTATATTTAGAGCAACAGGCTCATTTATATAGCCAGTAATACAAACTCTGTCTGGAAGTTTTATTGAAACCGTTCGTGAAATGCCTTTCCTGACTGAGCATGTGGCAAATGCATTTGCGCTGTAGATCCAAGCCGATGCAGCCGTCCGCCTTCATAATTCATCCCAAACTTGTACTTTTCTAAATACATGTATTTTTCTTGGGTTTTTGAAATTCTTTCTTTCTACATTAGTGCTATTTGCTGCTTGATTTCAGTATTTTCTGGTGTGTTCTTTTGCTTAGTAGGGAGTATTTGGCATAAAACATGGTTTATGTTTCACAAAAAGGTACAAGAATGAAAAAATGAGCTAAGAACGATGAAATCAGGCTGAGCTCAGGAGGCTGAATCGTCTCCAGCATGGATGAATAACTCACCCTACACACTAACTGCTTCTCAGTGTGTTTTTGCACCGTATTCAAACTACTTCATCACGTGGCTCATTAGAGTCGCTCAGAAGTTATCAATAGCATACATGGTATTGATGCTCTAGAGGCTCATTTTAGAGATCCTGGTATAATCTGCAAATGTGATGCTTTTTCAGAAAGGAAGGTTGGGAAACCCGATAGACAGCTGCGGTCTGAGTAAGAAGCTGGGTTATTCGCTGTATGTTTTAAGAGCTGTGACATCAGTTAATTCTCCCAGGAACCCCTGTCAGGGCTAGAGTGACAGGCTAAGTGTGCATTTTGCTGCTGAACCCCATGATCATCCCCCTCTCCAGGTAACCTCACAAGTAGGTGTATCACTGTCTTTATGGGAAACCAAAGCCCGAGGAGAATCAATCGCACATGCTCATTATTACACAATGAATAATTGTCTGGGAAACAAGTCAGTGTTACCTAACCCAATGACATCCGTCCTTCTTCCTGTCAATTTGTCTGTCTCTTATGGCTAAAAAGCCAAGTACACGGGTTGAAGCAGGCTCTGGTGTCTCTGTTATTTACTTTTTGGATGACATTTAGACTAGAGAATAATAGAATAAGGAGAGGGTAAGAATGGGTGGGAGGGAAGGACTCAACTTCAGGAGTAGCTTGCCAGCATCTCCTAGTGGTTTGGGGGGTAATGCCCTGGGTAGGAGCATCTGAGTGGCACAGCCTTCCCCAGAGGCCCCATCCACTGAAGGCTAGACCACATCTCCTGCTTTGGAGCCAGATAGGTTAGATGCTGTAAGAGTTCACCCTTGTAAGACAGAGCATGGAACAGGGTCACCCTGGAAGGTGCTCAGAGGTACATTCTATCTTTGGCCTGGACAAAGTTGCAAGGCTGAGCTACAACCGTTTTGGGTTCTCTAAGACATAAAATGCAATGTAAGGATAAAGAGAAAAGCCTATGATTGTGGTGGCTGGAGTTTCTGGAGCAGAGCAAGGGGCTGTGGCTTCAGATCCCCAGGGCTTAGCACACGGTAAACTAAGGAAAGAGTCTGGGTTCTGGCCTCCTCTGACATTTACTCTGTTTTACTCCAATTTCAAACTACATTTTAACAAAAACAAAGAATAATTATGCTCTCTTAGCTCATCTTTAGATTATGTGAAAAACGAGATGCCAGGTTATTACTAAAAGCCAAGAGAAACTGAGGCCAATTTTCTCTAATTACCTAAAAGAATGCCACATATAAGTATGGTTAATATGTTATGTTTTAAAATATGTATCATTTATATATATAGGCAGTTGGAAATATAGCAGAGGCCGGGCATATTGGCATGGTCTCTGATCTCAGTATTTAGGAGGCAGAAGTCGGAGAACTGCGTTTCAGGCAAGCCTGAGAGACAGACAAAAACAAAAACAAACAACCAAAAAGATTTAAAGGTCTGGGGACAAAACTCAGCAGCGGAGTTCTTTCTTGGCATATGCGGTGCCCTGGATTTGATCTTACCGTTACAAGCAAGTGAAAATAAAAAGTCATTTCAGATGCCACTTTATGCATAGACATCTGTAATATAGAGAGGAACGTATTCTACAGAGGCACCGTTATTGTTTAATTGAATCGTGAGGCCCCAGACATGATTACTTTTGAGAATAATGTATGAAAATGTAAGCAAGGAATGTCTGGGGAAATAGCTAGTGCCAAAATCACACTGAAGAGTCCAAGAGTGCAGAATCTCGGAGAGTGGTATACATAAGCACTGGTCTACGGTGGGGCAGCTGGCCAGCCTCAGGCATAAGCCCCGGTCACTTGCAAGGTCCCCTGTAGGATTCCCTTGTACACCCATTTCTCTTTTCATTGGCTTCTGTGTGCACCTAAATGAAAATATTGTTTATCCAGAGGGGTGTGCCTGCCACATGGAGCGGACCCAGCTATTGGCTCAGGAAGGAACCACATATTGAAGTTGGCTGTGTACCTAGTGGTTTGCATTACCTTTGAGACACAGTGTTGTTTGCTTAGGGAGAGGAACTGGCTACGGGAGGAGGCATTTTCCTCCTCTCTGTCTGAAAATTAATAAGGGCTTCTTCTGGACCGAGGAAGACTGGGGATTTGAGCCCGACACAGAACTTGTTACACTCAGTGTTGAAGAATCCTAAAGCAACAACCTGTCCCCCTGAGGCCCTTTCCTGTTCTATTGTCTGATACATCTTAGAAATGAAAAGAACCATGTTTTGCAGTTACATAGATAATGTGAAGTAGTTATCATAATTACCAACAAATGCTATAAGCATTTTATACACACATGAATTTAGAATTTCCTTTTGTGTGCATTTGTTCATTAAATACACTTAGGATTTCATCTTATCCATTAGATGCTTTATCTTCCTTGCAATTGGAAAGGCAAGGCATTCAGCAGCTCTTGTAAATCAACATGACATTCTGGAGGAGCTGGGGAGAAGTTGTTCTTTTGGTCCCAAGCCTACCAGAACCCTGGCTTTACCACTGAGCCTGCCCTGCATCGCTTTTTAGCTCACTGTGTATTGAAAGGAAATATAAGTATTTCAGTATTAGGATAACTCAGCTTAGGTGGCCTCTTGGCCTAGTTCACTGACAAAAAGCATGTAGTCATCTATCTACTTCACTGAAATGTCCAACAAAAAGGAGAGCCCAAAAGGATTTCTAGTCCTTGTGAATTATTAAAGGAAGTCTTCAGCCAACTGTAAGTCTGGAGAACAGATGACAACCCAGAAAACAGAGGAATGCAACCCAAACTGTAGAGCCCTGTGGGAAAAATAAGAGAGAAAATCATACCCAGATCTGAAAGGCCAGAGAGGTCTTGGTTAGGTTGAAAATGCAGATTTTGAGCCTGCCTTTATCGTCAGTCTCAATCAGAATCAAACGGTTTTGCACAGTCCTTTTGATAATGTGTTTTCCTTGTCACCTCCCCACCTAACATCAGAGTTGTGCAGAATGGCTTAAATCTGGTCCCCAGAGGATCACTTGTGGGCACACAAGTCAGATAGACAAATTGTGTAGAAGACCTGGAAACAAGTATATGTTGTATACATCGTTTCTTATTCATATGGTATACATTGTACACCTGTTACTGCCTCTCCTGGATGAATCTAAAATAAAGAATACTGAGTACTATGGTGGAGTTCATGCCAGCCCCTTCTCCCCACTGTGAGTTCTGACACCTTCTATTCATTCGACGAGTCCTTGCAGAAACTTCCTCTCAGCTCTTTTTGAAACGGCTCCTCTTGGGATGGTGCTTAGAATGTTCCGGCCAGGAAATGGATAAAAATAAATGTCTTTACTATGGTTTTGAGCAAAACTTTTGTTTCAGCTGGTTATGGTTATTTTTATCCATCCTATTATAGGAGATGCCAGAGAGTCTCTAAATATTAATGGGTAATTGGTTTCAAGGAGCACTACCAACCGCATAGATTTGCCAGCTCCGAGCGCTCTTGTGTTTGTGCCCAGTGCTGCCTCAGCAGGCATGGGTCTTTCGGCTCTCCAGGCCTCCAGGCCTCTGCATCTTTAGTCCCTAAAAATGAACACCTGCTAAAACTCTGCAGCCTCAGTACTGCAGTAGCCTGCTCTGGGATAGGTCCTTCCTCAATATTATGTCTTCGGTAAGTTATTACGGCTCCAGAAATATCTACATGGGCCTCTTACTAATCTGTCTTCTCCTAGAGTAAGATTGGCGAGATTTTAAACAGCTTCCTGTGGCTCCATCCCTAGAGCCACGTATAAAGACTACTTTCCAAAGAACTTCTCCATCGTAAGGATAAGTGGGCACAACAGCGCAGAGTGCTCACCGGAGCCCCTTCTGCATGCTGACGCTGTGCTGCTCAATCAGATTCATTCTTTTGGGTCCCGTCTTGTTGCTTTGGCTATGAGCTTTGCTAACTATGTCCTTTGGCTCTGGCTCCTTTGGGGGCTTCTGCCTCCTGGCTTCTACCTGGCCTCAATGGTTGGACTTCCCACAAAGACCAAAAGCAGTGTCCCTGAGCTGAGTTACTATATGCGTCCCCTTTAGGTGCCCTGTCCTCTTGCTCCCCCCTCCCCACCCTTTTCCCTCAGACTGTGCTGGGATCCCAAGGTCATGCCAAAACCCATCATGGGTGCTGGCCCTGTGCCCTGGGATGCACAGAAAACCAAGAAAGATTTTTTTCCAATGTTTTTTCCCCACCATATATATTTTAAAACAAAACAAACACAAAAAGCCATCCTTTAGGATTGCAAAGGTGTATGGAGCAGATGAATGTCTGTAAAGCGTGTGGATGGCTGCAGAAAGCAGCCATGCAGGAAATTGCTGAACTATCGCCTTGGCAACACATCCACGTTGGGAAGAAAGCTAACACAAGGTACAATTAGAAAGCAAGGCGGCTGGTTTTGTTTTTAGCTAGCTCTGTCCTTCCAGGTGCCTTTTATTCCCGTCAGTGTTACCACTGTGAACAACTGGAGGTCATTTCACTTATTTCTGAACAAACCTCTGGTCCCAAAGATTGTTTGCAATGCCTGGTTGGCATTTCCTTTTGGGCTAGGGGCAGTTAGAAATAATCAACAAAAACCCTTTGTCTTATTTTGTGGACCAGAATTTTAAAATATTCAATCTGGGGACAATGGGGAAGCTAATTATTAGTTCAGAAAATATTAGAGAAAAAGATACAAAGAGGTTTCTTCTGTATCTATTAGACCTGGTTTCATATATGTAAGTATGTGTGTGAGTGTGTGTGTGTGTGTGTCTGTGTCTGTGTGCACACGCGTGCGAACGCATATGGACAGGTGTGGAGGAAGAATTACAGTCATGTAGATGAGAAAATGAGAGTGTCCTTGAGATTTTGACGTCATATAGCATGGTGACTTAGTTTCCCTTGGAACAAGGAGAGCAAATGGAGACACATGTGTTGCCATTTCCCGTTAGGAAAGTCTCAGCTGCAGCCTTGACTGGAAACTTTCTGGAACACGGAACACATGTAATGCTGTAGCTTCAAGGCAGGGTGTCTTTCTTTGATCCAGTGTTCAAGAAGCTTCTGACTGCTCATTGCTGCTGTTTAGTGAGAGGGAAAAAAAGAAAGAAATCTGAAAGTTGATAGGGAAGGGATAGGGGGTTAGAGAAGGTGATTATGGGAGGAGCTGGGGAAGGGGTAAATTTGTTCAAAATAAATTGTACAAAATTATCAAGGAATTATAAACATATTGTTTAAAAATGGCCCGGAGATGGAGGGAGAGAGATAGTTCAGTGGTTAAGGGCATTAGCTGCTCTTGCAGAGAAGCAGGGTTTGGCTCCCAGTACCCATAATATAGAAGAAAACTTCCCTAACCTAAAGAAAGAGATGCCCATGAACATACAAGAAGCCTACAGAACTCCAAATAAAATTGGACTAGAAAAGAAGTTCCACCCATCACATAATAATCAAAACACAAAACACACAAAACAAAGAAAGACTATTAAAAGCAGTAAGGGGAAAAGGTCAAGTAACATATAAAGGCAGACCAATCAGAATTATACCAGACTTCTTACCAGAGACTATAAAAGCCAGATCCTGGGCAGATCTCATACAGACCCTAAGAGAATACAAATGCCATCCCAGGCTACTACACCCTACATTTGCAGTTTGCAACCTGCTGTAACTTCAGCTCCAGGTGATCCAGTGCTCTCTTCCGGCCTCCACAGACATCAGGCACACATGAGATACATAGACACGTATGCAGGCAAGACACTCATACACATAAAAACAAATACATCTATTTTTAAATGATCTGGAATAGTTTGAGGACTTTAATCACAACTAACTGCTTGGGGCACTGCAAGGCACCTAAAGATAACCAGACCATCTAAAGCTCAGTTCATTTGAGAGAAGAGTTAAGAAATGAGACAGGAGGCAGGATTGAACCAGGCATGGGCTCCTGAAAGAAGCACGAAGAAATGAGACCTTCGCTGCATGCCTGATTTAGAGCTAACTTGGCCGTTATACAACCAGAAACCTTTTACAATTACCAGTTTTTGTTACCTTATATAAGTTCACAGCTCACAGCCGAGGAAGCAGGGCTGTGTAATGTGAAGTACTGTTTGATCATTTGCATCTTAACCCATGAGTTGTTTTTCAAAATTGCAGTCAATCCTTTCCCTGTTTAATCTTTACCCTGTTTAATCAAATTAAATTAATATATTTCTTTACCCTGTTTAATCAAATTAAATTAATATATTTCTTATTCCAGTCAGCTTCTCTTGCTCTTAAAGCACTCGCTAAAAGAAACTTGTAGAGAAAGGGGCTTGTTCCCTTGCAGCTTTTAATAGTCTTTGTTCTAAATATTTAGTCTTTCCATTATTCTGTGTCATGAGGAGTTTCTATTCTCATCCTGTCTTGTGCTCTATATGTTCTTTAGATTGAAGAAATTTTTCTTCTATGATTTTGTTAAGTTTGTGTTTGTGTGTATTTGGAAACATGCATGTACATATATATGCATATATATGATTATATTTGTATGTAACAAATATAATAATAATAAAAGGCTTTAAAGTTGAGGCCTGTGTTAGAGGTTTCAGGGAGGTTACTGGGAAGGACTGGAAGGGGTCATACTACAATTCTAATTCAATTAAATATATTCTAAAAATATTTTCTGTTTCTTTCACCTGGGATTTCTCTCCTTCCTCTAAACCTATTATTTATTGGTTTTGTCTTTTTACAGTGTCCTAGATTTTTTGAATGTTTTGTGCCTGTTGTTTTATTAATTTGACATTTTCTTTGATTGAGCTTCCATTTCTTCTACCTTGACTTCAAGACCTGGAATTCTCTCTTCTGTGTCTTTCAGTATGTTGATAAGGCTTATCTCTGAGGTTTTGGTTTGACTTCCTTAGTTATTTTACTTCTATTTTTTCTATGTTTGGGTTTTCTTTGGTAATTCTATTTCTTTGTTAAATTCTACTTTCATGTCTTTAATTGTTTACATTATTTCATTCATCTGTTTGTCCTTTCATGGTCTTCATTAAGGCATTTATTTCTATCCTTTTAAAGTCCTTTACTTTATTAATAATTTTGAAGTCCTTGTCTTGTCCCTTTCTCAGAGCCTAACACAGCAGGGTTGCTGGCTTCTGGAGGAGGTAGCATCTTTATTGTTCATATTTGTGGTTTTACACTGGGACCTAAGCCTCCATTCCTCAGTGTGTGTATCTGATCTTGTCTTTGTTAGATGGGTGTTCTGTTCTTTGGTTGCTCTTCTCCACCCTGGGTCTCAGCCAAGCGTGGCAGATGTGAGGTCCCTAGTACTGAGATGTCCTTCAGGTTGATGAGAAGTCACAAAAGAATGGAGATGGGCCAGAAGGAAAGGCTGATGGGGTGGCAGAGAAGACCCCTGGGTCCACATCACGAGCGCCAAGGGGATGGAGGTGGGTTGGGAGGAGGGGCTCAGTAAAGCAGGCTGCAACATGACCGAGAGGAAGTCTGAAGAGACCGGAAGAGAGGACAGGAAAGAGGATGTAGTCCCGCCATGTCCCAGTCTGGTATGGCAACTTGGGATCTGCTATAGGAAGATGTTCTGCAGACCAGCGGCATTATGAAGGAACGAGCATGTGCTAGAAGGAAAGGCTGAAAAAGGAAGTTGGATAACATTTGTAAATTATTTTTATTTACTTTTATTTATGTATGTATGTCTACTTGTCTATATGTGTACCATGTATACCCAAGTGCCCACAAGGCTGGATAAGGATATTGAACGCCCCAGAATTGTAGTTATTGGTGGTTGCAAGCTGCCTGATATGTATACTAGGAACAGAGCATGGGTCTCCTGCAAGGACAGCAAGTGGTCTTAACTGCTGACCCATTTCTCCATTGCATGGATGCAATTTTATTAACCATATTAGAAGATAATGCAGGATTTCAGAGTCATTTTTGTAGACAATATTACAATATTACCATATGAAAGGGGTTAAGAATAGATGGTTAAAGGTATATTCAGGTGGTGGGTCCGTTACTTCTCTTATTACTGTGACAAACTGCCCAAATCAAGGTAAGGAAAGAGTGGTTTATTTTGGCTCATAGTTCCTGGATGCTCAGTCCTGGAGGGAAAGCATAGTGGTTGGAGTGTGAACAGTTACATCGTTTCCAGTCAAGTAGCAGAGAGAGGTGAACGCTGGCCTGGCGCTCGGCTCACTGGTCCTGTTTATGGAATCCAGGCCCCAGCACATGGGTGGTGCTGCTGGAATTCAGAATGGGACTTCCCTTCTCAGTTGATGCTTCCTAAAACCACCCTCAGAGGCACACTCAGAAGCACAGTTTCAGGGCAATTCTAACTCCAATCAAGTGATAATGAAGATTAACCATTAAAGGTAATTATTTTATTTGAAAATTTAGTTTTCCTGACTTTCTTGATATAGACAGTACTAGTCAATTTTCTATAATATGTGCTTTCTTATAATCTTACAATTTTAAACATAAAAAGTACTTAAACTTCATAATATCATGTTATAGCTATTGATCTAGCCATATTGATTATAAACCAGAGCCTTTCAATCCAGAGAACTAAAAAAAAAAAAAAAAAAAAAAAAAAAAAAAACAACTACATGATGTTTATGAGAAACCTGCTTTAAATATGAAAATCAGGCTGACAGTATGTTTCAAAGAAAGTAATTAACACAGATAAAGTCATAACAACCAGAGACAGAACATTTCTAAATGTTTTTGTATCTAATAACAGATTCAAAATCATTAAGCACAGCCTGATAATACTGGGGAAAGAAACAAAGTCTGTGAGAGCTAGGGATTGCAGAACCCATTTCTTAGTAATTGCCAGAAAATTATTACCTGTTTAGAAAACCCAACTAGTATGAATGCAGTAACTCTAGTATGGTGCTCTAAGGACCCTCCACACTGATCCCATACTGTACAGGCATCAGTAGGTATGTATGGGCTTGCTTCTCACCAACAAGAGTTATTTTTTGTTTGTTTGCATTTTTATTACTTATTTACATCCTGATTGCAGCTTCCACTCCCCCCTCTCCTCCTAGTCCTCCCCACGCCTCCATTCACTCCTCCTTCTGTTCTCCTCTGAAAAGGGGAGGTCTCCCATGGATATCAACCAGCCTTGGTGCATCAAGTTGCAGTAGAAACAGGCATATCTTCTTTTGAGGCAGACAAGGCAGCACAGTTAGGGGAAGGGGATCTAAAGGCAGACAACAGAATCAGTGACAGCCCCAGTTCTGGCTTTCTGAGTCCCACATGGAGGAGAACTAGACCCAACTGCACCACGGTCTATCCCAGGCATGCTTTCTTGGTTGGCAGTTCAGTCTCTGTGAGCCCCTGTGTGTCTTTTAGTGGTAACCATTCTGACTAGGCTGAGATGAAATTAAAAGGTAGTTTTATTTCCCTGAAATAAGGCTGTGTGTGTGTGTGTGTGTGTGTGTGTGTGTGTGTATTCTTTATCATTTCAGAGGGTTCATTTCTTTAACCTGATTGTTATTTGGGTTGTTGGGAATTTTTGTTTACAGCATTTTAGTGCTCTGTGTATTCTATATAATAATCTGTCAGATGCAGAGCAAAGAGGTATCCTTCCATTCTATAGACTGCCTCCTCATGCTCTCATTTTCTTTGCTTTGCAGAAGCTTTCTGATCTCATGCAATTCCATTGGTCAGCCCTTGGTTTTATTTCCTGATCTACTGCATGCTTTTTCTTGGCCCTTGGCTGTGTTTAACCCTTGACATGCTTTTCTCTGACACTTTCAGAGTTTCAGATCTTACATGAAAATGTTTGATCTATTTATTATCGATTTGTCATTTGTCGAGTCTACAAGTGAATATCCAATTTTACAGCATCATTTATTGAAGAGTCTGTCTTTTCTCCCATATAGGTTTTATTGCCTCTTTATCAGAAACCAAGTGGCTGCAGTTGTGAGTCTTTTTTTTCCTGTCGTATCATGTTGTGTTTTGGTCACTATGGCTTTGTAACATAATTTGACATTCGATATTGTGATGATTCCAGCAGTGCTGCTTTTAAATGGGATTGCTTTGCCTTCTCAGGGTCATTTGTGTTTCTATGGGAATTTTCAGGGTTTTTCTCTTTTTAAAAATATTTTCTTCTTAATTTTGTGCACCCATGTATGTGCATATGAGTGTGGGTGCCTGTGGAGGCCAGAGGAAGGTATTAGATTTCCTGAGTTTTTTTTGTTCACCAGTTCATCATTTAGTAACATGTTGTTCGATCTCCATGCATTCACATATGTTCTGTGGTTTCTCTTGCTGTTGATTTCTAGTTTTATTCCACTGTGAGTAGATAGAATACCAAAAATCATTTCAATGCTCTTGAATTTGCTAAGATTTGATTTATGACCTAAAGCATGGTCTATTTTAGTAAAAGAACAATCCCATGCATTGGTGAGTATGAGCATTCTGGAGTATTTTTTTAGGTTCTGTAGATGTTTTTTAGGTCTATTTAATCTAGACTGTCCTTTAACTCTAATGCTTATCTGTTGAATTTTTTTTTTTTGTCTTGAGAGCTCATATATTGGAACAGATGGGGTATTGAAGTCACCCACTACAGCTATGTTAAGGCCAATCTGTCTTAACATACAGTCCTGTTTATTTTATGAAACTGGATTGCTGAAATCCAGTAAACACATACTGAACTGATGTATCATCTTAATGAAATGTTCCCTTGATCAATATGAAGGAGCTGTTATCTCTCCTCACTGCTGCTAACTTGACACTTGCTTTGTATGAACTTAGTACAGGGACACCTGCTTGTTCCCTGGTTCTCTGTGCTTGGAATGCCTTCTCCCATCCTTTCACTCTAAGGTTCTGTTTATTTCCACTGGCGAGGTAAAACAAACACCTCTTGCAGGCAAGAAATAGCTGGATCTTGAAGTTTAATGCAACCTGCTAGTCTGTATCTTTTTTTTGTTTTGTTTTGTTTTGGGTTTTTTTGTTTTTTGGGGTTTTTTTCCAAGACAAGGTTTCTCTGTGTAGTTCTGGCACTCACTCTGTAGACCAGGCTGGCCTCGAACTGAGAAATCCGCCTGCCTCTGCCTCCCAAGTGCTGGGATTAAAGGCGTGCACCACCACCGCCCGTAGTCTGTATCTTTTTATTGGAGAATTGAGATCATTAACATTCAGGTGTATTGTGGAGCTGTATGCATTCATTCATTTTCTGTAGTATTTGATATCTTCCTAATCATCATTTTTTTATATTTAGTCTTCTTGTCAAGTTTATTCTGCTTTGTAAACTCGTAGATGTTTTTATCTTCCATGTATACCTTCCCTCCAGGCATCCTGCTGCTATAGAGATCATAATTTTTTGTTGTTGTATGTTTATTGTGGGAATTTCTTTCTTTATCTTTCAACTATGAAGGATAGTTTTGCTGGGTAGAGTAATCTTGGTTGGCATTATCTTTCAGATATTAAAGCTCACTACTGTGTGCCTCCTGGCTTTTAACAGTTTCTACTGGGAATTCCATATTTACTCTTATGGCTGTGATTGTGTATTTAACCCAGTGCTTCTCTCGTGTGACTGTCAATATTCCTTCTCTGCTCTATACCATGTGCATTTTAACCACAATATAACATTCAGGGCTTCTTTTTTGGTGGTGTGTGTTAGTTACCCAAAGTGTCTCCTGTATCTAAATGGCTATCTCACCTTTGGTTTGGAAATTATCTGCTATGTTATATCTTTACATTACTTTTTTCTAAACCCATGATTCATACTTTTTGATCCTTTAGAAATGCTCAATGGGTATTTACATGTCCTGTTCACACTTGGAACTCATTTATCTTTGTTGTTTCTGAATATTCTCCCTAATCTGCCTTGCCTTCAAGCCTAGGTTTCTTGTCTTCTACTTGACACATTCTGTGAGTGAAGCTTTCCACTGGGGTTTTTAATAAGTGAGCTTTTCATTTAAAAATGTTCAACCAAGCTGGGCAGTAGTAGAGCACGCCTTTAATTCCAGCACTTGGGAGGCAGAGGCAGGCAGATTTCTGTGTTTGAGGTCAGCCTGGTCTACAGAGTGAGTTCCAGGACACCCAGGGCTACACAGAGAAACCCTGTTTTGAAACACCAAAAACAAAAATCAAAAATCAAAAAGGAAAAGCAAAAACAAAAACTTTCGACCTGATTTTTTGTTATTTCTGATTCTTTTTTAAAGTTTTTTATATTTTTTTTTCCTTTTTTTTTTTTAATTTTATTTTCTATATTCTATGTTTACATTCCAAAGGCTTTCCCCTTTCCCAGTTCCCACCCACCATAGTTCCCATAGTTCCTCTCCCCCCCATCTGTTCCCCAATAATTCCCCCTCCCCCCTCGGTTTCTTTACTAAACTGGAAGCAATCTTTACAGGCCCAGGGTCCTCTCCTTTCTTCTTCTTGGGAATCATTTGACTTGCTATTTGTGTCTTGAGTATTTAGGGCTTCTGGGCTCATTAATATCCACTTATCAGTGATTGCATTTCAGGTGCATTCTTTTGTGATTGGGTTAATTCACTCAGGATGATATTTTCCAGGTCTAACCATTTACCTACAAATTGCATGAATTCATTATTTTTAATTGCTGTGTAGTATTCCATTGTATAAATATACCACATTTTCTGTATCCATTCCTCCTTTGAGGGATATTTGGGCTGCTTCCAATTTCTGGCTATTATAAACAAGGCTGCTATAAACATAGTGGAGCATGTGTCCTTATTGCATGCAGGGGAATCCTCTGGGTATATGCCCAGGAGTGGTATGCCAGGGTCCTCTGGAAGTAACATGCCCAATTTTCTGAGGAACCGCCAAACTGATTTCCAGAGCGGTTTTACCATTTTGCAATCCCACCAACAGTGGAGGAGTGTTCCTCTTTCTCCACATCCTCGCCAGCACTTGTTGTCTCTTGAGTTTTTAATCTTAGCCATTCTGACTGGTGTGAGGTGGAATCTCAGGGTTGTTTTGATTTGCATTTCCCTGATGACTAATGATGTTGAACATCTTTTAAGGTGTTTCTCGGCCATCCGAATTTCTTCTGGTGAGAATTCTTTGTTTAGCTCTGTGCCCCATTTTTTGATAGGGTTATTTGGTTCTTTGTCGTCTAACTTCTTGAGTTCTTTGTATATATTGGATATTAGCCCTCTGTCGGATGTGGGGTTGGTGAAGATCTTTTCCCACTTTGTTGGTTGCCGTTTTGTCCTTCTGACAGTGTCCTTTGCTTTGCAGAAACTTTGTAATTTTATGAGGTCCCATTTGTCGATTCTTGATCTTAGAGCATAAGCTATTGGTGTTCTGTTCAGGAACTTTTCCCCTGTGCCCAAGTCCTCCAGGGTCTTCCCAAGTTTCTTTTCTAATAGTTTCAGTGTGTCTGGTTTTATGTGGAGGTCCTTGATCCACTTGGAGTTGATCTTAGTACAAGGAGATAGGAGTGGGTCAATTCGCATTCTTCTGCATGTTGACCTCCAGTTGAACCAGCACCATTTGTTGAAAAGGCTATCTTTTTTCCACCGGATGGTTGTGGCTCCTTTATCAAAGATCAAGTGACCATAAGTCTGTGGGTTAATTTCTGGGTCTTCAATCCTATTCCATTGATCTACCTGCCTGTTGCTGTACCAATACCATGCAGTTTTTAACACAATTGCTCTGTAGTACTGCTTGAGGTCAGGGATATTGATTCCCCCAGAAGTCCTTTTATTGTTGAGAATAGTTTTAGCTATCCTGGGTTTTTTGTTGCTCCAGATGAATTTGAGAATTGCTCTTTCTAGATCTATGAAGAATTGATTTGGGATTTTGATGGGGATTGCATTGAATCTGTAGATTGCTTTTGGCAAGATGGCCATTTTTACTATATTGATCCTGCCAATCCAGGAGCAAGAAATATTTTTCCATCTCCTGAGGTCTTCTTCGATTTCTTTCTTCAGGGACTTGAAGTTCCTGTCATACAGATCTTTCACTTGTTTGGTTAGAGTTACGCCAAGGTACTTTATGTTGTTTGTGGCTATTGTGAAGGGTGTTATTTCCCTAACTTCTTTCTCAGCCTGCTTGTCCTTTGAGTACAAGAAGGCTACTGATTTGCTTGAGTTAATTTTATAACCAGCCACGTTGCTGAAGTTGTTTATCAGCTGTAGAAGTTCTCTGGTGGAGTTTTTTGGATCGCTTAAGTAGACTATCATATCATCTGCAAATAATGATACTTTGACTTCTTCCTTTCCAATTTGTATCCCTTTGACTTCCTTATGTTGTCTGATTGCTCTCGCTAGAACTTCAAGTACTATATTGAAAAGATATGGAGAGAGAGGACAGCCTTGTCTAGTCCCTGATTTTAGTGGAATTGCTTCAAGTTTCTCTCCATTTATTTTGATGTTGGCTACTGGTTTGCTGTAGATTGCTTTTACTATGTTTAGGTATGGGCCTTGAATTCCTGCTCTTTCCAAGACTTTTAGCATGAAAGGATGCTGAATTTTGTCAAATGCTTTTTCAGCATCTAATGAGATGACCATGTGGTTTTTTTCTTTTAGTTTGTTTATGTAGTGGATTACATTGATGGATTTCCGTATATTGAACCATCCCTGCATTCCTGGAATGAAGCCTACTTGATCATGGTGAATGATCGTTTTGATATGCTCTTGGATTCGGTTGGCAAGGATTTTATTTAGTATTTTTGCATCTATATTCATAAGAGAAATTGGCCTGTAGTTCTCTTTCTTTGTTGGATCTTTTTGTGGTTTAGGTATCAGCGTAATTGTGGTTTCGAAGAATGAGTTGGGCAGTGTCCCTTCTGTCTCTATTTTGTGGAATAGTTTGAAGAGTATTGGTGTTAAGTCTTCTTTGAAGGTCTGGTAGAATTCTGCACTAAAACCATCTGGTCCCGTACTTTTTTTGGTTGGGAGGCTTTCTATAACCCCTTCTATTTCTTTAAGGGTTATGGGACTGTTTAGCTGGTCTACTTGATGCTGATTTAATTTTGGTATTTGGTATCTGTCTAGGAAATTGTCCATTTCCTCCAGATTCTCCAGTTGTTTTGAGTATAGGCCTTTGTAGTAGGATCTGATGATCTTTTGAATTTCCTCTGTTTCTGTTGTTATATCCCCCTTTTCATTTTTAATTTTGTTAATTTGGATACTATCTCTGTGCCCTTTGGTTAGTCTAGCTAAGGGCTTATCTATCTTGTTGATTTTCTCGAAGAACCAGCTCTTGGTTTTGTTGATTCTTTGTATGGTTCTCTTTGTTTCTGCTTGATTGATTTCAGCCCTTAGTTTGATGATTTCCTCTCTTCTACTCCTCCTGGGTGAGTTAGCTTCTTTTTGTTCCAGCGCCTTCAGGTGTGCTGTTAAGTTGCTAGTGTATGCTCTTTCCAGTTTCTTTTTGGAGGCACTCAGGGCTATGAGTTTTCCTCTTAGCACTGCTTTCATTGTATCCCAGAGATTTGGGTAGGTCGTACCTTCATTTTCATTGAAGTCTAAAAAGTCTTTGATTTCTTTCTTTATTTCTTCCTTGACCAGGGTGTCATTGAGTAGAGTATTGTTCAGTTTCCATGTGTATGTGGGCTTTCTGTAGTTCTTCTTGCTATTGAAGACCACTTTTACTCCATAGTGATCCGATAGGAGACATGGGATTAGTTCGGTCTTCTTGTATTTGTTGAGGTCTGTCTTGTGACCAATTATATGATCAATTTTTGAGAAGGTACCGTGCGGTGCTGAGAAAAAGGTATACTCTTTTGTTTTAGGATGGAATGTTCTATATATATCTGTTAAATCCAATTGGTCCAAAGCTTCAATTAGTTTCACTGTGTCCCTGTTTAGTTTCTGCTTTCCTGATCGGTCCATTGAGGAGAGTGGAGTGTTGAAGTCACCTACAATCATTGTGTTAGGTGCGATGTGTGCTTTAAGCTTTAGTAAAGTTTCTTTTACGAATGAGGGTGCCCTTGCATTTGGTGCATAGATGTTCAGTATTGAGAATTCTTCTTGGTGGATTTTCCCTTTGACAAGCAGGAAGTGACCTTCTGTGTCTCTTTTGATGACTTTAGGTTGAAAGTCGATTTTATCTGATATTAGAATGGCTACTCCAGCTTGTTTCCTGGGACCATTTGCTTGTAGAACTGTCTTCCAGCCTTTTACTCTAAGGAGGTGTTTGTCTTTGACACTGAGATGTGTTTCCTGTATGCAGCAAAATGTAGGGTCCTGTTTCCGTATCCAGTCTGTTAGTCTGTGTCTTTTGATTGGGGAATTGAGTCCATTGATATTAAGAGATATTAAGGAATAGTAATTATTACTTCCTGACATTTTGGGAATTGTTATTATTATTTGTATTTGAGTGGTTCTCTTCTTTTGGGTTGGATGAGATGGGGTTTCTATCTTGTTTCTTCTGGGGTGTTGTTTCCCCCCTTGTGTTGGTTTTTTTCCCCTATTATCCTTTGTAGGGCTGGGTTTGTAGATAAGTATCTTGCAAATTTGGTTTTGTCGTGGAATATCTTGGTTTCCCCATCTATGGCAATTGAGAGTTTCGCTGGGTATAGTAGTCTTGGCTGAAGTTTGTGTTCTCTTAGGGTCTGCATAAGGTCTGCCCAGGATCTTCTAGCTTTCATGGTCTCAGGTGAGAAGTCTGGTGTAATTCTGATAGGTCTTCCTTTATATGTTACTTGTCCTTTTTCTCTTACTGCCTTTAATATTCTTTCTTTGTTTAGTACATTTGGGGTTTTGACTATTATGTGACGGGAAGTATTTCTGTTCTGGTCCAGTCTATTTGGGGTTCTATAGGCTTCTTGTATATTCATGGGCATCTCTCTCTTTAGGTTGGGGAAATTTTCTTCCATAATTTTGTAGAAGATATTTGCTGGCCCTTTAAGTTGTAGATCTTCATTCTCATCTATCCCTATAATCCTTAGGTTTGGTCTTCTCATTGTGTCCTGGATTTCCTGAATGTTTTGGGTTACCAGCTTTTTGCATTTTGCATTTTCTTTAATTGTTGAATCCATGGTTCCTATGGTATCTTCAGCATCTGAGATTCTGTCTTCTATCTCTTGTATTCTATTGTTGATATTTGCATCTATGACTCCTGATTTCTTCCCAAGGTTTTCTATTTCCAACATTGTCTCCCTTTGCGATTGCTTAGTTGTTTCTACTTCTGTTTTTAGATTTTGTATGGTTTTGCTCAGATCTTTCAGTTGCTTGTTTGTGTTTTCCTGTAATTCTTTAAGGGATTTTTGTGTTTCCTCCTTTATGACTTCTACTCGTTGACCCATGTTCTCTTGTATTTCTTTGGGTGATTTTTGTTTCTCCCCCTTATTGGGATTCACTTTTTGCTCTATATTCTCCTGGATTTCTTTAAGTGATTTTTGTGTCTGCCTTGTATGGGCTTCTAGTTTTTGATCTATTTTCTCCTCTATTACTTTAAGAAATTTATCTAAGTGATCCTCAATCTGCATCTTTACCAGTGATTTTAGATCTGAGTCTTGTTTTTCTGGTGTGTTGAGATATCTGGGATTTAATTGTGTTTGTCTTGCAATGGCTTCTAGCTTTTGATCTATTTTCTCATGTATTACTTTAAGAGATTTATCTAAGTGTTCCTCTATCAGCATCCTGACCAGTGATTTTAGATCTGAGTCTTGTTTTTCTGGTGTTTCGGGGTATCCAATATTTATTGCTGTTGGGGAACTGGGTTCGGATGCCGCCATATTGCCTTGATTTTTGTTAGTAGCGATCTTACGTTTGCCTTTTGCCATCTGGTTAACTCTGGTGTTAGTTGGTCCTGTAGATACTAGCTGGTGCTTGACCCTCCTGTGGGGTTGTAAGGCTATTTCCCAGTGACTGGGATACCTGAATCACTGTCCTGCGGGGCTCTTGCTCACAGATTGCTGACAGGTGGCCTGAGTCCCCCGAGGTCTTAACCTCAGGATATCCCAGGTATTTGGTTCCGCCTGTTGGGCGGCTGCTCTGCACTGCTCCTGCTCAGGGTTCGCTGTCTGATATCCTGTTTCCCCAGGGGTCTTAAAGTTGGGATATCTCAGTTATCTGGTTCCGCCTGCTGGTCCCAAGCTGCTGGGAAGCTGGCTGGGTCCGGTTTCCAGCTTCCCTGCCACTGGCTGGATGGGAGGCTGGTTCGGCCTCCGGCTGGGTCTGGGTACCTGGCACACTGGCTGACTCTGGCTTCCTCACCACCAGCTGGACGGGAAGCTGCAGGCAATATGGCAGCTGCCTGCAGGGAGCTCGGGGTCCGCCCCGCGCGCGAGTGCAGAGTGCACCCGCTATTCTGTGCCCAATTCCCACTCCAGGCCTGAGTCCCCGAAGGTCTTAAGCTCGGGCTGTGTCGGGTACCTGGTTCTGCCGCCGCCGCCGGATGGTTCTGAGCACCTGGGACGCTGGGTGACCCTCCGGCTTCCCCACTGCCAGCTGGGCGGGAAGCTGCAGGCAATAGGGCAGCTGCCTGCAGGGAGCTCGGGGTCCGCCCCGCGCGCGAGTGCAGAGTGCACCCGCTATTCTGTGCCCAATTCCCACTCCAGGCCTGAGTCCCCGAAGGTCTTAAGCTCGGGCTGTGTCGGGTACCTGGTTCTGCCGCCGCCGCCGGATGGTTCTGAGCACCTCTTTTTTATATTTTTAATTATTGATTTTTTTCATACCCATGGGGGCTCAGTGGGTAAAAGCACCTGTTGCTGAGCCCGATGACTGAATTTAGTCCCAAGAACTACAGAGTGGAAGGAAGAAAATGGACTCCACGATTGTCTTCCAGCAAACAGCCAGATCCCCACACAATAAAACTGTAACTTTAAAATTCATTCATTTTACTTCTGGCTTCTGTGTTGTATACTGGTTAGTTTTATGTCAGTTTGACACAAGCTTCGGTCAGAGGAGAGGTGGAATCCTCAAAAGAGAAAACACCTTCATATGATCATAAGATGGGGCTACAGGCAAGGTACAGGGCATTTTCTTAAATAGGGATTTACAGAGGAGGTCTAGCCTGTGGTGGGTGGTATTATCCCTGGGTTGGGGTCAGGGTTCCATATGAAAGCAGGCTGAGTAATCCATGGACCCTGAGTCACATCCAACGCCTGCCTCCAGGTTCCTGCCCTGCTTGAGTTCCTGTCCTGACTTCCCTCAGTGGTGGACTATAATGCAAAAGTATAAGCCAAATAAAACCTTTTTCCCCAAGTTGGTTTTAGTCATGGTGTTTCATCACAGCAATACTAACCCTAGCTACAACAATTGAATCAGTAATGACTTTTAACTTTAAATGTTAAACATATAAACATCTTAATTTTCTGTAATATTTTGGTTTAAGTTTGAAAATAAGGTCTTTCAGAAATTTTAATTCTAACAAAGTCTTGCTTAATGAAATATGCTTGCTGATTTTTGCACGTTTTGAAAGAGTTTGTTTTAGTTTATGTTCTATTGCTACAAAGAGCACAGCAACTCTTACAAAGGACATTTAATTAGGTTTGGCTTACAGTTCAGAGGTTCAGTCCATTATCATCAAGACAGAAAGCAAAACAATGGGCAGACTTAGACAGACATGGTGCAGGAGGGGTAGCTGAGAGTTCTACCTCCATACTGGGAGGCAGCAGGAAGAGAGAAGGAGAGGCACAGGGCTTGGCTTGAGCAGTTGAAACCCCAAAGCCCACCCCCAGTGACAGGCTTCTTCCAACAAGGCCACACCTCCTGATCCCTGTAAGGTAGTACCATTCCCTAATGCCCATGCATTCACACATATGAGCCTATGGGTGTGACGGGAATAATAAGGGGCCATTCTTATTCAAATCACCACAGGCTTCACAGCACAATGGTTTGCTGCTTCAAAATCTAGACAGAGGTGGGTTTGGGGAACAAATACTTTGCTCAGTATGAAAGGTTGTTTTTTTTTTCCTCCCCACCAGAAAATGAGTCTTTAGCTTGCCTTTAAGGGTGCATAGGTTGTTGATCTGGAAACAAAAGAAGAAGAAAGAAATGACTTCTCTTTTTCGGGGCTTGTCGGGTAAATATAGTAAATGTCTTCCTTTTTGTGGAGTGAGGGAAAAACTGTACAATGGTCAGTGAAACCTCATCAGTTTCTATACAATATTAAATCAAATGATTGGGACTAGAGAGAGCTGCGAAACATTGTAGCCTCTCCCACCCACTGAAATGATCAAAGCAGTCTTCTTCTGTGGAGTTGAAATAATCAAATGAAATCCATAGTCAAAGTTCTATCCTGCATCAAGATCACGTGGGGTGGCTGCTTCAAATGCTCTGGCTACTTAAAATTTGATTCCTTAGAAGGCCAAATACTCTAGTGGATGATGCTATTTCATTGTTGCTTAAAAACTCAAGGGACAACAGATGCTGGCGAGGAGAAAAAGAAACACTCCTCCACTGTTGGTGGGATTGCAAGATGGTACAACCACTCTGGAAATCAGTCTGGAGGTTCCTCAGAAAATTGGGCATGACACTTCCAGAGGACCCTGTCATACCTCTCCTGGGCATATACCCAGCGGAATCCCCTGCATACAATAAAGACACATGCTCCACTATGTTCACAGCAGCCTTATTTATAATAGCCAGAAGTTGGAAGGAGCCCAGATGTCCCTCAAAGGAGGAATGGATACAGAAAATGTGGTATATTTATACAATAGAATACTACTCAACAATTAAAAATAATGAATTCATGCAATTTGTAGGCAAATGGTTGGATCTGGAAAATATCATCCTAAGTGAGTTAACCCAATCACAAAAGAATACACATGAAATGCAATCACTGATAAGTGGATATTAATGAGCCCCAAAACTCTGAATACTCAAGGCACAATTAGCAAGTCAAAAGATTCCCAAGAAGAAGGAAGGAAAGGACCCTGGTCCTGAAAAGACTGGATCCAGTTTTGTAGGAGAGTATCAGAACAGAGAAAGGGGGGGGGGTGTGATTGGGGAATGGGTGGAGGGAAGAGGACTTATGGGACATATGGTGAGGGGGGAACTAGGAAAGGGGGAAGCCTTTGGAATGTAAACAAAGAATATAGAAAATAAATTTAAAAAAAGAAAAAAATCAACTGTAATATGATTGTGGTGCTGAGATCAAAGGTTCAGATTCCTAACTCTGTTGGATAAGACACCCAGAGCACCCCCCCCCATCCCCAACAAAGTGAGGTTAGCAGGACTTACAGCAATGCTGGTTAATAGTCTTTCCTGAACAGGAATGCTTCTCGCTTCAGTTACTTACCAACTCCCTGTAAATAGAATGCTGAATCTCATCATACTACATCTTGTTCAAATAAAGCTAGAAGTGTGCCTAAATGCCTTATACTCTAAATGCATGCGCAGTTTTGAAGCCAAAAAAAAAAAGTTGCAACTATATTCTACAAAGTTATCACAACAAAAAATTAGAAAAGTTCAAATTTGAAATATTCATTTATCAGGTAGTGTTGGTGTTCTGTTGCTCAAAACCATAAACTAAAACCCAGTTGGGGGGAGGTGATTGGGGAACAGGTGGAGGGAAGAGGACTTATGGGACATATGGTGAGGGGGGAACTGGGAAAGGGGAAAGCCTTTGGAATGTAAACAAAGAATATAGAAAATAAAGAAAAAATAGAAAAAAAAGAGAACATTTAGATCTGAAAAAAAAAAAAAACCCAGTTTTAAAGTGCTTTATCCTCTTTCACTGGCTGCAGCACTCGGGAGAGCAGACCCGCACCTCACCTGCCTGGGCAGCATGGTAGAGACGGCCATGTTGGCATGGGTCAGGAGAACAGCCCGATGGTATGAGAGGGGAAAGAAAGCTGGCCCTGCCCATCTCCTGAGCAAAGTGGGTAGAATTAGACCTGATAGAGTGGGTGAAGGAGCGCTGTGGGCAGATCAACTCAGCTACCACCCAGGCCCAGATCCAGGGCTTTGAGTTACCCATCCCAACATCTACCACCAAAGCTGCAGGACCTTCATGACACAAGGTCACAGTAGGATGTCTGAGGGGAGTCCCGGCAAGGATCTAGTATTGATAGTGTAGCAGAAGACAGTTCTTGAACCAGACCCATGATGCATTGCAAGGAACATTTGCAAGTAAAGCTGTTTGGGCAAAAGGGTGTACAGTGTGATACACAGTGACACACCACCACTCCCACAGCGGAAAGATCGTTTCCGTTTTTATTCTCTTTGTTGGGGGGAGATGGGCCGATGGAGTGGTAGTTTGTAAGGGTAGAGGACAGAAATGGAGGGATAGGAGATGAGTGGGATTGGAATGCATGATGTGAAATTCACAAAGAATCAATAAAAAATTAAAATGCTTTATCCCACCCATGAAAAGGGTGTTCCATTTAGAGTCTACTTCCTCAGCATGGTAGTGGTCCCAACATTCCTTAGCCCCTTCCCTTCCTGCCCCCGCCAACCCAGTTCCCGTTTAAACCCTTCAATTTGTGTGGCATGCTGGTCTACCAGAAAGACTCACTTTTTGTTCCTGTGACCTTTATAGTGCTGTCTTCTCATCTTCCACTAGCTGCTTACCAACACTCCCACCTTCCTTTCCACCTCAGTTCCCAAGCCGTCTCCAGGTCCCTGGGCCTAACTACCCTGCCCACTTCCTCGAGGAGTTTCCGGAGGGCAGCACTCATATTTGTATCTGTCTTCGCATCGTATCAATTACTTAGGCCGTGACCAAAACTAACTTAAGGAATGAGGAGTTTGTTTGGGCTCATGCTTCCAGCAAGGTAGGCGGGAATGGACTGGCATGGGAGCAGGAGCAAGACTGCGACTACAGTTTTCATCCCCACACGGGAGGCAGAGGGTGAATAGGAAACAGGATGAAGCAATAAACCCTCAGAGCTCCCCCTCCCCCAATGACGCACTTCCTCCAGCAAGGCTGTACCTTCTAAAGGCTCCATAAACCTCCCCAAATAGCATCATCAATTGGAAGCCTGGTGGTCAGTACTGAGCATAGGAGGGACATTTCCCACTCAGGTCATGATGCACATCATTTACTGTTGTGTAGCTGTTTATAAAGTTCTCTTCCTTAGTACTCGATTAACCTTGAAAAATACCTATTGAGAAATAAAAGACGGCTAAAAAACAGATGTATTGAGGTGTAATACATACACCATATGACTCATCCTTTCAAAATATGCAATTAGACAATATTTGATTTAGTTACAGAGTTGTGCTTCCACTGTTACAACTGTAGATTTTTATTACCCTAAACGTGATAGGTCCAAATCAGACTCCAAAATGGCAGTGCTGCTGACAGTACCATAAAATAATGACTATTATCGGTTAAACAGAATCCAAACTGCAGCTTTCTGATGACCAGAAAAATCACCACTTCCCCACAAAGGTCAACTACCTCAGTCAGGCAAGGGCATCGAGTTCCTGGTCAATTCAAACATCCTGTATTGGCTCGAAGACTCCCACTGAATCAAGTGAAATCTGCTTTCTTTCTTTTCTTTTCTTTTTTTTTCCCATTTTGCTTCTTCCTGTGCCTCCCCCTCCTTTGTGATAGCCTTGGCTGCTTGATCACCAAAAAACCTTTCTTTCAACCCACAGAGCAGTTACTTTTGTGGTTTCACTGTGTCCTTGCTTACAAAAAAGGAAATGTGTCCATTCCCAGACACGACCCCTCTCTCTCCCCTGGGTCTGAAGCACTGCTAAGCTCCTTTCTGGTTCTACAGATGCATCTCTTCAAGTGTTGCATAAAAATTGAGTCAGATCATATGCGACATTTTGGACACGTGCAAAGGAGTTACTGAACAGGCTCTGTGATATGATAAAAATTAGTGAATTTGGAGTCATCTGAGTTATTGAACTTACGTATTTAATAGCTTTATGGCTTTGGGATGTCATTTTATTTATGTGTCTCTTTGCTTGTTTGTAAAATGAGGTTAGCAGTTATTCTCTTAAAAGATAGTAGTGAGAAATTAGGAGATACAGCAAGGTCTTAGACAAGGGTTTGCTCAGTAAATAGCAGTTGATATCTGCATCCCCATTTACCCTACAGCATATGTACTTAATAGATGATTGATAAAAATGGTAATGCCATTCCTTTAGAATGCCAGTGGACTCTCAGTGACCTAGAGAAGGGTAATATCTATACTGGAAGATCTTCCTTTGCTTTTCGTCTCCCAGACACTGTTTTCCTTCAACCTAGAGACAACAGAAAACCACAACAAAAGAACCTGGGATCAGAGAGAAAGTGTTTGGGGTCTGGTCCTGATACTGGCATACTGAAAGTTCTTAGAAAATTCAGGTTATTTCTCTCAACTTCTGGCGTTGATTTGCATAGACTTTGAATCTGATTGTTTTGATTTTCTCTACTGTAGGACAAAGGAAGCTGGAATTATATACCCGAACAATGTGTGAACTATCTTTAACTTAGATGAGCAATAGCATGTGAATCATATGTAGGAAGAAAGAGAAAAGGAAAGGAACAAAACAAAGGAACTCATGCAAAGGAAAGTTCAACCACCATTCATCAATGAAATTAAATCTAGAGATGTCCAAACAAAGCAGGAACTGTCACCATAAAAATAATAAGGCTGATTCACAGAAAAGAAATTCATTAGTATGCTAATCAAATTCCCCAAAACAAAGGGAAGAAAGACATTATGATAAGTTTAGTTGAATTATACTTACAATGCATGATGCAATGATTGAATCAACAGCTTGAAGGAAATTGGATAGAGTACTCTAAAATAGGAAAGGTGCAAAACAATTCAATCTATGGGAGAAACATGGCCAAGTTTTGAAAAAAAGAAAGGATACAACTTCTAAGAGAAAATAGTGTAAGTACACAAGTTTGCTGCAGGTCTCGATTTTTAAAAAATCTGTAATCCTAAAAACTATCAGAATAGTTAAGAGAATAGATATTAGTTGGAATTGGCTATTTAAGTAGTTTGGCTTTAACAAAGTAAAGAATAGAAATAATCTTGGAAACTTTCCACATTTTGCTTTGTTGGATTTTTTTTTAATACAGAAGCTAGGCACTTTACCTATCTTCTAGTCAGAAGCAATTATGGGAAGTTCAGATGGAGAAATATAAAGCTGGTGTCATGGAAATATTCAAATTGATAAATTCCAGCCTTTTCAAACAGGCTGAAGAATTTTTCAAAAATAGCCACGAGGTAGGATCCATTATTAGCATAGAAGTGGGCTGAAATTTTTCCTCTGAAATTACTCTGGTTCTTTATTTTTATCAAGTGATTTATGACATTACCAAAAAAAAAAATCTCTTGATGTAAAGGAACAAGACCAATAAAAACTTCTATTTATTTACCTCTTTCAAAGAATATATAGAACAGTAAAACATGTACTCATGCATATATACATATACATGCATTTATTTATATACCTAGGTATTAGATACATAGTTTTCTTTGAACTAGGTATTAGGGATTTGCAAGCAATCAGAGGCCAAGGAATGCTACAAAGGTCACAGCAGAGAACAGACCTATTGCAGGAGATTTATTGGGGTGTGTGGTGGAGAGAATGAATGGTCACTTCAGAGTGAAGATGGAAAAGAGGGCAGGCTGGGAAGGCACAGGCTCCACGAAGGGCGTGCATCTCACAAGGACAGCGGAAATGTGTGGCATTTGGCAGCTGGTGATGATGTGGCTGCTGGCTGAGCTGCTGAAGGCAGGCTGGTTCTCGAATGTGGGTGGTCCTCAGTTTACAGACACCAGGAGCTTTCTTTATAGCCAAGGTTATCCTGGAACTCACTGAGTAACCCAAGATGGCCTTGAATTTAAAGGCATGTTCCTGCCTTAGCCTTGCAATGCTTGGGATGATAGATATATGCCACCATACTAAGCTTGAAGTGTTCGATTCTAGCCCCAGAGTCATACATCTGTGGCCTACTTACGTATTTATTGATATGCCATTCTCAGATATGCTACTGCCTTGCCTCCTATTGTGAAAACAATTGCATTCTCAGATGCCAGACAAACCTGAGATGACATTTCTGATTCTCATAGGATTCAACAATACCACTCTGGATAAATATCCAAAGGGTGTAACTGAATCCCAGTGTTTACTGCAGCACTACTCCAAATAGCCAAGGTAGGAAATCGATACAGGTATATCCACCAGCATATACTGAGTTTCTTAAACACAACTGGATCTTATTCAATTACAAGAAAAAGAAGAAAACTGTATCATTTTCAAGAAAATGAATCAAACCAAAAGATTTTATATTCAATGATATAAACCAGGCACAGAAAGACAAATACTATATATCTTGAAAGAAAGAGAGTTGGGCTTCAAGAAGAGTAGACAGTGGTTACTAGAGCCTAGAAAAAGGGCAGGAATAAAGGATGTTAGATAACAGACACAAGCAGTTAGATGGGAAAAATAATTAGCAGTGTTCTACAGTACCAGAAGGCAATTTTGTTTTACATTGCTTCTTGGTAACTATGAATATTGTTCAGCAAGAAAACTTACTTAAAACCTTATGAGAAGTTGCTGTTTTATTTTTCTTCTTTTGCAATTCTATTTAATGGCTTTCAATCATGAACTTTATAGATGACATCGTTTGTGACAGAGCATCAAAAGGCTAGACATCCCCTCAATCTAATGTGTGTTCTAGAAGAACTAGAAAAGACAAGTTCAAACGCCTCAAGAAATGATAAGAGGAAAGTAGTCACTGCTTTCATTTGATTATTATACATTCTATACATACCTGCAATAGCAAACTACAATCCATAAATATGCTCAACTATATGCCAGTATTAAGAAGCCAGGTCTGGTGGTGCATACCTGTAATCCCAGCACTTCGGAGGCAAAGGCAAGAGGGTTACCTCCTCCTTGGGGCCAGCCTGGGTTACACACCAAGTTCCAGATAGGCCAGGGCTATAAAGCAAGACCTTGCTTCAAAAATAAAATAAGCAAATAAAGTCAAAACAAAATAAAAATATAAAAATTAAAAGTAGATAAAAGACAATATTCCCCAAAGATACTCATCTCCTGTAAATTGTACAAATCACTCTCTGAGCCATTACTGAAGCTGAGCTTGAGCCATGTACATTTTTTTTCTTGTCTTATTCTATCAGTGATCTACTGAAATATTTATAGCAGCTTTTACAGTGAAAGCAACTTGGAAATAAGGTTCAACCCAGCCCCAGTTCTCAGGTTCAAGGAAGGGAAGCAATATTTGGAGTTTAGCCTGCTCTTCTGGAACTCACTGCACCAAGGCAGACAGCCAATACTGAGTAACGTTGGGCATGGCCCTTTTGGGGACAGGGAAAGTAAAAGTGACTTGATATTGGCATGCAGTATTCTTACCTTAGCCTTATGTGGAAAGAGCCAAAATCCAGACTCCAAGCAAGCAACATGAAACTCACTGTGAAAGCCAAGTGCACAAACATCCTTTAGTAGAAAATGATGCCACAGGAAGACAATTATTGACTGCTAGTCATCAAGACTAAGCCCTTTCTAATGCTCATAACTAGTGAGGTTCTCATCCCAGAACTAAACATGTTCATTAAATCTCTCTGACAGGCCACATAAAATTAATCCCTAGATCTTAGGTTTGTTTTGTTGTTCTTAATGTTCTCTTAAGAGTATGTTGTTGTTGTTGTTTTGTCTGCTGTTATTTTGTTTGTTTTCCAAATAGCAAATTTCTGCTGCCCAGGATAGCAAGCATTAGATGACTGGCCTAACTGGCTTTCTCGGTGACTTTTCCCTTGATCTAACTGATAGTGTGTTCGTCACTGCTCTTCTCTTTCCAGTTCTCTCTTCTTAGAGGAGTGATAATATAGAATCTTTAATTTACCTTAACAGTTATGGCAGATATTTAAGCTCATAGCTACTCTTCCAAACAAATAGAAAGAGCCATTTCATATTGACAGTGGTATAATACAATAAAATAGTCAAATAAAAGGTTACAGTAATAGTTTCATAGTGTCTCACAGGGTTGACAGTCATATTTAGGTATATGCTTATTTAAACTTGCTATAACTTGTCTGATTTCTCAGGAACAGAGGACCCAGTGACACTTTGATTCTTTATGAGTCTCATTCTTAAAAAAAATTTGACTAAAAATATCTGATAGTATCTAATATCTCTATTAGCCTAGGTATGCAAATCTGACCCAGTACTTTTGATAAAGAGTAGTTTAGTAGGCAACATCAGTTAAAAAAACAGAATTATATTCATGAGAAAAGCATAAATGACTCTTTCTGTACCCCTTATCATGGTACCCAGTTCACCAGTATTAAAGATAAGGGTTCTCAGCATCTAATGAATGGTTGGGCCGGATCACCTCTCTGTCCAATGTCTAGTAAAGGTACATGGAACAACAGGAGAGTTGTATGGAATTTTAACTCTCAACATCAAAGATAATAAATTTCAGTTTTGTTTTTTGTACCAAAGCGGGCAAATTATTTGGTCACTCTAAGACTTGGTTTCTTATATATAAAATGGTAACCATAATACTAAGAGTTATACATCCTTTGGTAGTGCATTTACATCACATTTAATTGGTTTATAGCCATAATGGTCCCATGTCTGATTTTTTTTATTTTGACGTCAATGCCTGTGTGTGATTGATTTTGTCTTCAGTACCTAAAACAGTATATAGAAAACAAAACACTATAGAAATATTTACTAAATTATGTAATAAACGGTTCATATCATGCCAGCTCTTTAACATATAACTCATGGTACTTTTGCAAAGTCAAAAGCACTAGTCTTAAATCCACATTATTGTTCACTCTCTGCATGCCCTCAATGAGAAATTTCCTTAGTCCATGAATTTAGATTCTCCTATGAGTCTTAATTTGCCTAATGGAATGTTAATGGCCATGAGCAGATGCGTTAATTGGTCTTGCATAATTAGGCTTGCTTTCCTGAACCCTGTCTTTCACCCTGAGAAGAGTATGCCATGGGTAGCCACTAGTCCAAGGAAAATGAAATGCAATGGATGCTGAACTCTCCTTGAAGGCAATCTAGGTCAGCCAAGTTTGGACTGAGTGGTGTGTGCCAAGTAGGAATGCTTATTACCCTACACGAGTTTCTTTGAGTGGCGAGCTAGAGAATGTTACTATACTACAGTTTGTTGATTAATACAGAGAGTACTTTGTCAGAGCATGTGCGTCATCTGTTGTGGAACGATTTGTAAAAGTAGACTATACTTTCACATTAGCCAGCCCATTTTTCAAAAAGAACTCAATAGGTTACCTACTGATGCCAATGTACCATTTGTGCCTCATAATTCAAGTCATGCAGGGGTTAAAATTGAGGACTTAAGACCAGTCTCTCCAATGAGATAGCTTTCCTGGGATTAGAGAGATTGCCCACTTGTTACAATGGCTGATTGCTCTCCAGAGTCTCTGGGCTTCATTTCTTACTGTTTCTGGGCTATGTCTATTACTCCAGTCCCAGGAGATATGGTGCAGTCTTCTGACCTCCTTTATCATCAGGCACATATATGGAGCACAAACATTCAGGCAAAACATTTAATACACATTAAATAAATAAATAAATAAATAAATAAATAAATAAATAAATAAATCTTTAAGAACAAACAGTATGTTTCTCCTAGCTAAATTTGACATGACTTGTACTAAAGTTTTAGCTTTGGTATTGAGAGATTACTCAGCAGCTAAGGGCACTTAACTGTTTTGTAGTGGGGCTCAGATTCTATTGCCACCATGGTGGTTCACAATCATCTGTAATTCCAGTTCCAAAAGACCCAATACCCTGTCCTGACCTCTACAGGCTTCTTCATGTACATGGTACACATAAACTTGCATCTCTCTCTCTCTCTCTCTCTCTCTCTCTCTCTCTCTCTCTCTCTCACACACACACACACACACACACACACACACACCACAGAGAAATACATATATGTAATAAATATTTGTCTTAAAATGTTTTAGCCAATGTAAGGATTTCCCCTTGCTACTATTGCTCATGTTACCCCTTGTTATGATTTAGATATGAAATGTCTACCCAAAGGCTTATGTGTTAAGGACTTGGTTCTCAGCAGGTGAGCCTAACCACTGAGAAGCAAATGGATTATGAGAACTCTGACTGAATTAATGCACTATGTATGATGAATACATAATTTGATGGCATTGTTGGAAAGTGTTGGAAATGTTGGGATGTTGAACGAAGAAGGTGTCTAGAACCATTCCCTTGAGGGCAATATTTTGTCCCAGGGTTCAACTTTGCTGTTTCCTGGCTACCAAACAAGGGGCAACTCTCCTCCAGGATAACCTTCAGCCAATGGCCCAGAAACAGTGACCTTTATCTGTGACCCCTAAAACCATGAGACAAAATGATCCCTCCTTTTAAATTGTTTATATTGTCATAGCAACAGCAGCAGCAACAACAACAATAACAATAACAACAACAATAAATAACACTTTCCCGATGCCAGTATTTTGGGACAAAAAAAATATCAATAAGGTATCATCAATACCATTTTTCTACTGGAGAAAGGATATAGAGAAGTGTAGTTTGAAGACTCACGTGGTCTGGGTCACCTCTGTGCTTATATATCTAAGGTAACATTAACACAGCTCTGGTTAGTAAGTACATTATCATTTGAATCATCTGTGATTAGCTTTTGTTGACATCATTTTTAATTTTAAGTGTGCCAGGGTACTGATTTGAATCTGATGCAAAGCACTAAAGTCAAATTATGTTTGCTGCAAAGTATAGCCTCTTTTATACTCAATCTGTTCTCTTAGATTTCAAAATTGATACTAGATTAAGGGGCAATCATATTTAATGCTTGGCCTACCTGAAAATATCTCATGACAAACTGTACTGGTTATATATGGCTGCACAGTAATCTATGCTAAAATTAGACACTTAAAACAAGAAAACAACTTATTTTGCTGATGGATCTGCAATCGCCTCCTAAGAGTCTAAGAGTCCATTGGGGGCAGGTTGGTTTATAACTTGTTTGAGTTTGAGTATGAAATGTTCTCAATATGCTCAAGTATTTGAATGCTTGGCCCTCAGGTGGTGAGGCTGTTTGGGAAGACTGTAGAAGCATTTAAGAGGTAGAGCCTTAGTATATGAAGTTTATCATTTGGGGAGGGCCTTGAGCTGCCATAACCTAGCCCTACCTCCTGTTTGCATTCTTGCTCCTGTCCCAGTGCCTTTCCACAGTGATGGACTGTGTTCCCCTGTTTTGTAAGCCAAAACAAATCCATAGTCCTGTAAGATACTTCACTTCAGGTGTTTAGTCACAAGAAAAGTCACTAATATGGGAATGAACTCCCCATGGGGCCATAAACACAAGCTGAAGGACAGAAGGCATTGAGTTTGCATATCTGAGGGATGAGTAATGTTAATATTTTACTGCAGCATTTAGGATCTGCTTAGGCCTAGTGGCCTATATAACATTTCATTTGATTACAGAGTGCCTCTAGTCATATCTGACTTTATAATCTGGGTCAAAGGCAACCAATTCATACTAGAAAGTTTGGGTCACAAAGTTATTTACCAACCTATGGCTGGATATTCATCTCTCTTAGAACTCAGTAGCAAGAAATGGACCTGATTTTCAAAAGGAAAATGTGCCTTGCTTCAAAATTCTTGAGGCTCACAGTTTTAATTCTTTTGTCTGTTTCTTGCCATGGATTCTATCCAAATTCTTCAACTACCCCAGATGTTTAAAGAATCTGCCTGGTGTGGTGGCATGCACATTAATCCCAGCACTCCATGAGTGAAAGGTGAGAAAATTTCTGGGTTCAAGGTTAGCTGGTATACATAGCCAGTTCCAGGCCAAAGAAACAAAAATCAACCAACTAACCAACCAACCAACCAAACAAACAAACAAACAAAACAACCATAGGTCCACTCATTTAAAAAATCTTAAATTGCAGAAACTATAACACTGGTATCTGATAGATCATGGAATTGTTTTTATTGTTGTTCGGTTTATTTATTTGTTTTGATCTAGGCTGGAAGTATCTTTAGACAGTGACTGAATGAGTCATAGCAGAACCAACAAATGTAGTTGCTTTCTTTTTTATTGTTGGTCAAAGGGGATTCACAGAGACCCTCCAAAACCAAGTGGCAAGTGTCATTGCTCTTAGTTGTCTACCAGAACTTAATGATAAGTAAGACTTTATCACTGAAAACACCATGCGCTTTGCTCACAGGACATACAAAAACAAAAATTGTACCTGGCCTAGAAGTATCTTCCTTAGAGGCCAGTTTCCACAGTGCTGGAAGGGGCTATGTAGATTCCTAAGGGAAAAAAATCCTCAATAGTTTTACCCAGCTGTGAATTCTGTGAGGTAGAATAATGACCAACCCATCAAGACAGCCCATTGCCGCACTAGTGGCATGAAAGTTGTGAGGTAACCAATGACATTCAGCTGGATTTAAGGCCCTCTACACAGCAAGAAACTAAAAATGTGTGTTACTGAAAACCTGGCCAAGAACTGATATCTGGGTAGGCCCTGGGTCATGGGGAAAAGCCCATTGCTGTGATTTTACTAAATGGGCATACTATTAAACTACCTCTTATGGACTTAATCTTATATGCATAGATGAGTGAAGAAATTCTGATGGCTGAGAAGCACCTTAAGAGATGTTCAACATCATTAGTCATCAGGGAAATGCAAATCAAAACAACACTGAGACTCCACCTCACACCAGCCAGAATGACTAAGATTAAAAACTCAAGAGACAACAGGTGCTGGTGAGAATTTAGAGAAAGAGGAACACTCCTCCACTGTTGGTGGGATTGCAAGATGGTACAACCACTCTGGAAATCAGTCTGGCGGTTCCTCAGAAAATTGGGCATGACACTTCCAGAGGACCCTGTCATACCACTCCTGGGCATATACCCAGAGGATTCCCCTGCATGCAATAAAGACACATGCTCCTCTATGTTCATAGCAGCCTTATTTATAATAGCCAGAAGTTGGAAGGAGCCCAGATGTCCCTCAAAGGAGGAATGGATACAGAAAATTTGGTATATTTATACAATGGAATACTACTCAGCAATTAAAAATAATGAATTCATGCAATTTGTAGGCAAATGGTTGAATCTGGAAAATATCATCCTAAGTGAGTTAACCCAATCACAAAAGAATACACATGAAATGCAATCACTGATAAGTGGATATTAATGAGTCCAGAAGCTCTGAATACTCAAGGCACAATTAGCAAATCAAAAGATTCCCAAGAAGAAGGAAGGAGAGGACCCTGGTCCTAAAAAGACTGGATCCAGTTTTGTAGGAGAATATCAGAACAGAGAAATGGTGGTGGGGGGGTGATTGGGGAATGGAGGGCAGAAAGAGGACTTATGGGACATATGGTGAGGGAGGAATTGGGAAAGGGGAAAGCCTTTGGAATGTAAACAAAGAATATAGAAAAAAACAGTGAAGCTTCTTTTTTCAGTGTGTGGAGGTTAATACAGAGCCCAACAATGGGCCAAAGTATAACAAAGAAATGATTGCGGAGTAATAAGACCTAAATGAGACATCTATATCTTACACATTCCTCACAAGGCTCAGGGAACATTGCCAAAGAGGAGGTAGAAAGGTTGTAAGAATCAGAAGGGAGGACGGCTGTGATCTATTGTCTTCTGCAGATGACGAGGCTATTGCACACTAACTGCAGTTGCCTTCACAAGACCTGAACCCAGAATTGAACCCACACATCTATGGCCAACTGATATTTGACAAAGGAGCTGAAAACATCCAGTGGAAAAAAGATAGCCTTTTCAACAGATGGTGCTGGCTCAACTGGAGGTCAACATGCAGAAGGATGAGAATTGATCCACTCTTATCTCCTTGCACTAAGCTCAACTCCAAATGGATCAACGACCTCCACATAAAACCAGACACACTAAAACTAATAGAAAAGAAACTGGGGAAGACCCTTGAGGACATTGGCTCAGGGGGAAAATTCCTGAACAGAACACCATTCACTTATGCTCTAAGATCAAGAATAGACAAATGGGACCTCATAAAGTTACAAAGTTTCTGTAAGGCAAAAGACACTGTCAAAAGGACAAATCGCAACCAGCAAATTGGGAAAAGATCTTCACCAACCCCACATCCGACAGAGGGCTAATATCCAATGTATACAAAGAACTCAAGAAGTTAGACCCCAGAAAACCAAATAACCCTATCCAAAAATGGGGTACAGAGCTAAACAAAGACTTCACCTGAAGAAATTCGGATGGCTGAGAAACACCTTAAAAAATGTTCAACATCATTAGTCATTAGAGAAATGCAAATCAAAACAACCCTGAGATTTTACCTCACACCTGTCAGAATGGCTTGGATTAAAAACTCAGAAGACATCAGGTGCTGGCGAGGATGTGGAGAAAGAGGAACACTCCTCCACTGCTGGTGAGACTACAAGCTGGTACAACCACTCTGGAAATCAGTCTGGCGGTTCCTCAGAAAACTGGACATGATAGTTCCGGAGGATCCAGCCATACCACTCCTGGGAATATACCCAGAAGACTCCCCAGCATGCAATAAGGATACATGCTCCACTATGTTCATAGCAGCCTTATTTATAATAGCCAGAAGCTGGAAAGAACCCAGATGTCCCTCAACGGAGGAATGGATACAAAAAATGTGGTATATATACACAATGGAATACTATTCAGCCATTAGAAACAATGAATTCATGAAATTCTTAGAGAAATGGATGGAGCTGGAAAACATCATACTAAGTGAGGTAACCCAGTCTCAAAAGAATACCCATGGTATGCAGTCACTGATAAGTGGATATTAGCCTAGAATCTTGGGACACCAAAGACCCAATTCACATACCAAATGATGTCTGACAAGAAGAAAGGAGTGGACACTGGTGCTGGAAAGGATCAAAGCATCAGTGTAGGGGAATACCAGAACAGGGAAGTGGTAAGGGGTGGATAAGGGAGCAGGGGGAGGGAAACGGGCATGTGGGACCTGAGGGGGGTGGGGAAATGAAATGTAAATATAGAATATATCCAATAAAAAAAAAAGAAAGAAAAAATAGACCTGAAAAACCTCGAGCCAGTCAATATTACAACCCCAGGGGTTGGGGGAGTGCTCATGAGGCCTTAACCCTAACTGAGGAGTTGTTAGCAGCTGGTGGCTGTAAGAGGGAGCATTCATTTTCTCCAGGGATCTAGCCCCTGGTAGGTTGCTTACACTCCAACGAATGACCTTTGTACACATGGACAGTACTAATTGAACTCTGTAGGCTATTAAATATAAAATAAAATAGGACATAAAATTGGTATGAATATTGAGGGAAGTGGCTGGTGTAGGAGGGAAGACTAGATATGACCAAAATTCCTTAGATACTCGCATGAAATTCTCAATGAATAAATACATTTATTTTTTATTCGATATATTCTTTATTTACATTTCAAGTGATTTCCCCTTTCCTGGATAGCCCCCTCCACGAAAGTCCCATAAGTCCTCTTCCCTCCCCTTGCTCCCCAATTATCCTATTCCCGCTTCCCTGTCCTGATATTCCCCTACACTGCTGCGCTGAGCCTTTCCAGGACCAGGGGTCTCTCCCTCCTTCTTCTTGGGCATTATTTGATATGTGAATTATTTCTTGGGTATTCCGAGCTTCTGGGCTAATATCTGCTTATCAGTGAGTGCATACCATTTGTGTTCTTTTGTGATTGGGTCACCTTACCCAGGATGACATTCTCCAGTTCCACCAACTTGCCTAAGAATTTCATGAATTCGTTGTTTTTAATAGCTGAGTAGTAGGGGAATGCAAATCAAAACAACCCTGAGATTTCACCTCATACCAGTCAGAATGGCTAAGATCAAAAACTCAGGAGAAAACAGGTGCTGGCAAGGATGTAGAGAAAAAGGAACACTCCTCCACTGCTGGTGGGGCTACAAGCTGGTACAACCACTCTGGAAATCAGTCTGGTGGTTCCTCAGAAAACTGGGCATGAGCCTTCCAGAGGACCCTGCAATTCAACTCCTGGGCATATACCCAGAGAATTCTCCAGCATGTAATAAGGACACATGCTCCACTATGTTCATAGCAGCCTTATTTATAATAGCCAGAAGCTGGGAAGAACCCAGATGTCCCTCAATGGAGGAATGGATATAGAAAATACATTTCAAACAAGCAAATATGCTACCCTTAAAAAAATTCAAAATATGTCCTAACATCACTTTTCTTTCCTCGTACTAGGAAAGGGGGAGCACAGCAACTTCCTCTAGGAAGAAGATAAGCACTAGATGCAGAGAGTTGACTCTAGAATGTTCTGAGATAATGGCTACCTACATTTTCATGTATTTTATTTGCCCAGTACTTACTACACAGTCTTAAGAGTATTTGGAGTATTTGTTATTTCTTGCTATGTAGGTTTTACTAATATTATATTTTAGATGTGCTATAGTAATATGTTGTCCTGTGAGAGATTATTAAAACAATTAAGGCCCTTTGGGGAGTAGTTTTAACAGAATCAGAGTTTATGTAAGCCTTGGCCAAGTTCATTTTTTGAATATGGTAAAAGGGACAATTTAATGACTAGATGCCAGGAACTGTTTGCTTTAATATAGAAGATCATGTAGCAGTTTCAGGTGAAGTGACTACTTAGTGAGTTTTACTCAGCCATTATCCCTCACTAAAACATAAGGAAACGATGGCTTTCATGAAAATACGAAGCTGAATCACTATACTTAGTTCATGTTGTGCAGCTATAAGAACATACCAAAGGCTGGATAATAGCTTACAAAGAAATTCCTGTCTTAGTAAGAGGCTGGGAAGTCCAACATTAAGGCGTAGCATCAATCAAGGACTGGTTTCTCCCTGTCATCCCATAGCAAAAGGTGGGAGGATACGAGATTAGGAGACTGGAATTGAGGCTTTAAGCCCTTTTCTAGTCTATGTTAATCCATTAATAAGGGTAACACTTCTCCTGAGGCAGATTCTCTATGACTGCATATTGGGGATTAAATTTCAAACTTTTGAAAGACATATTTAAACCATAGCAACTTTTTGAAACAAATATAGATTCTAAGTCTTTGATGGTGGCGATGAGCCCTAAGGTCTGAGGCAATGAACCCTGTGGTCAATATTAAGTGGTGCAGTATGGCTTTGGCTTATAATTTTGATACCATGTAGAAACGGATGGTGTGCCATCCTGTGGGTGCCGGGAACCAAACCCAGTCCTCTTCAAGAGCAGCAAGTACTCTTAACCACTGAGCCATCCCTCCAGCACACCTCTGCATCTGTATAAGAACTATTTTTAAGAGCTCGGTCACTTGTAAGATAAATGGCTGGAAAGAAGACTCTCTAATGTCTTACTTTTTAGAGCCAGAAAGCTCTGTTTCCACATTAGTAAGAGTACATCACAGCGATGCTTAGGTAACAGGAGCACTTAATGACCACAGTGGCTTTCTGGGGTCTTGAACATCTTGTTCATTATGACTATTCTCTGGAGTTTTCATCCATACAGAAGAAATGAAAAGTAGAGATGACATTAGGTCAGTTTCTAACTCTGTTCTTGTGAACATACCTTTCCCTTATTGGTATTTTCCAATACATCCCTCCCCCACCCCCACCCTGGGAACAAAAGCTACATTTAACAGAAGTGCTACACAGAGAAAAGGAAGCCGCCGTTCTTTTAATTATATGGTGGTCTAATTACAATATCGGGACAAATTACTTTTCGCACATGGAGGATGAGGAATTTTAAATTGTGTTGGGATTAGGAACTGCAAATAATTCATTAAGATATCGCAGACCTTACTGAAGACCACTGTCTAAGTTCCTGTGTAATGACACGCTTATGACCAGTGCCATTTCTCTTTACAATTTCAAGAAAGAAAAGCACAGTGGAGCTGGGATATGGCTAGCAAACAGCTACTCTCTGTGAGCTGTCTGTCTGTCTGTCTGTCTGTCTGTCTTCTTTTGAATTCCCGAGTCTGTGATATTTTTACAGTAGGGAATACAGCCCATGCCAATTGTTGCTCGCACAGTAAATAAACCCTTTCTTTTTTTCCTTACCAGTTTTCCCTCTTCACTGAATCTTTGGTCTCTGTGCATAAAAATGTTGTGATTTCCCCTTTCTTAGAAAAATCAAAGCTATGGGTAGGGTAGCAGTTGTCAGGGTATGGATTGTGACCCCTTTCACAGGGGTGGCCTAAGACTACTGGAAAACACACATATTTACATTATGATTCATAACTAGCAAAATTACAGTTATGAAGTAGCAATGAAAATGATTTTATGGTTGGGGAGGGTCACCACAACATGAGGAACTGTATCAAAGAGTCATAGCATTAGGAAGGTTGAGGACCACTAGGCCAGGAAGATAGGTCAGTGTGTGCAAGTCTGAGGTCCTGAATGTGTTCCCAGAACTCAGGTGGAAGAGCTGGGCATGGTGTCTCATGCTTTCAATCTCGGGGCTAGAAAGGTGGAGACAAGCGTAGTGTTGAGATCCACTGGTGGGGTAGCACAGCCTTGTCAGCAAGTTCCATGCTAACGAGTGACTCTGTCTCCGAAGAAATAAGGTAGATGGCGCTAGGGGAACACTAACAAAGCTTGACCTCTGACCTCTGTGAGCACACACACACACACACACACACACACACACACACACATTCATGTGTGCACATATGCACACACAACCTGCCTACACCCTCTCCCACACATACGTGCGCAGTTAAATAAGAAGAAAAGAACTGGTTTTCTCGGCCGCACAGCCCTCTGCAGATGCCGCTTCCTTTTCCGTTTCCTTTGCAGCAGTGCGTCCCAAAGATGCTAAGTGCTTTCATCTCTTCCGGTTTCTTTGGTAATTCTCTATGTTGAATTACTGTCTCCATCTTGCCTTTGATTATTTAACACTCCTGCTGATCTATCATTGGCTGTTCTCTCTCAGCCTACCTTCTGACTCCTTCTCACCGTCTTCTGCCTCTAAATGCCCCAGAGCCAACAAGCCATTACACATCTCAGTAACGACTGAGTCGTTGTCCACGTGGTCTCATTTGCTATATGACTTTAGGAGCCACAAGATGCAGAGGATTTTTCAAAACATCTCTACTAAGGCCCTTTCTAGTCGTCCTCTCAAGACTGCCGTTTTATCCTTTGATTCTCTATGTCCTTTTTTTCCTTTCTGTTTCTTCACAGCGTTTGCTCTTTGGTGATTACTCTCCAGTGCATATCTACTCCCCCATATGTTTACCTCATCTATTCTTGACTCGAATGTACATTCCATGAAGGCACAACTTGATTTTATTTCTTGCTTCATATCTTTACCACCCAGAACAGATTCTACTATGATACACAATAAGTGATCAATAAATATTCGTCAAATGAATCACTGATGTCTGAATTTGTAATAACTTAATCCCCACTTACTTAGGTAAAAGTATCAAGGAAGAAACAACTTTAACCCTCGGTTTTGTTACTACAGGCTGTCTGAGTTATTTGCCACAGAATACTAGGAGTCAAGAGGGTTGAACTGAGAGACATGAAGTCGAGTGTGTAAGTTAGTGGCAGCTACTTGACCTGTGTCCCAAATCAGAGAACGAAAAATCCAGCCTAGTTCAAGAAGTTGTGGCTTGGGTTAGGGAACAATAGAGTAGAAAGGCTCAGACACAGTAACTCATCTTTGTATCTCTCTGGTAAAGAAAGGGAGCACCAGAGTTCTAAGGCTAACCAGTGAAAACATGGATGTCCCATAGCAGAAGGACGGTTCTCAAGACCATAGAGACCTGGCGTCTGGTGTCAGCTTCCTTCTGTTCAGTATATGATCAGAATATGCCTACAGCTTGATGCCCAGTCCAGTATTGGCTAGTTTCTATAGCTGGGGAGGCTCCGTGAGGAATGAAAAGATAAATAAAGCACAGCTGTCTTCAGGGTGTCTGTTGACTCAAGTGCTAAGAGGGGCAGCGGCATTACGTAACAGGCAGTGTGCTCGGCAGAGCATGGAATCGAAGCAAATCATCATCTCTCTGAAGGAGACTGTCAGCTGCGTTTAAAATAGACCTCATCTCTTGAGTAGAAGAAAAAGAACGACTTGCCACTGGTTCATTGCCTCCCCTGCACAGTGTAGGGTATGAGCAGGATTACTCTTTGTTTTGTTCCGTTCCCACACAGGGTCTTATGTGTTCCAGGCTGACCTTGAACTTTTGACCTCTCTGCTTCCATTTCCCTAGTGCTGAATTGCATGTATGTATTATAATCCATGCTCATTTTATGCGGTGCAGGGGATTGACGCCAAGGCTCTATGCATGCTAAACACACACTCTGTCAACTGAGTTACAACCCCAGCCTGCCAAATTGCCTTTGTCTCCTTCTAGTACTAAATTGCAATGGTTCTCAGTTCATGCGCGTATACCACGAAGACACATGTCTACGTAGATAATGAAATCGCATTAAGTAGACATTGCTAATTTATGATCAACTGCCAAAGTAAGGCTGGTTAAGTTTGAGTCTATGAGTTTATATCAGTGGCACTGGTAATTTATTCATGAGCAGTGTAAACAAATTATAAAGGGAATGCCTATCAGTTCTAAAGGACAAACTGTTTTGAAAGCATCAGGAGTTCTTCTAAACAAATAGCAGAAGGGAACGTCAGCTACTTGGAAAGCACAGAGCAAGGTCCTGAGCTGGGAGCCCCTGAGAGGTGGGTTGGCTCTTCCAACTCCCTGACCCTCGGCTCACCTCAGAGCCCCGGGGACCCAGAACTTGTTTGGACTAAAGGAGAAGCGGAGGAAATCATCTGTAGACTCGTGGGGCCAGCAGACTCCCTCCCTCTGTCATCCCCTCCGGCTTTACTCCTGCTCTGGTAGTAAAAAGCATGTGTGTAAAGTCGCCGCAGCCGATATTATTCACAGGTCATTATGTAAAATTCCCCCATTCCATAAGATTTATTGACTGCTTTGTTACTCATTCTGATTCCATTATGGATTTTCAATATCAAGAGTTTATTTAATCTATAGCAACTCCTCAGAACATATTATAGAGATATCTTGTTACGATACAGTGAGTTCTTTGGGGATACTGCTTCACAAGGTTGCATGAGGACCTTCCAGGCAAGTTGGATATGACCAAAATGGGAGCTGGGGAGATTTGGAAGTAGTACAATTTACAAAGAGTTATTAGAAGTAAGGTCAGAAGAGCTAAACTGAGAATAAGATTCAAATTGCAAAAAGCCAGGGAAAGGATGACAAAACACAATCTGGAAAAATTCCATTAATGGCATTTAAAATTCACCACCAAATGGATGGAGGTGGGAGGACCAACTGGGCATGACACTTCCAGAGGACCCTGCTATACCACTCCTGGGCATATACCCAGAGGATTCCCCAGCATGCAATAAAGACACATGCTCCACTATGTTCATAGCAGCCTTATTTATAATAGCCAGAAGCTGGAAAGAGCCCAGATATCCCTCAATAGAGGAATGAATACAGAAAATGTGGTATATTTACACAATGGAATACTACTCAGCGATTAAAAACAATGAATTCATGAAATTCTTAGGCAAATGGTTGGAACTGGAAAGTATCATCCTAAGTGAGGTAACCCAATCACAAAAGAACACACATGGAATGCATAATGATAAGTGGATATTAGCTCAGAAGCTCTGAATACCCAAGACACAGCCCACATATCACATCATTCCCAAGAAGAAGGAAGGAGAGGGCCCTGGTTCTGGAAAGGCTTGATGCAGTAATGTAGGGGATTACCAGGACAGAGGAGTGGGAGGGGGTTGATTGGGGAATAGGCAGAGGGAAGAGGGCTTATAGGACTTATGGGGAGGGGGAACTGGGAAAGGGGAAATAATTTGGAATGTAAACAAAGAATATAGAAACAAAAAAGGAGTCATACGACCTGTCAAATGAACAGCTGTTCTGAGGGTGAGCCCAAAGGCTGATCTGGATGGCTCACAGCTGGCTGGACACAGTGGTATGTAGTAATTTGAAGGCTGAAGCTGGAAGATCACGAGTTCAAAGCTACTTATGATCACAAGCCAGGGATAGAAAGGTTTCTCTAGACCTTGCCTCGGAAGGAAAGATTGTAAAGATGGGCCAAGGCTGAACACACAGAGGGAGGGCATTTCCTCTGTGTCTTTCCTAAAGCTGATCGTCTGCCCACTGTTTAGGCTTTCAGAACTGTCATCCTTTAGTGTTTTATGCAAGCCTCGCCAACTCCTCCTACCCAAAAGGAGAGATTCCCATTGCCCAGATGCCCCATGGAACACCCTTGCCCAGATGCCCCATGGAACACTGCGGTTCACCAGTCCGCAGTTCTGCAGTGGGCACCGAGCTCCTTTAGACTAGGTACAGACTCTTTGCTGGTAGAGTTTATACTGTAACCTGTACAATGACTGAGGAACTCACCTGTGAGAAAAGCTTCAAAAGATATACAAAATAAGCCACAGAAATGTCGTATTTGGGAAAACTGTGTTTGTTAAGAAAGAAGAAACAGCACTGGGGACTTCCTAGGACGAATGCTCAACAGTGCATGCATTGTAAGATGTAAAAGGGCTTCATTTTCGATGACAAATTAATCTCTTGAAGCGTGGTAAAGTAAGTTTTATTGATTGATACCTTCCATCCTAACATATATATTCGTGTATAAAGTTGATTGGAATAAATAAGATAAAAATGTCCCCAAAATGAATTTAAGCTTCTCGTATCACCTGTATGATCTTCTCAGCTGCTGTAACCTCTGTCCTAATGAGTGGCATCACCACTCATCCAGTGACCTTAGCCAGGAACCTGGTGGCCACCTAGCCATTTTTCTTAATCATACGTGATTATTTGCTCAATTCCAAGTGCTATTCTGCCCTTTCCTTACTTTGTTTCAAGTCTAAACATCCCCACAATCCCTCCAGGCTCTGTGGTCATTTCCAACCTGGTTGCCATGTGGCAGATCTTACTTCTCTCTCGTGAATCTTTATAAAACCATGGGGGATCTTTCTGAAATGCAAGTCTATCTTTCTTATTATTCTTTCTAAATCTTACAGCAATGCCCAGAAGGTAAAGTCCTAACTTCTTTGCATGTCATTCAGGCACTCCCATAATGTGGTCCCTTGCCCCTTTATTTCAGTGTCATCTCTAACCACTGCCCTATGTAGCAGTGTCAGGCTTTGAAAGACTGTGCCATTTCTTCTCTCTCTCTCTCTCTCTCTCTCTCTCTCTCTCTCTCTCTCTCTCTCTCTCTCTGTCTCTGTCTCTCTCTGTCTCTCTCTGTCTCTCTCTCTCTGTCTCTCTCTCTCTCTCTCCCTCCCTCCCTCTCTCTCTCTCTCTCTCTCTCTCTCTCTCTCTCTCTCTCTGTAGAACAACCCACCTCTATGATCATTTCAACTGTTTGACTTACCTTCAGACTCACTTAAGGACCGATGTTTTCATGATTTCCTCTGCAAGAAGCAGATGGCTCCCTACTGTGCCTGGCCATTGCCTGTAATAGATCAGAGCTCCACTTTGTGACAGGGCATTTTTTTTTACTAGGAGGGAAGAGAGAGGCTGGTATGAGAATGGTATATATAGTTTGATATTGGATACAATACCTCTAACCCTGAACCATCAGAATAACTCCTATTTGCAGAGCATGGGTGAGGTAAAAGAAGGGTCTCAGAGAAAGAAAAAAATCACAAGACATGGGAACTTGCATTCAGTTTAAGGTAGTTCTTTTCCCTGGTATATCTGAATCAGAGGTTTTTGCGAAAGAACCAAAGAAGTAGGGAGGAGCCGGTCAGAACAGGCAGTAGCTCTCAATAAATAAAAGATCAGATGTAATAAAAATAACTCAAAGACTTCTGCTTGGGAACCTGAAAGATCGGTGGTGTCTTGATAGAAAATTATAAACCTCAATTGTACATTCAGACCTGTTCCTGTCATCTGAACTTGAAGCAGTGACTAAGAGGAAGAGCTGGATAATTACCTGCAAGTCCTTTAGGAGTGTCCTTGCCAAATCCACTGCTTCTGCCACCTGGTGGCAGTCTACCCAATATTTTATTCAACTGCTAAACATGCCTCATTCTTATTCAACACAACCCCCACCCCCACCTCATGACATCATGCAAACCAAGAGGGTCCAATCTCTGTGTTCATCTTAAGAGAGCCATGAGACACCTAGGTCCTCAATGTCACCAAGTGTGCATTTCCAAAATCAGTACCAAGTAGCTACAAGATGTCCCTTTTTAAAAAGTAATCCGTGCTATTTTGTCACTACAGTCACACCCTCCTCTGAACTCCCAAAGTTCTGGACTTTTTGTTACGCATACTCAGAAATGCAGAAAATGAAGGGGACCTTAAGATTTGCGCGCAGCTTCTCTGGCTATGAACACAGGCAGGCGAATAAAGCACCCAAGCCAGGTCCTGCTGGTTTAAATCGTGAGTGAGCCCTCGTTGTCATGCTGGGATGATCCTTCACTGAAAAGGACACACATTTTCCTAAATCTGAAGAGGTACCACAAGAGGTTTAAAAAATACTTCTAATCCAAGGCCCTGCATTCAATAGACACTCAACATTTTTAAATGTTAAATTGAGATGATGCGTTAAAAAGTATCAGGTAATTCTAGTACCAGGGCTGGGATTGTAGATAAAATGACTCAGCTCTGTAGCTCTGAGAATACAGATGGGATTACATCAAAAGCGCATGGGGATCCATCTACAGACGCTCCAAATGGCCCATCGGAGCAACAAAAATAAACTAAAATTAGTTTATGATCCAAACAGTACATACTCATGAGATCATATTATATAAATGATGAGATAAATAATAAACTTCCCAGATAGGGTTTCACATGATTGGCAGATTCCACACCCCTCCCTGCGGCTGAGCGTAACTGAGTACATTCTACATTAAATCACAGAGAAAAAGATGATGAAGCCAAACTGAGAGATACTCAACAAAATACCTGACCAACACAGCTCATTGCTGCGGTGATTATGCAAAATCATGGGATCATAAAACTGCTACGGCTGCTAAGAATGACACAAGGAGTTCTGATTAGATGCAATGAGGGATCCTGGATGGGGTCCCAACAGAAAAGGCTGAGATATTAAGTCATCAAAAATAAGACATCAGTGAAAAGATATTTAATTTTACTGAAGTATGGATTTTATTTGATAATAGTGTATTAATACCAGTTCATTAACTTCAAGAACTAATGTAAAATGTTTGGAGACACTGGGAATGGGGTTAATATGACTTACTCTATTATCTTTGCAATTTTCGGTAAAAGTGGAAGTTATCCTAAGGTAATGTTTTAAGAAAATGAGCCAGATCTCCCATTATAACCAATGCCATGTGGCGAATCAAGGAAACACCAAAATATTATTAAATGACTCTTGGGAAATTAGATAGCAAAACATACAGAAGAAACAGGATACATTCACTTGAGAAATGAGAAAGATAAAACATGATTTAAGATTAGATTATTATTTTTATTAAGTAAAACATAGGAACAATCCACAACCAACCAAAAGAGAAAAATATGCACTTCAAAATTCCATGTTTATAGTGTTTCTCAGACCATGGGCTGTGAGCCCGTTGGGGATTGTATATCAGATATCCTGCACATCAGATATTTAAATAATGATTCATAGCAAAATTACAGGTATGAAGTAGCATGAAACAATTTTATGATGGGGGAGGTATCACCATAACATGAGGAACTGTATTAAAGGGCTGAAGCATGAGGAAGGTGGAGAAACACTGGCTTAACTGAAGAGAAATTCAATACAGAACAAATTAAGTGGTCTCATTTTGCTTTGGGGATATAATTAATTTAAGTGTATGAACATTCAATATCTGTTCTATGTATCATGCCTAGGATAAAGCACAAAATATCAAGAAGTTCACAGTATGGTGCTAGGCTTTAATGGCTTAGCGCTTGATATCACTATGGCCTTATTTTGACATTCAGGAAACATCATGGAAGGAGAAAAACCCATCATCAGGCATCAGACACAGAGATAAGAGCACCGGGGTTGAAGACAATACCTACACAGCTTACCAAGCACAGAGAAGTTGAACTGGTGCCTACCCAGAGTTCTCACCTTTATAGACTAGTGTTCGTGGTCCAGGAAGGTACTCTGCATGCTACCAAAGGAGAAACATAAACACCAACCCATCCATAAACTTTTCAGTATGTAGTGGTGACCTGCATGCTACCAAAAGAGGAAGATAAATTCCAACCCAGCCACCAAGTCTGTGATCTACAATGTTAATTCTCCTGTAAGATATGCCCATGCAATTGTGGCAGAAAGCTTGTGTGAGTAACAAATGGATGTCTGATTTGACTTAAGACCTACGCAGTGAGATGGAACCCATCCCTGACACTGCTTGAGTGGCCAAGAAGCAGAGGTCAGAGAGGCCAACTGAATTCATTCTGCATATGTATATGTGTATATGTGTATACGTGTATACATGTATATATGTATATATACATACACAAACATATACATACATACATATATATGTACACACACATAGATAGATAGATAGATAGATAGATAGATAGATAGATAGATACCTCTAATGGCATCCTGCTGCACCCATAAATCAGCTTTTGTTCAGCCATCCTCAGAAAATCATTCCTCCGCAGTAGATGAGAACAAATACAGGGCCCACAGCTGGACAATGTGCCAAAGAATCTCCTCTGAGGTTCTCCCCAATGTCCCCCACATCAGAATCCATACTCTTTCTGTCTCTTCTTAGAAAACAAGTATCTAAAGAATAATAATGAAATAAGATAAAACAAAAGTAGATATAGGACAACACAAAGACACAAACAGAAGAAAAGAGCCAAAGAAAGAACTTGAGACACGTGTAGGTGCAGAGTCACACATGCTTATAGACACATGGGTTCCCTAAAGACACAAAACTGGAAGCTGAGATGTATATGCAAAGGAAACAAACAACGCCCCAGCCTTGTTAAAACCTTACGAGACACAGAACCCTCCAGAATGCCAATTCATTTGTTTTGTGTTGGCCATCTACAGCTGGGCATGGCGGCTGGCCTCTGGGTGATTCCCACTCATTAGCAAGAACTGATTTCCCACTTTTGAGTGATTATCAATGAACATAAGGTGTGAACTTGGGATGTGTGTTTGTGTGTACGTGTCTCCTGTCAGTACTAGGACCTGGTGTCAGAAAACCACTCTCATGAGCTGGAGAAGATGTTCTGATGCGTTCGGATGGAATCTTATTTATTTACAGACTCCCAAGTGTGCAGTAGAAGCTTCTTAGAGAAGAGGACTACAAAGTTAGCTGGGCTCCAACGTCTTGGAGAGAAGCCAAGTGGACCATCACCATGCAGTTTTAACTTCTTGTGGAGATTTGAACGAGAATGACTTCAATAGGCACATACATCCAAACGTTTGGTCCCCACTAGGTGGAACTGTTTGGGAGGGGTTAGGTTGTGTGTTCTTGTTGAAGGAAGGGCAACCAAGCCCACCCCATTCCCAGTTAGTTCTCCCTGCCTAATGGTCTCCCACCATGGTGGTCACGAATTCAATCCTCTGAAACTAAAACTCAAATTAAATATTTTTTTTAAAGAAGTCTCTTTAGTCACTTATAAGTAGGCTGTTGTATTCAGAAAATACTTGTATTTCTTTACATTGTATTTGATAGAATGGTTATTTTACAAGATAAAAAAACCCCTAACTTCTTAAATTCTGTCAAAGCAAGGAGGCAAACAGTAACTATTCTTAAGCTCATACTGCCACCCAGTGGCTGAACATGCACAACGCACAAAGAATGGCAAAGGCAGAAACAAAGGCAAAAACAAAAACGGTGAGGTTCTGACCAGAATGCTTCCTGTGAGGTTCTGACTGTGATGCGAGTAAAGCTTTGTTCAAGGAAGACTGCCTGCCGTCTCTAGTCACAATCTGAACGACATCACTCACTCATGCTAGGGTAGATTTTAATATATTTATTTTTAAAGTGGCCTGATAAACCTCATCAGGGTCTTTCAGCAATGAGAGAAAAATATGTGAGATGTGTGCGGACCACCTCATTAAATAATAAAATCTCTTTAATACAAACAGAACTCACGACCACGAATGTCTAAGAAGACAAACCAAGGGCACGTTATTTACCACAGTCAAAACAAGACAAAACAAGCTTTCAGGGCAAACATTAGGGAGATTCAAATCTCGACTCCTTAAGGTGCTATGAGCCTTGACATGATATTGAAGATGTATTTGTTACATTCTTGACATAATTTGAATTTCCCTTTGTCTAAAAGTAAAGAAAGATCCTGTGTGTGGATATATAAAGACACTGGGTAGAAGTCAGATCGTTTAAATATGTGCTGAAGCCAGGTTTATATAGCAAATTCCTGCCTGTTCAGCTTAGAGAGGTACAGCGGTATTCCTCTTTTGAAGTAACCATCGAAGAATTTTCTGGAACTCTCTGGGGAAGCTGAAACCTATTTACTGTGTTCTCTGAAATCAGATAATGGAATGTGTGAGATTCGAATGGCACCAAAAGTCCACGGAAATGCTAAGTAAGAGGTGGTCTCACCGCTGTCATACAGTAACATATAACATATATTTGTTACACAGTGCGTTACCTGTCCTCTTAGAACACCACTGGACAGGGAAGCCGTGCCGTACCATGCTTCTCCCTCACTGTGTCTCAGATGTCTTGATCTTGCACTACCTTCAGGATATTGGTAGAAGTCATGAGATGCCTGAGATAGACAAAGGACTTCATTGTTCACTGTTAGCAGCCATCAGGAACATTACATTGTTCCCTTTGTCCCCCACGTCCTATGGAGGCACCACTGAAAGACACACAAATATATATGTGTATATATATATATATATATACATATATATATATATGTATACACACACACACACACACACACACACACACACACACATATCCCACAGTACATTTGTGTCCTCATTGAGAATGCTGATCTATGGAATCTAGCGTTCTTGTTATAAATAGCAAGCAAGATGGCTCTCTGTCCAAAGTCTCTAATGTCTTGGCCAAGGACCAGCCTCAGCATGGAAAGGGGTTCTGAGAGAAGGGGTGTCTGGGAGCGGCGAGAATGACTCAGAGTCAAATTGTGGATCTAAGCCGATGACCTGTGCTCTGCTTGATCCAGCTTTCCCGGTCTGCTTCTCTGTATGGTCTGCTTCTCTCTGGACATTTCTCTGTCTATATTCTGCTTGCTAGCTATTCTAAGAGATCTATCTTTCTGTCCACATCCTGTTTCCGTGAGTGTGTGTGTGTGTGTGTGTGTGTGTGTGTGTGTGTGTCTGTCCAAGCAGTTCTTTCTTCTTATCCTAAAAAATTCTCTGGATAGCTCATCTCCTACAGAACACAGGTCCAGTCTTTTATTTTGCATATCAATCCGGCCATTTACTCCATGTTTCCTTTTTTAAGATTAAAATATTCTATTTTATAATCTTTTGAGTTGAATGTTTGATTTAATTATTTCCATTTGTTAATAAAGGTATTTAATTCATGTGCCTTCAGCTGAATCCATGGACTTTGCCATTTTCTCATTATTATTGTTTTCTAGAAACTACAGATTCATTTTATTTAAAAAAAAATTTTAAGATATTTTATTTTATGTGTATGGGTGTTTTGCCTGTATGTATGTCTGTGCACATATGCATGCAGTACTCTTGGAGGTCAGAAGAGAGTATCAGTTCCCCTGGAATGGGAGATGTAGGTGGTTAGTAGACGCCATGCAGATACTGGGAACCAAACTCTGGCTCCCTGGCAGAGTGGTCAGTGCTCTCAGGTGCTGAGTCATCTCTCCATCATTTTACTTTGTGATTTCAATGATTCTCACCAGTATAGTTGTCTTCATCCTAAGTCCTGCTCCTTTTAGCCCCACCCATCTGTATTCTGGGTGAGTGGGCCACACCCATTCATATTTTCAGATATATGAAGTGATATAAGTATTCTTTCTTTTGCTGTATTTTTAGTCTGTTTGGCTTGTAGTTGGAGCTCTGAAATGGTGATCTATAAACTCTTACAGGAAACCATTTAGTAAAATAACGTCAGGTATGCATGTGCATGTGCTGCAATAGGTTCCGATTACTAAACATACTGATTATAAAATTTAGGTGCCAACTCTGTCAAGGATGAAGAGAAGCATTGTATTAGCATTGGCAGAGGAAAACAGGGCTGGGAAATTCAAGACTTGTCAAAAGCAAAAGGTCAATGAGATTTTAAACGTGTGGCTCTGGGACCACATGTTCCAGTGGTCCTTTCAGCCCACAGATTTGGAGGGGAAATGTAAGGTAAGGAGGAAAGAAATAACCACAGGAGTTGACAGGAGATGAGAAAGATCTGCAATAAATGATTGAATATTATCAAAGCCAAGTTTTCCTCACATACTGCAAATTGATGCACTCAGTAAAAGGCTATAAGTGTGTATATATATATATATATATATATATATATATATATATGTGTATATGTATATTTGTATATATGTATGTATATGTATATATATGTATATGGCAAAGAGAGTGATAAAGCAGGGATGGTCTCTACATAGAAATCTTTGTTTCATCGTGAAGACATCAGAAAGCTGTGAAGTTATGCAACAGACTGTGACATGGGGACTTTTTCTCCTACTATGCAGTTCCTCCTTGGGGCTAAACTAAAAGCAATGACTTCATTCTCCGCAGAAGGATATTACCTTAAAATTATTTCTAAGGGGTATCCTCTTCCCATCAGCATCCTTTATCTAAAGGGAATAAGGCCCCAGGCGAACGGAGTTGTGAGAATGTCTTTAAAGAACATCACTAGTCTCTTCCCAGCTCCCCAGGTGCTAAAGGGAACAAAAGCTAATAATTTAAACATTACTAGGGAGGGCTAGACGCCTCAGCAGGTAAAGGTACTCGCCACATAAGCCTGGTGACCTCAGTCAATTCCTGGAATCGGGACATTAGACTTTTGTGGGGGCAACAGCAACACAGTTTCTTGTGGAATTAAGGGACTCAGTCGAGGTAAAATTGTGTTTAATGCTGCTGGTAGAATGTAAACTTACACATCTGCTATGAAAATCAGGGGTAGGTTTCCAAAAATCCTAATAGTAGAACAAACACATTATCTAACTACAACACTCTTAGGATAATATACACCCGAAGGATATTACACTTCCCTTAAAATGTAGAATCTCATTTAAAATTTGTTACATATTGGAATCTTCCAGAAAGCTTTAAAAAATCTATTGTTACTTTTACTGTTCCAGGTTATTCTTTATTTGGTCTAGAGAGTGGCTTTGATATCAGGTTTTTTTTATTTTATTTATTTATTTATTTATTTATTTTTTACATTTACCAGGTTATTCTATTGTGCAGTGAAAATTAAGAACTGCTCTAAAACTAGCATTCAAATTAAAAAATTCTCTTATTCTTTGTTTGTTTGTTTGTTTTTGTTTTTCGAGACAGGGTTTCTCTGTGTAGCCATGGCTGTCCTGGAACTAACTCTGTAGACCAGGCTGGCCTCAAACTCAGAAATCCGCCTGCCTCTGCCTCCCAGGTGCTGGGATTAAAGGCGTGCACCACCATTGCCCGGTTTAATTCTCTTATTCTTTACTATCAAATACCAAAAGTCAGAATTTTCATGTAAAAGTTCTGTATGTTTAATCTTCTGTGTTGGGGCACTGCCATAAATATTTGATTCAATAGCTGATTTTTTTATTAAAATCATATAAGTTCTGATAACAGTATACTATGATACTTAAAATTCCTGTAGAACTGGAAGGGATTAGTTTATAAAATAAATATTTGTTTCTGACATACATCATTTCTGAAAATGCATACATATTGAAGCAGTACTTAAAAGTTTATGTTGCTATTCAAGCTGGAAGAGAGATTATGAGTAAACATAGCAGAATGCCTTAAAATTAGGTTCGTAATATATTCTTTCTTTGGAGTGACTTTAATATGTGATTACTATTTAAATAAATTCAAATAAATAATAGATATATTTTAATTACAGTTAACAAAATATATATTATAAAATGATTATCTACGTAATTCTAGACCTTTTTTATATCATTAAAGGATCTCTTTCCCTTCTTCCTTCTTTCTTTGGGTTTTACGTGATTATATTATATTATCTTTCCTAAGTACTAGAAATATGAAAATGAATTAGACATGGTCTTTACCCTGATGGAATTCATATTACTAGCACACTGATGAACACACCAACTGTGTAGGGGAGTGCAGTGCTCAGAAGAGCAGGGACATGGGAGCTCAGAGAAAAGGCCCTCACTTAACATGTGAGAGACCCTGTGTTCGATTTCTATACTGCAAGAAGGCTACAACGAAACCCTTGTCTGACACAGCTAAAAAGTGTATTCAGACTGGATAATGAGGGAAGCCACCAAGGAAAATGTTCTTCAGGAGGCAACCTCTTCTCCAAGAATCTGAGCCTTAAAGAATGTTAAAGATTTATTCATGAATAGTGAGGTTGAAAACTTTTAATGTCTAGAGTCATAAAGTGGGACACAAGGACAGAAATCAGAAGACAACATGGCTTTGAAAAGCATTGTGAAACTCCTGGGAATTCAATCTTTCATTCATTCTCCCCTCACCACCTCCCTGTCTCACCACCACCACCATTTCTCTCTTCCCTCCCTCCCCCTCTTCCTCTCTCTCTGTCTCTCTGTCTCTGTCTCTTTTTGTCTCTGTCTCTGTCTTTGTCTCTGTCTCTCTGTCTCTGTCTCTCTCTTACACACACACACACACACACACACACACACACACACGCACACGCACACGCACACGCACACATCTACAGAAGCATGTCTACTCAGCTTCCATGTAGTCCCTGTCTCCATGAAGAATGACATCATCAACACAGGGGTATTACATACACTCACTTAGAGGCTTGCAACACCGATGTCTTGATTCTGTTCTTTGTTAATTTAGGTGAAAGCCTGAGTCACAGTAACCTTGAAAACGTTTGATTTAAGATATTGGATACATTATTAGTATAAATTTAGGACAACCAGATGAAAACCAATTTTAAATCCTACTATGATATAATATGGTATAATTTATATGTCTCTGTCCCTTTATCAAGGTATTTGAATCATGTGACACAATTTAAATGTTTGAGTTTACCTCTGCTAAACACACACACACACACACACACACACACACACACACACACACTGGCACAATCTACTCAAAGTGAGTACTAACACTAGTAGTGTAGAGGATGAGGCTGTTAGAAGCTCCTGAGTGATTCTATTTAAACTACAATTTGTTCCTAAAGGAGCACAAATATTTTCATTCATTTTAAATACCCTTCTTTTTTGCACAAGTAAATAACAGAGATTAACACTTGTCTTTCTGCTAAGAAATCCCAGATCTACTTGTGAAATGCTGCATACTGCCTCCCAGGGGTGAAATAATTTCATTTGTTTTATAAGCTCACCCTGTAGGTAGCACAGACAAAAAGGCAGCTATAAATGGAGCAGTCATGAAAAATTTGACAGTTTGCTGAAAGTTTCTTAGTGTAAAACAATAAAACATTAATTAAAATTGAATATACAATGAATCCAAAAGCATAGGCAATAAAACATAATTTCATTTATTTTTGGAATGTCATACCTACTGCACAGTATGGCTGCCTAAATGTATAAGCTTCCAACAAAACAACACACAGTGAAGAGTTAGAAACATACAGTCTTTCCAAAGGTATAGGACTAATCTTTTCTTTGTGTTTTTCTAAGGAATACTTTTTTATATGGATTTGGCATTTCTATCTTATTTTTTCTATTTAATGCCATCCTTAAATATGGAGAAATTAAGTATTCTATTTAAATTAAATGCTGGGCCCTGTGGTTCCTGGAAGCTTACACTGAGCAGGCTACCCAGCTGTAGCTGTCCCTCACTGACTATACTTTGCACGGGGTAGACCATCGATGGCTACATAACTGTTTTTATCAAGCCGAGCACCAAATACATGAAAAGAGTATTAATAGAAAGTTGAAAATAGAATTTAAAGATCTCTGAGTAGGCATAAAGCCTGAAAGGAAATTACAAGTTGTAAAACACATCATCACAAATTATACGATTCTAACCTTTTACCTCAGTGACGCTCAGTTTCTCGTTTGGACAGAAGGGTCAATACCTGACCTATTGATTTTATAGAGACTATAAAGGCAAAGTAAGGTAATATATGAGAGAAAAATCCTTTGCAACCACCAAAAAAGTATAGTCTGGGTGCACAGATAGGAAATATATAAGAAATTTAAAAATGTAATTAGTCACACCCTTCCCTGCCCGAAGAACTACTTTGCCACAGTGAATTCCCTGCTTTCTTTCCTGTTCTCACTTTTTTTTTGAAGATTTCTCAGTACCTTTCACACATTTGTTGACTATCTTAAACAATCATAGCTTTTAATTCCTATGACTGAGTTATATTTTACTGGTTTATCTCTTGTTCCTCACATGTGTGTGGTGTGAGGGTCTGTCCTAGGACCTCATACTCACTCCAGTTTTCACGCACACAATCCACTCTGATGCAAGAGTCTCAAGTGTCATTGCTTCACAGGAAGCTTCCAAACTTCTTTGTCCCAGGCTCCGTTGTAAGGTCCAGGTTGGTACTTTCAACCGTTGACCCAACTGTTTTCCATGCAGATGCTATTTATCCCGGATGAGGTGAAACTCTTTATCCCTCCTCCTCCCAGGCTTTGTGGTCAACTCTCAGTAACTGGTTGAGCAAAACTCAGAGAAAGAAGTGCTTTCTCTGAGTGCTTTCTTCACCTCCCACTTCCATGATCTTGTAAAAGATCTCTTGAACCCATCTCTGAAATGTTGGATTTATCTGTCCTCAGATCTATCTGAAATTCTATAGCCTCAACTGAGACTGTTAGTTCTTTTTTAAAAAAATATTCTGATTCCAGTCAATGCCTTTGGTCACTCCCCCCTTAAATCCACCTCCTTAAGTAAGATGCTATGGAGTGGGGGAATCCTCTGTTTTGATGCCTACTTATTGCCAGAAGAGTAAACTCCCCTTTTCTGCCATGTGACTTGGGATCCCTATTCTAGTTCCATGTTGCCCCTCTCCTGGCACTCTTCTCTGCCTTGGGTAGGTTATAAACGTTTAGTTTCATGTCCCGCTCCATGGTGTTCTCTCTCTGCTATGACTGTACTTGGTCAAAACACCTGTACATGGGACTAGAGCAGCTATTCTCAACCTGTGGGTCACGACCCCTTGGGTTAAATGACCTTCCACAGGGGTCACCTAAGATTAACAGAAAATCCAGATATTTATGACATAATTAATAACAGTAGCAAAATTATAATTATGAAGTAGCAACAAAATAATTTGATGGTTGGTGGTCACTACAACATGAGGAACTGTATTGAAGGGTCGCAGCCTTAGGAAGGGTGACACAATGGGCTACACTCTGCGGTGAAGAGTGGTTGCAACTCTAGTAGGTTCTTAGCACGCACATTGGGCGGTGCTTGCAGCGGCCCTGTAACTCCAGCTCCAGGAGATCTGATGCCTTCTTCAGCCCTCTGCAGGCATCTGCAAACGTCTGTGCATACAGACACACTGAGATATATACATACATACACATAAATTTAACCATCTGTTTTTAAAATTAAGTCTTAGTTGGAGTCACAGCTTATCTCAAAATGAAATTTGGAGAAAATATAAAACATGGAGAAAATATACAGAATGGATGCTGAAACAACAGAGAACGAGACAGAAACTCTGGGAATGAAAGAAATGATCAAGTCAAAATGCCATGAGAAAGCATCACTGACAGACAAGATGGATTAGAATGAATGAATGGATTTCAAAGTGGGGTGTGGGAGACTAAGAAGAGACAATACTACATTCAGAAACATGTAACAAAAAATAAGAATCAACCAGTAATTCCAAAAAGTCTGGGGTACATTCCAAAAGCAAAACCCAAAAGCCAATGAAGTAGAAGGAGCTGAGATAATGTCATAAGGTGTAGGTAATTTATTAAATCAACTTATAGAAGAAATTTCCCTAAACTTAAAGAAATCAACATCTAAACACAAAAGGCAGTAGAAACCCAAATAGATGTGATCAGAGAAATTCTCCACAACATACCACAGTCACAATGTCATATACACAAAACAAAGACTAAAAGTACAGGGGAAAAATTCCAGCTCATATACAAAGGGGGAAACATAACATCAAATCATTTATAAGAAACACGAAACCAGGAATGTATGGAATTACACATTTCAAGCTCTAGAAAAAAATGATTGTCAACAAAGGTTTGGGAGTCAACAAAAATATTTTAAACTGATGGATAAATTAAAGCAATTATTAACAACCAAGCCAGAGCCGGGCGGTGGTGGCGCACGCCTTTAATCCCAGCACTTGGGAGGCAGAGGCAGGCAGATTTCTGAGTTCGAGGCCAGCCTGGTCTACAGAGTGAGTTCCAGGACAGCCAGGGCTACACAGAGAAACCCTGTCTCAAAAAACCAAAACCAAAAAACCAAAACCAAAACAAAACAAAAAAACCCAACCAAGCCAGTATTGTAGAAAAATTTTAAGGGAATACTAAATATATAGGAAAAACAAAGTCTCATCCACAGAGACACAGAAAAGAATATATTCCATGAATGATCAAAAGAGTTGGGAAGAAAGTAGTCAGGCACAACCAGAAAACCTCCACTACTAACAGAGGAGGAATGCAGAAATATTAATAACTTAACCAGTCAGAAAATCAACTAACAAAATCATTTGGAATGACCTTAAGTACAAATGATCCCAACTAACAATAAAAAGACACAGAATAACTGATAGATAATAAAACATGGAACATCTATTGTCTTCAAGAAACACACTTAACCAGCAAAGACCAAACAAACATAAAATGAAAACAAAAATAACAACAACAGCAACAAAACATAGTCAAAAGGTGAAAATCAGCATACCAAACAAATGGAGCTGTGTTCTCGTACCCGTTAAGGTGGAAGTCAAACCAAAACTAGAGATAAAGGGGGCCACTACCCATAACAAAAGAAACACTGCATCAGGGAGACAGAACAACTGCTAATATCACTCCCTGAATGTTAGGATTAGAAATTTCATAAGACAAACACTGAAGGCAAAAACAAAACAAAAACAAACAAAAAACACAGATTCTGACACAGTCATGAAGGTAAATATGGACTCTTCTAATCTAAAACTGGCAAAGAAACTTCAAAGCAAATTATACCATAGATCACCTGGAGTTAAATGGTGTCCACCCCACAGACAGTGGATACACACTTAGCAGAGCAGAGATTGAATGCTCTCTAAAACTGAACACAAAGCAAACCTTAGCAAATATAAAAAATTAAAATTCAAAGGAAAGAAGGAATCATTCCTTCTATCTTATGAGACTACAGTGGAATAAAATTAAAAATCATCAAGAGAAATCATACAAATACTTAGAGAGTGAATAGTGAGTCCTGGAAAAAAATCACATAGGAACTTAAAAATATTTGTAGGATAAAATGCAAAATGAAAACACAATCAACCAGACCCTCTAGGATACAGCCAAGGGCTTCCAAAGAAGGATGTTTATGACTTGCCAAAATTAAATTTAGAAGATAGGAACTATTTAAACAGACCTATAATGAGCAAGAGATCAAAGTGCTAAGTTTCCCTGAAAGGAAAACCTGGGACCATGTGGACTCACTGCTAAATTCTACCAGTCTTTTCAGAAAGATCAGCTCCAATACTGAAAACCCTTCCACAAAGTAGAAAGAGCAGGAATACTACCAGACTCTGCCCTGGGATCAAAGACCCTAACCTGAAATTTGGAAACTGCTAGAGAAAAATATTCCAAGAAGCCAGCAGATACTGGAAGTCTTACAATAGGACTCTGGTAGCACAAGAATCTCCAAATGAATTACAAGAAATAAAAAAGTTTTTACACAGCAAAGGGAACTATCAGCAGGAGAACGAGCAGGTTACAGATTACAGAATCTTTACCAGCCAGACTTCAAGTGGGCTTAGCATTTATCCATAGCACATCAGAAAACCTTCAAAACTGAGAAAATAAAGTTGCCTGTCATTAAAGGAGCTCATGAAATGAACAGACCCTTCTCAAGAGAATCACAAATGTCCAGAATGATACTGAAAACACACCCGGCACCTTTAGTCAGCAGACATGAAAATTCAAACTATTTTAAGGTTCTACATAACCCATGTCAGCATGTCTACTACCGAGAGGAAAGCATGGCAAAGCTGGAGAGATGGCTCCAGGGATTAGAACACTGGTTGCTCTTCCTGATGATCCAAGTTTGATTCCCTACACCCACATGATGGCTCAAAACCATCTGTAACTCCAGTCCCAGAGGATCTGACAATTCTCTTCTGGCCTCTCTGGTCACTGCACACGTGTGTACACAGACATATATGCAGATAAAATGCCTACACACATAAAAATAAGTAAACAGAAGAAAAAATGGCGAGTGCTGACGAGGCTATGGGGTAAGTTGCATCTATTCACTGTTGGTGGGCGTGTGTACTAGACAGCCATTGTGGAAATCTGCACAGGGGTTTAACACATATTAAACAGCAAGGACATGACATGGGGAGGGTGACATACTGGGAAAATCTGAGGAAGAGTTGGAGAGGGAGTGAAGGATAGTTATAATCATATTTCATTGTAAACATGCATTAAATTCTCAAAAGAAGCTGGGCAGTGGTGGTGCACGCCTTTAATCCTAGCACTTGGGAGGCAGAGGCAGGTGGATTTCTGAGTTCGAGGCCAGCCTGGTCTACAAAGTGAGTTACAGGACAGCCAGGGCTACACAGAGAAACCCTGTCTCGGAAAAAAAACCAAAAAAAATTCTCCAAAGAATATACATAAAGGAAACAAAAGGCAGAATAGCTCTGTGACACACCTAGTTTGTTTCTGGGCATACACTCAGAAGACTCTCTTGCCACAAAGACACAGAAACATGCACAATTATTCATATTCTAGTCACAATAGCAAGGATTTGGAATTAGCCTTGTTATTCTTCAACAGATGAATGGATAACAAAAATACAGTAGATACACATAATATTTTATTTAGCCATAATGAAATTATCAAACTTGTAGGAAAATTGATGGATCTGGAATTATTTTATGCTGACCAAAATAATTCAGACTCGGAATAACAAACACTGCATGTTTTTTCTTATATATAAATATAGATTCTAACTTTTGATGCTTATGTAAACATACATATATATGGATATGTAAATTTGTAGGTATAAGTGTGGATATAGGTGTTGAAACTAGAAAGGGGGTAATAAAAAGAGGATTAAGCAAGGGAGAAGTAATGAAACACATGAGACAGGAAAGAGGGGCTACTGGCAGTGAAAGGGTGCCCCTTTAGGGGACAGGGAAAGGGAGGGGGAGGATCAGCACAAACAGGGTTCTTGAGAGCTCCATAAGGAAACCTAGAAGTTTATAAGGCAATTAAAAATACATATTTAGAAGGAAACACTTATCTCCCCTACTGCATCTGATTCAAATGAGAAAGGAGTCTGCATTTCAGTTCACTGTGCTGAGCTCCATTCCTAAACAAAAGCTGGCATCTACCAAATACTGAACTGAACAGAGCTGGCTTTGATTTATAGAGAAGTACAGAGAATAAACTTTAGGAATGACATCACATTGATTTTTTTCAGCAGTTGTCATAAGAATTAGACTGAGGTCATTGGGTTTTTGGTAACAGTGAGAGCATACCCTAAAGATGAATTATCTTTTGTAATCCTCATGGTTTTATATAAATCAAAAAACTAAATATTTTCTTTTGCAGCCAGTGTGGAAGGATGCAGGAAACATGTATGCAAAATTCCAGTCAAGAGCCTGTAAAATACACACAGAGATAAGACGTTAGCTCCTAACTAGTGGTTTTAGAATATCAAGGTAAGAATCCTAAGGTCCATTAAAACGTTTTTGTACATTAAAAACTAAAGACATTCTAAAGAGTAAAAAACATACACCAATTGAGTTAAAGTATGGAAAAACTGAGTGTGCTAAGGGTCAGTACTAGGTCATTGTCGTGGCCCTGCTTTGTAGAGGTCTGGAAGACTTTTTTTCTGTAAACAACATTGGATGGAGCACTGAGGCCTTCATTTCTTTTGTCAGCATCTGCCTTTGCTCTCCAGTGGCAGAGCTGACCGGAGGAGACAGAAAGTACATGCTCTACACAATATAAAAGATTGATTGAGTCAAAGAGATGATGAGTCAGTGGACACAGGCTCTTGTGTCCAACCTTGATAACCTGAGTCAGATCTCTGGAAGCCATACAGTGATGGAAGAGAACAGACTCCTGAAAGTTGTCATCTACCTTCACATGTGTATATACCATGGGTATGTATACCATGGGTATGTATGCATGTGTATATACATACACAGTACAAAATATAATTTTAAAAATAATTTACTATCTGCCCCTTTAAAGAAAAATTCTAACTTTACCATATATGGCAAGAGTTATTCAGTATATTGAAAACTTAGTTTATATATTCATAATTTCTTATTCTATAATTTAGAATTTTTATGTAAAATAAATTTTTATTATATTTCTCATTATTTAAAACAATTATAAATATATTTTGATCATATTATTCCCCTCTCTCAAGTTACTCTCCCCCTAACTACCCAAATTTAAGTTCCTTCTCATAAAAGAAAAATTTAAAAAAACCCTCCCCAAATACAAGAAAACAAAATAAAATTACATCCAAAAAAGAAAAACAGACAAACAAACAAAACCCAACATATTGTAACCAAATAAAACTACACAAAGATACCTATGAAGTCCAATTATATGTCTACTAACGTCTCCTGAACACGAAGTCTGTTCTGGAAAAGCTGATATACTCAGTGCACTCCATTGGAGATAACTGATTTTCCCTCTCCCAGCAGGTATAAGAGACAGTTCAGGTGTTAAACTTTACCCTAGTGGCTAGGTTTTCATTCATTCATTCATTCATTTATTCATTCACTCACTCACTCACTCACTTTCATTCATTCATTAAAAAACTATAACAAAATAAAACAAGACAGACCATCAGAAGAAAAGGAACCTAAGAGAGAACACAAGAGTCAGAGGCTCACTCATTCATGTGCTCAGGAATCTACAAGAGTCAGAGGCTCACTCATTCATGTGCTCAGGAATCTCATAAAAACACTAAACTGGAAGCCATGACATATATGTGCAGAAGACCTGCTTCAGATTTATACAGGACCTGAGTGTGCTGCTTCGGTCTCCGAGTTCACATGAGCTTTGCCCATGTTGATTTGGAGGGCCTTATTTTCCTGGTGTCCTCCATCTCATGGCTTTTACACAACTTCCATCTTCCCTTCCCTGGGCTTCTTCAAGCTCTGAGGGAGCTATCTAGCCTCAGGTTTTTAGTCACCCATGCAGTATCAGGTGTTAGTTCCATCTTGAAGAGTGGGCCTTAAGTCAGAACTGGTTGGTTGCTCCTCACAAAAGCTTTGTGCCACCATTGGTTTCAAGTGTTTTGCAGGCAATATATCTTAGTAGATAAAGGTTTTGTGGCTGTCTTTGTGTTTCTTTTTGTGAGGATGCAAAGTATGTTCTTGTAATAAAAACCACTGGAACATAGGGGCAAAGTCTCTCTCTCTCTCTTTCTCTCTCTCTCTCTCTCTCTCTCTCTCTGTACTAATTTGACATCTCCATTCTTAATGAGTTGTGTGGGTGTGGTCTTCAACCATAGAGCTTTGCTGTCAGCTCATGGAGAGAAACCTAGTCTTGGCAATAGTCTGGGTTTTTTGGGGGATTCCTGTTGGGTTCCTTTAGCCAACAAGTCAATTAGATGTAACCCAATCTCAGTACTTGAAGCTTCATTTGGTGACAAGAGATGGCCACTGGGACTCTGCTTTTCCCTTTATTGGGTGATTTCATTTAGACTGCGTTCACATATGTTCACATTTTATTAAGTTTTTATTGTATTAGGTTTCCATACATACTACCTCTCAAATGTTCCCCTTATTTTAGTGGCCTCTTCCTGTATTCCCTGCCACAACCCCTTCTCCTCTCCCCCTTCCCACTTCATCTTCACATTCTACACTCCTAATCCATCCACAGCGATCTATTCTACTTCCCTTTCCTAACAAGATCTTTTCTCTCTAGTCCCTTACTCTATGCCTACCCTCTGTGCTTCTACAGATTCTTGCTTGCTTATTATTGTCTTCACAGCTAGTATAAACATATTAAGTGAATACATACCATATTTGTCTTTCTGAGTTTGAGATATACCACTCAGGATGATTTTTCTAACATCATCAATTTAATGATGTTATTTTTTTAAACAGCTGAGTAATACTCTATTATATAAATGTACCACATTTTCCTTATCCATTCTTCTGCTGAGAGACATCTCGGTTGTTTCAAATTTCTGGCTATTATGAACGAAACAACAATGACTATGGCTGAGGAAGTATCCCTGTGGTAGAAGGAGGCATTCTTTGGGTAGATGCCCAAGAGTGGTATAGCTGGATCTTGAGGTGGATTGATTCCCATCTTTCTGAGGAACCACCATATTGATTTCCACAGTGCTTATACAAGTTTGCATTCCCACCAGCAATGGAGGAGTATTTCCCTTGCTCCATGTCCCCATCAGCATGACCTATCACTTGTCACTGATCTTAGCCATTCTGACAGGTAGAAGATAGAATCTTAAAGTAGTTTTGATTTGTATTTTCCTGATGGCTAAAGATGCTGAATATTTCTTTAAGTGTTTATCAGCCATCTGACTTTCCTCTACTGGGAATTCTCTATTTATGTTTGTACCCATTTTTGTTAAGTTATTTGCTTTTCTATAACCATTTTTTGGATTCTTTATATATTTTTGATATTAGCCCTCTATCAGATGTGGAGTTAGGACATCTTTTCTCAATCTGTAGGCTGCCACTTTTTCTAAATGACAGAGTCCTTTTCCATGCAGAAGTTTCTTAATTTTATGAGGTCCCATTATTAATCGGTAATCTTGGTGCCTGTACCAATGGTGTTGTGTTCAGAAAGTCTTTCGGGGACCATTGAGTCCAAGGCCAATGAGTTCAAGGCTATTTCCCCATTCTCTTTTACCAGGTTCAGTGTGCCTCATTCTATGTTGAAGGATTTGGTCCATTTGCAGTTGAGTTTTGTGTGGGGTGATAAGTGTGGATATATTTTGGTTCTTCTATATGCAGCTACCCCAGTTTGACCAGCATCATTTGTTGAATATGCTGTCTTTTTTCCCCCAGTGTGTATTTCTGGCCTCTTTTAAAAAATCAGATTTCCACAAGCATGCGGATTTATGCCTGCGTCTTCAGTTTGATTCCATTGATCAAGGTGTCTGTTTTTATGCCAAGACCATGTGGATTTTATTACTAAAATGTTGTAGTACAACTTGAAATCCAGAATTGTGACACCTCCAGTGTTCTCTTATTATTCAGGATTGGCTAAGCATTCCTGTTTTGGTGTGTGTGTGTGTGTGTGTGTGTGTGTGTCTGTGTGTGTATGTGTGCGTGCGTGTGTGTGTGTGTGTGTGTGTGTGTGTGTCTGTGTGTGTGTATGTGTGCGTGCATGTGTGTTTTCACATGAAGCTGAACATTGTCCTTTCAAGATCTGTGAAGAATTGTGTTTGAATTTTGATGGGGATCTCATTTAATCTGTAGGTTGCTTTTGGTAGGATTGCCATTTTTACAGTATTATTACATTGTTTCATAAAACAAAAATAATGAAAGGTTTAAAGATGTTATAATAGAATATGCATAGTTCAAGTCACAGCAGAGAAAGACTTATTTATAGAGGACTTTTTAAAAAGTAAATTACCTTATACCTTTAACATAAACCTGCCTAATTATTCTTCATGAACTAGGAAAAGAAATGAACATTACTCACCATGGAGTATGTTGCTGAAAATGAACTTTTCTATGCTATTTTTCCACTTAAAAATTAAAAATTTGAGCTGGGTGTTGTGGTACAAGCCTTTAATCCCAGCACTCTGTAGGCAGAGGCAGGTGAGTTTGAGGCTAGCCTGGTCTACAGAGCAGAGTTCCAGAACAGCCACAACTATACAGAGAAACCCTGTTTCAAAAACTCACTCACTCACTCAATCAATCAATCAAATAATCAATCAATCATTCAGTCAATAAAATAAAGACTTGATATTCTTACAGGGAGGAAGGAATGTTACTGAATTACTTTTTCAGTGAAGGCAGAGGAAGACTGAAAGGAGGAGGGGGAAGGGAGTGGGAGGCGCCATGGGGAGAGACTGCAGAGGGAGCCACTGCCTGAGGCTCTCTCGGTTCTGTACCTCATTCTCTAAGGGATATGAAGCCTATCTGTGTACCGAAGTTAAGGCCATCACGGACATGGGAGAAAAACTTCTCAGGGTGGCAGGACGTGCAGAGGTCAAGATCTTCCTTCTGGTCTTGAATATTTTGTGGAAGAATTCCTCCTCGTTCTAGAAGAATCCTTAGAAGGAAGATTTTTCAAAAGACAGCAAGAGTTTATTTTACTGCTAGTGAAAGCACATGGAAAAGGCATTTGTACTTGAGTGGCCACATTCCAGGGGAGAGCTCAGAGCAGCGGGAACAGCCATTCGCTCCAGGGCAGGGGCTGGTCAGGAAATGGCAGCTTTTGTCAGCAGCACCACCGAAGCTCAGCTGTGAGCTAGTAGTGTCCACACCGCCTGCAGATACGTGCTAGCTCTGGGACCGTGTAAGGAACATTACACGCTTGTTTGGAAGAAACTTATCAAGTGACAGCATTTGTGTAGGAAACTCTTTTGGTTCAGACATAATACACTTTTTAATAATCTATCTTTTTTTCTCCTATTTACCAGGTTTTCAGATAACAGTTTCTTAATAAATATTCTGATATAAATAGGAATAAAAATTAGGTTATACTTATTTCACAAGCCACATTTAAGAATTAATGCCAGTTTGCTGAATTCTTTCTATTCGTGTTAAATGAGGCAGGGTCTGGTTATGGTTCTGCTGACTAGAATAGAGACATAAGTCTATTCACCTGTTTCATTTTATCGAAATGACAATTTTCAACAGAGACTAAAGAGCAAATTCATAAATCCAGAAAGCACAGGACCACAAATACAAGTAGTCCATATTTATACTTCCTAATTTTTTACAAGAAGTGTTTTCTAGTTAATTAGACAATAAGAATACTTCCAAACTATCACCTTTCATACAGTTTCTATTACTTAGGAGAGCTGACTTAAGCCACAGCTGTGAAGTAAAGTGTATATCAGCTATGCTGTACAAAGTTTATGTGTTTTCTGAAGAGATTAACTTGGAATTTACCTCAAAATCAATAAACTGTAACAGTCATGAAACTGTCTGTGATACAAACATGAGAATCGATGCCTTATTTAAAATGGGTTTTTCCATGCATGCATGTCAGCCCCTTAAATATTTGCTACCCAAATTGTGCGGGGAGTTGCTTACTGTTCCCTACAGTCATTTTCACCTCAGAAACAATAAGCAATAATCAAGCTTTCAGCACCATATTGAAATCAAACACACACACCTGGTGGCTTTTCGGATGTCAACATAGGGACTCGGTGAGTCAAACTGTCTCACACATGAAGGATGAAGATTGTGAAATGAGGTTGCAGATTCTTTGGGAAGACTAAAGCAGCAAGATCCCACTGCAGGTCCCAGAACGACAATAATGTCTTCCAAATTACAGCCATATTCTGTTACCATAGCATTCACAGTGGCCATAGCTACACCCAACAAAGTACCTTTCCAGCCTGGTAAATGGGAAAAAAAAAGAGAAGGGAAGTTAAAAATGTAGAACTTCAACTGCTTTTATGTCTCAGTGAAAAATTAACAGCTGTGGTTTATGTATTCAAAGTCCAGGTATAATAGATCAGCCATAAAAATACCGACTCCATTACAGTACTGGCTTTAACATTAGATGAACTATACAGAGCACCTTACAGAAAGGACAGCTGATGGGGGTTTCTTTGAAAAGTGGTATTGATGCTTAGTGTCTACAGGAATAATGTCCTTTCAGCCTTTTCCCTCTCTTTCCTACTGACTAGGGGAATGAAACACATGAAGTGTAATACTTAAACCACTGGAAGTGCACAACTCAATATCAACATTGGCCGTGTTCAATTTCTAGAATTCTTTCATCTTGCAATTTTGAAACTATATTCACAAAATCATTTCTCCCTTCCTAGAAATGTTTTGCTGTTGTTTATGAATTTGATTACGTGAAGGTTATCAGATTTTGTCTTTCTACGACTGCCTTATTGCACCATGTATGAAAACTAGACGGTTCAACTATGTGCAGCGTGTGTCAGCACCTATTGTTCTTCTAATATGAAACATTGTATCATATATATCATATCTATATCATATCGCATCACAGTTTGCTACTTACTCATTTGTCACTGGGCATTCAAGCTCTTTCTACTTTGCAGACATTATGAATCAGGGTGCTGCACCTGTAGACATGAATTCTATTGGACACAGACCCAGAATCAGAACAACTGTTCTATTTTGAACTTTTTAAGGAATCAACATTTTTTTTTCCTTAGTTGAGGCAGGGTCTCACTATGTAGCCAGAATCCACTCTGTAGATCAGGCTGGCCTCAAACTCAGAGATCTAGTTGCCTCTGCCCTCTAAGAGCTGAGACTGAAGTATCACAGTGCCTGGAATGCCTTTCTATAGTGACTGTCCACTTTGTTCAATCACCTCCTGAGAGGTGTTTTGTCGTAAGTAGAGACCACCCTAATGGATGAACGATGACATGGTGGGTTTGACTTAAACTTCTTAAATTATTAATGATGCTGATTAAATCAACTTTTCTTATGCTTCTTAGTTACAGACTGCTGAGTATCACAAGATACCACCTACTTAGGGGATTCTAATCTGATTCATCTCATTTGAGTTATATACTCCTTATATCTGTTTCTGTAGTCAGATTTTGCAGGCCTCATCCTACCACAAAACATAGATGCAGTTTACATCTATGCCCATGAGACAAACAATAATAAGTCAGCCTGTATTGCAAATTCAGAAAATCTTAGCTGATGAAGCATACCTACCAGAGTGAGCGACCCCACACGCTTTCCTCACAGGATCTGCAAAGACTATGGGTATGCAGTCCGCACCGAGAGCTGAGATGGTGACTCCTCTCTGATCTGTGACTATCCCATCATAAGAGTCAGGCTCCTCCTTCCCCATAACCCACACTTCGTTGGCGTGATCAGTCTAACACAAAACGCAGGACAAAATGTTTTGAAAATGGAACATCCTACACACGAGCTTTTCTACAAGAACTGGTCACAAAATTAGGTAATCAGCGTACGATCATCTGCTTCCATAAGTGATAAAATGCCGAATAGAAACTCTCTGCAGATGTGGTTCCTAGGGAAGTAAACTCAGAAATCTTGACCATCCCCCATCAGAGATAAGCAAATCTTCACTCTCAGTACTTCTCCCAAAAGACAAGTTTCACTTTCTTCACAGAAATGCGAAAGTACCAAATGAGTGTTTTCCCCCTCTTTTATTAGACTCGATTCTACCTAGAATTCTTGTTTAGCAGATGTTTCTCCTCAGAGAAACTCAGGCTCTCGTTCTCCCTGCTTTTCACTTAAAAAGTTAGGGCCCCAACTTCTCCCTGATAACTCAGGGGCCTTCCTTCTGTATCGAAAGGGTTGCATGGTTTTAGACTCTCTCAAACGCTAACTATACTTCTAGAATTGAGGAGGCCTAGATGAAATACATACACACATGTATGTGAGCACACACATATAAAGTAGAGGAAAAATAATTTCAGCATCATTGTAAAAGTTAGACAGAGCACCAGAAGCAAAAGGTAAAGAGTTTAAGGGTTATAGGAATATACTGAGAGTGAAAAAAAATGCCAATATTTTAGAAGACCAAAGTAGATAACAAAAATTTACCTTTATTCGGTAAAATTTCTCTGCATTAAATCCTGCAGCTTCTGCCAACCTACGAACGTTTTCTTGAACAACTACTTTGGGATCTCTCCGTTTGGAACTACTGAAAAGATTGAGTGAGCTGAGAGTGGGTATGTAAGATATGCCACCTGTCCGTGTAGTAAAGCCATGCAGAAAGATGTCTGTGGAAGGTAAGTGGGAAGGAGTCAAAAGATGTTCTACAAAAGACAAACCAGCATACCGAAGACAGCGTCTCCATCAGGCCCTCCCTGGCCGGTCACTCCAGCCTGCAATAACTGACCTGGTTTCTAACTCTGCTGCCCTTTGTACCTCCACGGGATGTGACACACTACCGTGTGCTTTACCTCTCCATGGGACTGCTGCTCTTCCCAGGGTACTTTCATTTCTTCTGGTATAAGTAACATACAGCTCACGATTCATACTACTTATCTAAGGAGGATTATTTGAAATTTTACTCTTCTGTTAAAACACCCAAAGGGTTGGGGTTTCAGCATTCCTACATAAAAGATTTTCCAGGTCAGGAAAAAAAATATTTAGCAGCCTTGGGAGATTTGCCTTAAAGCTGAATTTGCATAGTGCAAATTTGTTTTTCAGGGACGGCTCTGATGAAGTCATCTCTTGATGCCACTGACCCACATGTCATAAAACCCCCACGTTGCAAAAGACGAGCAGTTACAAGAGTCAATAGAGAGGAAAAAAAAGGGGAAGTGAGGAACTTCTGAAGAAAGTCTGGATTTTTCTCTGTAATACAAAGGACATGGAGGAAGGTACCTGGGATTAAAGGAGATGTGACAATAGTTAGGTCCCCTTTCAGCGAGGGCAGGCTTCTCAAGTATGTTTCTATTTCACTCTGGATGTCTTCCAGTTCATGAGTCGTGATGACGTTTGCTTCATCGGATGGGTTGAAAAGGCTGTCCCTCCACGCTACCTGTAAATCCTCAAACTCAAACTCATACACCCTGGTGAAGAGTTGGTCAACATAAGCCTTCAGTACCAGCTTCCTGTGTGTGGGTACAATCACCTTAATGCGGCTCAGATTTTCTTCATCAATTTTTTGTTTAATTGTATACAAAGAGGCAGCCAGGCTGGGATTGCTAACAATCTCGAATTTTCCCACGAGATGTGAAAAGGCGTTTCCTGCTTCCGGTTCGCAGAGCCCACACTGTCCATCCTTTTCCTTGGTGGAATCACCGCAACATATTACGCAAAGGAACTTGGCCTTGGGAGCGTGGTGGTCGTGAATACCATCCAGTGTCTTCAGTAACGTCTGATGACAGTTTTTCTGAGCATTCAATTGTAAACCAGAGAGATCAATCAAGACTGCTTCTGCCATTCTTCAATCAGGCACTCTTTTCCCCCAAAGACTTTTATGCCATATCAGCTGTAATGAAAAGTGATAACAAATAACAATAAATTCGACCTTCTTTTAGGTACAATTGAAATTTGTGGTGGACCAAGAAATAAAATAAAATAAAATAATAAAATAAAATAATAAAATAAAATAAGGAAGTAAATTGTATCAATACAAAAAGTAACTAAAATAAATGTAGTGTGCAGACCAGAAAAGCCAGTGCACCACTTATTGTGACAATTAAGGGCAGAGCCATCTTTTACTCCGTGAAAAGCTGGGTACATTTTTGTAGAATAGAGATTATACTTTGTTTTCTTTATAGTAGATTTTAAGTACAAAATTACTTGTTGTCTAAGATGAAGTCTTTTTAATTATAGGATGTCGAGCTATCTGCTATATCATTATCCCCATCATGTATATAAGATTAGATCACATTCATATGAAATACTTGGAGGTCTCACCTTTGGGATATTAAGTTGAGCGGTATCAGCAAATCTTATTTGGGGATTGAGGTTGGGGCAGGAGTTCAAGGCAGGGTTTCTTCTGTCTAACAAAGAAATGGGACTAGCTCCGTAGACCAGGCTGGCTTCGAACTCAGACACCCGCCTCTGCCTCCCAAAAGTCATCAATCAATCAATCAATAAATAAATAAATTATCATTTTCTAAAGATAAAAGCTGACCCATAGGCTGGGCTTCCTTCCAGATTTACACAGTCCTCCACACTTGGGATAATCCCAAAAGACACTGCAATTTGGATGGGGGTGGGGCGATTTCTGACCACTTGCAGATGCTCTGTCCTCCCAGTCCCGGCTGGAGCTCCGCTCTGCCGACCCTGTGCCCCCCAATTCTGACCCCCTACCCCTGCTGACCCTTCACCCCTGAGGCCCACCCGACCTCCTCCGCCCCGCAGGGCAGCGGCGCCTCCATTCATTCATTCTTTCCGCCAGCTGTGCGGGCGCCCTCGGAGGAGCCCGGCCGCACAGCGTCCGTCCGTCCCGTCACCGCGCGGTCCTCCGCTCCGCCCGGGACTCACCGCGGGGCCGCTTCCCGCGCTCTCCTCGGCGGCCGCGAGCTGGGGTGTGAGCTGCAGGATTCGCGAACGGAACCCCGGACTCGCCTGAAGTCGTCCGCCCGCCCGCCCGCCCGCCTCCCCGCGTCCCAGGCCTCCGGGCGGCCTCAGTTCCCGCGGGCGTGCGCCCAGGCTCGGCTGTTCCCGCCACGGCCGCGGGGCGGCGCCCGGGAGACGCCAGGCCGAGCCCCTTGTGGGGGATTCCCGCGGCGCTCAGCAGTTCCGGGTCAGCGCCCGCGGTCGCCGGTCGCCGGAGAGGCCGGGGCGCGGAGGCCGGGGCGCGGAGGCGCGGAGGGCCGCGGGCGAGCGCGTCCCGTGAGGCGCCCGGAAGGAGAGAAGCGTCCCCCCTCCCCGCGGGCCTCGGTGACTCGGGAAGGACCTGCTGACCCAGCAGTGTGGTCAGCCTGTCACTTGGCGCCTCCAGTCGGGGCTCAAGTAAGGGCACCCGGGGAATTCTGTGGGGGAGTGGCTTTTCCCCCCACTTTTTGTTTAGTTTTTAAGTTTCTAGTTTGTTGGCCTTCATTTTTCCCCTTTCTGTTCATTCTGCTTTCATTTGGGACCAACATCCTGAGGGTCCGTTCACTTGAGCTGGCATCATAGATTTCTCTTAAGCGCCTCAAAAAAAAAAAAAAAAAAAAAAGTGCCCCCTCACAGGACGGAATGCATTTATTACAGTAGCAATAAGATAAAAATTAAGGATCCTTTATCCCTCAGGGGTTTAATGTTATTTATTTAAAAACTACAATATGAAAATCAAGTACTATTATAAATGGAAAATACCCAGTCTTGAAAATATATGAAAAGATAAGAGAAAGCGTATTTTCTGTAGGCTGGCCATGGAGGAAGGAGAGGGCCCTTTGTTTTCCTCGGTCTTAGTCCATGTGCTGAAGTTTTTCCTGAAGGAGAAGGCTCTAGGGAATCTGGGAGTTTAGAAGAATCTTGTAAGTGTGCACCAACCTCAACTTGCTTGAGACCAAGGTAACCATCCCACATAGAACCTACTCCAGAATATGTGATCCCTTTCAGAGGACACGCATTGTATGTTCACTGGAAACTTCCAGGAATCCTGAGGGATAGATGACACACACACATCTATCTGATCAGACATGCATGTGTGCCTTGGCATAAACTTGCTTTCTGTTAAGGAAAACAGAATTTTTTTTTTAACTTACAAACCAGGATTAGAACATTTTTTGTTTTGTTTTCATGCACAAGGGTGAGAGCTTGGGTTCTTTCATGCTAAGCTACTGGCAGTAACAAACAAAGCTTTCAAAATAGCTAAGTTGTTAGGGAAGTTGTTATAATGTACTTACATACCATTTCCTTCAGCCTCTGGTCTGTCAGGCCGCAGTTTTTAGCACTCTCTCCCCTTTCTCGGGCTCCTCCAGAGCCTCTCAATCCTGGTTGCTCATGGGAACGAGTAGAACTTAATAGTAAAGTAGGTTAATAGTAAAGTAAATAGTAAATAGTGAAGTAGCCTGCACCCCAGGCTGCAGATTAACTCAGCGTCTATAGGACTCAGGCCTGGGCTTGTTTTGTTCTGCTTTTTTATTTTCATCTCGCAGATGATTCAGATGCATAATTCGTTCTGGAAAAACCAAACAAACTGCCTTATTCTCAAGCTATGCAAGGAAAGGCTGTTCTTTCATAGGCCATTATTACATTCTTTACATTTGCTGTTTGTTGTACTTTGAACACCCTTCTTTTGTGAGCTGACTGGCTCTCAGTTGCTCAATACTCTTCAAGCTTAAACATAACATTCCTGGAGGCCTGCTCGCCTCACTAGGCAGAAGAGCTTCCTTGATATTTTCATGTACAAGAAGCCCTTGTAGACACAGATTGAGCTTACAGCCAAACAGTACACTGAGAAGGCTGGATAAACACTGAATCATACGCTTTATAGGAACGAAAGTTCTTATAGGTTATGGAGGTTTGGTATATGTAAAGCTTTTTAAAAAGAAGACAAAGCTAAGCAAGAAAATTGTCCAACAAGTGTAGCATAGTATTATAAACTTATTTTAATCTAGCAGATGCTTATGTGTCAATCAACTGAGAAAGTCCAGAGCCTTTTTGTATATGATCAACTTATTTTCCTCCACTGCATCTCTTGCATAAAGCACACAATTATCTCTAAACATAAAAGATTCCCCAATATTCTGTTTCTTCAAGAAGAAAATAGTTTAAAGGCACATTTGAAGCCACGAGAATAAAAGCTGACTCTTTGGAATCTTTTATACTTATCTCATGCCCTTTACTATGTCTGTAGAAATCATTAAACAGACTACAAAGAAGCAAAAAACTATATTTCTATACTGTATAATTGGTTTGCATCATATTTAGTTAAGTTGTAAGAGCATAGTATTAAGTAGAGCTGGCATGAACAGGTTTGATTACAAGCATAATTTATGACATGGTTGTGTAGTTCAACTGGTAGAACCAAACCAGGACAACACACCTGAAAGTGGCCTCCTAACCATGCTCATTATGCATGTTGTGGGAATGAACCACCTAGGACCAACAGAGGGAGCAGGAAAGGTGAGGTGGTTAGAAGCCAAGTGTAGGTAGGCAAGAGCGTATACCTCTGTCATTTAGTTATTTGATGGTGTGTCTTAGAGACAGTATTTAGGGGACTCTATTATTGAGGAAAACTCTTTGGGAAATTGCTATATATTATACTATATTGTAAATCTTATAAGATGGTAGAAATTTTGAAAGCTGTGATCAATTTTTAAAAATCTGTATTACCTTTATTTTGTGAATACTTATGTGTGTAATGTGTGTATGATACACACACACACACACACACAGAGAGAGAGAGAGAGAGAGAGAGAGAGAGAGAGAGAGAGAGAGAGAGAGAGAGCGCTCATGCATGTGGCGGTCAGATGACATCTTTCTTGAGTCAGTTCTCATCTCCACTGTGTGAATCTCAGGGACTGAATTCAGGCTATCAGGGTTAGCTTCAAGCATCTTTATCCACTGAGCCACCTCACTGGCCTAAACAGTCATTTTTAAGCCATTTGAATGAACGTTTTGTGTCTTTACAGAATAGGCCATGTAACCTATACAAATTTCCATGTTAACAGCCCCTATTAAGTTTGCTGCGGCTGCCAAAACAAATGACCACAAACTTCACAAACTGAACAAAAATTTGATCTCCATCAATTATAGAGACTAAATAGTAAATGAAATGTTGCCACAACCTTGTGTCATTTGAAGGTTTTTGTTCTATCATTTCTTATTGAAAATATTTTCATATATTTATATATGAAAATATATAATTATGTTTACCAATATAAATATATTTACCAGATATAGTCTGATCAAACTTTTCCCCTTTCCTAATTTCTCCTATATCTTCCCTTCCTACCCAACTCAATTCCATATCCCTCTCTTTAAAAACAAGCTCTCTCTCTCTCTCTCTCTCTCTCTCTCTCTCTCTCTCTCTCTCTCTCTCTCTCAAACTCAAAATTGAAAACCAAAGACCAGTAAGGGGGAAAAATAGCCCCAAACAAAGCTATATGAGACCAAAGAAACACTGAGCTTGTTTTATGTCGGCATCTCCTGCTGGTCATGGACAGTCCTGAAGTGTGGTTGAAACGCCCAGTGAGACTCCACAGAAGACTGATTTTTCCTTTGCAAGCAGGTACCAATCTGAGATAGTTCTTGGTGAGACAGAGAATCCCATGTCAACTTTCCCTTCTCAGAGCTGAGCCCCTAGCCGGCTTGAATTCATGCGGGCCTGTGCATGCTGCCAGTCTTTGAGTTCACGTGTGCATCACTCCTGTGGAGTCTGGAAGGCATTGCTTCTTAGGTGTCACTCTTCCCCCTGGCTCTCACAGTCTCTGCCTCTCTTCCACATAGGTCCCTGAGCACTGAGGGAAGAGTTTGATCAAGACATCTCATTTGGGAGTGAGTGCTCCAACATTTCTTACTATGTACACTGTCTAGTTGTGGGCCTCTGTGTTAGATGCCATTTACTTCAAGAACCAGCTTCTTTGATAATAGCTAAGTACAGATCTATAAGTATGTCAGAAGATTCTTAGAAGTCATTTTATTGCTATGTTCCTTTGGGTGAACAGTAGTATTTGGTTTTCCCCTAGATCCTTGGCCTATCCAATCTCAGGTTCTTGGCCACCCTAGCTGTGTCAGGCATAAATTCCATCTCACAAAGTGATTCGTTTCTGCCACATTTCTGTCACTCTTGTAACAGCATAGGCAGGTCACCATTGTAGGTTGCATAGTTCATAACTGGGTTGTGATTGCCTTTTTCCTCTAATAGGATGCGAATTACCTTCTAGTACCAGGAACTAGTACTAGTCAGTAGGGCTAAAGTCTTTAGTTAGGCACCTGCTTGACTTTCTCTGTTTGCTGAGCTCAAAAGTGTTGACTGCATCAATAGGGTCTTCCCATCAGCTTGTGGAGACCAACCAATGGTGTAGGCAATAGCCTGAGATGTTTGGGGTTCCTTTGGCCAGTGACTCAACTAATTGATGGCAGTAGAAGTTTCACTCGGTAACATAAGACACCTAGTTGGGACATTCTCTTCCTCATTATTTGAAGACTCCATTTAAGTTTTTTCATATATGTAAAATATATAAAGCATATACATATTACATTATATGTACATATATAAAATGTATATGTATTACATAATACATGCATTCCTAAAATAATAAGTTTTTCAAGATTGACCTTAAGTGGCCTTTAGTGCCGGCTGTTCCTCCCCACATTCCATTCGGTACCCATCTCTTCCAACCTCTCTCTCTTTAACCCCCTACTCCAGTCTCCCCTTCACAGCTATCCTTAATAGTAAATTCTATTTCTCCTCCCTTGGCATAACCTCTCTCCCAGTACCTTTACTTAGTAATTAACCTCTGTGGTTATATTAATTGTAGCACACATATTGAAGGCTTAAAAGCTAAAGCTAATAGGAGAAATCATACAAGCAATATGGGGTGTGGCAAGTTACCCTAGTCATGAAGTTTTGTTTTGTTTTTGGTTTGGTTTTGTCTTTATTTAGCTCCATCCATGTACCTGAAATTTTCTTAATTTTGTTTTCGATTTTCTGTTTTCTAAGTGACTTACTAACATCCCATTGTGTAAATGTCCCACATTTCATTATCCATTCATTACTTGATGGGCTTCTAGGCTGTTTGCAATCTCTGGCTGCTATGACTAGAGCAGCAGTGAACATGGGTGAGCGAGCACTTGTGTAGTAGGATGTCGAGTCCTCTGGGCATATGCCCAGGGGTGCTGTAGCTGGATACTGAAGCAGATCAGTTTCCAGCTTTCTGGGAAAGTCATGCTGATTTCCATGGTGGCTGTACGAGTTTACACTCCCACAAACAAGGACTAAGTGTTCCCTTTCCCCACATCCTCCCAGCGTGAGCTGGCCTTTGCTTTATTGATCTTGGCCATTCTGACTTATATAAGATGAAATCATAAAATAGCTTTAATTTACATTTTCCTGACAGCTAAGGATATTGAACATTTGTTTAAGTGTTTCTTAGCTCTTTTATCATTTGAGAAGTTTCTGATTAGTTCTGAACCTCATTTTTAATTGGGTCATCTGTTTTCTTAATGCTCAGTCTTTTATTTCTTTATATATTTTAGATGTTATCCCACTATCAGATATATGGCTGATAAAAATCTGTTTCCATTACGTGGCCTGCCGCTTTGCCAGAATGATGGTGTTCTTTGGCATAGAGAAGCTTCTTGGCTTCATGAGGTTCTGTTCAATAATTGTTGTTCCAACTGCCTGCTTGTGCTGTCAGTTCCATTCAGAAAGTCTTTCCTGTGCTAATGAGTTCAGACCTACTGCCCACTTTCTCTTCTCAGATATTCAAGGTATCTGGTCTTATGTTGAGGTCCTTGATCAATTTGGAGTTGAGTTTTGTGCAGGTAATAAATATGGGTCTATTAGAACTATTCTACATATAGTTTGGTCAACACCATTTGTTGAAGATGCTATCTTTCTCCAGTTTATATATTTGGGTTGTTTGTAAAAACTGGGGTGTCCATAGATATATTGTACTTATGTTTGGGTCTTCAATTCTATTTGAATGATGAACATGGACACATGTTTTTTGTGTGCTGTTTTTATGGCTACAGAGTCTTGGTACAACTTAAAATCTGATATGGTGATACAAACAGCAGTCCTTATGTTTTTCAGGACTGTTTTAGCTATCCTGGGTTTTTGTGTCTCCATATGGAGGTAATTTTTTTTTCAGTTGATATGAAGAATTGTGTTGGAATTTAGATGGGAATTTTGGTCAATCTGTAGATTGGTTTTGGTATTTTGTAATTTTCTTTTTCTTTTTCTTTTTTGGTGGTTCTTTGGTCAGTTATCAGGGTAAATAACTGATGTTATTTATTTATTCTACTTTTTCATCAAAACTCAGAATTCTCTCTTCCATGTCTTGTTGGTGAGGTTAAACTCTGAGGCTTTTGACTTGCTAAATGGTTTTATTTCCAGTTTTATTTCAGTTTGGGTTTTGTTAGTCGTTATATTTCTTTGTTAAATTTTTTGCTGTTAATTTTATATTATTTCATTCAAATGTTTCTTTGTGTATCCTGGTCTTCATTAAAGGTTTTATTCACCCCCATTTAAGGTCCTTGGATGTGTTCATAATTGCTATTTTTAAGTTATTGGCTTGTGCTTCAACTTTATGACATTTCTACAGGCTTACTGAAACAGGGTTACTGGTTTCTGGTAGAGGCAAATTATTTTGGTACTTAATGTGGTTTTGAACTGGAGTCTAGGCATCTGGAGTTATGATGATTAAGGTACTTCTAGTTTTGACATCTGGTCTTGTCTTTGTTGGGTGGTGTCCTATTCTTTGTTTGCTGTTGCTTTTTCTGGATCCTAGGCAAGTTGGGTAGATGTGAGGTCCCGGTAGAGCATGCTTCCACAAGTTGGTTGTTGACAGAAAGGAATGGGGATCAGCTAGGGAAGAAAGACTGAGAGGAGCTATGGCAAAGAGTTAGGGGGATCTGGTTCACACCAAGAGGTGGAGTTCCCAGGGGGTGCATTGTGGTAAGAGGTGGGACTTCTGCAAGTAGGCTGTAGTAAGAGGAAGATTAAGTCTGAAGAGCCAGGGATGAAAGAGCTAGAGGGATCATGAATCTGTACCAGCAGCTGTGGTCTTCAGTGAACGATGTTGAGATGGGAAGAGGAGCTCCTGAAAGCCCATTGCTGGTGGACAGTGATGAGGCCCAGAGGGGTAGTGAAATCGCCTTCCTGAGTCCAAGCCTGTGTGGTCTTCCCTAGCCCATCCCCATCCTTTTCTGTCACCAACCAACTGGTGGAAGCATTCTCTACCAGGGACCTCACGGCTACCCAACTTAAAATCCAAAGTGAAAGAGTATTTGGTCCAAGGTAGAAAGTATTTCTGGGTATTGCCTGCTGTCACAAAGGAATGGAGATGAGCTAGAAGGGAAGGCTGGGGCAGGGGAGAGCTGAGTTGGTTCCCATCAAGAGGTGGACTCCTCAGGGAGTGGAGGTAGTGTGGAAAGAGTAACCTCTGCAAGCTACAGGACTGATTGTGAGACTGGAGAGATCAAAAGGGAAGGCAGGAAGGACAGTGAAACCTGTCCTTGCATCTTACGATCAGTCTAGGCCAAGTGTTTATCCATCTTCCCAGCTCCCACTGTAATACATTTTTTAATGAGTATGATTTATGTATTTCTTTTGGTTGGAATCTAGGTCACTATGATTCTTGGTATAGATTTATTGTAATTCTAATGAAATATCATTAGATGGCAGCAGATTGTTTGCTTTTCTTTTTTTCTTTATTTATGTTCCACCATAAAGATCTAGGAGAAAAACAACAAAGAAAATAACAACAAAAATTCCAACTCAATCTTTTACATTTTTTAAAAAGAATAGTTGGTTATTAAATGTTATGTAAGAGTTCTTCAACTGGTGTTGATTTGGAAATAAAGATAAAAATGCCAGTTATTTCCTTATCATATGAATCTAGTTTTCTGCCTTCTTTATATGTCACCAACTATTTGAGGGAGTACAAAAAGAGTAGAATGCTATTTACCTCCATAGAGTACCGTCTAAGGGGAAGTAGAGGAAAATGATGAAAAGTGTAAGAACAAAAGGTTGTTTTTGAATAGTCAGGAACTTGCTGAATGCTTTACCTAATAAGTTAGTGAGTGGTACCGTCTCACTGTAGACTTTAAAATGTTATCTAGCAGAGTACATAGAGAAACAATATACTAAAATGAGAGAGTCATGCCTGCCTAGATATGCCTTCTTTTTTAGAATATGGTTTCTAAATTAGAGTTGAATTGAAAGATTGATTGTAATATGGACATGATCAGAACTATCTCAAGAAACATTATTATGAGTTGAGCAGTGGTGGTGCTTGCCTTTAATCTCAGCACTTGGGAGGCAGAGGCAGGCAGATTTCTGTGTTCGAGGCCAGCCTGGTCTAAGAGTGAGTTCCAGGACAGCCAGGGCTACACAGAGAAACCCTGTCTTGAAAAAACCAAAAAGAAAAAAAAAGATTATTATGTCAGAATATGGTGAAGTAGAGACAGACAGATTGATTGATTATGGGTCTGCACATATAATGTGCCGGGCATTTCACCATCTCTACATTTTCAAAGTTTGCATTGGCTGAAGGATATAAAAACATGTACAAAGGATACCAGTGGTGATCAATGCTGTGATGAACAATAGAGTTGGAAAGATGGCTCAGTCAGTGAAGTGTTTGCATACTTAAAGACCTAAGTCAGTTCCCCCAAAGCCCACATAGGATGCCTGCCAGGCAGAGCAGTAAGCACCTGTAATATGACACTAGGAAGGTAGAGACAGGAAGGTCCTTGGTACATGTTGGCAAGCCAGTCTAGGCTAACCTAACCAGTGAGTTAGGTTCAGTGGGAGAGTTTATGTCTCAACAAAAAAGATGTAGAAAGTTATTGGGAGAGACATTCACTCAAGGTCTACCTACCTCTGCCTCTACCTACATGTGCACACACACACACACACACACACACACACACAGAGAGAGAGAGAGAGAGAGAGAGAGAGAGAATATGAGGAGACCAGAGCAAGGAAACAAATGAAAGAATAGGGCATATTTTAGGAAGAGCTGTTAGGAAAGATTCCCTGTTAACACAGTTAAGGGAAAATTGGATTCCAATATAACTTAAAGATGACAAGTAAGGTTTTTGTTGTTGTTTTTTAAAAAGGTTTATCTATTTATTTATTATATGTATATGACTACACTGTATCTGTCTTCAGACACACCAAAAGATGGCATTGGATCCCATTACAGATGGCTGTGAGCCACCATGTGGTTGCTGGGAATTGAACTCAGTACCTGTTCTCTGGAAGAGCAGCCAGTGCTTTTAACCACTGAGTCATCTCTTCAGCCCCAACCAATAAGTTTTAAAAAAGAACTATCATCTAAAGGAAGAAAAAATAATCAAGATTCTAGTTTGTCCCTTGGGTGAGACAAAGCTCTGGCCTTGGATAGTCTACTTGTGGTATATCTTTAAGGATTTCCCAAAGGGGTAACGAACTCCAACTCTGAACTTGCTTTATCTTTCCAAATCCAGTTAAACTGCCCCAAGATCTCCATCTTTCTGGAGACTTCTGAGATAATTACCTAGTATTTGTGTCCTCGACAATAATGAACTTGTAATTTATTGAGATGTGGAATGCTGGAGGAGACAAAGAGATGAGCTTAAAAATAGAAATGCCTATTCAAAATTCAAATGGAGATATAAAGTAGGGAATCTGATCTGAGTGTATAGGATGTTCAGGGTAGAGATGTGGATTTAGGAATTTGCAGCCTTATACTAGATGATCTTAGAGCATTGAACTGGAGGGCATACTGTATCAGGATGAAGAGAAAAGAGGTAAGTTAAGATGAGTGCTAGGCTACTCTATAAGGGGTGAGAAAGATCAAAAGAACCAGCAAAAGAGACAAGGTATTGTGTTTTAGAGGAGGAAGCATGATCAGATGTGTGAAATGTTGTCAATAGGTCAAGTGAAAGGAAGATTGAACTGGGCCTTTGAATGTAGAAACATGGATGGCATAGATACCATGCAGAAGTGCATTATAGGTGGCATGGTAGACACTTGAGCGGGCTCAAGAAGAATGAAAGGAAGGAAGAAAGGAAGAGGATAGCAGGTATCCTGGCTACAGTGGGATTAAAGCAAGGGGTTGATCACTGAAGGAGATCATGGTGTGTTGTGTGGTAGCATTCCTGTTGGTCAGGTTTGGGGCAATGTGTATAACCAGATAAAGAAGGAAAGTATTTTGAGACTAAGGTCAAAGTAAAGTCTTTGAGGACATTACTACACCTAGTGACCTGATGAAGAGGCAGTGTTTCTGGGTTTCACTTAAAGCAGAAAAGGTAAAGCAAGCTTGGAGCTTCTGCTGAAGGTGGAGCTTGAGTTTCAGGGAGCAGAAAAGGATGAGTTGGGGCGTGTACTAGCATCCATTTACGGGGTATGTCGAGCTCAGTGGGATGCATCTTTATAGTAAGGGCTGATGTGAAAGCCTGAAGGTGTTTCCTGAAGACTGAAGTAGGGAGGTATGAAGTACAATCTCCAGCTTCGGAGAGAATGGGCCAGTGGCACTACTTTGGAGGAAGGAGATTGGAGCTACTAGGAAGATAATTCACCTAACAGAAGCTTACAGCAGGAAATTGGGTTTCCAATTCAAACATGCAAATTGGGGTGCTGGGGCCACTATCTTGAAATAGTTCCTCAAGCAGAAAAGTGGTGATAGTAGTGTGAATGGAAAAGAAGATGCTCTGTGGTGGGATGTGTGTGTGTGTGTGTGTGTGTGTGTGTGTGTGTGTGTGTGTGTGTGTGATGCCCTCAAAGACAGTATTCCCGGGTTCAAACCCCGGCACTAGGGGAAAAGATTAACAATTTAATTTGATTCTGAAGTGATAATTAAATGAAGATTCTACCCTATCAAAAGTAGTATTCTAATACAGCATTAAGAATATGAACTTTGGGACTGGAGAGATGGCTCAGTGGTTAAGAGCTTCCAGTGGTCCTGAGTTGAATTCCCAGCAACCACATGTTGGCTCACAACCATCTGTAGTGAGATTCAATGCCCTCTTCTGGTGTGTCTGAAGATAGCTACAGTGTACTCATATAAATAAAATAAATAAATAAACGTTAAAAAAGAATATGAACTTTGGTACCAAAATAAATGAATTCAAGTAGTATCATTATAGCTACCTGACTATATACATTCCTTGATCTATTTGTGCCTCAGTGGAATTTTCTATAAATATATACCTCATAGAGTCAGATGAATTCATATAGATAAAGTACTTAGAACACTACCAAGAGCTGAATAAATATTATATATAATACTTAAAAATCTGAAGTACTTAGTGTCCAGCACAAGTAGGCATGGAGAAAGTTCAGCACTGTAGTGAGTGAAAGCGCTGGGATAAGTATAAAGTATGCATTTTCAAGTCGGGTAGGTAAAATGTAAAGTCTTTAACCACAAAACCTAACAAATAAGCTAGAAAATGTATTTGGATCCACCAATATTAATCTGACTCAGTTCTGTGTGCAGTGAGGGAAGGATATAGAGAAGAATATGAATATGGAATGGACTCAGAGTCAGGAGGACATTAGGAAGGAAGTTTCAAGTGAGATTTGAAGAAAGTGACTTGAAGACAGGAAGATATCCAGATTCTGATGACCTGCTAGCCAAACTTTCAGGGCTCCTTCTGCTTAGCCTAAGATATTTTTACATGGGTTTCAATCTCCTTACCTAGGAAGCGATTTTGGTTTTCTTTGTTTTTGTTTATGGAACACTTCTTAGTCATTTAAGTTTTAGTTTAGATGGCATATGTAATGTCCTGTGTTTGTGTGTGTGTGTGTGTGTGTGTGTGTGTGTGTGCACATATGTATGTGTGTGTGCATATGGGTGTGTACGTGTGTATATATTGTGTTGTGTTATGTTGCATTTAATCCTTAGGAAAGACACTTGGTGATTGCTGGAACTTCTCTGTGGATGTTTCCTTGCATGTGCTGAGTTTTAGGATAATGTTTCCTGGTTTTTTGTTTTAGTTTTTGTTGTTCTTTTTGTTGTGTCATGTAAAGCTTGGAATCACTGTAGTATAGGTAAGATTTACAGCATCTATAAAAATCTTGGGCTTCGCTAACATAGTCAACTGAATAGAAAATTCTTCATGTACAAATGTTAAATAGAAGATGATAACTTCCAATCTCAATGGAATTTGTTGACATTGAATCCATTTATTTCATCATAAGAACGTGTATTGTTTCTTATGACAGGCAAATTCTGATGCTGTTTTTCCTGAGACCTACAGCATTCCTGTCACCTTGCCACTATTGTGTTAGTGTGATTCTTTCTCTTCCTTTTTGATGGAATAAAATCTCTGTCTTCATCTTATCAGTTGCTCCTAAATAAAAGATAGACAAATAGGCTTCCGAACCTGCTTAGGACCAGGACCTGCCATGGTTAAAATAACACTGGACATAAATTTTTAGATGTTCTTGGAATCGTTTCTTACATGTGCTGGTTAAATCTATTTCAACACAGTACTCGACATTCCTACTGCCAATCCATAATAACTACCCAACATATGTCAGGTAGTGTGTGTGTGTGTGTGTGTGTGTGTGTGTGTGTGTCTGTACGTGTGTTTGAACATATATCACACTTAAGATTATGCTATAATATCTTTTAATTATTACCTTGGCCCTGTGGGGTTTGAAGACACTGAAGATAAACAAAATAGCTTTCTCAAGGTCCTAACTGCTGAAAAGCAAAGCCAAAACGTAAATATAATTTTTCTTACCTTCCTAAATCTCACTTCATTGTTGATAGTAATGGTGAACACTCCTTAATTATCCTTGTAATTTATTTAATGACTGACACAATTATGAATATGTGACAGGAATAAAACAAAAATTGAAACATTATCAATATAGATATATTGTTTTGTAGGAGAAAAGAAAGCAAACCAATCCAGGGGAAAAATTACCAGACAAAGAATGTCAGGAGACACAGAAAGGAAGGATGAAGTCATTCCTACAAAAGGTAAGAGGTGTCTTAGCTGACCAGATAAGGAAGCAATCTTAGTTACACAGCTGGGCGTGCAGGAGCAGTGCTGGAAAGGAATGAAGGATCCTAGGGATAAAATCGGTAGCAGCAGAGAGGACAAGGACACAGTCATAGTTCATCAGGAATAAGCACAGAGAGGGCTCATATGCTTTATGTAACACTCAAAAAGTAGGACTTCACAACTAAGGAATACTGATAGTATGTGTGTGTGTGTGGGGGGAAGGTCTTCCCCATGGTAGAGTGCACCAATTCGTTATCTAATACTGAGAAGATGGTACTTATACATTTAGTAATGTGTGTGTGTGTGTGTGTGTGTGTGTGTGTGTGTGTGTGTGCGTGGCATGTGTATGTATGTATGTGTATATATGTGTGTGTAATAAATTAAGAGGAAAAGACCATAAATTTGAGAAAAAGAGCAAGAGAGGAACATGGGAGGTCTTGGAGAAAGTTTGAGTTGTAATTTCTAAAAGCAAATGATTTTGAAAGTCAGGACCAACCATACTGAAAAATAATAAACTGTAAGTGTTTTTCTTACCTTGTTAGCACTGTAATTATAATATATGTGCAAGAGGTCTAGATGAAGACGTTAAGACAATGCCGTTCACTCTGTCCTATAGAGAACTGGTAGCACACTGAGGTGAGCAACCTTGCAGTGCCATTACTATTGCCTTATTCTTGATTTTCTTTGAAGCTTAAAAAGGAGACTGTCAATTCTAAATTGAGTTATTTATAAGGAAAAATCAATTTGTAATGAATTTATAGAAATATACTTTCTTAAAGTGTTTTCATTGAATTTTTATTAAATACCTTTTTCTATTGTCTAGCTGTGGTCAAAGAAGACATGTCTTCATTCACTGATGCTGTAGAGCAAGTTGCAAAACAACAACAGTCACAAACATCAGAAATAGAAAAACATAAAAAAATCCTGTTCCATTTGCAGGTAATTAATTTCATACCTTCTAAATGCCTTTCTTTTTTTAGTGAACTATAACATATGAAGAAATTACAGATGACAGTTCAGTCAGTGATGTGCTTGACACACTGTCAGCGTCTAGTGCATTGGGGTCCCTGGGTAGACTCGCAGTAATCAGGACACAGGGGATGCAGAGTAACTGTGAACCACTGCATACTTTATCGAATTCCCCAGCATCTTTTATAGGCAAGCAGATTAAAGATTTCTCACAGCTTCTATTTCTCAATAGCTTCTGTTTCTCAAACAGTAGTTTATCTAGGTTTAAGGTGCCCTAAACCTCCTTGCAGACTGAGAAATATGTCTGTGGTCTAACTCTTTTAAATGTTGCTTAGTTTAATTAAAACAAAAGATTTTTCTCATGAGAAAATGATCATAAAGGCCACTTCCTCAGGCCTGCAGCTTACTTTGCAGAACATTAGGATTCTCTGCTGACAAAATATGCTTTCTCAGGGTCCTAATCCACTGGGATTCAGAGATCCTTCAGTCACGGAGCAGCTAGCAGGCTGGGAACAGTCACCTCAGGCCATTTCTCTATAACACACAAGCACAAGAACCCAAGGAACAAAGCCAGGGTTGTTGGTGTGTGCCTTGGGGTGTGGAGAAGGGCCCATCCTTGTGGCTTACCAGCTATGCAACCTAGCCTACTGGGCAAGCTCTAAGCCACTGAGAGACCCTGTCTCATAAAGTAAAGTAGATGGCGCTTGAGGAAGAACACTAGAGGTTATCCTATAGTTTTCACATTTATGTACACAGGAGACACACAGACACACATAGAAATATACACACAGACACATAGACACACACACACACACACACACACACACACACACACACACACACACAAGCACATCAGCACCACCATCACAAAGAAAAGTATAGAATTAGAAGGTTTATTTTAAATTAATATTCATTCCCTCAAATTTTCTGTTCTCCCACAGTAGTCTACATGGATGTCATACATACAATCCCATACACTGTCATTGCAGCTACATTGTCATTAGGGCTGTAGTGTAAGTACATAAAATCCAATACATCACATAGAATCATTTAAATTCATCCCTGTAGTGTTTCCCCCATAAAATCACACATTGAAGAAACCAGTAAAACCATGTAAGCCAGGAAAGCCAGGCATTTGAGCAATTAGTTGTCAGTGAATACTTCATGTAGCTTTTCTCTATATTCTTTCCTCTTCATGATAGTCTCTCATTCTGCAAGGAACATGGGGGGCATCTTGGTCTTGCATGAAGCAAAATTGAATATAACTGCATTCTGTGAATGTGATTAGAAAAAGCAAAGCATGGTTGTAAAGACATCATTAAATAGATCTCAGAAATGAAGAGTAGGCTCTGAGTTGAGCTGCCTGCTCTCAAGGCTAGATTTGCATATGTAGCTCTACAGCTGAATTTGCCATTGCCTCTTCCTGCTCTTTGTAAACCAGAGAGGATAACTGAGTGTGACTGTAAGGGTTTGTATTAGAGCAGACTTGTAATTCTATGCGAGGTGTCATTTTGGGGCACACCATGGACAGTAGGAATTGATTTTGACATCTACTTAAGTATTAACATATTCATAGATATACAATAGTAATAATTTTGTTAATGTAGTATAGATTGTTATAAATATTCTCCTTATGTTAGTCACTCCTAAAAATATATTTGAAAAATAGGATATAATACAAAGCAATGTCTTAGATTTCTATAAATAATTTCTTAAAACAACTTTTTAAAGATAAAACTTAAGACATTTTTTATTTATGCCAAGAACCTATTTTTAAGTAAAAATTTTACAGAACACTGTGTTTACTATTACACTGCTCATGCCCTGTTGGGGAGGAAGACAAAAAAAATCAAACAAATAACTGCATGACAGATAGCTTTATCAACATTAGAAGACTAGAGAAGTAATCTTTTAACGTCACATTGTAAAGGACAGCTGGAGTATTGACTACCCGGGACAAGTTTATAGAGAGAGGGGCTGGTGGGTAAGATCCCAGAGAGTCCATCTGGGCTTGACATAGCACTGGGGCAGTCACAGCACTGGAGGTACTTGGGAAATAGCATTGATGGCATAGAGAAGGTTTTGAGAAATGGTGGAAGCTATACACAGTGATAAGAGACTTGTATTTTATTCTGAGTTGATAAGATCCACATGGATTTTAAAGCAAAGTTTCAATTAAAAACTTTATTATAGAAAGAGAATTCTAGAGTCTATTTAAAAAATACTTGTTTTTAACATCTATTTGTGACAAAAACTTACAGCAAATTAGGAATAAACGACAATTTCCTCAATCTAAAGGAAAAGAACATCTGTGTAGGAACAACCGCATGCCCAAGGCTGAGATGCTGAGTGCTTCCCTCTAGTGATCAGGAACAAAGCGAGAAGTTTGCTTTTGTTTTATTCAAAGAGGATCAGTAATTCAAAGCAAAAATTGTAAGAAGAAGAAATAGAATGTATCCAGATAGGATGAAATAAACTTAAAAACGTTATGCTTGGCATAGTTACCTTCAGAAAAATGCTTAAGAATACTGAAAAGGCTATTAATATGAATAAATGACATTAAAAGTAATATAATACTAAGATTAATATTTAAAAAATATATGTATATCTATTTATGGTCAAGAAATTATCAGAAATTAGGAAAAAATAAAACCACCATTTATGATGGTACCAAAACTGTGCTGTTAAGAAGAGATGAACTTGACAAATGATCAAAACAAGCCACGTTTGGATGAGAAAAGTTAAAGACTTAAAAAAACATAAAGCTATACCATTTTCATAAATCATTAAAATGTTAGCTCTTGTATTTTATTTATTTTAGCCATATAGTAAAAACAATCTCAAGCAAAAATTCTACTTTGGTTTTGTTTTGTGACCTGTTGATTCTAAAGTTGGGTAGAAAGACAAAGAACTTAAAAATGGCCAAAGCGATGAAGAACAGTGTTAGAATTCTTATACTGTCTGGACTACTTTCCAGCAGGAGAGCCAATTTTCTAATTCTCCAAATGTTAACTAGATCTAAACAATCTGGTTTAATTCTGACTCTGCCTGATGATTCATCAGCCCTCATATATACACATTAACCATTACACATATAGTGATAATAGATAGATGGTAGATAGATAGATAGATAGATAGATAGATAGATAGATAAAAATTTATTGAATTGCAAAATGTAAAGATTTGGAATTTACTAACCTTGTTTTATCTTAATGAGATAGGTCAGAGGGAGAAAAGGAGTAGTGGTTGCAGTGTATTTCTAGTTTAAGGGTGGAAATAAACCAAAGAAAATGCTAACACTAGTAAAAATATTATACTCTATTACATTAGTTTAAGAAAGAAAAGAGGTGGCCTAACTGGGAGAAATGTTGTGTCTTCATATACCAAGTTAACATGCTATTATCATTGACAACTTGATTGTGGCCAACAGCCATTTTGTGTGTGTATCTATCTTATGTAAGTGTCTATTATGTGTCTATCATTTTATAAACAGTTATTGAGCTGCTGCTTTGTGACAGACACTCTCTTAAGAGGAAGATGATGATCAATAAGATAAGGTTCTTGTAGTCATAGTGCTTAGTTTCTAGATAGAGGAGGAAAACAGTTAAAGGAGAGATAGCTGATGTGTTACAAAGGAAATAAGATAGGGTAATTAATACGGTACAAGTAATGGGAAGACCGTGAGTAGCTACTTCTTGTTTTGATTTAACTAAGGCTGTCCTGGGAAATACGAACAGCTGAGTGTGAACAGTAAAGGGTGGAGGATTTTAAACAATTTTTCTTTATTACGATTGCATGTTTATATGACATGTGGATTCTGGCACACACATGCTACAGTGTAGGTACAGAGGTCAGAGCATAACTTGGTGAAGTTGCCTGTCGTCTTACAAATGAATTCATGTTGTCATGCGAAAGGTAAGCTTTTGCTGGTCTGGGGCAGAACATTCTGTGGTAAATGGATCATAAGTTAGAAATGCCCTTCAGTGGGAAGGACTTGGGCATAATGAGTAAGCAGAAGGGTGCTGGGAGACAAGAGGGCGTGCCTGAGTGGAAAGGCAGCACGGGGATCAGGGCAGGGCATGCTTGGCTCTCTAGGCCTTTCAGGGAGCTGACTTGTGCCATTGATATGACAGGACACCATGAGAGGAGCTCGAGCAGGGAGGCATGTCACATGCTTTATGTTTTAACAAATTTCCTCTTTCTACACATGGGACATAATTGGTGAAGAGGGACAGAGTGGAAATAAGATGAGTTAGAAGCCAGAATATACCACATATGACAAAGATTTGTCAGAAGTGAACGTGAGGTATTTATGTGTCTTTGCTTATTTGTTATCGGTGCTGGGGATGGAACCCAGGGTCCAATGTACATTATACAAATGGCCTACCCCTCAGCTTCACCCTATCCCTAACGTCCAGATTTTATGTTGGTGTGTCAGTCATCATGGGTTTTTTTGTTTGTTTGTTTGTTTGTTTGTTTGGGTTTTGTTGTTGTTGTTGTTGTTTTTGGAAAATAGGTTGTGGAGGTAAAGAGAAAGACTGAGGAATGACCTCTCAGCTCTTGACTATCTGGGTAAAATGGTACTGGAGGACTGTGGGGTGGGCACTTGTAGCTTGTATGTAGCCCATTTGTAGCTGTGATGCCTGGGCCCCTGGGTCTGGATCCTGAGATCCAGGACAACTTTGAATTACAGCGTTGTATTTATCAATGTTTTCCTAACTTACAGCACGCAGGCCAGGGCAAGCCAGACCAGGTCATATGGTGCGGAGCTTTCCTGTTCCCTACTCTCTACCTCTCCTTAAAAATCTCCCTTTGTTCTCAGGATCTGAAGGGAACTGGGTTATCTACAGGCGCCACGTGTGCTTTCAGAGCACTCCCATGGCTGTCTATGGGTATGATGCTGTAACTGATGGTCTCCTACTTTAAGTCCCTCATCATGGCTATAACTGCCTGCAGTTACATCAAACGGGTTACCTGGAAGGGAAGCTGGGGATGTATGGGAAGGCGGCAAAAAGAGATGGAGACCAAGACAACACCTGCTGTTCAAGGTCTGAAAGCTTTTTTTAAATTTTTTTTATTGAATATCATCTTCATTTAAATTGCCAATGGTAAAACCTTTCCTGATATCCCCCCTTCCCTAAGACCCCCTAGCCCCCCCTCCTCCTTCCCTGTCTCCACTTATATGCCTCTCCACCCAACACACTCCCCCTGGCCCCCTCTGTTTCCCTTTGTTGGGGCCTCTGTTGAATCTTTACCTGGCCAAGGACCATTCCTCCCACTGATGCCCAACAAGGCCTTCCTCTGCCACATTTTTGGCTGGAACCATGTGTGCCCCTTGGTTGATGGTTCGGTCCCTGGGAGTCTTGGGGCGTCTGGGTGGCTGAAATCATTGTTTTTCCCATGGGGCTGTAAGCCCCTTCGGCTCCTCTGGACCATCCTCCAGCTCCTCCATGGGGTCCCCATGCTCAAAATAAACAAGTTACAATTCACCCAGGTCAAGGAGAAGGAGGACTTAAGTGAGGGTGCTTCGGTACCTCTAAGAAAGGGAACAAAATAGTCACAGGAGCAATAAGGGAGACAATGCGTGGAGCAGAGCCTGAAGTAAAGGCCACCCAGAGACTGCCCTACCTGGAGATTCATCCTATAAACAGTCAACAAACCCTGACACTACCAACAAGAAGTGTATACCAAAAGGAGCATGCCATAGTTGTCTCCGGAGGGGCCCTGCCAGAGCCTTACAAATACAGAGGCAGATGCTAGCAACCAACTATTGGACAAGGTCTGAAAGTTTAATGGAAGACTTTACATATATAGGCGTGGGTGGGGCATGGGGTGTGGGGGTGGGGTGTGTGTGTTGGGGGGAGACCCTTCCCCCAAAGGCTGGAGGCTTCTTCACAGAACCGGTCCAGTTGCTCTGCAGGTGGCTAGTGTTTCTTAGGAAACTGCAGGTCCTTGAAGAACAATGGGCTTCACCTTGGTGAAGGGGATTATGGCTAACACAGGAGTTCCCCCTCAAAGCCTGGGAGAGGAACTTCACTTTGGTCTAGATGTCAAGTTCCTGCCAGGTGGCATGGCACCCCAATATGGCTCTCTACGCATGGCTGTCTATGACCATGAACCTGTGACTCTCCTAATAAGACTCATTCTGAAGAGCAAATTCATGTTAGCTTTTTTCAATGAACCTTTTTTCTTTTGTAATTTATGATAGTTATTATGTATTCTCATTGTGCTGGACACATTTCCATCCCTTGAGCCTGGCTTTGGTCATATGACTCTCTAGAGTGTAGCCCAAGTGAGTCAAGCAAAGGCTTAGGAACGTTCTTACATAGTCACACTTCCACTTTTCTGTGTTTGTTGTTGTGAGAAGGATGTATCTCTGCAGCTTAATGCATAGAAGACAAGACCAAGACACCCCAGCCAGGCCAATGAAAGTCAGCCTAAATGGTCTTAAACCAGCCAACACTCATTTAAAACAAAAATCAGTCATTTCCTTCACCCACTCCTCTGTATTCTACCTCTTCCCCCTCAAGCGGCTGCTTCTCTTCCCCAGTCAGTCTACATTTCTGCTTTCTCTTTACATGTATTTCATTTTCTTCTCTATTTCCCACCTCTCTTAGGATATCTTCTTCCTCTCTCATGATCCTCTTTCTGCTTTCATAACCCCCAATTCCCCCCCCCAACACGCATACACACACGCAGTGCACATATCCATACACATATGCATACTTTCTCCTCATTTGAGAGAAAATGTGTCTTGTCTTTCTGAAACTAGTTTATTTTACTCAATACAATGGTTTCCAGTTGCATACATTTTCCTGAAATGTCATGATTAAATTTTTCTGTGTTGCTGCATAAAATTCTCTTGTGTGTGTATATATGTACTATATGTTTTTCATCTAGTTACCTGATAGACATCTAGGCTGGTTCCACTTCCTGACTATTGAGGTAAGTACAGCTCTAAACATGAGTGTGTAATTTAGATTACTTCAGATATGAACAGGAGAGTGGTGTAGCTGGTTCATGTCCTAGCTATGATATTTCAGAACTACACACTGGCTCTAGAGTGGCTGTACAAGTTGACGTTCACTTCAGCAGAGAATAAGCTTTCATTTCCCCTGTGTCCTCCCCAGCATTTGTTTTTGTTTCACTGTTCAGAACAACTCTGACTGAGATGATATGGAATTCAAAAGAAATACTAATTTGTAGCTCGCTGATGACTAGTGATGATGAATACTCTTTTCATGGATCTATTGGCCATCTGTATTTCTTCTTTAGAGAACTGCCTATTCATGTCATACACCCATTTATTGATTTGGGTTTTTGATATTTAATGTTTTCAATTCTTTATATGTCCTCAACATTATCCTCATCTGATGTCGAGTTTGAAAAGATTATTTTCCCCATTCTGTTTATTGATGGCCATTTCCTTTGCACTGCAGAAGCATCTTAATTTCACTCAGTCTCCTGTCAATTCCTAGAATTATTTCCTAGGTTACTAGAAACCTAGTCAGAAAAATCCTTGTCTATGTGTATCAAGGGGTATATGTGCATGTATACATGCATATGTGGGAGTCCATTCATGTGTACACATGGGTAGCCAGAAGTCAGCATCAGTTGTCTTCCCACAATAATTTTCTTTTCCTTATATCTTGAGGCAGGGTCTCAGCAAACGTGGAGGTCACCACCCTGGCTAAGCTGGCTAGCTGGCCAGCTCCAGAGATTTGCTTGTCTTTGCCCCAATCCCACCCCAGGGCTGGGTTTTCACTGTAGGATTATTTTACTTTGTTTTCTAGGTTTATTCCTAGGTGTTTAAATTTTTTCAACTTTTTATTGATTCTTTGTGAGTTTCACATCATGCACCCCAGTCCTGCTCATCTCCGTGTCTCCTCGTATCTTTCCTATGCCCTTGCAATATCCTCCCCAAAATAACACACACACACACACACACACACACACACACACCAAACCGAAGTATGGAAAATAGCATCCTGGATGCTGGAGTGTATCACAGTCTGTCCACACCTCTGTAACAGCATCGACACTGGCTCCTCACGGGGACTCCTCCTAGTTATCCTGTTGTTGCTCTGTGCGGTGGAGCTCCTGCGGCTTTGGAACAGTAGGACTGCCGTTCTGCTCTCGTTTCCCTCGCGCATGTCCTGACTGTTCACAAGTGACTGGGTGAGCTGTCTCGGGCCCTGGATCTGGGCCTGGGTGGTAGCTGAGCTGCTCAGCCTAAGGGTTCTCCCTTCTCCACACTACTAGGGCAAGTTTGCCAGTACTGCTCTGGCTAGGCCACCCAGTGCAGTCATCAGCAGGAGGCGGGGTCGCCTGCCTGCTCTCTTTCCCTTGAGCCAGCTCACCACACCCACACCTCCAGAGCCAGCTCTACAGAGCTGCCTAGGGAAAGCACAGGACCCATTCTCCCAAGTACTGCAGCCTGTGAGGGTTAAGCCAGTCCATCCACTCTCACACCGCCATCAGGGCCAGCTCCACTATGTTGCTCAGGTGAGGTACAGGGCCTGCTTTCCTGGGGGCTGCCGTTGGCAAGGGATAAGATTAGCTCACCTGCGCTTATTTCCCAATTGCCAGAGGTGGTGTGGGGCAGTGGAGGGGAGGGCATCACCCACACCCCCCACCTCCTCAAGGTAGACCAGTGGCAGGGCCAGCTCCTCCTTGCTCTTGTTCTCAGAGCTGACTCACCCACGCCTCCTCCCCTCAGCCAGGGCCAGCACTACTCTACTCTGCTGCCCAAGAGAGATGAAGGACCCGCACTTCTGATTGCTGTGAGCAGTGAGAGATGCAGGGCCCGCACTTCTGATTGCTGTCAGCAGTGAGAGATGCAGGGCCCGCACTTCTGACTGCTGTGAGCAGTGAGAGATGCAGGACCCACACTTCTGATTGCTGTCAGCAGTGAGAGATGCAGGACCCACACTTCTGATTGCTGTGAGCAGTGAGAGATGCAGGACCCACACTTCTGATTGCTGTCAGCAGTGAGAGATGCAGGACCCACACTTCTGACTGCTGTCAGCAGTGAGAGATGCAGGACCCACACTTCTGACTGCTGTCAGCAGTGAGAGATGCAGGACCCACACTTCTGATTGCTGTGAGCAGTGAGAGATGCAGGACCCACATTTCTGATTGCTGTCAGCAGTGAGAGATGCAGGGCCCGCACTTCTGATTGCTGTGAGCAGTGAGAGATGCAGGACCCACATTTCTGATTGCTGTCAGCAGTGAGAGATGCAGGACCCACATTTCTGATTGCTGTCAGCAGTGAGAGATGCAGGACCCACACTTCTGATTGCTGTCAGCAGTGAGAGATGCAGGACCCACACTTCTGATTGCTGTCAGCAGTGAGAGATGCAGGACCCACATTTCTGATTGCTGTCAGCAGTGAGAGATGCAGGACCCACACTTCTGATTGCTGTCAGCAGTGAGAGATGCAGGACCCACACTTCTGATTGCTGTCAGCAGTGAGAGATGCAGGACCCACACTTCTGATTGCTGTCAGCAGTGAGAGATGGGGCCAGTTCTCCTGAGTGTTGCATCCAGTGAGGTCAAGCACTAGTTCTGCACAGTCCTGGACATCTGGTGGTTGCTGGCACCCAGACCAGGGGCATCCCCATGCTTTCTAATGGAAATATGAGCCATGGACTTGGACACTGACCCCTGTCATTGCATAGGCAAGGACTCAGGCATATCCCTCAGGGTCAGCTGGAGCTGGGACCTCACCATGGCCCCAGTGATAGGGCTGGCCACTTACAACAGGCTACTTCTTTCCACCCTCAGGTCTCCAATTCCATCCTTCTTCACAATGTTCAAGCTGCTTTACTTACATTTTTCTCCCATCTGATCACCACATGCTTACATAGTGTGGCACCAACTGCAGGCTGGCCCTGTGGCTGGTGGTCCCCTGGGCAGTGTCCTCTAGTCCCATTGCATGGCAAGTCAGCAAGCAGGTGTTGATGGCCTGCCTATGCAGTGCACTGGAGGGCAGGTCTGTGGGGGGCGTGGCACCTGCATTTCTGTCTGTCTTCCTCCTTCTGCACTGCACTGCCAGGGTTTTATTTGATTTGATTTTTATGAGTCCTAGGTATAAAACAGCTTTGGCCACCAAACCTGGCATCAAGCAAGGATGAACAAAGTACTGCCTCCTGCTCAGCCCCTGACTGACAGTAAGAACACCACCACCTACACGGTGTCTGTTCATTGGCAGGGGCAAAGGGAGTGTTCCTAGGTATTTTTAAGTTATTGTGAATAAAATTTTTGTCTTTGATATCTTTCTTGGTGCATTTATCATAGTTAAAAAGGTACTGGTCTTTGTATAATGATTTTTTTTATTGCCTTGCTGTTTTCCTGGAAGTACTTATCAGCTTTAAGAGTTTTCTGGTAGAATCTTTAGGTTCTTTTAGATGTATTACATCATGTCATTTACAAATAAAAATAATCTGACTTCTCCCTTTCCAGTCTCTCTCTCTCTCTCTCTCTCTCTCTCTCTCTCTCTCTCTCTCTCTCTTCTGTTGTAGCTAAGACTGAGCACTATGTAGAATAGGTGTGCAAAGAGGGGGCTGGAGAGACAGCTCTGCAGTTAACAGAGCATGCTGCCCTTGCAGAGGACCAATGTGCAGTTCCCGGAACCCATGTTAGATAGCTCACAACTATTTGTAACTTTAGCTTCAGGGAATCCATGCCTTTTGCCTTCCATGAATAGTGTACCTCCTGTCTGCACAAACATACAGGTGTGTGTGTGTGTGTGTGTGTGTGTGTGTGTGTGTGTGTGAATGTGTGTGAATGTGTGTGTGTATGTAATTAAAAATAAAAATATTGCTAGGCAGTGGTGGCACAGACCTTTAATCCCACCACTTGGGAGGCAGAGGCAGGCGGATTTCTGAGTTCGAGGCCAGCCTGGTCTACAGAGTGAGTTCCAGGACAGCCAGGACTACACAGAGAAACCCTGTCTCAAAAAAAAATGATTAAAAATAAAAAAATAAAAATATTTTAAAACTTAAAAGGATTTTAAAGAATGGAAAGAGTAGCCATCCTTGCTCGAGATTTTAGAATAAATGCTTTCAGTTTTTTCTTACTTAATATAATGTTGACTATATGTTTGTCTAATATAGCCTTCACTATGTTGACCTGTATAGCTTCTATTACTAATTTTGTTGGGGATTTTTTATGAATTGTTACTATTTATTTGAACTTTGACAAATAATTTTGTGCATTGACTGAGGTGATCTTGTGGTTTTCTTTCCTTACATCTACTTGTGTGCTGAGTCATGCTTAACAGTTTGCATGTATTGTGCTAATCCTGCATCCTTGCAGTGGAGCCAACCATATCATCACATAAGATGACTGTCGCATACCATCTTAATGTGGTTTTTAATTCCGTTTGATAGAACTTTATTGAGAGTTTGGTACCTATATTCCTCAGGGATCTTGGTCAACAGTTCTCTTTGTTCCTTGCTGTTGACATCCTGATGGTGCTGGCTTTCTAGAAAACATTTGGAAGCATTCTTTCTGTTTGGACTTTTGGAGCAGCTTGAGGAGCCTTAGTGGTTTTGGTTGGTTGGTTGGTTGGTTCATTGTGGTTGGTTGTATTTTGTTGTTGTTGTTTTTATTATTATTTTTTATACACTCCATATTTTATTCTCCACCCTGCCAACCCCTGCCCACCTTCCAACTGTCCCACATCCTATACCTCCTCCCCTCCTCCAGTCTCCACAAGGATGTCCCTACCCCCCACTCCACCTGAACTCTAAACTCTCTGGAGCCTCCAGTCTCTTGAGAGTTAGGTATGTCATGTCTGGATCAACACAGACCCAGCAGTCCTCTATTGTATGTGCGGAAAATTTTCTTTATTGCTGCTTTAATCTCAGTGATGATTATGGATGTTTATACTTTATATCGGCCTATACTTTAAATTTGATAGGTCATCTATATCTAGAAGTTTATTTCTTTTATATATTCCAGTTTCTTGGCATATGGATTTCAAAGTACTCCTTAATGATAACCCACATTTTATTGCTTTATGTAGTAATTTCCTCCTTTTCATTGTTGATTTATGTATCCTCTCATTGTTTTTATTTATTTATTTGTAAAAGTGTGTGTATCTACACTAGTGTCCCATTGTAGAGGTCTGTGGAAAACTTACCAGAATCCACTCCCTCTTTTCACTATTTTGATTTCTGAAGATTGAATTCAAGTTGTCAGGTTTGGCAGGAAGTACCTCTACTTGATGAGCTATCTTGCTAGCTCATATCATTGTTATTGTTGATGTTGGTTTGGCTAAGAACCTGTCAATATTTATTTTTTCAAAGAGCCAGTTTTGTAAGTAGTTTTGTAAGAGTTTTCTTTTCAACCCCATTTATGTCATGATCTTTATTATTTCCTGCCATCTGCTGCTTTTAAGTTTAGATTATTCTTGATTTTTCAAGGACATTGAGGTGCATCATTAATTTATTTATTTCAGATATTTTAACTTGTTTTATGTAGATATTCATTATAAACATGCCTCTTAGCTGCCTTAGCTGTATCCTAAAGATTCTAGTAAGCTGTGCTTTTATTTTCACTTCTGTATTAGTTACTTTTCTATAATAAAATATCAGGACCCGAGGCAATTTACAGAAGGAAGAAATTATTTTGGATTATAGTTCCAGAGGGAGAGCTTGTAATAGCTATGAGGAGTGACACCAGGTAAGTAGGACAGGAAGCTGAGAAGTCTCATCCTCAACCAAAAAGTAGAAGCAGAGGATAAACTGTGGGGAGATGCTATTAGGTCTCAAATCCTGCCCTCAGAAATGCCCTTCCTCCAGCAAGGCCATACCACCTCCCCTGAACTCCTGACTCAGGACCAAGTGTGTAAGTGCCTGAGTCTAGGGGGCCCTTTATTTTTCAAAACAGCACAGTTCAACTCTAAGCAGTTTTCAGGCCTTCTCTGGTTTCTCTACTGACTCACTCATCATTCAGAACTGCACAGTTTAATCTCCATGTATTTCTGTAATCTTTATATATTTTATAATTTGTTAGCTCTTGATTACTTTGATTCTTTTGTATTTGATAAGACTTAATTTGTGTCCTAGGATATGGGCTGTTTTAGTGAAGATTTGATGAGCTGCTAAGAAGAATGTGTTCAGTGTCTCTTGGATGGACTCTTCTCTATGTGTCTGTTAAGTCTCTTTGATTTTTGCTATTATTTAACTTATATTTACTTTTATATTTACCTGAGCTTTGTTGATTTTTAGTTCAGATGACTTATATAGAAAGATTTAAATAACTCACCACTGCTGGAGCTGTACTTACCTGACATTTTATGCCATTATAGAAGTCTCAGGTGAAAATTCTTTGTTTAGCACTGTACCCCATTTTTGATAGGGTTATTTGGTTTTCTGGGGTCTAACTTCTTGAGTTCTTTTTATATATTGGATATTATCCCTCTGTCAGATGTAGGGTTGGTGAAGATCTTTTCCCAATTTGTTAGTTGCTGATTTGTCCTTTTGACAGTGTCTTTTGCCTTACAGAAACTTTGTAATTTTATGAGGTCCCATTTGTCAATTCTTGATCTTAGAGCATAAACTATTGGTGTTCTGTTCAGAAACTTTCCCCCTGAGCCAATGTCCTCAAGGGTCTTCCCCAGTTTCTTTTCTATTAGTTTCAGTGTGTCTGGTTTTATGTGGAGGTCCTTGATCCACTTGGAGTTGAGCTTAGTACAAGGAAATAAGAGTGGATCAATTCTCATTCTTCTGCATGCTGAGCTCCAGTTGAGCCAGCACCATTTGTTGAAAAGGCTATCTTTTTTCCACTGGATGTTTTCAGCTCCTTTGTCGAAGATCAAATGGTCATAGATGTGTGGGTTCAAATCTGGATCTTCAATCCTATTCCATTGATCCACCTCCCTGTCACTGTACCAATACCATGCAGTTTTTAACACTACTGCTCTGTAGTATTGCTTGAGATCCGGGATACTGATTCCCCCAGAAGTTCTTTTACTGTTGAAAATAGTTTTAGCTATCCTGAGTTTTTTTGTTATTCTAGATGAATTTGAGAATTGCTCTTTCTAACTCTATGAAGAACTGAGTTGGGATTTTGATGGGGATTGCGTTGGATCTGTATATTGCTTTAGGCAAGATGGCCATTTTAACTATATTAAACCTGCCAACCCGTGAGCATGGAAGATTTTTCCATTTTCTGAGGTCTTCTTCCATTTCCTTCTTCAGAGACCTGAAGTTCTTGTCATACAAATCTTTCACTTGTTTGGTTAGAGTCACACCAAGATACTTTATATTGTTTGTGGCTATTGTGAAGGGTGTTATTTCTGTAACTTCTTTCTCAGCCTGCTTATCCTTTGAGTATAGGAATGCTACTGATTTGCATGACTTGATTTTATAACCAGCCACTTTGCTGAAGTTGTTTATCAGCTGTAGGAATTCTTTGGTGGAAGTTTTTTTGGGTCACTTAAGTATACTATCATATCATCTGCAAATAGTGAGAGTTTGACTTCTTCCTTTCCAATTTGTATCCCTTTGACTTCCTTATTAAAAAAAAGAAGAAGCCTCAATGTTTGTTGTATATGTACCTAAATTATTTTGTCTTCCTCATGTATTTTTCCTTCTATTAATATGTTGTGGTCTTCACTTTTTCTTGATAATTTTGGCTCAAAGTTTACTTTACCATGTACCAGAATAGATATGCCAATATCTTTTCAGTTTCTGTTTGCTGGGTAGATTATCTTCCGTTTTTTGACCCTTAGTGTGAGTGAGTGTCCTTACCAGTAAAGTGTTTTTCTTGATAACAACAGAAAGCTGCATCTAGTTTTTTGAATCAGTCAGATAGCCCATGTTCTTTTACTGGTAAATTGAGGTCGGTTATTATAGATAGTTGTTTACTAATTCCTATAATTTTGTTGGTTATTTTTTTATGGCTAGTTGGATAATTGTCTGTACTTTCCCTCCGATTAGTACCAGATGGCTACTAGTTTATTGGACTGAGCATGATGAATTCCTTTGCTTAGCCATCTTTCCTTGGAAGTTTATTCTTCTTTATGTTCTCATTATCAAGACTGCCTTTCTTCCTTTTCTTTGCATAGTACTTCTTTAAATATCTTCTGGGATAGTGGGCTGGTGGTCGTGCTCTGCCTTAGTCTGTGCTTGTTTTGTGAGCCACCATGTGACTTCTGGGATTTGAACTCCTGGAAGAGCGGTCAGTGCCCTTACCCTCTGAGCCATCTCTCCAGCCCCCCACTTGTTTTGAAATATATTTATCTCTCAACTTGAAAAAGGCTTTGCTAGACATAACATTCTTACCAACTTCTATTTTTATTGACTAAACTTTAGGTCTATTTATATTATTAAAAAGATATACCTCATATGTTTATTGATCTAGCAAATAAAATGAAAATTGTAAACCACAGGGTAAAATATTCATAAGTTCAGTTAGGATTCCACAGTTTGTTGCCTTTCCTATTTAATATCTCTGAACTTCAGTGTTACCCTTTGCACAGTACTGATAATAATTGTAATTGCTGAGGGCTTTAGCAGCTCACCAGAGACTTCCTTCTTTCCCTCTAACTGTTTATTTGGTTAGCCTGCATGAGAAGTATGCCTAGCTTCACATATGACAATTTAGTTTTCCTTTTTCAGAAATGCTAAGACAAGGAACTCCATGAATACATATCCCTTGTTTAGGAGGACTTAAGAGTGTATTTCCCCTAAAAGCCATTTAACAAAGAAGAATAACCCCAAGCATAAGAGCAAACCTAACCAAAATCAGCACAACCTTCAGGCAGACAGAGCTACCTGCTCTCAAGCATAACACCGATGTCTCCCAGGCATGTCCATAATAAATACCACTGTCTTGTATGTCACTGAGGTTTTATGGTAGTGGCAACTGATAACTGATACAAATGGAAATAGGTTAGTGAGGTAGGAAGGGAAGTTTGATTTGAGTACGTCGTGGATTTGAAATGGCCCATGGCAGTTGAATACAGAACTTAATAACCACATATAGTCTGTGAATTGTCAGCAGAAAGTACAATATAATGAGACCATTTACCTAATTGCTTAATACATATAGAGAGAATGATGAGAGAAAATATGGCGAGTAAACACTGAGGAGGTCCCATACTTGAGAGGGTTGCTGGCACTGAGAAGAAATAGTAAGAGCTGAGTTAGAAGAGTCAAAGAAAACTAGTCATATGGAAACTAGGTTTTCATAAGGAGGCATGAGTAAGCCATGACTGATCCTGGAAAGCAAAGTAAATACTTTGTATTTATTTTTCAAATGAAGAAAATGACATTTGGATATGGTAATTAAGCTTGTTTTGTGTGTTTACAAATCTCTAGATTTGTTAAAAATCAGTAGACGCTGGAAACTAGTCTCTAGGTTACTTAACTCTGGGCTATATAATTTTTACCATATTGTCTTATTTGAACAAATAATTCTGGTGCCTATGAAAGTATTTTAAAGTAACCAAATATCTCCTTTAAGATGCTAAAATTATATAATTTTAATCCTTTAGAATTAGATGAGCAAGTAAGAAATACACAACTCTGGGATCCTTCTATAATTCTAAAATAAGTGTACATTATGTTATTGCATGTCTTCTATTATGAATAACTTCTCTATATCTTATAAATGTATATTTTTGTGTTGTGATTTCTTATGTGCATTATGATTTAAAATAATGATTTTCCTCTCAGCTTAAACAATCACATAATCATTAATGATACTTATGAAATATATTACAGATTGAGCTTCATGAACTTGAAAAACAAATAGCAACTGTTGCTGAAGAAGCTAAAGACACAGACAGGCAGCTGCACCAGCAAGACGCTGCCGTGGAACATTCCAGACTTCAGTGTGCACTCTTGGAAGCTCAAACTGAGTCCTTGTATTCAGAAAGTTTAAAACTTAAATTTAATACAGAAGCAGCCCAAGAAAAATTTGAGGAACAAATGATAAAATATAATGCATATTATGCAAAAATAAAAGCTTATAAAGATAATTTAGGAAAGATAAAAAGCCAATGTTCATTTATGACTGAACTCTATGAAAAACGAGATCTCATCAAGAACCTAAAGACAATGAAAGAAGATCTTATGGAAAATCTCCAAAATTCACAGGGGAACTGCACAATAAAATTACAGGTTTGAAGTGATATTTATCAAACCCTTTTCTGTTTTTTATAAGTATACCAGTAAATAATTATCAGGTTAATAAAATATATATAGTTCTATATTCAGAAACAATTTTTAAAACTTAAGTACATATAGCAATCAGATATATAAGTTAAATAGCAATATCCTGAATATGTAGATGCTTAATGAAGATATTTATAGATCATATGTAGGTTTATAAATATAAATGGTCAAAATCGCAGTGAACAATTAATCTAAAAGGTTCAGCCTCTAGCTTCTATTCTGAAGAATGCTGACCAAATCAGTTCATGTGATTAATGCACACAAGCTGAATTCATAGTTGCATGTTGGATATCTTTTGTATTCTTCTCACTATTCCTTGAGAAAGCAACTTAAAATACCCACCACTCCTTGCCAGAGCATTAAAAAGTGTCCTGTGCGCTGTTATTGCGGGACCATCAGCACAACTGCTGCTCCTTTGTGTTTTACTTTGTTTTCAGTTTGTGTTTGAAGTCCAGGTTTGCTTTGTGCAGACAGTGGTTCTTTATCTTGTATAGCTATAGAAGCAATGCTCTAATCCTATTTTCCAAATTTAAATTTGATTTTGCTAGTTTCCATAAGTTGGGAAAGCACTGAAAAGGTCTTGGATTCATTTTGACTTGTATCTTTTAAATTTTACAAATATCCAGGAAGACATTTCAGAGCTAAAGAATAAAATTGTGTCAGTAAAAGAGTCAATTATTGAGAAAACATCTTTTCTGGAAGAAGAGAAAAAGACACATGAAAAGTTAAGAAAAGAAATAGAGGTGAGTCTTAATTATCTATATTTAAATACCTCATGAGACTGTGTTTTAAACTCATGCCATCTTTGTATTTCTACAATTTACTCTTGATTTTCAAAACAGCTAAGGAACAAAAAAGAACTTAATTAAATCTAAGTCATTAAAATATAACAAGAGATAACACTCCATTAAAACATGTGAAAGAAAGTACTCAAACAAAGCAAGAATTCACATTAAGTGTGGGATGAAATATGCCTATAATCCTAGCACTTTGAAGAATAGAGTTTGAAGCCAGTCTGTAAAGCAATACCTGATTAAAAAAAAAAAAAAAGATATCTGGTTTAGAATTCTCTTGAATTCTTTCACGTCACATTCTGCCTACCACTTGGTACCTAATTAATGGCTTGAAAGCAGGTTAAAAAGGATGACCATTCTAGACATTGGAATCTTGAAAATAGACTAAAGGGCAGCAGCACTGCTGTCTAACACTTCTTGATTTGATATTTGCAACTTTCAAGAGTCAAGTTTAAAATCAACTATAGATGAAATGAAAATGAGGTTGGGTTCTTGACGATCACCCCAGCATTTGGGATACTAAGGCAGGATTGCCCGTCCAAGCCATAGAATCCCAAATGCTCAAAATAAAGCAGCAATGAAAACAAAAGGGGAACCCATCTCCTAGCATCCAGGTTCCCAGCACTCGGGAGGCAGAGGCAGGCGGATTTCTGAGTTCGAGGCCAGCCTGGTCTACAGAGTGAGTTCCAGGACAGCCAGAGCTATACAGAGAAATCCTGTCTCAAAAAAACAAAACAAACAAACAAAAACAAAAACAACAACAAAGAATTTAACTTGTTTGTAACTAATTTGGCATGATAGGAAAACATCTAAATAATTTGAAGATTAAAAAGTCTTTACCTTTTCATACTTTTAGCACATAAAACACTGATTTTATCTTATAGTTTAGTAGGTATTCAAATTAGATTGGGTATTCTGCTTATTTTTGTTCTATTATATTCTTTTATCTATTATTTGTATAGTAATTTATTAAAATGTTATAAGTAGTAAGGTAGTACATAAGTGATATGAAAATAGAAAGTGATTGATGAAGCAGGGAAGAGATGTAGAAGGAGTCCCCACGCGTGAATGACAGATGTGAAATAAGCTGGACTCCCAGTGAGATGGCGCAGCAGCTGAGGGTGCTTGCTCTCTGAGGCTGACAAGCCTGCAGCCAGAATGCTGTATCCTCTGACCTCCTCACATGTACCCCTGTGGCACGCCCACGCCCACACACATGCATCACGGCACATGACACTTCACCGTGCCCCCTCACACACCCACAGGGAAGCACAGCATTGGCTTACTATGTAGAGTGCTGGATTGAATTCCTATCTCATACTACCTGTGCATACTCTCTTAAGAGCATTCAAGACATACAAGAAAAATTTTAACTGTTAAACATTTTAAAAGACAAAAATACCTTCATAAACCCTTTGGGTACGTATTTTTACTTTTATAGCAATAGAGAAGACAAGACTCAGCTCTTAGAAATATTTATAAGACATATAAATGAGGAGAAAAAGACAAGGACTTGTCAAACAAACCAAAACCCATGAGTATGGACATGAAAATACATAATTATTCAAGCATGTATATCTAAACAGCAACCAAACAATAAATGAGCATTCACTTCAACAAAAATTTTTCTGTATTTTCTTTTTAAACAATATTACATTTTATTTTCAAGTGACCTTACAGTTTAGGTTTCCAGTGTGGTTTGCATATGCATTTCATTTGGACAGCCATCCTTTCTCTTCCTCTTTCCCCCCCTAACCGCTTTCCCCACTAAAAGCTCTTTTCTCCAGGCTCATGGCCCCCTTCTAGTTTCCTAGCTTTTATATTTGTCCTCACCTTGAGACACATAATTAACAGAGACTAGGATCTATATATGGGAGATAAAGTCTGGCTTTTGTCATTTGGAGCTTGGGATCCATTGAGTTTTTTCTTTTTGGATATTTAATCTTTTGGTCTTCCACTTCCATTAGATTTTTAAGTTTTCTGTTTGAATCCTTTGAGGCAGCATGTCTATTGTGACTGCTTTGAATTGCTTGTCAGATAACTGTGATGTCTGTTACAGAGGTGCTGTTGCATCTTGAATGCCATTTCTTACTTGGTCTAAAACCTTGGTTCTTCACTGATTCTCTATTGACATTTCAGTTTGTTGACTACTATGTTTAAAACTCTGGATCTTCATTACTTCTAGATGGCAGTTTAAGTTCATATCTCCTGGGTAGTCTGCACTGACATCCACTGGAGAGAGGAGAGTTTCTTTTTACTATGAACCATATGTGGGTGTCTGGCCGGCCTCCAGACCTCTGCTGCTAGCACCTGCCCTGCACTCACAGCTGCCTTACCATTGCACACACACCTCTGCTGAAGCTATGCACTGCCTTGCTACCACTGAGCACTGGCAGAAGTCCTGACTGTACTGGCCTTTCTCTGGTTTTACTGCCACTTGCTGAGAGTAGGACCTTTCAAGGTTCCAGCGATTCCAAAAGATGTGGTTATGTTACTTTTAGAAGGTATGGAAATTCAGGACTGTACAGTTAGCCCACTGAAAGCACCCCAGCAGGTGGTTTGGGAAACTTCAATATTGCTAGCAATGATGAAAGATTGGATTTTTTATTGAATCTTCCTGTGCAAAGAAGCCATTTTTTTTCTTCTGTGGTATTCATTTTGAGTAGAAGAGTTACTCTTTGAAGGTATTCTGTCTTGGGAGGCTGCTGTTTTCTTTATAATTTGTCTAGAAAGAGGGGGCTTCCTTAAGACTCCTTCCCCCAGCCCCCAGGCCCCAGCTCCCAGCCCCCATGTATTTGCTGGCACCTCTGGATTACTGTCTTCCCCAGACTGTCTCTGGACATAGGGAAGGGAAATGGAATGCATGCCCTCCACAGTGTTCAGAGGCTTCTGCTATTTGTTTATATTTGATATTTAGGATTCTTAGTCATACAGGAAGAACCAATAAATGAAGACATTTATATTTTGCCAGAAACAGTATGGAAAATTGGTGCTTTAAATGCTACAGAGTAAGAGTCCACTAAGGCTAGATTTTTAGAAATGATCAGTAAATTTAATACTTCCATTATAAAATTTTTTCATCATAAAATTTCTTGCTCTAAAATTCAATAACATTAAACTTTTCTAATAAAGGTGGCTGTGCTATAAGACACGTGGGGCTCTCCAGTTGCAGTTTGCTGCTTCTAATATATTGAAACAAAGTCCTCAACTTTTCCCCATACTCATAAATTTAAAGGAAAAATTTCCACAATAATTATTAAAGTCAAAAACAAATACAGCCACATCTGTCTGAGAATATTACATTTTTTTAAACCAATCATTCTTACTACTTGTTACAATTTGATCATTGATTTTCTGAAAATAACCAGAATTCTTTAAGAAGGTTGAATTCAAAACCTAGGAGACTTATTAGTTATTTCTTCCTATCAACACTGGTTTTAGTCCTTTCTGAATTTCTTTATCCATGGCTCTGGGACATTTCTTAGGTCACTTTTATTTATTTATTTATTTTTTGCCTTGACTATACCATTGTTTGCTCTTATCTTTAATGTTTTTAAACATTTATGCATTATATATTTTAAATTCTATATTTCTAACCTTTACATTTGTGGTTCAAAAAATAGAAATGGTTCTTGAATTTCATCTTTTATATGCCAATTAATGGTTTCTGTATTTCTAGGTCATAAATGAAATGGGGAAAAAGCATTTTTAAATATTTATCCTTAAATGTCTTTTGTCTTTTCTTCATCATTTTCTGTCTTTATATATTTTTAGAAGGTTGAAGCAAGCATAAACTATGAATTATCCTCAAAAAATTTGGGAGAGACATGCCTTTAATCCCAGCACTTGGGAGGCAGAGGCAGGCGGATTTCTGAGTTTGAGGCCAGCCTGATCTACAAAGTGAGTTCAGGACAGCCGGAGCTACACAGAGAAACCCTGTCTCGGAAAAAAAAAACAACAACAACAACAAAAAAAAAAATTGGGAGAGAATGAGTACTAAGCTTCAGATACAAGCACTTAACAACAGTCAGTGATTTTTTTTTTCTCAAAGCAGGATATTTGCCAAATTCAAGAAAAACCTAGAGGAGTTTAGGATGGTTTTGCAATTGATGAGGAGTGTTGTAAGCAGTATTTTGTGATAATAGACATTCTATAAAGCCACTCAAAGAGTGTTTGACTTGGTACCACAGAACATCCATCCGCACAGCCCACAAATGGAACAGAAAGGCCACAGAGCCAGAAGTCTATATGAAATGGGATCTAAGAGCTGTCCAAGTGGGCCTGGAGAGATGGCTCCGGGGTTCGGAGCTCTTACTGCTCTTATGGAGCGCCTGCGTGGCGTGTGCCTCCCAGCACCCACGTCATCCCTCAACTGCTTGCTGGTTGCTTTCAGCTCTGGGATCTGATGCCTCCAGCAAGGGAAAGGGATCCAAAAGTAGGAAGTCCAAGTTAGAGCCTGCCCGCCCCCTCCAGCTGTCAGGGGACCGGTATGAAGACCCAGCTGTACATCTGCTGCACAGGTATAAGGGGAATAGAGCCCATGCCTGTTCTTCGGTCTCAGTGAGGACCTACAGGCCCAGGTTAGTTGGCCCTGTTGGTCTTCCTGTTGTGTCCTTGAGGCCCCCAGCTACCTCAGTCCTTCCCCAGACTGTTACACAAGACTCCCTGAGCTCTGCCTAATATTTGACTGTGGGTCTCTGTATCTGTTTCCAACACCTGCTGGATGAAGCCTCTGAAATGCATGGTAACAATAAATAGATAAACTAACAAACCAACATTTTTCTTAGTTTTAAAGAATAGGGTTAAGGACAAAATGGAGTTGAGCAAGTACAGATCTAATGCATACAGTACAGGGAGTGAACAGGAGAACACTGGGCCTCATGGAAATGAGAATTCTCTAAGATGGTTTCTGTGGAGAAGTTCTGGCAAAACCATGAAATAAATGAAGGACTAGTCATGAAAATGTCTGGGAAAGCTGTCCAGGGCAAAGCACAAGCAAGTGCAAAGATCTTAGGCTAGGAATATGCTGGGGCTCCAGGAACAGACATGTAGTATGTCTGGAGTGGAGGCAGGGAGACGAAAGTCATAAAAGATGAGATCAAACTGTGATGACGTGAGGCCTTCCCCACTTTTTAGTGTGGTTTGGGTTCCACACCTAGTTCTTTTGTTTACATTTTTGCCAGCTTGCAGTAGTAACTGAATAAGAGCAGCCACACATTTCTTACAAGCAAACAAGTTTCATGCTCTATAAAATCATGACATTCTTGGTTACTTAATGGTATTCAAGTCTTAATACTAGGACATCTATCAGTCATAATGCCACCTGGAAGGGCTTTAAGAAGCTCACCAGGTGACCTTTTCTTCATGAAGTCACCCCTAGGCCAAAACTCCTTTTCAGCCTACAAGCTTAGAAATTTTAACATTGTTAGCATCTTAGAGTCAGGTACCCCATATTATTACAAAAAAGCAAACTTTCAAGGAGACTAGTAATTCATGTGAGTCACTGCTTCTCTTTTATGGAAAACACCTTGCTAGAAGCCACATTAGCACAGGATTGGTACATGCATGAAAATCAAGTCAATCACATACACCGCAGTGTTCTTGACCCGTAGCGAGTGTGTGGGGGCATTTTCTTGATCATTGATTGGTGTGGGTGGGTCTAGCTCACTGTGGGCAGTGCTAGCTATCCTTAGGTGGGTGGTTCTGGGAAGGATAAGAAAGCATGTTGAAAAAGTCATGAGGAATAAGCCAGTAAGCAGCAGGACCTGTATATATACCACATTTTCGATATCCATTCCTCCATTGATTGACATTTGGGTTCTTTCCAGCTTCTGGTTATTATAAATAGAGCTGCTATGAACATAGTGGAACATGTGTCCTTATTACATGCTGGAGAATCCTCTGGGTATATGTCCAGGAGTGGTATAGCAGGGTCCTCCTGTAATATTATGTGGAATAATCTCCCCATTGGGGAGATGGCTTCCCCAATCAGAACAGTTTCTGAGGAACCACCAAACTATTTTCCAGAGTAGTTGTACCAGCTTTCAATCCCACCAACAGTGGAAGAGTGTTCCTTTTCCTCCACAACCTCTCCAGCACTTACTGTCTCCTGAGTTTTTTATCTTAGCCATTCTGACCAGTATGAGGCGAAATCTCAGAGTTGTTTCGATTTGCATTTCCCTGATGACTAAGGAGGTTGAACATTTCTTTAGGTGCTTTTCAGCCATTCGATATGCCTCAGGTGAAAATTCTTTGTTTAGCTCTGTACCCCATTTTTAATAGGGTTATTTGGTTCTCTGGAGTCTAACTTCTTGAGTTCTTTGTATATATTGGATATTAGCACTCTGTCAAATGTAGGGTTGGTAAAGATCTTTTGCCAATTTGTTAGCCTAGAAGCTTGGAATACCCAAGACACATTTCACATATCAAATGATGCCCAAGAAGGAGGAAGAACAAAGTATGGATCCTTGGGTCCTCTGTAGAAAGGGGAAAAATACCCAGAGAAAGAAGGAGATACAAAGACAAAAGGTTGATCAGAGTCTGAGGGAAAGACCATCCAGAGACTACTCCACCCAGGGATCCATCCTATATACAGGTACAAAACCCAGACACTATTGTGGATGTCCACAAGTGCTGGCTGACCAGAGCCAGATATAGCTATCACCTGGGAGGCTCTCCTAGTACACAAATACAGAGGGGACACTCTCAGCCAGCCATTGAACTGAGCACAGAGTCCACAATGGGAGAGCTAGAGAAAGGACTCAAGGAGCTGAAAGGGTTTGCAGTGACACAAGAAGAACAACAATATGAGCCACCCAGTACTTCCAGAGCTCCCAGGGACAAAACACATCAACCAAAGAGTAAGCACGGAGTTACCCATCGCTCCAGACGCATCAGCAGCAGAGAATGGTCTGGGCCCTTGGTCCTGGAAAGACTTGATGCCGTAGTGTAGAGGAATACCAGGGCAGGGAAGCAGGGGAGAGTTGATTGGGGAAGGGAATATGGCTTATGGGATTTTCAGGGGAGAGAGGAACCAGGAAAGGGGACAACATTTGCAATATAAATAAAGAATATACACAATAATAAAAAAGAAAAGCTTATTTTAGATGTAGTTTCATTATTTAATATATTTAGTAAGTTGGGATTATGTCATTTCCATTAGTTTTTGGTTTCACATTGAATGCCTTCATATATTTTTTAGGAAGTGTATTAGGTTTCCATATTACTACATAAGTGTCCCTTAATTTTAGCTGAGCAAACTGAGCAATACTCTTCTTGTATTCTGTCCTTCATCCATCTCATTGATTCTCCCATTCAGCCCCCATCCTTCCATAAGTATTCTATTATCCTGTCCTAAGGAGATCTGTATGCCCACAACGTTCCCTACTCTACACCTAAGCTCTGTGATTCTACAGATTGTGTCTTGCTTATCATTGACATAATAGCTAATATTCACATGTAAGTACCTTCCCTGTCATGTTAGTCTTGTGTCTGGGATACTTCACTCAGGAATATTTTTTCTAGTTCTTTTCATTTGCCTGCAATTCCATGATGCCATTTTTTAATAGCAGAATAATACTCCATTATATAAATAGACCACATTTTCTTTACCCATTCTCCTGTTGAGGGACACTTATGTTGTTTCTAATTTCTAGGTATTATGAATATAGCAGCAATAAACATGTTTGAGCAGGAAGCAGTGTCCTTTGGGTAGATGCCCAAGAGTGGCATAGCTGTATCTTGAGGTACATTGATTCCCATCTTCCTGAGGAATTGCCACACTGATTTCCATAGTGGCTTTTTGCATTCCCACCTGCAATGGATGAATGCTTCCCTTGCTCCACATCCTACCCAGCATAAGTCATTGCTTGCTTTATTGTTTAGTCACTTTGGTGTTTGATGAAATCTCAAAATGGTTTTGATTTGCATTTCCCTGATGACTCGGGATCATGAGCATTTCTTTAAGGGCTTCTCAGTTACTTGAGTTTTCTCTTTTGAGAATTCTCTGTTTAGATCTGTACCTCATTTTGAATTGTTTTTCATTTGTTTGTATGATTTGATATCTAGTCTTTTGAGTTCTTTCTATATCCTGGATATTAGCCCTCTTTCAGATGTGTAAAATCTTTTTCCATTTTACAGGCTGCATCTTTGTCCTAATGAGACTGTCCTTTGCTGTGCAGTTTCTCAGTTCCATGAGGTTCCATTGATTAATTGTTGATCTTAGTTCCTGCACTATCGGTGTTATGTTCAGGAAGTTGTCTCCTATACCAGTAAGTTCAAGGCTATTCCCCACTTTCTTATCTATCCATTTCAGTGTGTCTGGTTTTATGTTGAGGTCTTTGATCTATTTAGAGTTGAGTGTTGTCAAGTGATAAGTATGGATCTATTTTGATTCTTCTACATGTAGCTATTCAGTTTCACCAGCACTATTTGTCAAATAGCTGCCTTTTTTCCCAGTGTGTGTTTCTGGCTTCTTTATAAAAAATTAGATACCCATGTGTGTGTGGATTTATGTCTGGGTCTTCATTTCAACGGTAGAGATAAAACTGTCTGTTTTTGTGCCAATATCAGGATGGTTTTATTACTGTAGGTTTGTAGTACAGCTTGAAATTGGGGATAGTGATACTTCCTTCAGATCTTTTATTATTCTAGGCTGTTTTTAGCTGTCCTGTATTTTTTGTGTTTCAATTTTCTTGTATCTGTTGAGACTTGCATTGAGTCTGAGTATGTAGTCAATTCTGGAGAAAGTTCCATGAGGTGCTGAAGAGAAGGTATATTCTTTTGTGTTTGGATGAAATATTCTGTAAGTATATGTTAGGTTATTTGATTTGTAACATTAGTTAACTCCAGCATTTCTTTGTTTACTTTTCTCTGGGATACCTGTCTATTGTCAAGAGTAAGAAAATGAAGTCTCCCACTAAGAGTCTTGTGAGAGTCAGTATGTGATTTAAGTTGTAGTAATATTTCTTTTATGAACTTTGGTACCCTAGTGTTTGGTGCATAGATGTCAAGAATTGAAATGTCCTCTTGGGTGTTGTTTGTTTTTTGATGAGCATGTATCCTTTCTCATCTTTTCTGATTAGTTTTTGTTTGAGGTCTATTATGTTATGTATTGAAATGGCTACACAGGCTTGCTATTTAAGTCCATTGTTTGGAATATCTTAGGTGATGTCCATCCTTGATGTTAAAGTATGTTTCTTGGATATAACAGACAAATGGAGCTTATTTTCACCTTCATTCTGTTAGTCTATCATTTTATTGGGAAAATGAGACTGTGATATTGTGACATATCAATGAGCAGTGTTTGTTGGGTTTTGTTAATTTGTTGTTACTTATAGTAGTGGTGGTGGTGAAGGAGGTGGAATTGGTGGTGGTAGTCAGGATGGTGATGGTGGTAGTGGTGGTGGCGGTGGTAGTGGTGGTGGTGTGTGTGTAGGTATGTGTGTTTGCTTCCCTTCTTTTGATTTGCTGGTCTGAGGCGATTTATTCTCTGGGTGTAGTTAACCTCTTTTGGTTGGAGTTTTCCTTTTAGCATTTTCTATAGGACTGGATTTATAGACAGATATTGCCTACATTTTGGATTATCATAAAGCGAGCTAGTGAGCGAGCATCTTACTTTCTCGATCTATTGCAATTGAAAATTTTGCTGGATATAATAATCTAGAATGCTGTCTGTGGTCTCTTAAGAGTCTGCAGCATGGATCTTCATTCCTGGACAGACCGGACAGGAAACACAAGGTACACAGAGATATCTCAAGTTTGACACCACTAGGGACACAGCCTGCCAGGCTTCTGCCTGTGCCCAGGGACTGGGCAGATCTGCGGGTCATCTGTGTGGCAGACCTGCCCTGGGCCATTTGCTCTGCAGAGTGATTGGCACTTGGAGAGGGTCCCCGCAGTGTCTGCCATCTTCTCTCCCAGGAGGACCATACAGGCAACCCGAGGATAACATTGCTTGGGGCAAGGCACACAAGGGCTCCAATGGCACGCAAGAGTAGGACAGCCCATCAGCAATCTGTGCCAGGGGAAACCCAGGCACAGGCAGAACACCTCCAATGGTGTGGAAATAGCCTTACAGGCTCACAGGAGGTTCACACACCACCCAGTGACAACAGGACCAACTAATACCAGAGATAACCAGATGGCAAAAGGAAAATGTAGGAACATTACTAACAGAAATCAAGGCAATATGGCAGCATCTGAACCCAATTCTCCAACAACAGCAAGTCCTGGATACCCGAACACACGAGAAAAACATGATTTAGATTTAAAATCACTAATCATGATGCTATTAGAGGATTGCAAGAAGGACATAAAGAAATGCAGAAGATGAATAAGGTAGAAGCCCTTACAAAGGAAACACAAAAATCACTTAAAAAATTTCAGGAGAATATGGGTCAACAGATAGAAGCCAATAAAGAGGAAATGCAAAAATTACTTAAAGAAATGCAGGATAAATTGGGTCAACAGGCAGAAGTCATGAAAGAGGAAACAGAAAGAACTGTTTCTTAAAGAACTTACAGGAAAGCACAAACAAACAAGTGAAGGAACTGAGCAAAACCATACAGGATCTAAAAACCGAAGTAGAAATGACTAAGAAATCACAAAGGGGGGCAACTTTGAAGATAGAAAACCTTGGAAAGAAATTAGGGGTCATAGATGCAAATATCAACAAAAGAATACAAGAGATAGAAGAAAGAAATCTCAGATGCCAAAGATACCATAGTCAAAGAAAATGCAAAATGCAAAAAAGTTTGTAATCCAAAACATCCAGGAAATCCAGGACACAATGAGAAGACCAAACCTAAGGATTATAGGTATAGATGAGAGTGAAGATTTACAATGTAAATGGTCAGCAAATATCTTCAACAAAATTATGAAAGAAAACCTCCCTAACCAAAAGAGAGTGATGCCCATGAATATGCAGGAAGCCTACAGAACTCCAAACATACTGGACCAGAACAGAAATATCTCCCATCACATAATAATGAAAACCCCAAATGTACTAAACAAAGAAAGAATATTAAAAGCAGTAAGAGAACAAGGCCAAGTAACATATAAAGGAAGACCTATCAGAATTACACCACACTTCTCACCAGAGACCATGAAAGCTACAAGATCCTGGGCGGATCTCAAAAAGACTCTAAGAGAACACAAATGCCAGCCAAAACTACTATACCCAGCAAAATTCTCAATCACCATAGATAGAGAAACCAAGATATTCCATAATAAAACCAAATTTACACAATATCTTTCCACAAACCCAGCCCTACAAAGGATAATAGGCAGGAAACACCAATTCAAGGAAGGAAACTACACCCTGGAAAAAGCAAGATAGTAACCTTCTTTCATCAAACCCAAAAGAAGATAACCACTCAAATATAAAAATGACATCTAAAATATCAGAAAGTAATAATCACTATTCCTTAATATCTCTTAATATCAATGGACTCAACTCCCCAATAAAAAGACAGACTAACAGACTGGATACATAAACAGGACCCTGCACTTTGCTGCATACAGGAAACACACTTCCGTGTCAAAGACAAACATTACCTCAGAGTAAAAGGCTGGAAAACAATTTTACAAGCAAATGATCTCAGGAAACAATTGACTTTCAACCTAAACTCATCAAAAGGGACACTTCTTACTGGTCAAAGGAAAAAAATCCACCAAGAAGAGCTCTCCATTCTGAACATCTATGCTCCAAATGCAAGGGCACCCTCATTCATAAAAGAAACTTTACTAGAGCTCAAAGCACACATTGCACCTAACACAATAATTGTGAATGACTTCAACACTCTTCTCTCATCAATGAAACTAAAGAGGGACACAGTGAAACTAATTGAAGCTTTGGACCAATTGGAGATATATATATATATATATATATATATATATATATATATATATAATATTTATATTATTATATTATAATAAATAATATATATATATATATATATATATATATATATATATATATATATAAAACATTTCATCCTAAAGCAAAAGAATATACCTTTTTCTCACCAACTCATGGTACCTTCTCCAAAATCGATCATATAATTGTTCACAAGACAGACCTCAACAAATATGAGAAGATCAAACTAATCTCATACCTCCTATCAGATCACTATGAAGTAAGAGTGGTCTTCAATAGCAACAAAAACAACAGAAAGCCCACATACACATGGAAGCTGAACAATACTCAATGATACCTTGTTGAAGGAAGAAATAAAGAAAGAAATAAAATACTTTTTAGAATTTAATGAAAGTGAAGGTACAACATACCCAAATTTATGGGACACAATGAAAGCAGTGCTAAGAGGAAAACTCATAGCCCTGAGTGCCTCCAAAAAGAAACTGGAGAGAGCCGGGCGGTGGTGGCGCACGCCTTTAATCCCAGCACTTGGGAGGCAGAGGCAGGCGGATTTCTGAGTTCGAGGCCAGCCTGGTCTACAGAGTGAGTTCCAGGACAGCCAGGGCTACATAGAGAAACCCTGTGTCGAAAAACCAAAAAAAAAAAAAAAAAAAAAAAAAAGAAACTGGAGAGAGCATATACTAGCAGCTTAATGGAATACCTGAAAGCCCTGGAACAAAAAGAAGCTAATTCACCAAAAAGGAGTAGAAGACAGGAAATCATCAAACTCAGGGCTGAAATCAATCAAGTAGAAACAAAGAGAACTATACAAAGAATCAACAAAACCAAGAGCTGGTTCTTTGAGAAAATCAACAAGATAGATAAATCCTCAGCCAGACTAACCAGAGGGCACAGAGACAGTATCCAAATTAACAAAATTAGAAATGAAAAGGGGGATAGAAAAACAGAAACTGAGGAAATTCAGAAAATCATCAGATTCTACTAAAAAGCCTATACTCAACACAACTGGAAAATCTGGAGGAAATGGACAATTTCCTAGACAGATACCAAATACCAAAATTAAATCAGGATCAAATAAATCATCTAAACAGTCCCATTACGCCTAAAGAAATAGAAGTGGTTATTGAAAGTTTTCCAACCCCCCCCCAAAAAAAAAAAAAGCACAGGAACAGATGGATTTTGTGCAGAATTCTATCAGACCTTCAAAGAAGTCCTAATACCAATACTCTTCAAACTATTCCACAAAATAGAAACAGAAGGAACACTACCCAACTCCTTCTTTGAAGCCACAATTATGCTGATACTAAAAACACAAAGATCCAACAAAGAAAGAAAACTTCAGACCAATTTCCCTTATGAATATCGATGCAAAAATAAATTCTTTGCCAAATTCTTCAATAAAATCTTCAATAAAATTCTTGCCAACCGAATCCAAGAACACATCAAAATGATCATTCACCATGATCAAGTAGGTTTCATCCCAGGGATGCAGGGATGGATCAATATAGGAAACCCATCAATGCAATCCACTACATAAACAAACTCAAAGAAAAAAACCACATGGTCATTTCATTAGATGCTGAAAAAGCATTTGACAAAATTCACCATTCTTTCATGCTAAAAGTCTTGGAAAGAACAGGAATTGAAGGCCCATACCTAAACATAGTAAAAGCAATATAAAGCAAACCAGTAACCAACATCAAACTAAATGCAGAGAAATTTGAAGCAATCCCACTAAAATCAGGGACTAGACAAGGCCCCCCTCTCTCCATATCTTTTCAATATAGAACTTGAAGTTCTAGCTAGAGCAATTAGATAACAGAAGGAGGTCAAAGGATACAAATTGGAAAGGAAGAAGTCAAAATATCACTATTTGCAAATGATATGATAGTATACTTAAGTGACCCAAAAACCTCCACTAGAGAACTCCTACAGCTGATAAACAACTTCAGCAAAGTGACTAGTTATAAAAGCAACTCAAGCAAATCAGTGGCCTTCCTATACTCAAAGGATATGCAGGCTGAGAAAGAAATTAGAGAAATGGCACCCTTCACAATAGCCACAAACAATAAAAAGTATCTTGGTGTGACTCTAACCAACAAGTGAAAGATCTGTATGACAAGAACAATATAAAGTATCTTGGCGTGACTTTAACCAAACAAGTGAAAGATTTGTATGACAAGAACTTCAGGTCTCTGAAGAAGGAAATGGAAGAACACCTCAGAAAGTGGAAAAATCTTCCATGCTCTTGGATTGGCAGGATAAATATAGTTAAAATGGCCATCTTGCCTAAAGCAGTATACAGATTCTATGCAATCCCCATCAAAATCCCAGCTCATGTCTTTATAGAGTTAGAAAGAGCAATTCTCAAATTCATCTAGAATAACAAAAAACCTAGGATAGCTAAAACTATTCTCAACGGTAAAAGATCTTTTGGGGGAATCAGTATCCCCAACCTCAAGCAGTACTACAGAGCAATAGTGTTAAAAATTGCATGGTATTGGTACAGTGACAGGCAGGTAGATCAATAGAATATAATTGAAGACCCAGAAATGAACCCACACACCTATGGTCACTTGATCTTCAAAAAAGGAGCTAAAAGAAGTGGATAAAAGATAGCCTTTTCAACAAATGGTCCTGGTTCAACTGGAGGTCAGCATGCAGAAGAATGCAAATCAATCCATTCTTATCTCCTTGTACTAAGCTGAACTCCAAATGGATCAAGGACCTCCACATAAAACCAGACACACTTAAACTAATAGAAAAGAAACTGGGAAGACCCTTGAGGACATGGGCACAGGGGAAAAGTTCCTGAAAAGAACATCAATAGCTTATGCTCTAAGATCAAGAATTGACAAATGGGACCTCATAAAATTACAGTGTCTGTAAGGCTGGCAACCAACAAATTGGAAAAAGATCTTCACCAACCCTACATCCGACAGAGGGCTAATATTCAATATGTACAAAAAAAAAGAAGTTAGACTCCAGAGAGCCAAATAACCCTACTAAAAATGGGGCACAGAGCTAAACAATGAATTTTCACATGAAGATCTTAGAATGGCTGAGAAGCACCTTAAGAAATGTTCAGCATCACTAGTCATCAGGGAAATGCAAATCAAAACAACCCGAGATTTCACCTCACACTAGTCAGAATGACTAAGATTAAAAACTCAGGAGACAGCAGGTGTTGGCGAGGATGTGGAGAAAGAGGAACATTCCTCCACTACTGGTGAGATTGCAAGCTGGTACAACCACTCTGGAAATCAGTCCTGGCAGTTCCTCAGAAAACTGGGCATGACACTTCCAGAGGACCCTGCTATACCACTCCTGAGCATAAACCCAGAGGATTCCCTGGCATGCAGTAAGGACACATGCTCCACTATGTTCATAGCAACCTTATTTATAATAGCCAGAAGCTGGAAAGAACCCAGATGTCTCTCAATGGAGGAATGGATACAGAAAATGTGGTATATCTACACAATGGAATACTACTCAGCAATTAAAAACAATGAATTCATGAAATTCTTAGGCAAATGGTTGGAACTGGAAAATATCATCCTAAGTGAGGTAACTTGTTCACAAAAGAACACACATGGAATGCAGTCACTGATACATGGATATTAGCCCAGAAACTCTGAATACCCAAGACACAACTTGCATATCAAATCATTCCCAAGAAGATGGAAGGAGAGGGCCCTGGTTCTGGAAAGGTTTGATGCAGCATTGTAGGAGATTACCAGTACAGAGAAGTGGGAGGGGATTGATTGGGGAATAGGCAGAGGGAAGAGGGCTTATGGGACTTAGTGGGAGGGGGGAACCGGGAAAGGGAAAACCATTTGAAATGTAAACAAAGTATATAGAAAAGAAAAAAAGAGTTTGCAGCATGCCTTTACAGTCTCTTAGAGTCTCCACTAACAAGTCCGGTGTCAGTCTCATGTGTATATATATATATATATATATATATATATATATATATATATATATATATATATGAGTCTGTAACATATATGTCTTTAGATGTTATTTGGTCTTTTCCCTTGAAGCTTTTCTTATTTTGTTCTATACATTTAGTGTTTTGATTATTATGTATAGAGGAGATTTTCTTTTCTGGTCCATTCCATCTGGTGTTTTGTATGCTTCTTGTACTTTGACAGACATTTTTTCTTTAGGTTGGAGAATTTTTTTTTATGATTTTGTTAAAGCTTTTTTTCTGGCTTTTGACCTGGGTTTCTCCTACCTCGATTCCTATTAATCTTAGATTTGTTCTTTTCATAATGCCCCAGATTTCCTGGATGTTTTATGCTAGGAGAGTTGTAGATTTAACATCTTCCTTGACCAAAATATCCATTTTGTCTATAGCATCTTCAATGTCCTTTATCTTTTCTATTCATTTTGTGAGGTTTGCCTCTGAGATGCTTGTATGGGTACATAAGTTTTTAATTTCCAGATTTCACTTAGTTTGGGTTTTTTTTTGGTTGATTTTATTCTCACTTTCAGATCTTTTACTCATTTCCTTCCACTGTCTCTTATTTTCATAGATTTCTTTAAAGGATTTATTCGTTTACTCTTTAAGGACCTCTGTTATCATCATAAAGGCTATTCTAATGTTTTTCTCTTTTGCTTCAGCTGTCTTGAAATACTCAAAGGTTGCTGTCATAGGCTTGCTGGGCTGTTGTGGAGACATTGGTGTCTTGGCTCTTACTGTGTTATTATGCTGGCATCTAGGCATGTGGGTTTGGGAAAATCATAATTCTAGGTGCTGTTATCTGTTTTTGTTGGGTGAGTGTTTTATTTCTTGGTTTCTGTTTCTTCTCTAGTTCTTAGGAGAATGTGGTGGCTGTGTTTTGCCTGGTAGGCAATTTGTCTGGAAATTTGAAAGGTGTGGCTTGTGAAGGTTCCATCTAAAATGTGTTTCTAGGTGGTAGAAACCTAACTTAAGAATCGAGTTGGGCTAGGGAGGGGAGGGAGGAAAGTATGTGTTCCACCAGAATCTGCTTGGTTCCCTGGGAATGGGGCAGAGAGTGAGGACAGGCTACAACCAAAGGTCTTCTCCAGCATTGGGAATGAGACCAGGGGATTGGACTTGGAGGAATGGAGGGAGAGGTGAAGATCTTCAGTTTGCCTACTTCCTTCACTTGTCAGAGTGGCCTGTGGGTTCCCAGGGAGATCTTCTGGAGTTGAAGTCAGGGATAAAGCAATGGGTGGAGTAGGAGGTTAGTAGGGAAAAACTGATCCACTGGAGATGGGTCAGAGGAGGAAGGGGGACTACAGCAGGTTGTCTGTGGCAGAGTTAAGGGTGAGACTGGGAGATTGGATTTGGAGGAGCAAAAGGAGAGAGGTAAAGATCTGCACTCAGCCTGTCTACTTCCCTGCGTGAAGTAGTCTCCTGGGTCCCAGGAGGTGCCTGCTGGTGTTGGGGCCTGGGATAAAGCAGTAACTGTGGCAGAGTGTTAGGAGTGGAAAAACCGTGTGATCTCCTGGAGAGGGGATGGATAGGAGAGGGCAACCACCACTGGTTGGCCTGCTGCATAATGTAGATGAGACTGGGGTATTGGGTTTGGAGGATCCAGAAGGAGGGGTGAAGATCTCCAGCGAGGTCCCTGTTTACCTGGTCAGTCTATATTAATCTATTTTTAATCCTTAGGAAGTCATCTTTGTTTTGCTAACATATCAATGAGCCTGGTTTGCTAAGTAGCATGTATTATCTGAGTTTGCAAATTAAAAAGAATTGAATATATGTATATATTATATAATTCATTACAGCTTATTTGAAGTGTTAGTTGACAAGTTCTTACTTTGATTTTCCATCAGTATTCTGAAGTGTTTACATTGCCATTCCAGCTCTTCTGCTTTTGACACAGTGATATTTCAACATGGTTGCTTCCCTTGGCCATCCTATTTTATTTTGTGTGTTTAAAAATATTTTCTCTGAAGATGATATAGTCTAAGCATTGATTTACTATCAAAAGTCTCCAATCTATAAGCACAGGAAAGAACCCCTGAGCACTACCAGAGGGACTGAGAAAGAGACAGAAGCCAGGGGAGTTTGAGCATGTGGCCCAATCTGGGTCCTAGGACTAAAGCTGAGAAGTACACAGAAAGAGATTAGAGACAGCTTGACTCCTTGTTCCCTAAAGCCCTCTTCAGCCATTAGACATAGACAAAGCAAATCAGTTATTGTCATATACTGGACAAATTCATTATTTGATAACTTGATACTTTGAATTTACTTAAGCTGTCACATTCTGATTTGTTGCAGTATTCACTTGTATGTTTCTACAATATTATATGTTTTTATAATTATACATAATATATGTATAGTAGGTATCTATCTCATCCCTATTAATACATAATTGTATTGCTTTATTTAAGATACACATTGGGCTAATGAGGAAGCTCAGTGAGAAAAGGCACTTGTTGTCAAGCTTATTTCCCAGAATCCACATGGTGGAAGGTGAGAACCAACTTCCACAATTCATCCTATGACTTTCACACATGTGCTCCATGACACTTACAACACATACACACACACACACACACACACACACACACACATACACACACACACACACAGACGCACACACACCACCACCACCAAATAAATGTAACAATAAATGTTTTAGTATGAGATATCACCTCAGATCCATAAGAATGGCTGTTAACAAAGATGGCAAATAGTAATAAATATTTTGAGGGTATATAGAAATAGTAACCCTTATATATTACAAGTGGGAATGTAAAATGTTCCTAGCATTTTGGAAAATAATTTTCAGAGGGTTAAACATGAAATTACCACATGACCTATGATTTCTATACCTAGGTTTATGGCCAAGAAAGGTGAAAACATATGTGCGCACCAAGACCTAAACATGAATATTCATATTCATGAAAACTGAAAATGGGAAACAACTCAAATGTTCATCAACAGTTGGATGATTAATCAAAGTAAAATATGATTCATCATGCAATGGAATATTGTTTGGCAGTAAAAAGGATGAAATACTGATAGCATCTACATCATAGTTGACCCCTAAATATATTATGCTAGATGATAAAAGACAGTCACAGAGAAAACCTTTTGCATGATTGTAATTATAAGAAATGTTGAGAATATGCAAATATATAAAAGGAAAATTAGATTAGTGGTTGCCTAGTGCAATGAGTAGAGTAGGAGAATGAACTAATTGTTAGTGGTTACTTGTGTTCTTGGAAGGATAATGAAAATGTTCTAAACCAGATAGGGCTCATGTTTGTATAGTTTTGTGAACATGCTAAAAGTAATTTGTCTGGATTCTATGTGAACTGTTTAACTGCCACAACCTGTTCCTTGACTATTAACCCGTGTGGTTTCCATCCTGGAATCCTGACTAGGGACATCAGCACATGTGCAGTAAAGCCAGGATCAAGTTGGGGAGTCTGCTACTTCCAATGGAGGGCACCTACTATCACCATAATCAGAACCTCAATATAGTCTAATAGGTACACGGAGAGGGGTTAGCTCGTCTTGGTAGGGCTCTCTGTGGACATCAGTCTCTGCCTAGAAACATCCAGGAGGAAAGAGCAGCAGTTGTTAGTCTTTGAACACTCTAGTCGGATGTTCATAAGCATTCGAACACTATAATAGCCCTCTGCAGACTGGCTATATGGAGAACTGGTGCCCATAACAGGGCTATGCCTATGTCAACAAGATGCATTCCCTCAGGACTTCATTCACTGATACTTCCTCTGCCTTTAACAAATGAGATAGGTTTTTTTTGTATTATCAGTTCTAATATAGAAATTTTTTGTTTTGGTTTGGTTTTTAACTTTCTATTATTTGGGGGTTTTTATGCTATTACTATTTTTAAAGAATCCTTATACATGAATACTGTAACTACATGTTTTCAAACCCATACTCTCTTCACTCTAAACCCTTCCATGACTCCTCACTCCCTCTCAATTTCATGACCAGCTCTTCTGTAATTACTAATATATGTTTGTTTAGGGATGGCTGCTTGGGATTGGATAGTATATGTGGGGAGCTTGTCCCTGGAGAAGGCCAATTCTCCCTCTTAGTGATCATTCACTGTCTATAGTGCTTCATTTAGGAGTGAGGCCTTATGAGATGTCTCCCATCAATACTGAATTGTCGGCTGCTGTTTTCACGTATAGCTCTTGTTTAGGGGGCCATATTGTTAAGAATTTGTGAATGTGACTCTGTCATATATAGATAACACTGTCTTGTAGACACACCCTGGTCCTCTGACTTTATAATCTTTCTTCTCCCTCTTTGACCTTGTTCTCTGAGCATAGGTATAGGCATTGTATTTAGATGTATCAGCTGAGGATAGGTACCTCATATTCTATTGTTCTCTACACAATTATCAGTTATGTATTTCTGAAATATTCATTTTGCTGCAAAATGAAGCTTTTTGAGGGATAAGAGCTATACTAATCTGTGGTTACAGATATGTATTCAGAATGCTGTTGGGATTTACACGGGCTTAGGAAAGTAGCATCAGTAAGTTGTTCTCCTGTGTCCTTAACCTCACCAGCTATAAGTAGTTGGTCAGGTTCACAGTGACAGGTGTGAATCTTTGAATTCTCTCCAAGCATTGAGTGGGCATTAAGTCCAATTAGGTGGCTGTTGATTACCCCTGAGATGAAAGTGTTGCTTTTGCACCGTAGATCATGTCTGACCATGCTGGCCACTGTTGCGGTTCATAGGCTTTACAGATGGGCAAGATTTTTAGTTCTTTACTCTCTTGGCACATTCGGATGCCATGACAGCTAGGCTCGAGGAGAAGGCTTCCAGGTCAGGTTCTTCTTGTTTCCTTCAAGCCTTATATCTGAAGTATGTGGTGTCTTCAAATTCTCACACACAAAGTAGGAGAGAATCCCTGCCAACTATATATCTAATAAATGATTGCTAATCAGAGTATAGAAAGAACTCAAAAAAAACCCAAAAACATAACAGTAAAAACCCAATTGCCCAATTAAAACTAAGGTATGGATCTGAACATAGAGTTCTCAAAAGAAGACATAAAATTTGTTAAGAATTGTCTTTAAAGTGTTCAGTATCCTTAGCAATTAAGAAAATGCAAATTAAAAGTACTTTGAGATTTCATCTTACCCCAGTCAGAATGGCTGAAATCAAGTAAAAAAAAAAAACCTAACAGTAAATCGGGGGAGGATGCGGCAAAGGGAGGCCTCACAGGGGAGACTGCACTGGCGTGCCACTCTACAAGTCAGGGTGGAAAAGCCTCCAAAAAGCTAAGGTAGATCTACCATATGACCTAGCCCTAGCCCCTGGCATGTGCCCCGGGCCTCAGCATGCTTCACAGACATGTTCTCAGCCATGTTCACTGCTGCTCTACTCACAATAACTAGCTAGGATAGACGAAAGACTAAATACCCTTTTACGGATAAATGGGCAACGATGTAGTACACAGTGAAATTCTACTCAGTTGTTAAAAGAAGAAAATTGCAGACAAGTGCCTTTTTTTCTTTGCCTTCTTATGGCCACATCATGACACCACATCACTTATCATCTTCACTGCTTCTTCATCTTGCAGCGTGTCACTGTATGGCTCAGAATCAGTTTTCTCAGTTACATAATGGCAAAGAAACAACAGACCGAATCACCTCTTAGACCAGCATTCAGCCTTTATGTTGCTACTGCTTTTGGGGTTGAATGACCCTTTCACAGGGGTTGCCTAAGACCATCAGAAAACACATATTTGCATTACAATTCAAACAGTAGCAACATTACGGTTTTGTAATAACAATGAAGGTAATTTTATGGTTGAGGGTCACAACATGAGAAGCTGTAGCAAACAGTCTTAGCATTAGGAAGGATGAGAACCACTGTCTTAGATCTTTTAAGCTAGATATAGAAAACAGTGATAAGACAGACATTAGAGCCATTTTAACTGAGTGTAACAGGACAGTGGGTGATTCGTGCACTGCCAAGTCCACAGAGTCAGAGGAGGTACAGAAATCTGGGAGAGGTGTGGGCCAGCAGCACTGCTGGACATGATTGGACATAAGTGAGATGTAGGAACAGTTCCACTGCTCGAGGTTCCGAATGGGCATGGTCTTACCAGCTGGCGGCTGTGAATTACTGCAGCAGCCACATTGACTTAACATGGACAATGACCTTGACAAGCAGAAGGTATTCATCACCATGCTGAATTCGGGTTCAAATCCCAAATATTGCTACTTGTTAGCATTGAAATTATGTTCAAATTACTCTGATTTTCGATTTCTTCACACACACACACACACACACACACACACACACACACACACACACGGTGGGGGTGCCAAGGAGGAGGGAATAGTACCCATGACATAAGGTATTATGACCATTTTATGTAGAAAACTTTCACTATTGGTAATATGCTGACTGTTAACATAATTCTTGTTGATTATTTACAGTGAATTATTTCTAACTGAGTGCTTTTATCTAGAGGAGTCAGTGTCTGTTATGACCTGATTCGTGCTCTCAAGCACTGTTTATGTGTACTGTTTTCCGACAGGTACAACACAAGAGGCATGATGCAATTCTGAAGCGTTTGCATTGTCAGGTGAACAAGATCCAGTTAAATAGGAGGAAATGGCAGTGGAACATCCAACAACTGGAAAAAACTGCGGCTGAGTTAAAAAGGCGGATCAGAGAGAGGGAAGCCAGTGAAATCCAGAGCATGCCCACAGCACGGTGGGAGAGGAGACTGTGAAGACCCTCCGGATCTTCACAGCCAGCGCACAGTCTCAGAGGCCGGTCTCAGTGGCAGTTTCTTCTTCTTCTTTTTCCTCCTCCTCTTCCTGCCTATTCTGTTTTGAATCAGGTATCTGTTGGTTAAAGTGCCTTCCTGTCTATGGTGCATAGCGCAAGGTAGACAACAGCAGTGTTTACAGGAAGCCAGCGGGAGAGTAGATTTGCATACTTCAAAAGTGCATTCCTGAATGCTTGTTTATAAACTGTTGGATTCACTATCTTACAAATTAAAAATTTAGAAGAAACAATTAAATTTTCAATGACTTAAGTTGCTGAGATAAATAGTTGTCTGTTTAAGAATTTTTTTACAACTGTCTTCAAAGTAGCCCTTAAATATTAATATTCATGATAATGTCATTATCTGTTTTATTGTTTCCTCTTTTCTCCAGAAGGTAGTAATCATTTTCCTTTGTTATTAAATAACATATATTAGAGTGCTACACTACATAAGAATTGTGTTTACTCTTCAGCCTATAAATTCTTTATTCTTATATTGTGACTAAAATAAAGTTATAGCATCACATGAGGCAGGCATACAACAAAGCTCTTCAAAGAGGCGTTCTCCACATGGAAAGGCAATTTTTTGTCAATGGCAATAAACTGAATGTAAAAACACCTCTGAAGATAAGATTGCTCTCTTTCATGCTCTGTTGATCATAACTACAGAGAAGCAAAACTAAAATATTAATAATGATAGATACAGTTTTAAAATATTAAATTCTTGTAGGATTAAAGACTTTCAAAGAAACAGCATTGAGAAGATGTTCTGAATTCATCATCGCACCTTCCTCACATTTAGTAAGTGTGTAGCTGATAGAAAGCCTGATTCTAGGAATCTCATTCTGACTGGTGATAACAGTCTTAGCATAGGTGAGCATGGCTTACCACAGGGAACAGTTCAAATGGCTGCTCCTGTAACATAGTCAGCTTTGTTCCATCACGCAGAAGAGCTACGACAAATAGAAAGGGTTAAGCTTACAGACTGTGGGAGCTCACTGTGCTCAGCTGGAGACAAGGTTGAACCAGATGCTGCATGTCTAGATGTGTGTTAGCATAATATGCACTTAAAAGTTATAGTTTACTCATCTCCTTTTGAGTTTTTAATTGTGATTGCCAACAGCTTGAGTTATCATTTTAGGAAAATTCACTGTGAAAGAACAGATAGAGTCAGGAGATGCTAAGAAAGCCAGAGCCGAGTCCATCCATGGTTGCAAAGTGTGCTTAGTGGGGATTGCTGGAGGCTCTTATCCTATTGATCTGTTAAAATATTCTGACAAAAGTAACTTAAGAGGAGACAATGCTATTTTTAGTTATAGTTCCAGATTACAGTTCATCATGGCTGGGAAGCCAAGGCATCAGGAACTTAATGTAGCTGATTGTATTACTTCCACAGTTAGAACATTGAACATATGCATGTTCAGTGCTCAGTTTACTTTCTTCCAAGTCACAGTGGACCTAGTTTTATGCTAGTATCAGCATCAGGCACACACATCCTGCTTCTGGTGCCTTATTTAGTCTTAGAACTCCACATAACACATTTGTATTTTTGTTTATCTATAAACAAAAACTGTGCTAGGAAACTATGCAGGGGTAGGAATAAGAGGGCAAGCCAGGGCTTCTTGGAGACAACCATAGTAATTATAATTCAAGACCTGAACTGAAGTCTAGTCAAACTGCAACCTTCCAGTTATGTGTTTGAAACTCCATTTTTAAATAAAGATATAAACCAAATAAATTAAAGCTACTTGAGATGAGGTAACATATTTGAGAAAACAATGATCAGCATATTTTTATAATGATGCATCCACTTAATTTCAATTTATAATAGTCAAATTATGTAAAAGACATTGTTCTTTTTAATCATGAGAACTATTTCAGATAATGGAGGCCTTTCACAGTAATCAAGAAGAAATAGGAACTGGGTATTATAGTTCAGACCTGTAGACCCAGCACTAAGCAAGGCTGTAGATGGGGTAGTACAGAAGTTTTAGGACATTGTAGGCCACATCATGTAATTCAGGCCAGCCTGAGCTTCAGTGTAGGTCATAGTCTCAAATGGATGGACAAACAAATAAACTAAAGAACCAAATGTGCTGGTTGGGTTTTTTTCTGTTGTTTTTGTTTTGGTTTTGGTCAACTTGAGACACAAGCTAGGATCATCTGGAAAGAGGAAAATGCAATTGAGAAAATGCCTCCATTAGATTGATCTGTAGGCAAATCTGTGCATAGATATTTTCTTGATTAATAATTGGTATAGGAGGGCTGAGCCCACTGTGGACAGTGCTACCCCTAAGTAAGCAGTCTGAGAGGTATAAGAAAACAGGTTGGGCAAGCCATGGAGCAAGCCAGTAAGCAGTACTCCTCTATGGCCTCTCCCCCAGTTCCTGTCTCCACCTTTCCATCCTGAGTTCCTGCCCTAACTTTCCTTCATGATATAAGATGAAATAAACCCTTTCTTTTACAAGTTGCTTTTGGCTTGCTTTTAATTATAGCAATAAGACACAATTTAGAATACCAACCAAACTAAAATATCCCTAAAATTTGAAGTGTATTAAAAGTGATATTTCAACACATCAATAAAGCCTATAGACTTTATAGAAATTGTGTTATTATTCCTATATAACACATATAGAACTAATGTTTTATATCAGACTGTTTTCTATTACTGTAACAAAATGACAATGTTGTCTACAAAAAAAATCATTTAGGTCTCAATATTGGTAGCTGAAAGTCAAAACAGCATAACTCCTGCTCTGTTCAAGGGTTCCTTCCTCTTGTGGTGGGTAGCCTCATGGTGGGAACACATACAGAGGCAGATTACACTGTCAAATGTCAAGTCGAGGAGCCACTGGGGATGAATCTGGCTTCTATGAGAACTGTATCGATTCTTCTGAGGGCATATCACTGAAGAGGTAAGGGCCTGCCATTGGGCCTTGTCCCTTAAAGGTTATATGATGTCAGCATTACCATAGCAAGGACCAAGCTGCTGGGGGGGCACATTTAAGTGCTAGCCAAACTATCACAATGTCTTTCTCAGGCAGATTTCAGTTTCAAACTCTTTTGGGTAAGCACTCCTTTTATAATTATGTTTTCCTTATTTTCTTCACTTTAGAGGTAGTTTAAGTTCCTGGGCAACCTAAGTTGTTTTGTCAGCAGGGGTGGAGATCTTCGGTCAAGTGCCATTGTTTAAACCTTGGTGACCTCTGCAAAAGTGTACTCCAACTGGTCTTGAAGATCATCTGGTTGTACTGTACCTGTAGTAACTTGCTGTAGTCATGGACAAGATAAATGTTCCATTTTCTATCATGCCTCTTTACATCCAGTCACTTGTCTGGTTTGATTTTTCCAAAGCACTACATATATTGCACAAGCACACCCACTCTTCTTATCCATTCCATTCTGGTTTGGGGTGTGCTTGTCAACTTCCATTTGACTGAAAACTGTTATTCTATCCTTGTCTACTCTGATTTCTGCTATAAACTGACTCTTTTGTAGTTCTTTTTGCTTTGAGTGACTCAGCAAATGTTCTTTCTCCAAAGCTACAATCTTCCAAAGCTATGATTTCTAGATATTATTTCTGTTGTGGACTTTAAACATCCTAATATGAAGCTCAACACCAGCAAGGGAGCTCTTTGTTTTCAGCAGCATCTGCCCTGAGCGTGCTAGGAGCTCCTACCTAAATGATCAGAACCATGTAATAAATGCAAGAAAACAATGGGAAGAAAAGAAACCTGCAATTACTACCTCACAATATTAACTTTCAAAATATGTACTCCTTGGGCAAATTAGAGTTAACCAATGTGAAGAGTCTGGTATTTTCTTGAAAACCCAATTTTAGTAGCAATAGAGGTTCCAGATTGTATGTATTAAAGGCAGTTCTGACAGATGCCTTTATGGCTGATATAAATGACTCCTACATATTATCTTTAGACCAGATCTCTTCCAGGCAAATGGGAATTGGTGCTATTTTCCACTACACTGCCTATCTGAAATAACACAAGCAATAGCAAGATGCTGAGTGAACATAGTATTATCTCTGATTTATAGGTGGGCCAACACAGGCTTACCCAAGACTTGCCTAAGGTATCAGTTCAGTAGGGACAGAATGAAGCTGAAAGTCCCAGTATATATGCATGGTACTATAAGGAAATGATTATAAAAGTAAACTTCAACTTAACTGTAATAGGCAATAATATTTTTGTCTATATCATCTGATAGACTATAGGCATAAAACAAATTTAGCCAAAGAAAATTTTATGGCTAAAACTGAGCAGCACTGAAAGCACAAATAATGCTGCATGAGAGTCAGCATCTGGAAAACATCTGGGTTAAGGAAAATGGCATTCGGTTTATAGATGTTGCTTTGCAACCTTTTAAAGTTCACTCAGTAGATGCCAATCATACGAAATACAGAATTGACTGCTCATCCATAAGTGTTACTGAAGGCCCATGTTGATGTGCTTTGGGACTGTCATATTGGTAGTCTATTGATTTGGGAATGTGTGTTAGTTTGATTTGCTATATACAATTTTTCAGTTGCTCATTCAGTAATGTTAATATTTTAATTTTCATTAATCAAGCTAATGATTGCCAACTAAATGTCATGTGTCTGTCACAAATAACTCCTGTTATCTGAATATATAATGCATTTCTAACAGCATCATATTTGTCTTTTGCTCATAAATTTGGCAATGTCAAATGAAAACAGGTTTTCTAAATCATATTAGCCAGAGTATAACACTTTCTCTTTAGTATAATTGAACCCCAACCAAAACAAAGGGAAAAAGTTATGGCAGATACTCATAGAAGAATAGAGCCATCCAACAAACAGCTAAGAACAAGATGCTACACATTACTTTTTAGTTTTTGTAATAGTACCTTTAAGTGGTAGCTATGAGCTCTAGCTCTTTAGAAAAAGAAAAATAGCATATGATTTGGTAATGACAGGGTTGCTGTTTACATAATCCTGGAAAGACAGCCACAAAGTAACGAGACTTCAACCTCCTAATTAATGAGATGATAGATTTCAAAAGCAAAGCCAGAGTTTGTGTGATAAATACTTTTTAAAAGGTTTCTTCCCTAGTATACTCAGGCAAAAAGATCATGTCAAAATTTGAATAAAACCCTTAAATTACGGAAATTTGCCAGCACTGCTCATTCACACAGAGCAAGATAGTTAAGAGGTAGGGATAGCACACTGGCAATCTAAGATAAATGTCCAAATACATTTCCAAAAGTAAATAAAACACAGCATCTGCTTCATCTGCTTCCTCTCTCTCTCTCTCTCTCTCTCTCTCTCTCTCTCTCTCTCTCTCTCTCTCTCTCTCTCTGCCTTGTTTTCCATAGGATAGACCTACGATCCTTGAAGAGCTTCTGCAGGATGTATTCAGAGTGCGTGCTCCTTACATCTATAGTTCTTTGTCTATTTTACATAGAAAAACAGCAGCCTACAACTTGTAAAGTTATTTTATCTTTTAGGACAACCGATTTAAGTTTCTCATGCACAGATGTAGCCAGCTGTCAGCACATCTACTTAGCTGAAAATAGTTTCTCTTCATGTTATCATGGTACAACCATTCTTAAGAGTCTTCCTTTAGGGGAGTGTTTTCTGAGGACATTTCCATCCCTTATATGTAATTTTTGTACTTTGCCAGACCATTAGATCACTTTCATTTTAGTTTATGGGTCACACATTCCTCTCTCAGAAACATTCTCACACACATTCTCATAAAGCGTCACCTTAAAAAAAAAAAAAAAAAAGGCTTTCATTAGATTATTTCTCCCAGTCTCAATATAATGTATGCAGGTTCTTAATGATTAGTTTAATTCCTCCACACCTTTTTGTTTGCTTGGATCTAAAACACCACTTCCACACTCAGGCCTTTCGTGTTTCTGCCCAACAGCCATAACTTGCACAGTCTTCAGGTTAAGGTCTCCTTTTGGTACTCCGAGGCTTCACAGGGAGTTAGATCTCAAACACTGCACACATTGTCTTTATTTACAGCTGGTGTGGACAATGGAAGGCACCTTGACTTGAAATGCTTTTCATCTGAACTGAGACACTGGAATAGGCTCAGTGCGCTTCCCAGACCCCAGCAGCCCCCTCTGCTCCTCTCGGACAGCCCCTCCCCAGCCAGGCTCTGTTGTAGCTGGCTGCTCTTGCCTGAGACTTTCTTAGGAAGGATTTTACCCCAAGAAGCACTCTCCTGCAGCTTCCTTCCTTCCCAGTCTTGCTTCCCCCCACTGATTACTCCTGGGAAGACCTCAAGAACAAATCACTCTCTCAAGAATTTTCATCTCAGGGTTGACTGTGGGGAATCCCAAGCTAAGTCACCGTGCAAAAATAATACCACACTGAAATCTCTGTTTTTTCAAAGAAATGACTTGTTCTGTTCCTATTTATCCCTCCCCTAGGTCAGCTTCGTTCACAATAGGAAAAAAAAGATGGAAAAACAAGAAAAAAAACCCATAGAATCCTGGAAATCTAATCACTGGCCTTCTGTTATTTGGTGTGATTTTAATGGCTTATTTATTTTAAGTAAAATGGCAAGCTGACAGGTATAAACAGTATTATATGTAATTAGTGTATCAATGGAAGTACACTATTAGCTTTCAAAATAATCACTATTTCATCTTTTAGTATTAATGTCCTAAAGAAGTACCATGTTGTGACTAACAATAAATGAAATAGATAAATCTTGACCCTGAAACTCTAAGGTAAAACCTTTAGTGTGGCTCTCAACTATGACAAGGTCACATAACTATAGATAGATTTGTTAGAAAAATTATACAAGCAGTTTTACAAAAAGGCAATATTTAGGGAAATTGTTCCAACTACTTTCATTCCATCTAGAAGACAAAAGAAACCGTGCACCCTCTCCGACACTGAATCCTGTTAGCTTACCGGTCTCTCACACCACTTCCTGTCTTTCCTGCCATTTAACGTTAGCGTTCGTCACTCCCAACACTTGGATATTCCGTCCATGGCTCAGGAGTGCTGGAGTAATGATCTGGTGCCTATCAAGAACAATGATCAACAAGACAAGGGAATGTGGATTTATAGAGCAGAACTTCCAAAAATGCCAAAGCCAGGGCAGCCCGGATCATAGCACCAGACAGTTCACAATGCCCTTAACAATATTTACTGCCAACAATACCAGACATATTGACAATGTTCTTACTATGTCAAAATTTAACGTTAGGAAGACTTTATCAAAAATAATTTTAGCCGGGCGGTGGTGGCACACGCCTTTAATCCCAGCACTTGGGAGGTAGAGGCAGGCAGATTTCTGAGTTCGAGGCCAGCCTGGTCTACAAAGTGAGTTCCAGGACAGCCAGGGCTACACAGAGAAACCCTGTCTCAAAAAAACAAAAAAAATAATTTTTAGGCTGTAGGAATGATTTTTCATCACTATATCAAGTCAATATAACCTTTGCTCTTCTAAACCACAAAACACTAACATTGCTAGTTCCAAAAACCTATGGCATATATAGAGTTTTAAATTATAATATATATTATGTTCCTAATAATTACATATACATAATATACAGTATAATTTTAAACTAATTACCTTTACTAACAATTCTCAAAAATCTATGGCATATATATATATATATATATATATATGTATAGTAAATGTTAAACTATTAACAATGTCACACAGAAGTGGTGAACAGAAATAAGAATATGCCCTGACTATTGGCATTGGTTATGCAACCTAAAATAGAAGGCAGACTAATATGAAGCAGGCTTAAAACAGAACAGATGGAGAAGCCCTCCACACAGGTTTCTCATTAGTCCTGTATGTTATATTCCTTCTCTGTGCTAGGAAGATGTAGAAATAGATATGGCACATAACACACACACACACACACACACACACACACACACACACAGTGGGGGAGGGATAGACAGAGACATACAGAGAGAGAGAGAATAAGAGAGAGAGAAAGAGCAATTAAATATAAAACGTCCTATTATCAGAAGCATTAGCCAAGCCTTTTATTAATGTTGGAAACACAGAATAAGAAGCAACTCATTATGACAAAGAGGTGACCTTAGAATTGGGAAGTTTCTATTTTATACTCCTTTGTTTCTAAACTAGCCGCAGACACCGGGCACATGGCAAGTGCTCTATGTATGCTGGAAGAATGGATGAATGTCATAACCAGCCTGTCATTCAACTCGTGCTCGGCAGATCTCCCAGCATTCCTCTCTGGCCTCTCCTCACTCAAATCTTTCTGCTAATACTGAAGAAGTTTCAAATAAAGATTGAGGATGCAATGTTTCTTCAATAAAGAAAGCAAAATCTATTTTATAAGCAAATAGTAAACACTTAAACATCTGTAAGTAGCCTGCCTTGCCAATCTCACTGTATCCCGTTCTACCCAACAAATAAACCTGTAATTCAGCCAAAGCAATGTTCTAGCTGTTGCATAGCCATGTTTTCACAAACTGTTGTCTGCCTGAATTTCTCTCTCCACCACCTAGGGGTCAACATCAACTCAGCCTCTAGGATCAGGTTCAGTGATTACATTTGCTGTAAAGCTGAATTACCATTTAGCAAGGCTCAATTTTTCTACAATCCCACAGTTTAGAATTACCTAGAAATCTATATTGTGATTTCTGGCATAAAAATAACTGGATTACAGCCTAGAGAATTGGTGTAGCACCAATTCTTGTTTGGAGTGGGTTAAAATAATTTAAACCCTAAAATATTGTGCTTCATTGAAGATATTCTGGACCTTGTAGTGTAATGCTAAAGAAAGGTCAGCACCCAAGTCTATGGATGTATAGATCAGTATAGCTCATTAGTGTGGTATAAGCTTAATATAGCTCATTAGTGTAGTATAAACGAGACTCTGCGTTCCATCCTTAGTGCCAGGCACATGCGCATGTGTGTGCGCGTGTGCACACACACACACACACACACAGCATGAGGCGCTCTAAAAAATGTGAAAACCGCCGGGCACTGGTGGCACACGCCTTTAATCCCAGCACTTGGGAGGCAGAGGCAGGCAGATTTCTGAGTTCGAGGCCAGCCTGGTCTACAGAGTGAGTTCCAGGATGGCCAGGGCTACACAGAGAGACCCTGTCTTGAAAAAAAAACAACAACAAAACAAAACAAGACAAAAAAAGTGAAAACTAATCTACTTCCAAAGTCTACTTTTATATTTTCAGACCAAATTGTATGAACATTTACCAGTATAAAATGTCTCAGAGGAATGCCTCTTAGGAAAGGGAAGTGACACTTGCTGGTAGCTCTAGTAGGAGAGGTGTGCTTAGCAAACCAGGGGATACACAGTTTACATTTCCTCATTATGAAATGAAACATGCTTTGAAGGGAATTTATCTAGGGAAAACGTAGGCACAGTATTCCATCCTTTCAAACAGAAAACTGTAATGAACTCTGAAAATACTGGGAGCAAACAGGACATTAGGGGAGTAAAAAGGACGCTATTAAAAGTGGAAGTTGTGAGATTTCTCTGAATATAATTATATTCATCGTATTATAATTCATCAATAGTTATTATTCATCAATAATATTAGTCATAAAGTAATGACTATTTCAGATAATTCCATAAAGCGTCACTGTGTTTTAATGTTTTTCCACATGCTTAGGAATAATATGGAATTTATAATTCTAATTAGTTTTTTCCATGTGACATAATTTATATATTTTCTAATTACATCTGTAGCAAAAGCACCAAGAAATTAGCCTTCTGTACCAATTGCACTATTTTTTACACCCTGAAAATAATTCATTCTATTACTTTTAAATATGCTTAATCCCTTTTGCAAATAGCAATATACCATTAGCTAATGGTTTGAGGGTTCGGGGGTACTTTTTCTGAGTTTAGACACTAGCAAGAGCCTTAACGACGCTCACTGAGCCTTGGAGACTAATTGTCTGTACAAAGGGATTGCGAGACTTTCATTAGGATGTTTCCCAGATGTGTTAATTTTCAGATCCACTTTAGTATAATTATAGCTGCTATAATCAAGGATATTTGAGAAATAATGTGCACAGCAAAATGGGAAAGCAATGAATAACCAATCAGGAGCACACATTATACAGAGTATGTGCTAACTATATACTTACTATATACCATATATTATATGTTAACTATATACTAACATATTATCTTATATATTAATATAAACAAAAATATATATTGTATACTATTACCTATGTAATTGCTAATATATATGAATCTAAATTTAAAATAATAACACTATTAATATGGTGAGCACAAATGAAGTCTAAATATTATATATGTAAATAAAGAGTTATAAATATTGACAAAATATGAACTCATTAAATTAGTGAGAAGGAAAAGTGGATTATAAAACATCCTGGATATATTATGAATAATATATATTCTACTTAATTTTAGTAAACACAGGACTGTATTTTAAAGAGCTGGGAATTTAGGCCATTTGCAGGGTTTTCACTTGGTTAAATTTTCCCAAGTTTTCTACCATGCTATGTGTGGTATAACTTCTAGTATTTCTACCACACAAACCATGTCTCTTTAAATACATTGGATCTTCACATTATCCTATGAAAGATGCAAATAAAAAGCACTTCTTAAGGTGTGGTCTAATCAGCCAAGTATGGATGTTATCTCTTCTTCGCTTTCTATTAATATAATCCAAGTTTACCAGTGTTTTTATGGTAACCCCCTCATGTTGTTCCTCAACAGGTCATTTTGGCATACATAGTGTTAACATTTTCCTCGCCCATGGAAGCATTCTTTGCTGACATGTAAGAATCTTAGTAGCTCACCTTAGACATTTTAGAAGAACAAACGGGGTAAAATGTTTGAGAAGAAAATTTGGTTTAGGATACTGACTGTTGCAATTTGAAATTAAATATTATTCTAAATAGTAAGATACAGTTTAAGAATATTCCTTTTTATTAAATTATTTTATTTATTTACATTCCGAAAGGTGCCCTTGTTTTTGGTCCCTCCTCCCTGAGTTCTTCACCCCATACCTCCCCCTCCAGCTTCCCTCTTCCCTGCGGCATCACGTTTCCACAAGGTTAAGTCATCCTCTTCCATTGAGGCCATACAAGGCAGTCCTCTTCTACACATGTGTCCAGTGCCATGAACCAGCCCATGTATGCTCCTTGGTTTTTGGCTCAGTATCTGGGGGCTGTGAGGGGCCCAGGTTGGTTGACACTGCTGTTCTTCCTGTAGGGTCGCGATGCCCTTCAGCGCCTTCAGTCTGTCCTCTAACTCTTCCATAGGGGTTCCGACCTCAATCCAATGGTTGTCTGTAAGTAATGCATTGGTCTCAGATAGTTCCTGGTAGAGCCTCTCTGAGGACAGCCATGCCAGGCTCCTGTCTATGTGTACAATATGGTCTCAGTAATAGTGTCAGAACTTGGCATACTCTCCTGAGATGAATTCCAAATTGGGCTGGTCTCTGAGTAGCCTTTTCTTAGTCTCTGCTCCCCTTTTGTCCCTCTGGAAACCAGCCTTGCACTTGCATCAGCATGGGTCTGACTGTGCTAGGACCCCCTTATAAGTCATACACTGCTTGGCCTATTTCATGGACATGATGTTTTCAAGGCTGACATGTACATTAGCATCTCCTTCCTCTTTAAGGCCAAATATGGTTGTATACTTTATTTACCCCCTCATGTATTACTGAACCCTAGGTTGCTTCTGTGTTTTAGCCATTGAATATAATGTCCCTATGAACATGGATACACAAATATTTCCTTGACCCCTGACTTTGACCATTGTTGTAAGTCTATACTGTCCTTTCTCCAATTTGTGTGTTGGAAACTCAGTCTCCAGCACAACAGTGTAGAGACCTAATAAGGAACATTAGCTGATAAGAACATTGTACTCATATAAGGATTAATAGCCTTATGAAAAGGACTGTCTTGAGTGGGCAAGGGCAGAGATATATCTTTCCTGTGTCCTACTTTGGGCTAAGTGAGAATGTAATCAGAAGTCTCTCGAAATCCCTGACCTTTATCTTGGTCTTCCCAGATTCCAAGACTGTGAGAAAAACATTATTTCCTTGTTAAATTATCTAGCGTCAGGTATTCTATCATCATAACACAAAGCAGACTAGAATACCAGATGTATGGCATGGACTAATCCTATGCTAGAATGTTCCTGCAGGGTGTGTGTTAATTGATTTTAAGGAACTCCAACACCTTCCCTGCACTGGCTGCACCATTCATGCTCCCACCAGCAAACAGTGGTTCTGGGCTCTCCACACATCACCAACACTTACCTTCCCATGGCAGTCATCTTCTGAGCATGACCCAGGATCTCACTGCAGTCCTGATTTATGTTTCCTAAGCCGTCTTCCTCAGCTTCACAGTTGGCAGTCGGTTATCTGCATTTGGTAGACACTGGGCTGCATCTGTGCTTCAGCCGCTGAGCATAATGCTTCTGTGGCCATGCATGTACAAAGTTGCTGGAGTTGTGGCCATCCAAAGAGAAGCTTTGATGTACACTATTTGTTGTATTCTGCTTTGAAGAAATGTCTGTTCAAATTCTTTGCCTATTTAAAAAAATCAGGATGCGTTGCCATTGTTACTGCGTTCTTACTAGGGAAAGGGAGTTTTTCATGGGTTTTCTCTCATTCTATAGTTGCCTTTGCTCTGTTCACTGAGTCCTTCAACATACCTAACTTTGAAATATTTGTAATGTTCAATTCACCTATTTCTTATTTCAGTGCTTAGGTGTTATATCCAAGAAATCATTTCCAATACTTTTGAACAAAGCTAAGTTTGTATTAGTTACTTTCTTTTTTTTTTTTCCTGAGACAAGGTTTCTCTGTGTAGCCCTGGCTATTCTTACACTAGCTCTGTAGACCAGGCTGGCCTTGAACTCATAGAGATCCTCCTTTCTCTGCCACCCCCCCCCAATGCTGGGATTAAAGGAGTATACCACCCCTACGCAGAGCTATTTTAGTTGCCCTTCTATTACAGTAAGAAGACACCAAAAGCAAGATAACAGTAGAAGAGCGTGTTGTGGGCTTAAGTTTTCAGGTTAGCGTTTACGGTGAGGAAGCTGGGGTGGCAGGCAGCAGCTCACAGCTCACATCCTGAACCACGAGCGGGAGGCAGAGAGCACTAACTGAAAATGGTGCACATCATTTGAAACCTCAAAGCCTTCCCTCAGCAAGGCCACACTGCTTTATCCTCTTCAAATAGCCGCCAACTGGGGACCGAGGCCTCAAATGTCCAAGACTTATGGGGACCTTCTCATTTTAACCATCCCAGACTTTGTCTGTCTTATATTTAGACCTTTCGTTCATTAGGGATTTATTTTTGTATGAAGTCTAAGCTAGGGTCCAACTTCAACTTAATCTATATATCTGTCTATGTCATTTTCTCAGCACCATTTATGAAACAGCTGTCTCTTCTTTAGTAAATGTTCTCGGCACCCTGGCCCAAGATCATTGTATGTGTGAGGGCGGGAGCTCGTTTGCAAATGGAAGGTGCCTGTTTTAGTATTACAAATTGTTTTATTTGTGACAGAAGTAATGCTATTTTTCAGACTGTCTTTGCCTTTTTACCTTATTTATATTACTTACTTTTTCCATGCAAATTTTGTTTAATTTATGCAGTTTAATTACACAATCACTTTACTCATGTACCTGGATTATAAAGAAATGTGGTAATATTTCCTTCTAGCATATAAATAACCCCATGCCAATTCATCCACCAATTACTGTTTTCAATTCTATTATAAAGTATTAGGAGGGAAAGATGTCCTCTTTTAGTAAATCCAGGTGTCTTAGGTCTGGTTTTATTGCTGGGAAGAGACACCATGACTTCCACAACTCTTTTAAAGGGAAACATTTAATTGGGACTAGCATACAGTTTCAAAGGTTTAATCCATTATCGTCATGGCAGGAAGCATGGTGGTTTGCACGTGGACATGTACTGGAGAAAGAGCGGAGAGTTCTGTATCTTGGTATGAAGGCAGCAGAAGGAAACTGTGTATCACACTGCGTGTCTTGAGCCTATCAGACCTTAAAGCCTACCTGAGCAGTGGCACACATCTTCCAACAAGGCCACACCTCCTAATAGTGCCACTCCCTGTGGGCCAAGTATTCACAGTTGTGAGTCTGGGGGGGCATTCCTATTTAAACCACCACACCAGGATAACACAGCAGATGGGAAAGATGACAGAAAGACTGTTGCTAAATTGGAATGTAATCGTTGTCCCTAGCAATGATGACAGTGATGTTGATGGTGACAGTTTCTGTTTTAGATTCCATAGTCTATACAAGGTACTGTACATGTTCTCTGTATTTACACACATGTCTTTAGATACGAAGAAACTTTTTTGAGAGCTTTAATTTTTGTTACATTTGCCTGAGTTCTAATACTAGATTTAATATCAAACTCTCTCACCTAATGGTCATGCAACTTTGAACAAGTTTCTTAATCATTACCAGGTCTCTGACTTTAAATCTGTAAACCATGAGTCAGCCAGAGCTACATAGCAAGACCCTGCCTCAAACATAAAAATCAACAATGTAGAAATAAAATAGAAATAAAATTTATTTCATGAAATGATGATATTAAATATAATGATTATAAAAACTTGTAATGCTAATTGAAATTAATACTAATCACTAATGTTACCCACCACTAATCTACAACTTGTAAATGAAATTACAAAAGTAATGAGAAACCAAGTCACATAACTAGTATTGGAATTGGAATTAAAACCTGAGCTACAATCTATTTTTATTTCAAAATCCCCACCTTTCCATTTCATTAGTAAAAGGCAAGGTTTACTAGATGCTGACCTTAGAAGTATCTAGGGCAGACTAGTGTGTTCGTGGAGCACTTTCATGACTAGGAGCAGTGGTATTTAAATGAGGACTGCTGTGTACAAAATATTGTGCATGGGTCTGGAGAGATGGCTCAGTGGTTAAGAGCACCGACTGCTCTTCCGAAGGTCCTGAGTTCAAATCCCAGCAACCACATGGTGGCTCACAACCATCTGTAACAAGATCTGATGCCCTCTCCTGGTGTGTCTGAAGGCAGCTACAGTGTACTTCCATATAATAAATAAACAAATCTTTAAAAAACAAAACAAAACAAAAAATATTGTGCATGGCCTTCTTCCCAGCATCATTTGGGATATTTTAGAGCTGAGGAGTCAGATAAGGCTTAGCTTCCGAAGGGGCCACTGCACGGCTCACCAGGGTCTTGTGGCTGGTAGTGGATCAGAAGCAGTATGTGTGACCGAGTAGTGAGTGTATTCCACCAGCACCAAGGGTGGCGCAGCTGGTTGGGGTAGACAAGACAAGGTTGCCTCTGTCACCATGGGAGCTGGGAGCCCTGGCCAAGGGGAGTGGGTGGGGTGGATAGTGGGGAGCATTGATTCCCCCGGGCCTTACGTTTCCAATACAGGAAGAGAATGCCCACACTTCTCCCCAGGAATGGAAACTATGAGAGGCACGCTGCCAGCTTATCTCTGATCTGTCTTTTTTTTATCTCAAGTAGAAGAGTGATTTATTTTTTGTAGGGTTGTAAGAAGGCTTAGCTTAGAAGGCACCCTGTGCACCAAGTGCATTCTGGGCTGCTATTGTCAGAGAAAATTCAATATAACAAGGCTCTCGATCAAATATCTAACAACGTGTTCCCCGATCAACTTTATCAGTAACAGAGTTAACAATCTGATTTCTTTTTGTTCTTTTTTAAAAAATGATACAGTAAACAAAAGGCTAGAAATAAAACAACTATTTATGGAGCAGCAAGACGGATCAAGGAAAGGACTTTCTAGAGCATGGGAGATCTGACCACAGAGGTGCTATTTAAATACGTACTCAGAGGAATGCTTACGGTAGTCTCTTCTTTCTTTGCACACTTGAGTTCCGGAAACTCAATCAGATCATCGGGCTGGGCAGCGAGCACCTTTACCCCCGAGCCATCTCTCTGCTGCTAGTTTGCCAATTTATTTTAAAAACCAAATTTGGTGTCTCAGATTTCAAGTAGACTGCAAATGTTTACTGAACACCTAAGATATTGCGGAAATATTCAAGATTGGTAAGTGGTATGGTTCTGGGTCATTTATTTAGCAGTTGTCCATTCAATAACTACATATCCCTACAACATAGTATGGCATCCAGTGTTAGCCCTCTCTCTGTGTGTTATCTTATGCCCTGGTGTGCTAGCAAGACTTGAAACAATACCGCAACACAGAAAAGGTGAATACAGTGAAGTTCGCAGTGGGTCCTGAATTTTCTGAAAAGTTAACATTGGCTATGGTTGACAATATCTGGATGAAAAAGAAAACACCGATTGTGTCACACCAGAGCTGCTGTGTGCTGGAATAGTCGTAGTAGGCCATCCTGGGTAGAGTCGGGGTTGGGAGGTAGATGCTGGGTAAGATGTTATGGGGAAGGAGGAAGAAAGAATCTTTGAGCCAGAGATTCAGTGAGGAGAGCAAGGGCAAGGGGACATGCCTCTGAGGATCCACACCTTTGCCTCGTCTGCTACTAGCTAGAAGTAAGTTTAGCCGTTAGGTTGTTTCAGGCGGGAAATCAACTACAGCATCTCTTGTTATGCAGTGGTCTATGAATATGACTACCTACAATAATTCTGTCAGACTGCTCTTCAAACACGAAATCTTAAAAGGTCGCCGTACTCCGCATCATTAAGCTTGTCCCTTCCATAAGGCGGCTGGGCAAGCTGTTGCTTCAAATTAAAGGGGATGCACTAACTGTGGAGCAGGGAGTGCGGCCTGTAATAGACCCAAACCTCTTCCGTTTTAAAGTCTTAAGACATGCAAAATAAGCATTATGAAATGGCATGATAAAAATGTGACATTTTCATGTACTATCAAATGGCAGCCAATAGATTACCAACCACTACCTCTAGAATACAAAAAGAAATAGCCTGGGGAGTTTTGCTTTTCCTAAATGATCGAACAAAACCTGACAGGAGACATCTTCTCTTCCCCAGATCTGCAGCAGGTTACCCATAATGACAGAGCAACTCTGACTCACAACGCCTCTGATAGTTGGCAGATTGTAGGAGACCTCAGTAATTTACACAGCAGTCTATTCAGCGCCCCAAATCTCCAGGTTTCCTCACAGAGGAAATGGACTAGATTGGCTCAGGTTGCTACACTCTAGCCTACACCCCTACCCTTCCTATCATTTTGACAGTTACACTAACATAGTCAGCAAACATGTCTACAGAGAAGCTACTTTTTAAGAGATATAAGCATCCAGAGTGAAAAGACACACGTCTTTTGCAGTTTGGGAAGATTATAGTTGATTAGAGACAGCAGATGTAAAAGGAAACCAGGAGGCTAATTATTTAATTACAAATATAGAATATTCCCCTCTGCCTCTCCAACTCCACGCATAGGAAGTGTGAGTAGAAAGTAAACATACTAGTATGTAAAATATATTGGTAATTAAGTTGTATTTCTTTTTTTTTAATTTTATTTTCTATATTCTTTGTTTACATTCCAAAGACTTTCCCCTTTCCCAGTTCCCCCCTCACCATGTGTCCTATAAGTCCCCCCCCCACCCCATTCCCCAATCATCCCCCAATCCTTTCTCTGTTCTGGTACTCTCCTGCAAAACTGGAACCAGTCTTTTCAGGACCAGTGTCCTCTCATTCCTTCTTCTTGGGAATCTTTTGCTTAGCTAATTGTCCCTTGAGTATTCAGGGCGTCTGGGCTCATTAATATACACTTATCAGTGATTGCATTTCATGTGTATTCTTTTGTGATTGGATTAACTCACTTAGGATGATATTTTCCAGATGGAACTATTTGCCTACAAATTGCATGAATTCATTATTTTTAATTGCTAAGTAGTATTCCATTGTATAAATATACCACATTTTCTGTATCCATTCCTGCTTTGAGGGACATCTGGACTACTTCCAGCTTCTGGCTATTATAAATAAGGCTGCTAGCTGGGTGCTGGTGGCGCACACCTTTAATCCCAGCACTTGGGAGGCATAGGCAGGTGGATCTCTGAGTTCAAGGCCAGCCTGGTCTACAAAGTGAGTTCCAGGACAGCCAGAGCTACACAGAGAAACCCTGTCTCAAAAAACCAACCTAAATAAATAAATAAATGAATAAATGAATGAATGAATGAATGAATGAATAAATAAATAAATAAATAAATAAATAAATAAATAAGGCTGCTGTGAACATAGTGGAGCATGTGTCTTTATTGTATGCAGGGGAATCCTCTGGGTATATTCCCAGGAGTGGTATACCAGGGTCCTTTGGAAGTGTCATGCCCAATTTTCTGAGGAACCGCCATACTGATTTCCGGAGCAGTTGTACCATTTTGCAATCCCACCAACAGTGGAGGAGTGTTCCTCTTTCTCCACATCCTCGTCAGCACCTGTTGTCTCTTGAGTTTTTAATCTTAGCCATTCTGACTGGTGTGAGGTGCAATCTCAGGGTTGTTTTGATTTGCATTTCCCTGATGACTAATGATGTTGAACATCTCTTAAGGTGCTTCTGAGCTTCCTGAATTTCTTCTGATGAAAATTCTTTGTTTAGCTCTGTACCCCATTTTTGATAGGGTTATTTGGTTCTTTGGGGTCTGACTTCTTGAGTTCTTTGTATATATTGGATATGAGCCCCTCTGTCAGATGTGGGGTTGGTGAAGATCTTTTCCCAATTTGTTGGTTGCTGTTTTGTCCTTCTGACAGTGTCCTTTGCCTTACAGAAACTTTGTAATTTTATGAGGTCCCATTTGTCAATTCTTGATCTTAGAGCATAAGCTATTGGTGTTCTGTTCAGAAACTTTCCCCTGTGCCCATGTCCTCCAGGGTCTTCCCCAGTTTCTTTTCTATTAGTTTCAGTGTGTCTGGTTTTGTATGGAGGTCCTTGATCTACTTGGAGTTGATCTTAGTGCAAGGAGATAAGAGTGGGTCAATTCGCATTCTTCTGCATGTTGACCTCCAGTTGAACCAGCACCATTTGTTGAAAAGGCTATTTTTTTCCCACTGGATGGTTGTAGCTCCTTTATCAAAGATCAAGTGACCATAAGTCTGTGGATTCATTTCTGGGTCTTCAATTCTATTCCATTGATATACTTGCCTGTCGCTGCACCAATGCCATGCAGTTTTTAGCACAATTACTCTGTAGTACTGCTTGAGATCAGGGATATTGATTCCCCTAGAAGTCCTTTTATTGTTGGGAATAGTTTTAGCTATCCTGGGTTTTTTATTACTCCAGATGAATTTTAGAATTGCTCTTTCTAGATCTATGAAGAATTGATTTGGGATTTTGATGGGGTTTGCATTGAATCTGTAGATTGCTTTTGGCAAGATGGCCATTTTTACTATATTGATCCTGCCAATCCAAGAGCATGGAATATTTTTCCATCTCCTGAGATCTTCTTCAATTTCTTTCTTCAAGGAATTGAAGTTCCTGTCATGCAGATCTTTTGCTTGTTTGGTTAAAGTCACGCCAAGATACTTTATATTGTTTGTGGCTATTGTGAAGGGTGTTATTTCCCTAATTTCTTTCTCAGCCTACTTGTCCTTTGAGTACAAGAAGGCTACTGATTTGCTTGAGTTGATTTTATAACCAGCCACTTTACTGAAGTTGTTTATCAGCTGTAGGAGTTCTCTGGTGGAGTTTTTTCGGTCACTTAAGTATACTATCATATTATCTGCAAATAATGATAGTTTGACTTCTTCCTTTCCAATTTGTATCCCTTTGACTTCCTTATGTTGTCTAATTGCTCTCGCTAGAACTTCAAGTACTATATTGAAAAGATATGGAGAGAAAGGGCAGCCTTGTCTAGTCCCTGATTTTAGTGGGATTGCTTCAAGTTTCTCTCCATTCAGTTTGATGATGGCTACTAGTTTGCTGTATATGGCTTTTATTATGTTTAGGTATGGACCTTTAATTCCTGTTCTTTCCAGGACTTTTAGCATGAAAGGATGCTGAATTTTGTCAAATGCTCTTTCAGCATCTAATGAGATGACCATGTGGTTTTTTTCTTTTAGTTTGTTTATGTAGTGGATTATATTGATGGATTTCCATATATTGAAACATCCCTGCATCCCTGGGATGAAGCCTACTTGATCATGGTGAATGATCGTTTTGATATGCTCTTGGATTCGGTTGTCAAGGATTTCATAAGGGAAATTGGCCTGAAGTTCTCTTTCTTTGTTGCATCTTTGTGTGGTTTTGGTATCAGCATAATTGTGGCTTCGTAGAACAAGTTGGGCAGTGTTCCTTCCGTTTCTATTTTGTGGAATAGTTTAACGAGTATTGGTGTTAGGTTTTCTTTGAAAGTCTGATAAAATTCTGCACTAAAACCATCTGGTCCCATACTTTTTTTGGTTGGAAGACTTTCTATAACCCCTTCTATTTCTCTAGGGGTTATGGGACTGTTTAGCTGATCTAATTGCTCCTGATTTAAATTTGGTATTTGGTATCTGTCTAGGAAATTGTCCATTTCTTCCAGATTCTCCAGTTGCGTTGAGTATAGGCTTTTGTAGTAGAATCTGATGATTTTTTTAATTTCCTCAGTTTCTGTTGTTTTATCCACCTTTTCATTTCTAATTTTGTTAATTTGGATACTGTCTCTGTGCCCATTGGTTAGTCTGGCTAAGGGTTTATCTATCTTGTTGATTTTCTCAAAGAACCAGTTCCTGGTTTTGTTGATTCTTTGTATGGTTCACTTTGTTTCTACTTGATTGATTTCAGCCCTTAGTTTGATGATTTCCTGTGTTCTACTCCTCCTGGGTGAATTAGCTTCTTTTTTTCCAGGACTTTCAGGTGTGCTGTTAAGCTGCTAGTGTATGCTCTCTCCTGTTTCTTTTTGGAGGCACTCAGTGCAATGAGTTTTCCTCTTAGCACCGCTTTCATTGTGTCCCATAGATTTGGATAGGTTGTTCATTTTCATTGAATTCTAAAGTCTTCGATTTCTTTCTTTATTTCTTCCTTGACCAAGGTGTCATTGAGTAGAGTATTGTTCAGTTTCTATGTGTATGTGGGCTTTCTGTTGTTTTTCTTGCTATTGGAGACCACTTTTACTCCATAGTGATCTGATAGGAGGCATGGGATTAGTTTGATCTTCTTGTATTTGTTGACATCTGTCTTGTGACCAATTATATGATCAATTTTGGAGTAGGTACCATGTGGTGCTGAGAAAAAGGTATATTGTTTTGCTTTGGGATGAAATATTCTAGATATATCTATATATCTATATCTATATCTGTATCTATATCTATATCTATATCTATATCTATATCTATATCTATATCTATATCTATATCTATATCTATATCTATATCTATACCTATATCTATATCTATCTATATATATATGTTAAATCCAATTAGTCCAAAGCTTCAATTAGTTTCACTGTGTCCCTGTTTAGTTTCTGGTTTCCTGATCAGTCCATTGAGGAGAGTGGAGTGTTGAAGTCACCCACAATTATTGTGTTAGATGTAATGTGTGCTTTAAGCTCTAGTAGAGTTTCTTTAATGAATGAGGGTGCTCTTGCATTTGGAGCATAGATGTTCAGTATTGAGAGTTCTTGGCTAATTTTTCCTTTGACCAGCAAGAAGTGACCTTCTGTGTCTCTTTTGATGACTTTAGGTTGGAAGTCAATTTTATCTGATATTAGAATGGCTACTCCAGCTTATTTCCTGAGACCATTTGCTTGTAAAATTGTCTTCCAGCCTTTTACTCTAAGGTAGTGTTTATCCTTTACACTGAGCTGTGTTTCCTGTATGCAGCAAAATGTAGGGTCCTGTTTCCGTATCCAGTCTGTTAGTCTATGTCTTTTTATTGGGGAATTAAGTCCATTGATGTTAAGAGATATTAAGGAGTAGTAATTATTACTTCCTGACATTTTTGACATTTTTTTTTTTTTTTGTATATTAGAGTGGTTATCTTTTGTGTTTGATGAGAGGGGGTTTCTATCTTGATTCTTCTGGGGTGTGGTTTCCCTCCTTGTGTTGGTGTTTTTCCTCTATTATCCTTTGTAGGGCTGGGTTTGTGGAAAGATATCCTGCAAATTTGGTTTTGTCGTGGAATACCTTGGTTTCTCCATCTACCACAATTGAGAGTTTTGCTGGGTATAGTAGTTTTGGCTGAGGTTTGTGTTCTCTTAGAGTCTGCATGATATCTGCCTAGGATCTTCTAGCTTTCATGGTCTCTTGTGAGAAGTCTGGTGTAATCCTGATAGGTCTTCCTATATATGTTACTTGGCCTTTTTCTCTTACTGCCCTTAATATTCTTTCTTTGTTTAGTACATTTGGGGTTTTGATTATTATGTGACAGGAGGTATTTCTGTTCTGGTCCAGTCTGTTTGGAGTTCTTTAGGCTTCTTGTATATTCATGGGCATCTCTCTTTTTAGGTTGGGGAAGTTTTCTTCCATAATCTTGTAGAAGATATTTGCTGGCCCTTTAAGTTGTATATCTTCCCTCTCATCTATCCCTATAATCCTTAGGTTTGGTCTTCTCATTGTGTCCTGGATTTCCTGGATGTTTTGGGTTACAAGCTTTTTTGCATTTTGTATTTTCTTAGACTGTTGAATCAATGGTTTCTATGATATCTTCAGCATCTGAGATTCTTCTATCTCTTGTATTTTATTGTTGATATTTGCATCAATGGCCCCTGATTTCTTCCCAAGGTTTTCTATCTCCAAAGTTGTCTCCCTTTGCGATTTCTTAGTTGTTTCTCCTTCTGTTTTTAGATCCTGGATGGTTTTGCTCAGATCTTCCACTTGCTTGTTTGTATTTTCGTGTATTTCTTTAAGAGAGTTTTGTGTTTCCTCTTTCATGACTTCTACTTGTTGGCCCACGTTCTCCTTTATTTCCTTAAGTGATTTTTGTACTTCCTCCTTATTGGCTTCTAATTTTTGATCCATATTCTCCTGAATTTCTTTAAGTGATTTTTGTGTTTGCCTTATAAGGGCTTCTAAGTTTTGATCCATTTTCTCCTGTATTTCTTTAAGAGATTTATCTATGTGTTCTGCTATCAGCATCCTGACCAGTGATTTTAGATCCAAATCTTGTTTTTCTGGTAGGTTGGGGTATCCGGGACTTACTGCTGTCTGGGAACTGGTTTCGGATCCTGCCATATTGCCTTGATTTCTGTTAGTAACGTTCCTATGTTTGCCTTTTGCCATCTGGTTATCTCTGGCCTTAGTTGGTCTTATAGTCATTAGCTGGTGCTTGAACCTGTTGTGGGCTCAAAAGGCTATTTCCCCACCACTGGATGACTGGGTTTCCCCTGGCACAGATTGCTGATGTGTTGTTCTCCTATTGGGTGCTGTTGGACCCCTGGTGTATCTTGCTCTAAGCAATGTTATATTCGGTTATCTCTGTGGACCTGATGCTGCTTGTCTTCTCTGGTTCTGTTTGATTAGTTCAGTCAGCAGCAAGGATGCTGTCTGCGGCTGGGGGGAGTGGGGAGTGCGGAGTGTGGAGTGCAGGGACTACCAGAGGGCCAGGAACCCATGCCCTGCTCTGCCCGGTTCGCTGCCAGGCGGTCTTGAGCCCCCCAAAATTCCAAGTTATGGATATCACGGGTACCTGGCTCAGCTCTAGCTTAGTCCGGACCACTGCAAGGATGCCAGAGGTGGCCACTGGGAGTGGGGAGTGCTGTTTGCAGAGTCTCCTGCAGGGCAGGGAGCCCACACCCTGCTAGAACACAGGACCGCTGCTCTGCCAAGCTCCCGTTCTTAGATGACTCAAGTTGTATTTCTTTATTACAGTCAAGAGCAAAATCCAATCAGAGTAAGAAATAAAAAAGCATTAAGTTCTACCAAAGATCAAAGTGGAGCTGGATAATATTTTGATATAACATTTACAGAGAGTGGGGAGGGAGGTATAGAAGGGAGGCTTTCCTCAGGAAGGGAGGTCCCGAAGCAGGGAGATGTCAGAGGCAACATTCGCGAAATAGCCACACATCCAGGGAAGCAGCAAAAGTCCAGCGCAGAATGGCTTCAGATGGTGGTTGCAATGAGGGAGGAAAGAGGATGCAGAGGCATCCCAGGGCAGCATTTGGAGCTTGGAGGAACAATGCGAATGAAAAGAGGCCACACTCTCTACCGACAAAAACCAACGAGCTACCACTGTCTCATCTGTGTTCAGTGACTGTCTCCTCCCTATTACTTGGACATGCTTCAGATGACTCTTTCAGCATAGCTGATCATTTTGAATCACAGTTCTGGTATATCTTTATAGAACTCTAAATATAACTCTTGATTTTCTATGTGGACTAAAGATTCTTCATTTCTTTCAGTTATGGGTTGACTCTGTGATTTGCCAGTGTGGGGACTAAAGCTATTCCCAGGGACTAAAGCTATTCCCACTGCTGTCTTCTAAATTCCAGCTTGAGACATCACCAGGCTCTTGCCACCTTACTGGAGGGTGAAGGCTGGAATTAAAGAAGCAAAGCCTATTCACTTAACTTCTGTTTTTTATAGATCTGTCTGGAAGGTAATAAGAATGTTGCCTCTCTCCTGCCCTCTGCTTGTTTAGGTGTCTTCCAAATGACTGCTTCCCATCTCCCTTGGCCTGGTAATGATGCACAGATTTCCTACTCAGGTCTTTTCACTTCAACAGACAGGTCCTGGAGATGATTCATCTGGCCCCCGTCTAGTACACACTTGGTACTAGAAGGATCTCAGATCAGCGACGAATTCGCTGGCCTACATTGCTGTCATTGTAGAACAAGTTGATTTTTACTCTCCACCAAGAAGCTGAAAGAATGGTTTTTCTTTTTCCCCTCCTTCTTTCTTTCCTTTACAAGTATATGTATCTAAGGCTGGCCTGGGACTCTTTATGTCGCAGAGAATGACCTTAACTCTGAAGTCTCTTAACCCTACCTCCTGAGTGCTGGGGTTGCAGGCATGTACAATCAATTTATTAGAGCCAGGGATTGATCCCCACTGTGTTATGCATGTTAGTGAATACCAAACCAAGTGAGCATTGACCCTAGCCAATTTGTAACCTTAAATTTTATGAGAAAAATAAATGAAGAAGATCTAGGTTTTCATTCAGCTGCTTAAGAATAAATACTTTTTTGTTTGTTTCTTTTTTTGTGTGTGTGGTATAAGGACTGAACACATGCTAAACAATAGCTCTGTCACTAAGCTGTGTCCAAGTCCTTTGGTATTTTTAGATTAGGGGACAGGGTCTGGGTTGCCTGAACTGGCCTGTACCTCTCCTTAGCTGATGCAGTCGGCCTCCTGAACAGTTGGAATTACAGGGTGACACTACTGGGCCCATCTCAGAATTTTTCGCCATGGGGTAGAGAGAAATGGCTTCTTCTCTTTCATCCGAAGTTTATTCTTTTCTCCTCCTTTCTTGCACACCCCCTCCCCCATTTATTTCCTATCATCTCATCAGTAGTCTGAAAATTTCAAGTCACTGTTAGTAACTGTCACAAGGCTGGCTCTGCTCACCAGGTATAGTCTAGGCTTTCCCTTGTCCTTGTCACGGCTGCAGAGGATCATCATGCTTTGACAGCTACTTCCTGTTCTCTTGATCTATGTTAATTTAGAAGCTAGCAAGGAAGCCCTTTGTTCTCGGTGGGGGTGGGGTGGGGACCTGGGCATCTATCCAGTAGTAATAACAGTGGTAAGGGAGCAGGACACACACCTGAAGGTATCTGATGCTGCTGTGTCACTGCCTTCCATTTGATCTCTCAAGAGCTATCAAGTGCCGCTGGGTCCAAGGTGAAGAAGAGAGAGGAGGAACCTGGACAAACGAGCCTGCGGATTCAAAGAAAGCGGCATGGTTGCAACAAAATCTAAACCTAGAAAATTCTGATAAAAATTATTTAAAAAATAGAAAGAAGGGGATAAAAAATAAAGCAATGATAGAAATGGCTGTCCTTAGCTTGCACAAGTATACGCTAGGAGGGTGAAATGGTTTCCTATCATTTTAGACGCCTCTCCAAGCGTTAGTTAGGAATTCTTTTCCAGTTGTTCACAAAGTTCCCTGTGTGCTTATAAAGGCCTAGTCAGTGAAATTGGCAAATAAAAATGTTCATTCTTTAAATGGTTCAAAAACACATTTTATAAACAAATTATGCCTTCCATACTAGCTAATTTTTCCTGATAAACTAGATGTTAGACATGTAGATTTTATGTTATTACCATTCCCATTGATTACCAACCAAAGTATTAGTGTTCTAGTAGTGTTGAATGCAATTAAGCAATTTCAAATTATATAGGAGGGTACTCTTTCTTAATGTGAGTCATTTTATCCTAATGAAGTCCATTACACACACATTTATTTGCCATTCACATATACCCCAGACACTTTGTGTACCAAGCAAGATAGAGCGGTAGGCTGAGAGCGATCCCACGCTATTGTACTAGATGGCAATCACATCTAAACTCCTGGCAACAGAGCAAAGTGGGCAGGGACCCAGTTTGACACCATCACTGGCCTCATCATTGCTGGGCAGGACATCTGAGTGGGGAGAAAGGCTCTAAATTCTGTCCAAGTCACATTCCCCTTAAAAAAAAATCACGTCTCCTGACTTGTTCTACCAACAGTAGATGTTGACTGAGATGCTTTGGAAGACAGGGGACATGGGCAGAAAGTCTCAAGGTTGTGTTTTAGCAGAACTTTCTATTTCACATCAGTTTATAATTTATACATTAACTAGGCAAGTTCGTTAACTTGTTTTGGGAATCTCAAACCTTGAAACTTTAAAGTAGCCCAAGGACTCTAGTTATTTCCAGAAGATGTCAGAAGTAGGTCAGAGTCTAAGTGTATTGTACATTGTGTTTATATAATTTATTTTATTTCAGGTAGTCTATGTCCCTGTTTGCTTGCTTTTTGTAAATAACTGAACTCACATGTATTAATTTTTAACATGCAAACCTCAGCTGGGATTGCAGGCCAAGTGTGAGGAGAAAGGCAAAGTAGGATCCCTTAGCAGAGCACAATATAAACTAGAAAGTGGAGTGTTCTCCATCTTCACTGACATTAGGATTTCCCAGGAACATGTTTAAAACATTAAGTCCTTGGCACTGTTACAGGCCAAATGACTCAGACTCGCTTAGGGAACCTGAGCATGACCATTTTACAGTTGTGTTTCTAATGCATAGCTGGAGCGGAGAGCCACTGGACCAGATCCACTGGCCATGCAGCAGAAGGCGTGGCTGTGACTTTGAGACACCCTGAAGAATGGGCGGAACATGTTCAGAGAACGAGATTGACTGACTCGTCTCTATAAGGGAAAGCCTGCGGGTCATCCTGAGTGGTAGAAGATCTGCTGGATCTCCAAGTTAGAAAGGCTTGGTCTGGGGGCTGACTGCACCTGCCACCTGAGACATTTCCCCTCTGTGACTCTGCGGTGACAAATCTTCATTAGACAGAAAAGTCCTGCATGTTTCTAACTCATTACTTTATACTGCATCCCTGACTCCCATTGTGCATTGGCATTGAGTACAGTAGCAGGGGCTAGCTGTCAGCCTGTCACTCTGTCCTGCCTAGTACAGTGTCTGGAGTATATATGAGTGACTAATCAACAGTAGGGAGCATGCTCACAAATTGTTGTTAATATATTATGTCTGAGAGGAGATGTGAGGGATAAAGTAGCATCAAATGAGCTAATATTTACTGTGTACTTCTATGTAAGTTATTGGGAGATACAAATAGAAGACACAGTTCCTACTCTAATAAGAATATGTCCATTATAAAACTTGTTAGGGTTAGATGACAATCTCAGGGGACAATTACATAGGACATGTTCCCCCCCCCTTTTTGTCAGCCTGGACCTCTGCCTCCTCAATGTTGGTACTACAAATTCCCACACACAACTTAAGAGCTACTTCAAAGTGGTCTATGACTAATTATGTCCTAGCTCAGAAGATATGTGCTATGACTTTGGGAAAAGGAGGTCAATACCGATAAGCTCCAGTGCTTACACTGGACAAGGTTTCATGGATGAACTAGCTGTGTATAGATGTGCCGTTGGTCCTGTGGATGAACATCTTTGCTACCGTAAGGAGAAGAAGCCAGAGATACAGCTGCTTTGCTGTCTTTCAATGCTTGCCCTTACAACTCCTGGGATAGTAGAAGTGGCCAGTTCCAAGGATTCAACCGTCACAATAGGCTCAGTAACCAAACCGCTGTCCAGACGGCCTTTCTGTTCAGAGTGTGCTTTGCCCAAGCATACAGGAGGCTCTCTGTCACAAAGGAGCTTTTATGAGGCAGGGGACATTTGATCTGAAGAAGTAGCCATAAGTTTGAAAACAAAACATTGTATGCAGAATGACTTGTCTACTGGTGCATAGCAATGCATGACAATGTAATTCGCTACCCTGTGGGCTCGAGCTAATTAAAAGCTGGCATTCTGGAAGAGATTAGTTGCCACAAAGATCCCATCAAAATTGGGATCATGAAAGGGCTCAGCTGACAGGGAATGAAAGGAATCAGTGGATGGAGGAGCCTGCAATGGCTATACCTGGCCATGAAGAAGGAAAGTCCCTCGATGGGGAATCAGCCAACATACCTGGCCATGCTTCCTGGTTCAAGGACTGCCTTTGTAGACACATCCTGAAGATTCCTTAGAGCTGCATCTGACCGTGATGGAGACACACCAGGGTGGCCTGGCAGGTACCCACTGGCTCAGACTCACTGACATGGAGCCTGGGGATGCTTTAGAGGACAGAGAGGCACTGAAGCACCAAAAGGGGCTTGGAAACTGCAAATTCCTCATTTCGGTAAACTCCGAGGGAAGCTGGCACTGTGGTCCAGGGTCCACAGCTTGACAAGTGCTGTATGGGGTTGTCGAATGAGTCCTCAAGAGCACCAGTGTGACGATGACAGGTAGAGACAGTCAGGTGGCCCGGCACAGGGAATTCTCCCACGAAGAGAGCTAGTGATGATACAGCCGGTTCTGCTATGGTGCAGATATGGCTTTAATGCATCTCTCAGGGGTCACGTGCTATGAGCTTGGTCCCCTAAGTAGCACTGTTGGAAAGCATCAAAATCTTTAACTGATGAGCAGCGTAAGCAGCCAATGGTCCCTAAATTAGGTCTCTAGAATGGGTTGATACTGGTCTTCAAAAACGGTCCAACTGATCTCGTTGAAAGCAACGTACAAGAAAAGAATGACACCCGTCTACTCTCTGCTGGCCCCGCAGTGATGACAAGTGCTACGATGTGGCCCAGCCAAGGGGGCTTTAACAAGAGACCAAACCAATGGAGCTGGCTGATCTTGAGCCATCAGCTCACAGCACTGAGAGCTCAGGGGACACCTTTTCTTCGTGAACTCCCCAGCGAAGGTATTTTATAGTACAAGGAAGAAACACAAAAACCCAACAGCTAGGCAGATAGAGAAACTGCTTTTCTAGCAGGTGGGTGGTGTAGACTGAGACTTTCTGCATGTTGCGTGGCTTCCTCACCAGGAAAAGTGCTTCTCTTTCCCACCACTTTCCTTGAAAAGAAAGGATTTTTTTTTTTGCGGGGTGGGTGTGGGGGCGGGGAGGGGGCTGGAAGGTGAGATGGAGTGCTCCACAAACCTGTTGGGGGTTCTCTTACGTTTTACCTGCTGACTGCTCTAGACAGGACAACGGAGTTTCCTTTTAGAAAGGGTTTCTAAAAGATCATAGCAGATTTCCGTGAACGCAATTGGTCCACTTTTTTATTGGTGATTTCTTTTAGAATGTATTCATAAGAAGCAAACACAAGTAAAAATTATCTTTTAGTAGTTTGAAATCTTCATGGATGCCAACATGTATTTTCCTATATATATAGTTGACACATGCACATGACACATTGGGATCATGTGCAAAGGTAGAAGTTACAGGCCAGTAGATGGCGCTGTTTGCTTCCTTTTACAAAGTCATGGAGTCATCTGATTGTTCCTAAACTATCTGTTTTCAAAAATGGTACAGACCCACCCAACCATTCTTTTTAAAAAGCATTATTTACAAGAAGCCCAATCATTACGTCTTCTCTGGATCCAGACTGGGTGACTGTCACAGTTTATTAACTAGGGATGTACTTAAGAGTTATTAATCTTGTCTGAGGGCAGAAAGCGTTTAACTTGATCATTTCTCTTTCACTGTTTCTAGAACAGCTGTCTTCTCCTCCTCTACCAACTCACCCCCACACTGCAGATGCTAGCTCCTGGAGATAGAAGCCAAACATGAATTTCAGGCCAGAACTGAACTCAGGCTTAAATAAAATAGTTTGCACTGGGATCATGCCTAGCTGCTCTTGAACATGATCTTTGTAACTTTAGAACATGTTTATGAACAAAATCCCTGAGAGTATCATATCCCATGGAAAACAATGTCTGTAATAGTTGCAGGCAGGGCCTTGAGATCAGAAGGGGCCAGGGATGCGCTGTGGAGGTTGAGTCTCAGCTCTAGTGAGGTAGTCCAGGGTACGGTAGTTAACTTCTCTGGATAACAGTTGTATCATGTTTATAATTGTTACAGTACCCACTAATCAGAGCAATTTGGTATGTAACATAATGCATATATCCAGCATATACTCAGTAAAGGGTACTTGGCATTTTACTTTGTTATACAAGTCTCGTCTTCAATTGTCAGATTTGTCTTATGCAGAACATTCTTCCAGAACTTCATAGAGTAAATTCCACCACCTCCATTAAGAATACATTTACTAGTCAGGCGTGGTGGCGCACGCCTTTAATCCCAGCACTCGGGAAGCAGAGGCAGGAGGATTTCTGAGTTCGAGGCCAGCCTGGTCTACAAAGCGAGTTCCAGGACAGCCAGGGCTATACAGAGAAACCCTGTCTCAAAAAAACAAACAAACAAACAAAAAAAGAATACACTTACTATCGCTTCTCGGCCTTTTGGCTAAGATCAAGTGTAAGAATACATTTGCTTCTAGCTCTCCTCCAAGCTAAGTGTTGCTATTTCTCCGGTTTTTCTCTTCATTCGCATCAAACCTATATTTCTCAGCTTCCTGGGCTCTGGAGGTACGGGGAGGCGTTCGGTAAGCATCACTCGCTGCCGGAGGCTAAAGCAGCTGTGGCCTGTGATCTCCCACTCAGCCGCCAAGACTAATTTACTAGAGAGGAGCACACGGCTAACATGTTGAGCACACTGTCTATTTCCTCATCTTGGTTTAAGATTATGAAAATTATATGTTGTCTACAGAGGCTTGTATTCCTAGTTACTGATAGTTTCCCAACACGAGTACTAAATACATCAAACCGCCAACATATTCTACTATGAATTAAAATTTTATTGTCTATCAGTATTCAACTCGATTAAAATTCAGAAGCCGAGCAGGAAGATTAATACAATGAACTGGAATATCCAGAAGCAGGAGAACAACTACCACAGAGTGAAAAAAAATCACCCTAACAACAACTTGAATTTTCTATATTTATCCATGTGTATTTGCTTCACTTGGCTGTCAATTTTAATTGGTCTGCAACACACCGTGGGTCTAATATATTCAGAATTTCAATTGTTATCTCTTCCATTTATTATAGTATCCCCAAATGCAGTCTATTCTTCACGAATAATAAAGGTTTCTCTTATTATAGGAATAAATAGCTTATTAAATCGACTGCTAGTTTTTATACACAATGACACCATTCTTCAGAGGTGCAAAAAGAGGGAACCTGTCTCCTTTACAAATTATGTTTACTTTCTAAGGGCAACAATGATTTATAAAGGTTAGCCCACGGCTAATTAAGATGCTGTAAAGGTTAAAACAAAGACAGGTACACACCAAAATGTCAGGAGCTTGCCACCGGACTCATCTCTCCCCAGTGCCACTGGATTTGGACAGCAAGACTGGTTTTAAAAAGAAAGATGCTGGAGCTGGGTGTTTGGGGGCGTGGTCACTGGGTCTCTTTGTTCTTCTTTCCAGTATGGTCCCATTGGATAAATCCCTTCCTGTTTTCTGCTATGAAAGAGGGGAAAAAAAGAATGAAAGGAAGGAAGGAAGGAAGGAAGGAAGGAAGGAAGGAAGGAAGGAAGGAAGGAAGGAAGATTCTCTTCCCTCCCCAACTCTCTGCACACACAAGTATTTGTCTGTAAAATGTTGATGGTTCTATAATTTCGGAATAGACTAGACAGCACACAGCCTTCGATGACGGCTAGAGCTGGATGCCAAGCAGACTTTAACAGCATTACTTTTCTCATCTTAGCATCTTAGTCCACCTTTCCAAATCAGAGCCTTGCCATCAATAAAACAATTAGATTAATAATGCATGCCCTAGAGGAAGTGATTGGTGTGTTTTATCATGATGACTAAAATATTGGAGATGTTTGATACTTGATTAAAAATTAACTAAAAGCAAAAAATGGGCCTTAAAATAACCCATTCAAGGCAAAATCTGCATGTTAACAACAAACTAGCTGATAACCATTATTTCTTAAAGACTTCTTGAAGAAAAATAAAAACATAATCATTTGACAAAAATGTATCTGTGTTCTTAAAGTTTAACAAGAGCAACATTGTTAAAAACATGAAGTATAGTGAATCGTCTCAGGAGAACAAGCACCAGTGCACATTGCTATACGGCATTGTTTGCAAGACAGTCACTTGTTCAACCTGCTAATAAAAATGAGCTCAGACACACCACGGGTAAGCCTAGCAAGCACTCTTCCATGCTTTATTTTAATAAAATTGGCTGATATTAATGAATTCAGATTTATTTATGTGACTATAAATTTATGCAGCATACATTACCTGTATGTCTTACGTGTGTATCTGCTCATGTATGCATGTCTATTGTGACGGTCACTCTTCCCTGTCTACAAAGTTTAACTGACATGTAGCTAATCAGCATATGGAGATTAATGAGAAAGAAAAAATGCAAAGCATTTAAGGTCGGAGAGCAAAGAGTTGAAAGTTTCAGGCTATTTCCCCTGCATGCTACCCAGATGTGATCTGATATGGGAAACTATCAGAATTCTCAGATGACTTTATTAAAAGAATAATGAAATTGAACTACCACATATTGGCACTGGCTTAATTAACAATTTTTGGGCTGTGTATTTTATAGTTTTTTGAAAACATTATTAGGGCATATCCTAAAACCTTTGTTTTAGAAAGATTTTTGCCGGAGAGGAATGGTTTGACAGATGACCTGTCAGTTTTCCTGGGAAGCAAAAAGCAGAACAGAGCACAGGAATGCCATGGAACAATCATGCATGCTTGTGGGAGGGGCTTGGAGTGGCTTGGGAGGGGCTGTGAGGGACTTGTGGAAAGTGCTTTGAGGAGGTTGTGGGAGGGGCTTTGAGGGGCTTGTGGGAGGGGCTTTGAGGGGCAGTGGGTGGGCAGTCTCTCAAGTTCTGAGAAATGGAACAGCGAGTTCAGTTTCCTCAATGCACTATTTTGAGCAAAAGCGCTTATCTGAAATGCTACCAAGATGCAGACCCCTTACTGTAGAACACATGTGTTCTTTGAGATTGGCATCTGGGGTTTTCTGGGTAATGGAGAAGATTCAATAGTAAGCGCTTGACACATTTTCTTAATGAAGTGAAAGGCTTAAGCTATAACTTAATAGCTCTTGCATTTATCGCATGCATTTTGCAAGTTAAAATTAAGTCTGTTAGGACAGTGGCCATGGACTTAAGCCAGCGGTTCTCAACCTGTGGGTACAGGGATTGCCTAAGGCCATCGGAGAAAACAGGTATTTACATTACAGTACTCAACAGTAGCAAAATTACAGTTATGAAGTAGCAGTGAAAATAATTTCATGGTTGGGGGTCACCACAACATGAGGAACTGTATTAAGTTTGTAGCACTGAGAAGGTCAAGAACCACTGACCTAAACTATCAGCCACAGGTAGCACTATTTTGGGAGAATAACAGACCTAGAAAGCAATACTGAAAATTGACATTGCAAGTTTCGCCAGATGCAACAGAAAGTGCTTGCTATGGGCCAGGGTCAGTTAGATGATGTCACCCAAAAGCATCTAACGTATCCGTTTCTTGGAATGTTCAAGACCCACAAATACTGAGATTTCTGCCATATCGGTTAAGTGGAGTTATAGCTTTCTGTCTCCTCTACCATGGTGCCAGCTTGCCACAGGTCCTTGGGCACGGTAATAACCCTTACCCTCAGTTTTTGCTTTGGTTAAGGGAAGATAACAACAAAACTCTCCACTCTAGCTTTTTTAAATATAGTGTCACTGTGATACATAACTGAGATAACTGATGTGAAAATTACACAGTATCCACTCTCTTTTCTCCTTACAATAGATAGAAAGCCATTTCCACCACCTCAACACAGATGCTGGTGTTTCTGGGCATTCGTTGAACAGTGATCGCTCCCTGATTTACAAATAGAATCAGACAGAGTTCCTGCCCTGTGGTTTAAACTGGGAAAACATGCATGATAAGAACATTCAAGGAAGACAAAAGTGATCTCTGTTGCATTTATAGAACGTCTAGATGTTCTTCGAAAGGCAAATGCGGTGTGCGTCTCTCCCAGTGCGTAGGCTATTTGCTTGTTGTGCATAAATACTCACACACATGATGCAGAACCAGAAGAAATTAAAATAGAAGAGGATTAAGAGGAAATAAAGCTGAGTAGAGCGGAGGGCATGAGACATGGGCCAGGAGAGTCCCGCTGATGTGTGGTCGCCTTATTATCTGCTTTACATTTTAGTGAGTCTGAAATAGGAGCATACTGATGTAGGTGTGAGATGGACAGAAACTCACCTTGCAACTTCAGACCTTTCCTCAGAAACTGTCAAGGAGATCAGCTCGTAATCACCTGTTATTAAGCATTAAACATACTAATATTCAATATTCTATTAGCCAAAGCAACATTCCCAGATATGCCCATATCTAAACAGTGTCTTAGCTTTCATAGAATACCTTATTATGATAGCAATTTAATTATCATAATAACTTTTTAGATGGGTATTGCCATCATCTCTAGTCTGAAACTGTAAATGTTGGGGTAGGTGTTGGAAAGTAACTCAAGAGTAAGACCGAGAGGGAAGGGGTCTTGGCTGAACCCCAATTTGTGCATTTTCCTCTTCAGGGCGCATAACTCTATCAGAGTCTAAAATAAAATGCCATCATGAAGGAGAGGAGTCTGAAAATTTAATGTAAAAGTGCATTTAGCATTTGGGTTCAATTTTGAAGTGTTTACAAGTCAAGTCCATTGGCTTCCACAAGATGGTCTAGTGAAATGGCTTCCCAGGCCTACACTGCAACCTTAAGAAGCATCTCTGTGAAGCCTGATTGGTGGATCGCTACTCTGTGCACGTATACTACATGCCTTTCTCACAGTGTTGTTGGGATGCCTGGAAGAGTGCCTTGGTGCAGCACACCCTAAAAATCCTAAGGCGTTTATTATTTGTTTAGTGGTAATGCTATAATTGGAGAAGATAGGAATGACTTTAGAGAAAAATGAGACAAAGTTATGACTGATATTTCAAGAATTACATAGGATTCTTAGAAATTTAATAATGATAGGCTAGCTGAATAAGACACAAACACATCCAATTAATTAAGCCTTGCTAGCAACAAAACATCAGTAACTCCTTTTGATTTCAGTCTTCAAGTCTAAACTAGATTCCTTCAGATCCCCTTTGCCAGAGTCTGGGTAAAAGGCAATGACAACTACTGTAGAAAACCAAACCCAAAAATACCCTGGGGTGTAGGCTAGCATTCCCAGCTACATTTATTTTTCTCTTTCTTTACAGTAAGAACAAAATCTCTAACAAATGGGAGATCTTATACTACAATAAGAATGAAATCTGTTTCTCCTATTCTGGACTAGTGCTGCTATTCTGGAAATCTAAAATGTAAATTGCTTCACAAAGCAGCTGCTAAGGGCTAATTTCCATTTATGTTTCAGTTTTTTCCCCTTCTATAATTGTCATCGGATGAAACTACTGAAATGCTCGTGGATTAATACTACCAAAATATACCCCAATTGCATCACCGTCTGGAGTTTCTATTCTATAGCATCAGAGAATTATCTGTCTAGTAGGGGTCATGACTAATAATTTCACACTGCACACACACATCCACATGCACACACACACACAAAATTTATATTCCTTTATGTGGTGCGTCACAGAATGTGATGTTACTTCTTTTATGTCTAAAACATTATGGTTCCTATAATATGAAACTCTCTGAGTGTCTGGGGCTGGACCATACAAGACACACACAGCCCTTCATTTATCTGTCCTGTCATGGCTTAGTCTAGAGTTTTGCAGTTTCAATACACTGAAGAATTGTGTTGTCCCAAGAGATTGAGTCCTAGAAGTTGATATCTTAGGAGACTTACGGTATGATCAAGGGATAGAGAGAGTCAGCAGTTGGACCGAAGGCAGAGGGAAGAGATGTACCTTCTCTGCTTGGCTGTTCTCTTTCATATCTTGATAGATCTGAAAAATTAAATCCAATAATATCTTCATTCTTCAGATTACAAGCTACATATGGGATGTATGCAAAGGGAGATCATTGTGATAAATAGATGGTTTTAGGTTCATACTATAGAATTTTTATCCTTTTTTTGGGGGGTGGGGTTGAAACAAGGTTTCTCTGTATAGCCCTGGCTGTCCTGGAACTCACTCTGTAGACCAGGCTGGCCTCCAACTCAGAAATCCACCTGCCTCTTCCTAGCGAGTGCTGGGATTAAAGGCGTGCGCCACCACCACACAGCTTATTTATTTATTTATTTATTTATTTATTTATTTATTTAAGTAGAGATGTAGCTAGTCAGGCTGATGAAATGAGGGAGAGAGATGGCATATTGGAGAAATACAGACACCAGGTGAGTGAGAAGAGGGGTAGACACCACATACCCTCAAATACCTGTCTTATCTCTTCACATCCTGACATACATACACTAAGTTATTCCCATTTTTAGATGAGAAAACTGAGGATTGGTGAGGTCCAGAAACTTGCTCAAGTTCACACCCTGTGATACAAATTCAGTCCAGATTGATGGCCGATATTTCCCCCTTTCATGCCTAATTTACCACTAAATATAAATGTCCATTCTGGTGGCTGTGAAGATTAAGGTGAAGTGTATACAGTGGACTTTAGAACAACCACTGAAATAGTTAAATCATAAAAAAACTTATTTTTAAAACTTTTAAATTTTACTTGAGGGTTTATTGCATGAGTACTGTGTTTATATCTCCCCCCTCCAACTCCTTTGTCTTACCTCTCTCTCTCTCTCTCTCTCTCTCTCTCTCTCTCTCTCAAATTTGTGACTTTAAAATTATTGTGAGATATTATATATGTAATTACACGTGTCATCTGCTGAGTCGATTTAGTGCTGCTCCTATGAGTATATGTTTAAGGCTGACCATTTGAGATTATGTATCTTATTAGAGGACTTGTTCCTAGAAAAGACTGAATCTCAATCTCTCTCTCTCTCTCTCTCTCTCTCTCTCTCTCTCTCTCTCTCCCTTCCTCTCAGAAGCCACTAATCATTTTTATTTTTATCATTATAGTCAAATATGGTTTCATTATATTAAAACCTGATTTTTTAAAAAATAAAATGTAATCAAAGGACATGGCAGTATGTTTATAGTCATGCTGAGACTTTTTTCACTCTGACATGGATCCGTGCAAACCAACATGGGGCACTCAACCCATGAAAGAATAAAGATACTTGGGTTTCTGCCAGCAGAACCTACTGTTCTAGATGCTGAAATTCATTGATTCAGTAAACATGACTAGTTTTTCTGATTTAGGCACAGCTGTGCCATCAATTCTTTGATTTTTTTTGTTTGTTTGTTTCGTTTTGTTTTCTTTTGTTTTGCAATTTAGCACCCACTAAAACTTTTCTGTGTATATTGTTATCCCTTGCATACAATTTCCAAGATACATTGTATTTCACCACTTTTATGTTGTATTCACCTTTTTTCCTTTATATGGAATGCAATTCAGGATGGTAACTTACTTGCTAAAAACTTTCATCATTTACAATATAGTGTGAATAGTCAGTTGACAGATTGCATTCCTGTAGAAGTTTGAATGGGATTTCCCCCTATATTTATTTGAATACTTGTTCCTGTTTGTGGCAGTGTTTTGGGAGGATTAGGAGGTGTGGCCTAGATGGAGGGAGTTTCTCTGGGGGTGGGCTTTCATCTGTCAGGAGCCATGCATAACTTCCAGTATACTCCTTCTGCTTCCCTTTGTAGTTTGAGATGCTGATCTCTCTCAGTTGTCATTTTGGCCCCCTGCTCCCTGCTCCCTCCCTTTCTCCATCATGAGCTGTTATCCCTCTCATAAAGCCAAATGAACTTTTCCACGAGGTGCCTCAGCTGTGGCATTTTACAGGAAAGTGACCAAGACAGCTCCTATAGGCAATCCCACCTGGTTTTTCTTCCTCTCCTCCCTCGTTTTTTTCTTTCTGTAGTGGTTTAGCTTTCATTTTCAGAAAGGCAACCCGATTTGCAGAGTGGGACGCTAGCTATGGCTTGAGGTGTTTTTACTTTGGGGACTTCTTGCCATCTATGCAATGAGCAAATTGCCAAAAATTATAAACCTTGCTGCACTTTTTATTAAATAAAATATCTTCCTGGGAAAAACAGAACAGATCAACTGCAAAAGGAGGCAAGTCCGTTGGAATTTTAGCTGCCATTTGCATTAATTATTAAGGACTTTTGCTGCCCCTCTCCATTTTGCCCGTAGCCACTGACATAATACATGTATTTAAATAATTCGCCACCCCTGAGCCAAATGTCTGCAGACCTAATAGATGGTGATTCCAGTGAGCACTCTGGTTACTGATTGAAATTAAGACTCTTTCTCTCTCATTCAGGGAATGCAACACCAAGTCCAAGGTTAGAGCTGGACCTGCTTTGTGGGGTGGAGGTTAAGTAATGCAAAGTATCCACAGAATGGCCAGAGGCCAAGGAGCACAGCTTGTGATTCCAGAACACGTCATCAAGGTAAAGTTAAACTTGTAAAGAACCATTAAGAAGGTCTCGTTGTTAGAAATGGTAAAAGCAGAGGCATAAAGAGGGGAGGTTTCAAGGATACCCAATTAAAATCCCATTTCCAAGGACTTGTTCGAGTAGGAAGCCCATCTTGAAAAAGAGAAAATAAGTGGGAATTTTTGAGCTTTTTATTAATGTGTTTAACTTTTTCCTTTCTAAAATGATAACATTTAATGACTGCTGTTTTACTTAAATGACATTTAAAGCAAACAAATATAAACACATGTCTGTAGGTGATGGTAAACATCAAAATATGAACTGTGATTGGCCCCTAAGAGGTAATGCTTCTACATATTTTTCCTTATATATTTTTGTAGTGAACAGTATTTTTTTTTTAAAGAAAGGAACTTTAAACATTGATATTAATCTGGAAAATCAATGTTTATATACTTAAATCTGGGCCTAAAACATCACCGGGGAACTAGAATCTGTATAATAGAGGGAAAAACCACAATAATCAAAAACAGATGAACAGAAAGGCTTGGACTTTTGCTATAGGAGCATTATTTACAGAATGACAGCACCTCTAGAATTATGGAATCTGCAAGTTCCTGCATGTGTCACTTTCTGCCAACTTTTGGTTGTGGTAGTTTTCTTAAAATATCCTTGGAAAGGACCCCCGGGATCATTCCCCCCATTCAGTGACAGTCTTGCAAAAGGTGCCACGCTTGCTTCAGGAGCTTCTCAATCAAGTGTGTCTTCCAAGTTTCTGCCACGCACTTGGTGTGGAGCCAGCGTTCTACAATGCCAAGGAATCCATCTCATGTTGCTTCACGTAATTTTCTTAACAAACCGAAGAGGAAGGTGACAGCCAGCTTGTGCAGCCTTGGCAGCATCATTATAGTAGGGGAGGAGTGCAAGGTCACAGGCAGGTTCCTGGGATTTGACTTTAGGGCCTGTGGCAGAGAATCCCGTGCCATGATCATGTTACACCAAGATTGCCTCTAAAACAGTCAGAGAACTATCATGACCGTCCCCACCCCCCCACACTCAACCTCTGAGGCCTATAGGAAGGCAGAGTATGTAAACGTTCAATACATGCATGGACAGTTGGGCTTCCAACAGCTTTGACTATGTAACTTTGTCAATGCTATCGTTATACTAAGTGTGAGAAGCATTCCTCATTATACTGCTTTCCTCTGCTGTAGATTACTGCTTTTCTATTAATTACCTGAAAATTCTATTTTTAAATGTTATATTAACTCAAAACATTTCTGTGTTACTAAGTGAAAATATACTGGGCAGGCAAAGCATTTGGTTTCTTAAGGACATCGATAATACCGTCTATACGAAAATCATCCAAGAATGGATTTTTGGGTCTTCAGAGACAGATTTTAAAAAGTATTTGATGACACTACAAATCCTGCAATGGGTTAATACAAGCCCTATCATATTCTTATCTACTCCACCCTGCTGAGGGATCCTCAGAGATGGGTCATCCAGAGTTGCCCTGTTGACAACATCCATTCTAACGTCTCAGCAATTATCTTCACACCTTCAGTCCAAGTTCAGATTATAGCAATACCCAGGAGTGGTAATCACTTGAAGGGGTGTGTGTGTGAAAATCTAAGTATAGACCTGGCCACTAATGTTCAATCATTCACCAAATGGCCTACTTAACAACAGCTTCATTAGTCCTCATTGGTAATTCAGATAGAAGTTTATTTGCTGTGCGTGGTCTAAGTGATACATTTTGCATATGTTCACTTACTGTTTTTTTTATTATTATTCTTAGGAATAATTCGAGTTGAACCAGAGACGCCTTAAAGGCAAAGCACCTCCTTTTTCTTGCCAACAAAGTGAGAAGAGCAGAAATGATTATATAGTACTCGATAAGCATTGATCTGTTTATGCATCTTCATATGGACAAATAAGTCATTAGAATGAAGTAAATCTAAAAGAGACAAAACAGCTGAAAATTGAGAGGAGATAAAAGGGTCAGTTCAAAGTCAGCAAGGGAAGTCAAGGCTGTGCTGGAAAGGGTTTAAAGTGAGGTTTATTGAATTATAAATATATAATTGTATGTATATTTGTAATACCTACATACATTATATTTATGTATAATAAAATCTACCCTTTGGGGAAGAAAGGATGAGAGACTGGTAAGGAAAGCACCAATGTGCTTTCCTTTAGCCAAAAACTGACACTATGTAAAAGGGCCCACTTTAAGCCTGGCCCTTCACCTCACCTTCAGAAAGTGTTTTTTTGAGAACTCCCTGAAATTCAAATGTTCATTTTCTTGGAGAGAGACTCCTGGTAGCTTCAGGGAATCTGTAACTCCATAAAGTATTAGAATGATCGGCACATAGCAAGCCGGCCGTACCGAAGCGAGGCACTAATGGCCGAAACGGATCCTTGTCCACTTTGGCTGAGAATAAGCTGTGAGTTCTTTCTTTGGGTTTTGTTTTGTTTTGTTTTGGTGTTTTTGTTGTTGTTGTTTCTTAACTTTCCTCATGATGTCTAACATCTGGCCAGAGTTGTTACCGTGAGTAGTTTCTGTAATAAGACTAGGCTAATAATAGCAGTGTGGGTATAAACTAGGTAACTTGAGCCTGCTCCTTGTTCAAGGCTCCACACTGTACCGAGCTGGCACCTTGATTTTAGGTGCTGGTCCTTTTTTTTTTTTTTTCAAATCATTTGAAACTCAAGTGGACTAAGTGGTCTGGGACATAATTATGAGGGAAATCACCTGTGTCCTTATGCAAGCTCACAGACACCAAAACTACAGCAGCATTTCAGTCAGGGCTACTGGCTTCTCACGGAGGAGAATCTGGGGCTTTGTGATCCGAGCAGGAGGAGCTGACTTTGAGGTGGAATCTTTGGGGGTTTTTGTTTATATATATATATATATATGTATATATATGCGCATAATATGTATATATACATACCTAAATATAGATAAATATGTATATATACATATATATATATATGTATGTATATATACACACACATATGATCAGTCTGTAAGTATCTGTCCTCAGGTGTTCTGTCACAGTCCCACATTTCTAAAGTTAATGTTCGAAACCTTTACAGCAACTATAGCAAAATGAGAAAAGCCATTACATTAACATTACATTAAGGATTCTTTTCCTTTTTTGAATGAGTCTCTTTGCTGTACATTCTATTATTGCCTACTATCTAAATAGTACGGAGCTCTAGAGATCAATTTTTTAATCTTCATTAGATCTCCAAACTTTTATCTTTTAGCCATATTCCTATTACTTTTCGTTATGCATATGTCTATGTCCGGCGTGTAGGTCTGTGATCATGAGCGCGGGTGCCCGAGGAGGCCAGATGATAGCAAAGGTACTGGATCTCCTAGAGTCGGAGTCACAGTGGGTTGTGACTGCCTGTGGTAACTGTGGGTGCTGGGACCCTCTTGGGCCCTCTCCAGGAGCAGTAAATGCTCTTGACAGCTGAGCCATCTCTCCAGCCCTGAAACTGTTATCTATAAGTCAGTCAGATGGATTAAACGCCTCAAACTGCTGTTTGTACTTTCCAGTGTTTATCTTTCCATCCGTATGGTGTGTCTTTTAAGCAGGAGGTGAGGTGTCTTTAAAGGCATTGGCCTCTTACCACTTGGGTTGGTAGTGACAAGATATTTGAAGAAGTCGAACCTGTGAGAGCATTCCTCCACTCTGGTAGATAAGGCACACATGTGGCAAACGAATGGGACTTTATAAACACTCGAAAGGTGTCTTGGAAGACCTCGCCTTACATCTGTGTCTACTTTGGCTGTCAGGGGTCCAGTCTGCATATCTGTTCCCAAGTTTTAGAAATTCTTTTCAAGGCAACGTTTTAGATATCTAAGTTTCTCATTTAACAAAACAATGAGAGGTCCAAGATGACAGCCAGTGTCTCTTGCAAAGACTGTGAATAGAATGGCAGTGAAGTCACTGGAAGGGACCCCCTAAGAGAAAACAACATGGATTTATTCGGAGGCACCCAGATAAATCCTTTTAGAATGTCACTTTATTTCAGTTTTAGTTCACAGCTGTGGTATCGTGAGTGGCAAGAGAGGCAGCCCATGGAACAGCCTGAGTTCAAAGGAATTGGAATTGAGCAGGGAATGTGAAATCCCAGACTCCTGCTTCTAAGACGATGACTGGAAATCCTGAGATTGGAGGAATCGATCCTGATGTAGCAGCAGAATTAGCAGTCCCCAGAGACCTTGGAGCGTATGGGCCAGTGTTTAGCACCTAGTGTTCCTGACAAGAGAAAAGCTTGCTCTGACCAGCTTCTAGAGGCAGACAATCATTTAACATCTCCTTTCCTATCCTTTTCTGCAGAAGGGAGTGTGTAAACTGCTAAGTACCTATGACTTGGATGTTTTTTTGAGAGGTTAGGTGTCCCCACCACCTTTATCCTTTTCTCGGGCGGAATATGCCACCAAGTTCCTTTCTGAGTGTTCCTTTCGTGAATCTTTTGGTAAATTCGCATAATGGGTCAGTATTCTCGTATGTTCCTTCTTTGCACGGGGGTCCTGGCAGCCAGAGGGGAAAATAGCCATTCACGCAGGGAACTGCATAAGTTTAAATCAAGCAAGCCTAGTAGGATGATAATGACATTCCCAGCATCCAAGTTTCTGCCTTCAGGATATGTGAAGCTAGAAAACAATGTCATTCATCCAACATTTATAGAGAACACACACCATACAGTGGCGCTGTGCAAATACTGGAGGGCAGGCAGAAGTGCAAACCCTAACCCGGTTCGTGAGGATTCCTGCCGAGAGGAGCATGTCTACTGTATCACAGACCTTATACTCCTGGAGGGAATTCTTGGGTGAATACAGTCTGTTTATTGAAAATAAGCATGGAAAACTATACCAATAGCTCAATGTACCTTTTAGGAATAGGACAGATAAGTGGGATTTAGCCATAATCTCTAAGGTGTTAGAGCGCTCAGAGATTAAGGTGTTCTCAGCTTACTTTGCATTACTTGTGTATCTGGACAGTCGGCAGAATCCTAACAAAGAGAAGAACGGCACTTCTATGTGGAAGTGGTTAACTCTGAGGGAAAGTGGCTTCCAAGGAGAACAAAAAGGTAACGTTTTTCATCTGGAGTGATCCCAACCACCACTGAGGCATCCTAACACCCTGGGTACACCCTCTATGCCCAGGCTCAACCTTAGCGCCGGATTGAGCTGTACACCTCAGGATCCTGGCGTTCACCGCAGGCACCGAGTTCCCCCCGCACTGCCCCCCCCCCCACGCACCCCGGGTCGCCTGCCTGGCGCCTTCAAGGTCGCCATGGCAACCACGGGGTACCAAGACCAGTCCCTGAACGTCCAGCCTAGAAATCCAAACTGGCAGCAGCGGCACGAGCGAGTCACCTCAGCTCCTCCCCCCGAGGGGATAGCGCGATCCTGTGCTGTGGGCGCCACTTGTGCAGCATCAGTGGCCGAGCGCTCCTTGGGCCCCAGACCGGCCGGGATCGCGAGCTCGAGCGCGCCACGCCACCTTCTCATCTGGTTTCTCCGCCCGGCCCGCAGCTCCTCTGGGCCAGACAGGCCGCCCATCCTTTCTCCGCTTTACGGATTTCCGGGGGCGACGAATTTTGCCTCGGTCCCTACGAGCATCTCTCCGCTTCGCTCCCCCGCCCCTCGCGACTCCCCCCACCCCTGGGCGCGCGCGCACACACTCACTCACACTCGCAGGCGCGCGTGCGCACGCCCGCGCGCCCCGAGCCGCGGAGTCTCCAGCGCCCCTGAGCAGATCCCACTCTCCCGGGCGCAGCTACTCACACAGGCTTCCAGCCGCCACGGGGCGTCCTCTGTCTGCGGCAGCGGCGGCGGCGCGAGCGGAGGCTGCAGTCTAGCCCGGTCTGGCTGCTCTGCGCCCTGGACAGAGTCCGGCCGAAGCGCGATCGGGAGGAGACGCCGAGGCAAGGAGGAGCCGCGCCGCGCCCGGCGCTCGCTTGCCTCGAATCCCCGCACCGCGGCCCCAGGTAAGCGACTCCGCGGCCCGCAGCATCCCCGGGGCGTAGGGACTCGCCGCCCAGGGGGGTTCCCGGTCCCGCCCCCGCCGCGGCCGGGGAACAAGGCACCGAGGGGAGTGGGCGAGGGGGGAGGGGAGCCGAGCTGGAGGTGAGGCTGGAAGGCAGCGGTGTGGGGAGCCCTCTGCGCCCTTCCCTGACGCTCCTCGGGCTCCCGCACTTTTACGAGCGAGGGGTGCCCGGCGCCCCACACAGATGTTCTCTGCTCTTTTAATCGCTGGCCGGCCAGTGTCCGCTTGGGCTCCGCGCCTACCACGCACCAACAGTCTCCCCTGCACCTTGGACAGCGCACCCTGCCACTTGCCTCCCCGGGACCGCACCCGGGACCCTGTCCTGCCCGTGCAGCCCTTCTGTTGTTCCCTTCTTTCTACAGTGTCCTCCTCCTGTCTTGCATAGATAGCATCTCCCCTTTTGGCGGTCTCCACTCTGGCGCGGGCCACAAACTTTCCTCTCTGCCCGATCTATGCGAGGTACTATTGTTGTTATTTGTGTCTTTCCCTCTCGCCGGGAACTGGACACAAGGACAGGTCTTCCTCTGCGGGCGATCGCCTGCCTTGCCCAGTCCAAGACCGCACTGGGTAACTGGACTTGGACACCCGGCCGGCGCCTCGGCAGCTGGACGCCCGCGGGTTCCCCGCCTCTCTGGACACGTGCACTCCTCCCACGGACGCGGCCCCTCCCGGACCACCCTATGTCCTCCCCCTGCATGGCCACGGCCACCCCATAGGTTGGACACCCAGGATCGCGGGCTCTGATTGGCTGGTCGCGTAACCCCGCCTCCTTGGAGGGGGTGGTTCTGGAGTGTTGTGGTTGTCATCCCGCAGCGAGCACATGGGGGAAGTGGGGTCGACAGGTGGGGAAGCCCAGCTCTATGGCATGGGCATCCCAGTGTATGTGACCCGGCCTCTATAATTCCTTCAGGTTGCACTTTTCGCTTTACTCCTCCTTCTGCAGTCTTCCACTGTTATAACATTTAAACATTTTAAATTTTGCTGAGATTATGTTTGTTCAGTGATAGTGATTTTTAAAAGTAGCTTTGGGAGAATGCAGGAAACGGAATGCACAGGAGGAGATTCATGGTGAATTGGGCCGGAGATTTGAGTTTGGTCCTTTGGAAGAAGTAATGACGGGTTTAAGGGATCTGAAGAAGGTGGAGAAAGAAGGGAAATGGATTGATGGCAGAGACCCTGGTGCTTATGAACCCAAAGTAGGAGGTGGTGGGTCCTTTGTAGGTTGCAGTGTGAAGAAGTCCCTGGGAGCTCTAGTGGGAGGCAGCTACATTCGGCTGAGGACTGCTCTCTGGATAAGTAGTAATTTTGTCTAGTACTTAGGTTGTGACTAACACACTTTGCTTTTGTTTTGCTAGCGTTGCATTCTTGATAGGAGACTTATAGTAATAATGTCCGCGCACATAATGGATATTGATTATTCCGCTTTCTTGTAATATGCAGATTTGCAAATGGTAATGAATTTCATTCCTCTAGAGGGAAGCATTAGTTAAAGTGCTTTTGAAATATCGTGAGACAAGACGGATGGGCACTGTGTGAAATCTACAGACTGTCCTGACATTGCGCAGTGCCATTCCAGAAATACGTATAAATGACTTTTATTTCTCCTCATTTCAGAGCCTGATTGCCTCTTGGCATTTTCGAGCTTTAATTCCTTCAGGCTGTTTTGATGTTGTGTCTGAACATCTTAAGAATATTGTAATTTTTATCTTTGTAACCTTGTCAATGCAAAGCAAGAAGCAGCAAGGGATGCAAGATAATGTTGACAACTTTATATTGCACACACTGTGTGTTGTTTTATTTGTAAGCTGGTGAAATATGCAAAATGAACATAGCATGACTGTAATTACCCAGGGACCCATATCCAAACAAAGTGGAGAGTCATGTGAGACTATTCCAGGGAGGGCAATTCAATTATTTTTAAGACGAATAAATTTTAAAGATTCCTATGTGTAAACGGTAACACTAGTTGAATGGTCTTTTAACACACTTGTGGTTAAAAGCATAATATCTAGCACATATTAAGTAAATTGGCTTATTTAATATGCAAGACGGTTCAAAGGAGATGACAAAGCTTCCCAATTTTCTATTATATAAGTAGGAAGAAGAGTCTTGCTCTCTAGAGGGCTTCATAATCAAGGAACAGGGTTTGACACAGGGTCTGACACTTCTGACACATCTGAAGTCATTGCTGTTGCTAAGAAAATGATTCTGTGTTTTTATTTCTCTAGTTCGTGTTCTGATTTTCCCACATGGATTTAGATGCTGGCTGCAGGCCTACAAAATTTATATGTGTGTAGACTGGAAAAGAATGTGTGTAATAGCACAAACATATATCGGTATGTGCAAAATATATATTTATGTCTGCATGCAGTTATAAACTGATACATATAATTTTAGGGTACAGGCAGCGTGTTTATATTCATATATACATTATTGTCGGCCTCAGAAATTTTGCTCGTCTCTTCTTGTCCGAAAGGTGGCCCTGTTTTAAACTGTAAAAGCATTATCACCAGTAGAATTGGCCAATAGATCACAGAAACAGACAATAGTATTTTGTTGCCTGGCAACCACCTACTGTGAATGAAAAACAGAGCAGTGACAGATGCTTGCACATCCTGATCCTCGGCCCTTGGTCCTCAGCCCGAGGTCCTCAGCCCCTGGTCCTCAGCCCGTGGCTCAGGCACCGAAGCCCTCCACTGACACACATCTGCAAGTTTCACTCCAGACAGGTGAACCCATCTCTTTAAAAAATGTTAGTAAAACAATTTTTGAAAAAAATTTTTTGGTTGTAAGAAGAACAATGTAGTTAGAGATTGTCGATTAAATTAAGCTGCTCATTTCTATCGCCCCCTTTAAGGCTGGTATAAACAGAAAAAAAAAAAAACAAAGTGGGAGGGAGGTTTAGACCTTTGAATTCTTTCCTTTAGAAGCATTAAACATCACGAGAGCGCACGTTCACCACCGTCAGGTGCTCTCAGATGTTCTAAAATCTTGAGTTAGGTCTGTGATACCTAAGTAGATGGCAGCCTTTTACTGCTAAAAGCGATGCTCTCCAGCTTAACCATTTAAGTCTAAGCATTCCTGAGGCTCAGGAGGGCTACAGCAGCTGGTGACAGCCCACAGGATCACTTCCCTGGGAGTCCCTGGGATGAAATTCCTTTGATGATTTTCTCCTACTTTCTCCTCCAAATTATTCTTTCTTCAGTTCTTTTTTTTTCCTCATTGGAATTCGTAGCTGGGATTAAATCAGGATACTTTGAAAGTACACAGTAACTACAAGTGAAGATGAGTACGGACACACTATGCTAGACTGTGGGCTGAGACGCACTCACTGCACACAGTCTATTCTGCATTCAGCCCCGTGACCCCACCTCCTTCCTACCACCTGCAAGCTCTGTGCCTTGCTAGTTGTTCATAGTTTAGAACAATCTTTAATACTTACTCTCTTATTCAGTGTGAGCATCTTTGTGTGTGTACATGCATGTGTGTGTGTGTGTGTGTGTGTGTGTGTGTATAGGGTGCGCCTGTATGTACATTCTCATGCAGAAATTATTAAGCATAGTTGAATGTTGTTCCATTTTCCTAAGTACTCTCTACTTTATTTCCTGAGACACAGTCTCTTGCTGGACTCAGGCTTGTTAGGTTACCTAGGCTGGCCAGAGAGCCAGAGTCCCAGGGGTACGCTTGTCTCTACATCCCCAGTGTTAGGATTACAAGGACATGCCATTTTAAAAAAATTTAAATTGTGTGTGTGTGTGTGTGTGTGTGTGTGTGTGTGTGTATGCTTACAACAAATTCAGGACTTTATGCTTGTTCAGCAAGGAAAGTACCAACTGTATTATCTCGACAGTGACATTTTTGACAGTGGTGAGATTCAAGATTGTGTTGGTCAGTTTGTCTTTCTACAAAAGTTCAGATATCACAGGCAGCTGATGGATGACAGTAGCTTTCTTTCCAGCATCATAAGAGATCCAGGGTCTTTGGCGAAAGTGGAACTGTTTGCAGTGTGTCATTTTCATGTCACGGTTCTAGCAAAGCCATCTCTCCAGATGTTACATGTGTCGGTAGAAGGTGAGACTCTGCAGCTGTAATCCAGATTGTTCCTGAGCTCAAAACAGATCGTGAACATAGCATCGGTGCAAACTCAGTCCACGAACGCATTTCTAGCATTCTACTAACTTAGGAAATGTATGGTACATATGGCACGCTTTGCACGCCTTCATCCTAGGAAAGCATCTGTGCTCCCCTTGCCTGTTGCTGGTGAGGACAGTAAGCCTTTATAATGCAGCACCTCCAGCGAGGGACCAAAGTCGCCTGCGTGGGGTAGCGATGAAGTGACAGTATTAAGTGCCACTGAAGAGGCATTTTCACCAGAAAAGATGCACTTTCGCAGATTTGTAGGGGATAAATTGATTTGCAGTGTGTTTAACCTAGCTTTAGAAGCCTGCTATTAATTTGTTCTAGGCAGGAAGATTTTCAAACAGAATAATGGCTTGGCAGATTTCAAGTGAACTTCACCAACACAAAGCATTTTCCATTGTCTGAGCATCGTTTGTCCAGGGCGCGTACTTGTTTTGGAACTTTGGAGATTAACCTAAATTTCAAGGTTATTTAAGGGGAAAAAAATCTGAACCTTTTCTAAATGCATTTGCATAGTGTGATGTTAAATATTCGATAGCCACACATTTAATCTGCTGGAAGCTTGGAATTTTGTTTCCTTTTCCTATTTTCTTATATAAGGCAATGTGTTTATAGGTTCAAAGACATCCTATATGACACATTACACCTCTTTCTTTTGTTGTTTCTATCCTTGTGATAGAATACAGTTAGAGTCAGTTTGCTATTTTCTTAAATTGTGGTGAGGAGATGGTTTAAACAAAAGATGTTTACAGTTTCAATTTCCTTATGTCACCTTCTGATCGTAGAGCCCATAAACTCTCACCCACCCAGATAGGATTATTACCAAAAAACAAACAAGAAAATGCATAAGCTGCACGCCATTGCCACCCTCCAGGCTAGGCAGCCAAGCATCTCTTCCCATTCTCAGGAGTGTGTCCAAGTGTGTATGGACTTGGAAGGTCCATTGACTCTTGTGGGCAGATCTAGTATTTGACTAGAAGATATGCGTGTGGTTATATCTGAAGTGTAGATGAGATATTCAGATTTTTTTTCAAAAGTTGGATAGCATAGAAAGGGTCAGAATGATTCCTTTTCGGAAGTTTTTTTTTTTCAGCTGTTTTGATCATATGACCAACTCTTAGCACCTGGAGCAGCATTCAGGGCGTGCTGCAGAGGCTGCAATGTGGGAGACGGATTAGTCCGCCTTCTTTTCTTCTCTGTGTAACAATGCAAATGTCTCAGTCTTCCTCCTTAGGATCTGGAGCAGACATGTCTGTCATTTACTCGTAGCTTTTCTATTAAAAACTCTGAAATCGCTAACTTTGCCAGTGCTGTTTTGGAATATACCTCCTGCCAGTGTTAAGAGCCACACCAGAATTATTGATTTCTCACAAATACAGCTATCCCTAGTGTGGAACAGCCCTTTAGGAGCCCACAGCAGCATAACAAAGGTTATGGCTGTAAGTCTGAAGGAATACCTTATTTAGTTGGCACTGGAGGGTGAAGTTTGCGAGCTCCAGTGTAATTATCCGGACTGGACTGCGGCCAAGGGCTGGTGGCTAACATCGCAAACGGTGGGGAAATAGCCACGGATGAGGTCTTTAGTGACTACAAGTGACTCAAGCCTCTGCTTTGGTCTCATTTGCAAGGAGACACTTCGTGCATCTCTCAAGCCTCAGAAGCTATTGTGTACACTGTGGATAGAGCTCAGAGTCACCGTCGCCTATCCAGACGCCCAGGTTTTATACCCTTTGAGAAAGACCTTTATCCCGAAGCAGTTAGATTGCTCATCCTTTTCTTTCCCACTCTTTAGCCGTTTGCCTCCTCTGTAGGATGTTACTCCTGGTCTGCATACCACCAAGTCTCTGTTAACATGTAAGCTGGTGGTTAAAATATAGGTCGGGTAATTCCAGTCGCAGAGTCTGTAGCCCACAAGTAGAAAATTCCACACCTGACTTCATGGGGGTGGGGATGGGTGTACTAAAAGTATAGGATAAAGTTTCCTCCCAGCTACATGGATATGAAACATAACTAAATTTTATATTTGGGTCTCACCCTTAAGATATCTATATATATATGCATGTAAATATTCATAAATAAAATTCAAAACTTCTGATCCTAATCAGTTTGGATGGTGGAGTTCAACCTATGCCTTCTAGGCATAAGATTCTTGTCTTATGTATATTAGTGATCAATATATGTTTGTCTGGTTCTAGTAGTGAAATTGTATTTACTGTTTTTTTAGACCAATTTTACTTTTTTTGTCTAGGGGCACTTTCAACGTCTATGAGATGATTTCTTCAACAGACGTTTACTGAGCTTTTACTATATGAACGGTACTGTGTTTGACCCTGGGGTTTAGAAAGACTCATCATGCCAGCTGTTTGGAGAGAACATTTTTACTTCTAGAAAACTGTACAAATTCATTGAGGTCTATAGAGGAGTTGACAGGATCCACCCAAGGTTTTGAACTGTAGTGAGATCGGTCGGCCCATCTCAAACCTGCCTGTCCAGAGGATTCTCAGGATGTGCTTGTCACAGTACCAATTTGCAGATCCTACCAAGACCTTATGGGAATGTGCAGGGACATGTCCCGGGAGAGTAGGCAGAGTCAGCTTCACATTCAGGGTCACCCGAGGCACGCTCCCATACTAGTTTATAGAAGTTCTGTGAAGTTCTAATCTCTTCCTGAGGTTGTTTCCTCTCATGTATAGGATAGCTTCGTAGTGCAGTATAGTCAATGGCCTCCAGAGACAAAGCTGAGCTTTGTTTTACCCTGGGTCATGATGACCATGATGGTCATAACGGATGCTCTGTCCTGTGTCCCAGAGTTCCACCATGAAACTGCTCCTCAGTAACCCAGGGGAGCTGCCTGTTAACCTAGGGACTAGCGGCTGTGTCACTTCTACCAGTTCTTCCTAGGATTCCTTCCTAGACAAGTAGCTTGCATTTCAGTTCTGTCCCAAGGTCTACTTCTGTGGAGACCCACACAAGACATAGCAAAACCTGCATTGTTTTCCAGGTGTTTATTTTTTACCTTGATGCAAGTTTGGGGGACTTGGTGTTGGGTGATAGATAGAATGCTACCAGAGGCTGTGGGTGAGGGCGTTGCACTTTGGATTTGGAGCATGGAAAGATCACTCGGCAGATGTGTGGGGGGTATAGACTAGTGGGAGAAGGACTGGGGGTGTGGAGACCAGCCGGGAGTAGCCCTTCACAGGAAAGCAGTGGTAAGTCCTTGTACACAGTAGTAAGGAGCGCCTAGTCTGCTGATGGAGATGCAGGAGAGGGAAGGAGATGTGGTCTAATGGAGTGCTGCCCGGAAAGGTCAGCACAACACAGACACCCGTGCGTGTGGTGAGTTAGCTCACTGCCAGGCCCGAGGAGAGGTTCAGTCTGCCACTCTGCCCTGTCCCCTTGCTCTGCCCATCAGACTCGACAGCCCAGAAATGGCGGGGACTCTTTTTGTCTAGCTTAGAATCACACCCAGGCTCTCGAGAGTTAAATTGTACAATTCAGGCCTAAATACAAGAAGACAAAAAGATAAATTGCTGAGTATAAATAATTCACCATTAGGTCATTAAAGGAAGAGCATTAGATTTTACAGGAAGGCTTCGGAGAGTCGTAGAGAACAGCCGGAGAGATCTTTGATGCATGTTGACACTGTGGTGAGCAGTGACTGTCTTTCTCCCTTGCTTGTGGCCAAGAAGCGATGTTCCTCCTGCACCAGGTTCTGGGAGAGGAGCAGGGCTCGCTGCCCTGTGCCTATCGTTCTCTCGGTCTGATAGCAGCTACTTAGCTACATGCATGAGTAGTAGCTGAGCTGGGGCTGGCTTTCCCCTTTTTGTTCTGTGTAATGTGCAGCTCTCCACTGCAGTTTCTCCTGCCAGTTTTGAGTCCGCAAGCTCCCAATGGAGATCAAGGGCTACTGAGACCAAGGGAGAGAAAGCATAAATCCATAAAGAGAACTGTTTTGAATTAAATGCTTAATTATGAAGCGGGCGAGTTAGAGCTTGTTAGATGATATGAAATAAGATAAGGTAGGCTTTTAATTAGTATTGTGTGAATACTAATATTGCTCTGTCTGAGGTAGGACTGTGAAGCTGAATGATCAGACAAGGGCAGCCTATCACCACCCTTCTTATTTTTCCTAAAATGCTATTGAGTCAGAGACAAACAGAGACCAAATTATGAAAAGCTAAAGAATGTTTCTGCAAAGAGCTTACTGGTATATGAATATCAGGGAGGACAAAGACGACTTAGGACAGCAAAAACACTGTGCACGTGGGCATTGGAGAGGACAGGGGCACTATGGGAGAAAGAATGAAATAATACAAGAGGCCTTGCTGAGGGAGGGTATTGTGCATATGTGGATGGCCTTTAAATTCAATTATACTTTTCACTTTTAGGTAACGGTGGGTTCACTACAGAGATTGTAGGTGTCTCTTAGCCAGACCCTACAAGGACAAAATCTATTAAAGCAGAGTGTAGTTTTACAGCTAGGATGTTGTGTTAGTATAATCCTCTTGTACTGAGACGTCACAAGGTTTCCTTATTTACATGTGCTTGTATGACTTTCATTTCTTTGTCATTGGCTTGAGCCAGGATCTGGAAGTTGCTATATAGACAGGGCTAACTTGCCTCAGTAGTCAAGACCCTTCTGTCTCTGCCTCTCTAAGTGTTGCAATAATAGGTGTGCACTGCTACACGCAACTCAACATTTATTTTGAAAGGTCAGATCTTTTTTCACTCTAGAAATTTTAGGCACTTGTCTGGACTAAAGGAAGCGTAACCAAAGGAAGGACAGTGTAGAGTAAGATCCCTTGGGACTGTCAATTTCAGTTGCCTGTTTTTGCCCATGTGACCAGTGCATGGACCTAAGAAGGATTCAAAAATGTTTTGTAATAGAAGTTTGCTCATGGAAACCCATCAGGATACCTTCTTTTTTACTAGTAAGAGTATCCTTCCCTCTCCAGCTGGGTACCATACTCCATGTCTTTCCCTCCTCTTCTCTGTTTAAGAAGGAGCACACTCCTACAGGCTACCTTTACCAACTTCCAAGCCAGCAGGTGCGAAACAGTAGTGAGATTAGAAAATCCACGTTTATCTTTGCTCTGGGCAGCATCCCTGATGGCAGTATCCCCATGGCAGCATCCCCGATGGCAGCATCTCTCCTCTGCTGATTCAGTCATGCTTCCACATGCCTTCTCTCACTCTCCCTGCTCACTAGTGATGTAGACCAAGGCTGTAGGACCATCATGTGCTCTCTACAGCTTCCTGCTCTTAACCTCTGGACCAGGTCCCATTACTGAATTCAAAACCTACACAACTCATCGAAGGTGGAGGTGTGGAGCTGGTGACTACGGAGCCTTTCCCTCTACAGTCCCTTGCCTTTGGTCTAACAAAATACTTTGCATGCTACCCAAAGTGAAATGGAGACTTCAAACCAGGCACATTCCACAGCCTTCGATCTACAATGACTACAGTGACAATGACAATGACACTCGACTGCCTGCAAGATATCTATGCTAGTGCAATGATGGCTCAAAGCTTGTGGAAGTAACCAACCAATAAATGATTTGACTTAAGGCCCACTCCATGAGATGGAACCCATAGTTGACACTGCCTGGGTGACTAAGAACCTAAGACTAGACAGCCTAGGGACTCAGGGTAAAACCAAATAATACAAGTCTAAAGAAAAAGAAATGTAGTGACAAAACAACTCCCAATGATATTCTGTTCTCCTCGTAGTTCGACATATTGTCCAGTCATCATCAGAGAAGCTTCCTCCTGCAGAAGATGGGGACAAATGTAGAGACCCACAGTCAGACATTGCTCAGAGAGTGACAGATCTTGGAACTCTCAGCCCTGAGTGGGATGACTCCATCTTATTCCTCCCCTGAGAGTTCAGGAAACTGCAGAAAAGGAGGCAGGAAGGATGTAAGAGCCAGGGGGCATAGAGGACACCAAGAAAACAAGGCTCTCTGAATGCACATGTGCAAAGCTCATGAACTCACGGAGACTGAAGCAGCGTGCACAGGGCCTGCACCAGGTCCTCTGTGTTTATATTATAGCTTCTGGTTTAGTGTCTTTATGGAATTCCTGAGTGCAAATGAATAGCTCTCTGATTCACGTGTCTTCTCTTGGACTCTCTTCCTTCTGTTGAGTTGTCTTGTTCAACATTGATGTGATTTTTTTAATTATATTTTTTAACGAGTGAATGAATGAATGAATGAATGAATGAATATCTAGCCACTAGAGTAAAGGTTAACAACTAAGCTTTCATTTATACCTGTTGGAAGAGGGAAAATTTGTTTTCTCAATGGAGTTGACATTGGATATATCAACCACTCCAAGGCAGGCCTCATGTTCAGGAGTAGCTGATCAACATATAATGGACTTCACGGTTGTTTGAATGTTTGTGTTGTCTTGGTTTTTTTTTATGTGCCTTTATTTGATTAAATTTCTCTTTTCTTTTTGTGTGTTTTCTCTTCTTGGTTTTAGGAGGTTTCATTGTTCCATTGGATTTTTGTTTTTTGAGGAAGTACTGAGAGTTGTGTGGTTAGGGAGGGGAGAGGGTCTGGAGGGACTTGGGATGTTAAAACAATGATCAAAATTTAAATATTGTCTTAAATAATAAACAACTAATTAAAAGAATCTCTAGACCAGCTGATGGCTTGAAGTGCCCTACTCCTGTCATCTGAATAAGCAGCTTTCTCTTGTTTCTTCAGTGGGAAAGTTTTGAAGTGATTTTTCCCCCTTAGGTAGACATCCCTCAGTTCTATAACACATGGAGACAACGTGAATCTGATAGTCTTGTTCCTCACAGTTTCCACCCCTTTCCTGACCTATCAGTACTTAGTTTCAAAGTATCATGTTCTCAAGTGATTTGGCATTCTGGCAGTTTCTTTCCAGTGTCTCTGTTACTGTCTGTCCGCGCTACCCCCCACCTTCTGCCAAGATTCTTTCCGGCAGCATGTCTGCGAAATACCCTTGGCATATTAACATGCTGGCTCATGCCTCACGCATGTGCGTATCCCGGGCTTATGGTCATACCTCTGCCGCATCGGGGCTCACATTTGCTGACATTGCACTTCTCTGTACAAAATGGTTTTTATTTGTTTCTGCCAGATTCCTCCATGTCCCTCCTCTAGATGTATATGTGCTTCTATAACCAACACAGAGGGAAAGAATGGAGATAAGGATGCTTTGGAAAGAAGGGAACTAGAAACAAGTAGACTCCAACTATAGAGCAAGTTGCAAAGGCACGTGAGGGGCCACCAAAGCGGGGACTGTAATGTAGTCACGCTCCCTTAGGTCTTGGTGTCCTGATAGATGGCAGTGGGGCAGTGACTGCTCAGGCACACCTCCCCTGCAGAAGCAGTCTCACCGTCTGCCGCCATAGTGGTTCTTGAGCCGGCTTGTCCATCCTCCAGGGCTCCAAGTCTAAGACAGGCTTAGGTGTTGCAGCCCCCTTTATATATAAATAGTAGATACCTTCAACTAAGATGGTCACCAGGGCCCCAAGAATAGTCTGAAGTGCTCTGTGCTTAGGTGCCAGAAGCAGCCCACTGACCACTGCAGCCTGCGTGGTGGATATGCTTAGTGTGAAGGCTCTCTACATTGTTAACAGATGTGAAACCTAGAGAAATGTAAAGCTTTTCTAAAATAACTTAAGTCTTGAAGGATGGCTTTTGGACCTCTGCTGAATGTGGTCACCTTGCCCCATGGTGGGCACGGTGGGGGTGGGGGGGCTTGGGGATGGTTTGTGGGATGGTCACGTGGTTATGAACATGTGGATCGTTCTGGAACCTTCCCGCAAGGCTACTTGCTTGCCTCTTCTCTCCATAATAAGAAGTGGTGAGTGCTGGGCGGTAGGTTGTGGATTAGGTGGCTCTGGGTGAGCCGACAGTGGCAAAGAAATAAGCTTGTTTCAGATGAGCGTAAGCTTCAAGGCAAGTAATTAAGACACACTTCAGCTTCATGGGAAAATTAGGATTCTAGTTAATACAAGTGCCGGGCTGGGAAGAGGCTAGTCACCCGCTCACCTGTAATCAGTGAGGAACTGTTTAGTAACAAAACATCAATTACGCTTGTGCTGGTGTGACTTTCTCCTCATTCTCTTTCTCTTTTATCTCTGAGGTGACTGAGCTCAGACTCCCTTTTCCTCTGGTGACACTCTATGCTGCGTTCAAGAGAGCCCATGCCCATGTGAGAGAAAATAATGGCTTCTCGCGCCCCTCCCCCAAGCCCCATCTTTTCGCCCATTCCACTTGTGTGTTTCTACAGAGACGCACACTTGCTTTCGTGGCTACACAGTTATGTACAGTGGCGTGAGGACAGAGATTTAAAGTGGCCATTTCTAAGTTTTTTGAGGCTCAGCTCCAACCCATAACAGACAGTAGCAGTTTAGAAGTCAGAGAGTTCGCCATTTCTGTTTATCGGTTAACGTTCTTGCTGCCGTTGGGCGCTGAGTGAAGCCTAAGTAGTTTCTGATTCTTAACATCTGCTCGCCAAAGTATTATTTTTGACCCATGCATTTTAAATCTCACACAGCATCATGGCCTAGCTCGATATTCCCTTTGTGGCAGAGATTGAATGCTTTTGGAGGAAAGCACACTAGATAGATAATCACGGTGCCCCATGAATAGGCAGCTGTTGTGCCAAGTTCACAGTAGACGCTGAGACCACAGTAGTGAACAAAATAATCATTATTCCTTGCTTCCTGGGAGTCCATGGCTTCCTGGAAAATGACGTTAAATAAACAAACACAAAATAATTATGTAATTGGAACCCACGACAATACTTGAAAAAGACCAGGTTTCTCTGCAAGGGTAATAACGAGAGTGCGCCGGTCAGGAGGATGTCTCTGGGAGAGTAATTTATAAATGAGTGCCTGGAGCGTAGTCACCATTATCCAGGTAGGAGTCCTGTGTGTGGTGTGCAGAAAGAGCTTAGTTTTTGGAAACTAAAAAAAAAAAAAAAAAAACCAAAAACCAAAAAACTCAGTCAACATTGCTGGGCACCAGATAGTGAGGGTGGACTGTGCCTAATGAGATTGATAGTGCCTTCTGCTCTGTGGCCTGAACTTAAATCTTACTTTAAGTGTGCTGGGGAGACATTCAGAGGATGTTGCCTTCCCTTGTTTTTAAATGGAGGTAAAACTCATATTACAGAGAATGAATTATTTGGGAATGAACAATGTGGCTGTCTTTAGCACACTTCAAAGGTTGTGAAAGTATCCCATGTACTTCTCCTAAAGCATTTCATCTTTGCACAGGGGAGCCCTGTACTCAAGCGGTGGCCAGGGCAGTTCAAGGGAAGCGCTGAGGACTGGGATTAGTCCACACGACCTCTCTGGTGTGTTTATAGAGGGATCAGAAGGGAACATACTGGAAGCAGGAGAACCAAGCTGGAGATGATTTATCAAGTCCAGGGGCTCCAGAACAAGGCACGGATAATGAATGTAGCTAGAGACAAACAGAATGATCTAGGATAGGGTCACACAATCAAGGCTGATTATCGGGAAGGGATTGAACTGTTGTACTTATGTATGTCACTTTCCCAGAAGGTGCTCTCTAGCCCTACTCAGGCCTGTCTGGACTATCTGGTGAAACTACAGCCAGCTGAGTCCAACTCAGATTCCTGATGCAGAGGTACGGAAGGCGGCTCCGGAAGGAGTCTTACTGCCGTGAAGACTTGGGGCCAGTTTCCTTACTTAAGATTAAAAGTGGCTGACTGCACATCTCAATGGGATTGAGCTAGTACTGGGTATAAACTAGACAAGCGCACAATCACACCTGTACTTAGGATTTTGTGTGGGATTGGGAAATGCACTTTAACTTGACCCCAAAGCTAAATATGCAATGCAAATAAATGGCTAGGCAGAATTTGTGTTTAAACCCATCCCCACCAGACTACTTTGACTCTTCCAGAAGGCAATCGTTATTGAATGGATAAATACAGTATAGCAATTTATTGTGGAAGAAACACATTAGTGGTGGGAATTAACTTGTAAAACTTTTACCTTATTCTTGTAAAATTCCTATTACTTTAAAGAAATGTTCACACCAATAAACTGATTTTAGAAGCTGGGGTTCTTGAGACTATCTTTTGGAGATCTTAGAAGCTATAGTAAAATTCACCAATAAACAAATCCCAGTTGTTGTCTTGCCTTCTGTTTTCTGTTTGTCCTCAGTGGATTTTTCCCAGTCCAGATCCAGTCTGGGCACTCCGATGTCTCTAGACTAATGTGTTCAGAAATCTTTGAAATAATCATTCCCCAAAAATTTATATCAAATATGCCCAATGGTAACTTTAGAAGTGAAACTCAGAGAGAGCATGTAGTCTCTTGGTTTGCTTGAAACTATTACCATGGGAAGGCTTAAGTGACTGAAATAAAGATTTGCATCTTATGGACACCTTAGGGGTTTGCCCAAGAAAGAGTAAGGCTATCCATCCTCCTTCAGGGATAAGCTGACCTTCTCTGCCCAGTATATTGACCTGCAAGCAGCTGCCCTTTGCAGCTTTGAGTGACCTCCATAGTCCCTGGTCTTCCGGACCCGGCGTCTCATTGTTCTGTGTATGCTGCTTGCTGTCTTTCTGTGTGAGGCCTGTTACGTGAGATGAAGCTACATTTCTGAAAGAGGACACTTCCCTTTGATCGGTGTTATTTCCAGTCTCCCAGAAAGATGGAGAGGCACTTGGAAACCTGGTTATGTCTCCTTTTCAACATGTGTACACTCACCTCTGAAAGAGGTTCCATTGCTTCGTCATAGACGTTTATAATGGAATAATATTTTGAGTGCCTGGCTAGTTTCTTTGTTATTTTTTGCCTCCTGGAACATTTAAGTTTAGAGGGATTTTGGAGGCAAAGCTCTCCATTTATTTTGTCATACAGACAGAGTCAGTAAATACCCAGGTTATTTTTAAGTTTAATTTTCGCCTCACAAAATGCATGCCTTTATCAAATAAAATACTATAGAAGATGCAGGAAGAATAGACCATTTCTCAGAAACCCCAGAGACAACCATTGTTGACACTTTAGAAAAATTCTCTTCTGAATTCCTCTGACTCTGCTGTGTGGAGGTGGGTAGGAGTGGGTGGGGTGTGTGGGATGCATTCCCATATAAACACTACATATAAATAACCCTGTAAACAAATGTGATTTTGACTTACATGTCAGTCTACAATCTGCTGTTTTTTTCCTAATAAAATGTAGGCATTGTTTCATTTCAGATGATGTGTATAACATATGTAATATAATATTTATATTTTTAATGATTGGATACTGGATACTTTTTGTGCTGGCTAGTTTTATATCAACTTGACACAAGAAAGAGTAACTGGAGAGGAGGGAACTGCAATTGAGAAAATACCACCACAAGATTGGGCTGTAGGTAAGCCTTAGGGTGTTTTCATAATTAATGATTAATGGGGTATGGCCACCTCATTGTGCGTGGAGCCATCCCTGAGCTCCTGGGTTCTATAAGAAATCAGGCTGAGTTAAGACATGAGGAGCAAGCCAGTAAGCAGCACCCCTCCATGGCCTCTGCATCAGCTCTTGCTTCCAGGCTCCTACCCTGCTTGAGTTCCTGTCCTGACTTACTTCGATGAACAGTGGTACAGAAGTATAAGCCAAATAAACCCTATCCTTTCCGACTTTGTTTTGGTCATGGTGTTTCACTGCAGCAAAAGTAACCTGTTAACTAAGATACCTTTCCTGGTAAGAAAGAATTCTTGTGCCAAACGGGCCTAATAATATTAATCGACTGAAAAATTCTACTGCGGTAATGTGGATTTTGCGTGCTCCTCGAGGGTCCAGCATATGTTGAAACATGGCTGCTTTCACTGCTGGTTAGTGGAGGAAGCGGGACTATGAGATCTCTCTCCTACTGTGGCTGCGTTCCGCGGTGGCCCCTTTAACTTGATAATTGAAGCTACTAATCACACCCCGCTTTCTTGCATTCTAACTGACAATAGAGAGAGGAATGCAATATTGAGTTTCAAAGTAAAAAATGTAGCAGCAAAACAATCCACCTGAGAATTGCCATCGAAATGTTTGGTATTGCAAAGTTTGGCTCCAAGAAGTACGGCCGTAGCTGGGAGACAACGAAGTCAGCTCTGTAGACAGCGACTCTGAACTGTGACTTTCCATAGGCAAGAATACGGAAAGAGGCCAAGGAATACAAATAGGCAAGATATGGGGATATGATCGATGCACGGGTGGGGCGTTTTAAAACTATAAATATGCTAAAGGAATTAATCGTTGCCAAACTATTCTGTTTGTCACCAGAGTATGCTCACCTCTGTGACAGAAATTTGATTACAAGGTCGAGAATGGTAGAGTTTGAAAGGTGTTTGCACTTGTCTGCTGTTTTTAATTGGATCAAGTATGTTAGAATGACGTGGGTTTAGGGTATCAAACACCTCAGTCAAAATGAGACAGAAGAACAGCATGGCTTCTACATAAAGGACGCCTGAGAAAAGGCAAAAAGCAGAGGAAAAGAGAAGGGTTTTGTGAAGAGGAATGGCTTCAGAGTTTCACAACACGCCCAGGCCCCCTGACATTTAGAACACAGGAGAGTTCTTTGCCAGCATGCGCCGAGAGCTGTGCCCCAGCTCTCCTAGCCTCCCTCGCCCACTCCTTCTCTAATCACTGGATGCCAGGTGGAGCTGGAGGGCACTGACAGATTGAGTGGTCCTGGTGAGTCTCAGATTGCATCTGGCAGCAAGCGCTTCGTTCTCCACAGTCGCCTGCTGGCTGCTACTCGCTGCCCGTGTAGTGGTCTCGGCCAGTGGACAGCTGATTCCGAGCCAGGGGGGAGAGCGCAGAGCTTTGGCAAGTGCTGTGTGTGGCAGACCCCGCTCACGGTTAAGTGCTTCGGGGGGATGCTGAGTGCATTCTTCCCCACTGACGCCCTAATGAACCCATTACGGAGTGCTTGTACTGTCTCCTTAGTCGCCTCTATTGAGAATGGACGGACTCCCTTGGCCAACTGCGCTGATCCTTAAAAACTTCCCTTTAATGCATGCTCTGCACTCTTCCCTCCTAGGCTTGGGGCAGCTGCTGCCTGTCCCTTTAGCCAGTTTCTGGGAATAGCCGTGAGCAAAGATGATGCTGTTGACTTTAACAAAAGGCATCCAATGGATGCAGAATAAAGTTGAGCTTCCCGGGTGCTTCGGGGCAGCGCCTCTAGTCTCAGGGTTAAAGCATCATGGGAGCAGCAGAGCTTGTCACTGAGCATGTGTGCTTGAGTGGTCTCTGGTGTCCAACGGGCACATCCTCATCTCATTATCAAAGATGCCTTTGCAAGCCCCCAAAGCTCCAAGTTTGTGCCCGCATCTCTTTAGTCTCCAAATCTTAGCGTGAAATCTTTAGTACCCCAGGAAAGCTAAATTAATGGTGAGTCAGAGTAATTAAGGCAAAGTAAATAATCTCCAAGGTTCTCACTCCCCCGTGAAACTAATTTCAAATCGCATCCTTCATGTGTTAAAAATAGTTCTCTGCTAATTCAAGATGCCCATGCACTGTGCTGGTGAAGTGCACTTCAGCTCTGTTGAAAGGATGCAGATTAGAGAGTTATTTTCAATTGGGTGCTTTTTTTTTTTTCTTCCAAGAGCGGCATTCATTTTGGCACCAGGAAAGCGTGAATCCCTATGGACGAACTGAGAGTTGAACACAGCTGATGGGCCAGTGGGCTTGCCATGACTTGTCACTGGGACATCCTCCTCTTCCTTTCAGTGGGGACTTAAGTTAGTAAGAACAGCCTTCTGTCCGGTGATGAAGTTCATACAACTTCTGTAGGGGTTTTGATTAGCTTCAGCTTGACCTTGTCTGTGTCTACTCAGTTAGGAAAGAAGTATTCACGGCCCCCTGGGCGTGGCTCTGTCAGTAAGGAACCCACTCAACAAGCATGCATTGGGGTCCACAGAAGTCTCATGAAAGTTGGGCTTGGAAACACGTGTTTGTAGCCTCAGCACTGGATATAAAGACACACACACACACACACACACACACACACACACACACACACACGAATCCCTACTGTCCATTGACCAGCCAGCCTGGCCAAATCATTGATCTCCAGGTTTAATGAGAAACCCTGCCTCAAAAAATAAGGTGGGCAGGAGTTGAGGAAGAGATTTGACATCCATCTCTGGCCTCCACATGCATACTGCATGTGGAGGTTCTCACATCCATATGAATATGTACACACACACAAACACACACACACATGCACACACACACACCACAAAAACCAATTCAGTCTATATGTTCTCCAGTGAGCAATGGGAACATTGGTACTGGAACATAATTTTTTGTAGGTGCCCGAAAATCCTCCCGCTGCTCACTCGTTCACAGGGATTAGAGGTCAGTGACCCGGCGCACATCTCATGGATGCATGAGACGTGTGCATTGCCCTGTTGTCCTGGGACCTGACGGGCTGGGTGAATGCTGGCATGATGTGCTTCTTCCGGTGGGTGGAAGTCTTCAGGGTGTGTGACTGTGGTCTCGATCACATGAGAGAACTTTCTCTCTCTCTGTTACAAGAGAGTCTCAGTTGAGAAAGAACTGCCTTTGGGGAAAATGTCTAATACTGGTCTTTTCCTTGCCTACCCCTGAACTCTGAGGCCTTGGTCATGGCTGATGTACGCCTGCTAATCCCTCCCTGCCCTCTTTCTCTTGGAAGGAGCCTGGGCTGTGTATTGCAGCCTGGGCCCATTCCTCCAGGGGGACTGCTACTGTGCTGTGGAAATGTTTTGAGGCGGTGACACAGGAATGGAAGTCCCCCACTGCCACACACACCACACAGCGTGGACTGCTCATGGCCATGGGTTCAAGACAGAAATACAGTGAAGCAATGGCGATACCCATGGAAGGCAGCTTTAATGAATTTCGTATCCGTACAGATTCCGATCTTGGGCACCAGCTCACCTTGGAGAAGGTGAAGTGCCTCCTCTTTAATGTCTCTTTCTAACAAAACTAAAACCGAGTGTAGATATGTGATGTGTTCAGGGGGTAATAACTTCTTTAGAGCTCATGAAGACAGCAGGAAGTCTGATGGCTCTTTAACATCTCTGTTGACATCTCCACCATTGTGTGCATTTGTACAGTGCCCGGACGTGGGGAAAGTCCAGTCTCATTCTTTTATTATCACCGATGAAGCGGGCAGTATCTCCCTTCTGTTTTCAAGAGAGACGATGACGGACGATGCACTTTGGTCATTGACTAATCTGTTTATATCATATCTGCTCACCGCGGGTGCTCCCTCACGTTATAGAAGATTGGATTGTGCAAAGATGACTTTGTCCTCTGGGAGCCTGCGAGCAGCAGGAGGGGATGGACAGCAGTGGGGAACGGCAGTTGGAAGCTGTCAGTCACGGAATGTTAGAAGTGTCCACACGAGAGCGGGAGACAGATACTCAACAGGATAGGAGGACTGCCATTCACGGAAGTTAAGCCGGGCTCCAAAGGGGCTCTCCGTGTAAACAAAGTGGGGTGGGGGGGGCAATGGGTACGGTGTGGGCAGAATGGTCTGAAGTAGCCAGGACACCGAGGACCTGTAGAAAGCTCAGGGTGGGTAAATTTGGAAAGGTCATGAAGCTTATAAGTGACAGACCCTGGAAGGGACAACATTTTCTGCACCCCAGTGGCTGGTTCTCCTTTATGCTAGGGTCTTCATTTAGCCCCTCCCTCCACCACATCCCGAGACCATTCTCCATGGACGCATCGATGCATGTGACACGTAGGGATTTCACCTGACACACTTATCCCGTTTAGCCAGAGGCATGAGCTTGTAGTTTGGTCAGCGTGTTAGCCTTTGGGTGTCTCTACGGATTAGTTCAGGCCCTGTGAGGAGGGCCGGGCCTGGGTATGCTCGGCTGAGTGGGGGTTTGGGCAGGTAAAGCATGTGCTACCGCAGCCAGCCATAACTAGGTGGGTTGTTTCCGCATGCCCTGCCCTCATGTTGAGGTCTCATGGGTTTTATGGATTTGGTGCCGAGAAATACAAACACTTGAGTAATTAATCTGAAGGTGATGCGTTCTGAGCTGATTCTGTTGGTTAAAAATAAGGTTCACCTCACGGAGATGAGGAAGTGCTAGAGATCAGTGAAAACAACTTAAAGAAATTGTGGGGAGGGGAGGTCCGGCGCGCTAGCTGCTAGCCGAGACCCTGGCTTAAAAGCAGGTGCCTTTCCTCGGGTCTTGTACACTGTATGCGGTGTAAAGAACAAACCTTTCCATTTTTTTTCCCCACTGAGAGCCATGATGTTATCTCTGTAATTGAAAATAATCTTCTAAGGTTGCTCTTTAACTGGGTTTACACAATCCTCTTTCAAATCAGCTGTTATCTGCCCTTACATTTCACGGTAAATGCTGCTGTCTGCACAGCCCCTGCTAACAAGAAGATCAAGTGTAAGTCTTCTTGTTTGGAAGCCAGTATTGCCTTTGTAATTATCCCGGCCGGCTCGTGGCTGTGCTGTGGGGAGGTGGCTCCTTTCTCCGCGTCTGTGACAGGGCTTCAGTATCGAGTGGAAGCCCCTGGTGACGGCAGGGTGGGCTCTCTCGGCTGTCTTAAGGATTTCTGTAACTTTCCCAAGCCCTTTAACTGTTTTATGGTTAGAAATATTTTCATAGCTGCTTCAAGGCTGTTCCCGGAGTTAGGGAGAGGTAGGTTTGGGGAAATCTTTTCTTTAACTGTACCCGAGGACACATAGAAGAGAGCACCATGTTCCTTGTTTATGTCTTTGCTGACCTCATTTCAGCCAAGTTAGAAGAAACACCGTGCTTATTAAGCTGCACCAGGCAGGCTTTGAATAAATGGTTGAGAAGGAGCTAGCCATTAAGATGTGGCACCAGGAAACACTGTGCAAAGAGGTGGAAGTTTCTTCGGAATTCTTCAAGAGCAGGACATCTTCCTGACTACTTAGGATTCAAATTCTCCAAGAATCTTACACGTCTGCGTAGTAATTGTAAGTCTTCCCAGACGGCATTCACATGTTGCTGTTGTTCTATCGCTTCGATTGCGTTATTAATTCTAAGAAGGACTTTACTTCTAGCTTAGCAGCATATCTAGTGGCACTTTCTTCAAATTGTAGCTACCGACTGCTCACTTCCGTCGGGAAGATGCCAGTCAACAGCCACGTGAAGATAATGGTGCATCGAATCCTGCTCAGATTAAGGCGCCAAATTAGGCTGGGGTGTCACAGGAAGTCCCCAGCAGGTGTTTGCTATGATACTTGGGGACATGGTTTGAAGATGGAGGGAAGGACTGGGTGTCGGGGGGGGGGGCAGACACGGAGGGAACCAAGTGGGTTCTCAGGTTTCTTTTAAATAGAAGCCTGGGTCCTACTTCACGTTTCAGTTGGGATGTTTGGCTGGGCACTGTCGTAGACTGAGTATTTGTTTCCTCCCCAACGTTGCCCCAATGATGCCATTCAGGGGTTGATTGAAAGTTTGGAAGTGATTAGGTTATTAGGGCCGCACCTTCATGGGTGAGGTTAGAACCCTTATCAAAGAGTTCCAGGAGAAAACCCTCATCCCTCCCACCCAGTGAGGATCCAACACAAAGGTGCCATTCGGGACCCAGGAAGTAGGCCTTCGCCAGACAGTGGCCATGTTGGGACCTTCTCCTTTGACTTCTTAGTCTATTGATCTATGAGACACTAATTGCTCATGTATACAACTTGTCTGTATACTATTCTCTTGGAGCAGTGCAAACAGAGAGAGCCCAGCTTTCCCGTTCACCTGTGTGACTCCCTTCAGCATCCAACTCTAAATATCCTTACTTTATTTAGGTTCAAATAACAGGTTCAAATCAAAAGCAAATGGCCCGAAATGAATTTTGTACAAATCTGAGAAGAGATTCATCTACTATATATGCATCACCAGTAAACAATGGATTTACGAACCACCTTAAAACTAAACACTTAGCCATTTTAGGCGATCTATTACTTTGATTAATGCTATTAGAGGGGATAATGGAGAATTGATTGGCTCACTTAGACACCTTACTAGTCACACTCACCAAAATATGATTATTCCATAAATACTTCATGTTGCATACCACAAACTTCTTATTGGGATGTGCTTTTTAAGAGAAAAACTGATGTATGTTCCAACTCTGTGGAATAGCGTTGTTCTGCACAATGAACACTGAGAGAGTGCACCTCCTGCCCGATTCCCACAGCTGGCTGCCAGCAGGGCCCCTTCAGGGTTGTAGGACTCCATTGGAGTATTTACTTCCATCTGGGGGAGTGCACGCTGCCAGCTCACATCTGTGGGAGACAGCGGCCCACACTGCGCCGCAGCCTCTCCTTCTGTGTCACACACAGACCAGCTCAGTGCTTCCATGTATCTCCACTTTAAAGAGTTACAGGAGCAATCTTAGTTAAGTTCCAGATTTTACACCCAGGAAGAAACTCAGATCTGACTGTTACAGGGCAGTTTCTTTTACTCGCCTTCCAGATACCCCAGAGAAATGAGACTTGGCGGGTGCTTTAGAATCCCCGCAGCCTGCATATTCCTGTTGAAGGCATAGGGAGGGACTGGAGGGTCCTCCTTTTTCACTTGTCCCAAAGTGCTGAACAGAGTATCTGTCAGAGGAAAGGTAGATGACTTGGTAGTCAAGTTTAAATTGTCCCGGGGCTGCTTTAATTTAGAACTTTCGCACTCGGTGAGGAAGCGGCCAGCGGAGTATGACCTAGCCTGGCAGCTGTCTCTGTCTCACACACATGCACATTAAGTGTTCTTCAACTTGCGCCAAGGAGTCCAGCTTTTATTAGACATTTGGTGGGGGAAAAGCACAAAGGGAGGATGTGCATGCAGTAGCTTTGCCAGAATTGTCACTCTGACCCAGAGAGCGGTGGAAATGCACGCCCGGACTTCCCAGATGCCTGGGTTTTCTCTAGTTGTCTCGTTTCTCCTTTTACAGACTGCTTGGAATGCCCCCCCCCCCTCTCTCTCTCTCTCTCTCTCTCTCTCTCTCTCTCTCTCTCTCTCTCGTTTTTCAAGACAGGGTTTCTCTGTGTAGCCCTGGCTGTCCTGGAACTCATTCTGTAGACCAGGCTGGCCTCGAACTCAGAAATCCGCCTGCCTCTGCCTCCCAAGTGCTGGGATTAAAGGCGTGCGTCACCACCGCCATTCTCAATTCCTTCCCTATAGAATTTGTAGTACGTTGCCTCTGGAGGGTGGGAAGTGACAGAGGCGTTGCTTGAAGTATGGAGAACACTGTGGTCACCAGAGTCCCTGGCAATGCAGCAGATACAAATTGGGGAAGGGGGTGGGGCTAGGGGCCTGTGGCTGAGTGGCCCTTAAAGGAAGGCGGTCCTAGCAGAACTGAACCCATTGAGAAATAGTTCACTTGATGGCACCGTTGTAGGGAAACAGCCACAGTGAATGTGCAGGAGTGGCCCTCGGAACAGGCAGTGCCACTTCTGCGCAGGCGTGCGGGGTGTGTGTTGTGCTGTCGGGGAACGGTGCACGCTCCCCACAGAATGAGAAGCACCGAGTTATTACATCGCCATTGCAAGGTGTTGGAGGGGGAGGGGTGAAAACTCCATCTGGTGATGTCGACAGATGGGAAGACTTCCTTTATAAAGTTTTAAATACTTTCTACACGGTTTTGTACAGAGTAAAGATAGTTTCCTTCAGAATAAAAACATCTTTAAAAAATTCCTAGTGAGCTTATTTCTGTAGAATTTGCTTTTCTTGCCTCAATTTCTCATCTGAGGGAAAAAATTAGATATCTAATCTGCAAGTTTCACTTCTTGGAAAGAAAATCTAGGGTAGAGGGAGGAAGACCCCCCCCCCAGGCTCTTTCTGTGACTTGCAGCATTGGGTGCCCAGGGTCTCCGTATTGATAATTGTACCTGTCTTTTCCTTTATCTCAGGGACTCAGGGGAAGTGACACAGTTGCACACATGTCTGAGCTCTTTCCATCCTAGAGAGTGTGCATTAGCATAATCATAATTAGCATGAGGCTGGCTGCCAGACAGGTGGTTCTTGTTGTCTCTGCTCTGTGATATTTGTAATCCCCACCCAGAGCCCAATGTCCCTTTTCTACTGAGGATGTTATCCGGAAATTGCACATACTTGAACTTTGTTTTAGGCAAAGGGTCTCTTCATGTTAAGTTGTATACCGTAATGCCTCTTGGTTGGGTCCCCTTGGAAAAACTTATTTTTATTCTAGTTTGTGGACCACAAGGTAGAGAACATTGCTGAGGAGAGAAGCTCTGACTAGAGGAATGGCAGCTGAATGAGGTAGTGTGGACAGTGCCTGTGGGGAGCATGGGCCCTGAGGGCAACAGGGCCTCACTGAGCCAGGGGCGTTTCATGTTGGGGCAAACATGCTGGTATGCACCCTGGGCAACATGGGCTGGTGCAGAGGATGTGACAGATGGCATTATGGGGCATCAGAGAGAGCTCTGCTCCTCTGCATACATCAGGTTGGTTCAAAGCCCTCTCAGCATGGATATGTAGTGTTAACATTCATAGTAACTACAAGGGATACTGGGATCAGTGCAAGTTATAATCATTTATCTATTGTGGTGGTGCAAGACAGCATATAGTAGGTTGCATTTCAGATGGATTTGGATTTCAGAAGTGTAAAATAAAATTCCAGCCAAAGGTGTATACTCTAGCTTGGTAGTAAATGCACTTCACCAGGTCAGGCTACTTGTTCACGATGGCAGAGAAACAAAGGGCTTGTTTTTCAGTTTCTAAAATGGCTAAAAAGTAGAGATCAAAAACAAGAACAGATCGGTCAAATTCTGTGCATGTTACTGATGTACATTTGCAGGGAAGAGTCATACAGTAGGTTTTTGAGTATATGTCTCCGTGTCACGGGAGTTCAACACAGCATCTCTGTAACAAGACCTGCTTATTCTACATGTTGTGATAATTAAACAACTGTATGTTTATCCTGATTGAATTTAAGGCTTATGAAGTCAAGGCTATCTTCCTCTTGCTTTCAGTGATAGCGTGTTGACAATTGCCTAAGCATCTAAGACAGTGCCTGACACATAGAAGATGCCTTGTAAATTTCTGTTGAGTGATTGGTGGATGGATGGACAGATGGACAGATAGATGGATGGATGGATGGATAGATGGATGGATGGATAGATGGATGGATGGATAGATGGATGGATGGATGGATGGATGGATAGACGTATGGATGGATGGATGGATGGATGGATGGATGGATGGATGGATGGATGGATGGATGGATGGATGGATAGACGTATGGATGGATGGATGGATGGATGGATGGATGGATGGATGGATGGATCCAACTAAATATGAAACAACTGCATTGTGTTCACCTTGGATAGATGAAGACAGCGTCCAGGAGAGGTAAATCGTAAAGCTTGCTTATGTCTACACATTGAGGAGATGTCAATCATTGTCATTCCAAGGTAGCAGTCATACCAATGGAACCCCCCTATTTTTTAATATTCATATCATATGTCTGTGATGTACCTTGAAATGTTAGCCTTTGATATAAAGTTTAACAGTTGTATGTTATTCTGTAAGATAGTGGTACCACCATCATGATGAGTTTAAAATAAAAGATATTTGTCTTATTTTTATTTTTTGAGATAGGGTTTCTTTGTGTGTCCCCCCCCCCCCCCGGGCTGTCCTGGAACTCTTTGTAAAGTAGGCTGGCCTCGAACTCTGAGATCTGCCTGCTTCTGCCTCCTGAGTGCTGGGATTAAAGGTGTGCATCACCACCATCCATCCCAAACAAAGACAACTTTGAAGCGCTGAGATCGTTTTATTAGCAGGAAGGGTTGAAAAGTTTAATGGAGTCATTAAGTCATGTGACTCCGAGATTCTGTGCTTTAAATATGCATTTAACAACCTATCATTGTCATAGTAGAGTCTGATCGGCCCCAAGCTCAAGCATCCATTACTTCCCGACATGTGACTTTGTTTCATTCTGTACCTTCTTGAAAGGCAGAGGTGGTTTTTCCAGTGCTCTTTGAGCAAACAGGCCCCTTCCCCCCTCTCCGTGTGTTTCCCAGTTAGCAGCCTGCAGCGTAAGCTGCTCCTGCCTCCTTTGCTGTTAGGCCCCAAGGATTTCGCCTGTTCTCAATAGATTTTAAAATTTTAATTAGGCTATGCCAATTTGTTACTCACGGTGTTTATACTAATACCTATTTATTCTCCAAGAATGTGGTCAATATTTCATTTGGTCATCTGATCTTTGTTCTGTTAAAAGTACTGTTTATTTTATGAATGAGAAAGGCAGGGTGGGTCGGTAACTTTCTTAAAGCCATCCAGATATAGTTTCGAATTAACTTTTCTTTAAGATGACTACAATCATTATCAATTTAAAAAAAGGCAGTAATATCCTGTATCCTTTTCTTATTGTCTCCAAAGATCCAGTGTGAAATCACAGTCAGGTGTGGACACAGCTCCATTAGAAGGCTCTCTCCCTGTTACCTTCCATTGCCACACCCACCTCTCCATCTTCCTGCCCTTCTGGAATCATGTGATCCTTGCAACCTCTAATTTTCTCTAGTCCAGAATGTCACATAAATATGCTTTTTAATCTTTTGGGATTGGCCTTTTAAAAAAATCAAACTCAGCATCACTCTCTGACTACTCCTGAAAACCGTTGTGTGCATACATAATTTATTTCGTTTTATTGTTGAGCGGTTCAGAGATGGTGATGATGATGGTAGTGATGGTGGCCTTCTTCTATTGTTTAGTAGTCCGGGGATGATGATGATGATCTTTCTTCTTTTTTGTAGTGCTTAGAACCCTTTTTATCCCAGGTCAAGTGCTCTGCCACGGAGCTAATACCCCCAGCTCAGTCGTTTTTAACTCATTTATCTACTGAAAGATTTCTCTTTTTCCCCTCCACTTTACTACTCGGAATAAAGTCTTAATGGACATTTTCCATACAGGCTTTTGTGTGAACCTGTGTTTTGTTTTATTCTCCCCCGTATAAATTTTCAAAAGTTGGGGGGTAGTTGCATGTTCTCAGCATAGAAATTTAATAAGAAAGTTTTGATTTGCATTTCCCTAATGACTAGTGATGTTGAACATTTTTTAAGGTGTTTCTCAGCCATCCGAATTTCTTCAGGTGAAAAGTCTCTGTTTAGCTCTGTACCCCATTTTTGGATAGGGTTATTTGGTTTTCTGGGGTCTAACCTCTTGAGTTCTTTGTATACATTGGAGATTAGCCCTCTGTCGGATGTGGGGTTGGTGAAGATTTTTTCCCAATTTGTTGGTTGCCGATTTATCCTTTTGATAGTGTCTTTTGCCTTACAGAAACTTTGTAGTTTTATGAGGTCCCATTTGTCTATTCTTGTTCTTAGAGTATAAGCAATTGGTGTTCTGTTCAGGAATTTTTCCCCTGAGCCGATGTCTTCAAGGGTCTTCCCCAGTTTCTTTTCTATTAGTTTTAGTGTGTCTGGTTTTATGTGGAGATCCTTGATCCACTTGGAGTTGAGTTTAGTGCAAGGAGATAAGAGTGGATCAATTCTCATTCTTCTGCATGTTGACCTCCAGTTGAGCCAGCACCATCTGTTGAAAAGGCTATCTTTTTTCCACTGGATGTTTTCAGCTCCTTTGTCGAAGATCAATTGGCCATAGATGTGTGGGTTCAATTCTGGGACTTCGATCCTATTCCATTGATCCGCTTCCCTGTCACTGAACCAATACCATGCAGTTTTTAATACCACTGCTCTGTAATATTGCTTGAGGTCCGGGATATTGATTCCCCCAGAAGTTCTTTTGCTGTTGATGATAGTTTTAGCTATCCTGGGTTTTTTGTTATTCCAGATGAATTTGAGAATTGCTCTTTCTAGCTCTATGAAGAACTGAGTTGGGATTTTGATGGGGATTGCATTGAATCTGTATATTGCAACCCTGAGATTTCACCTCACACCAGTCAGAATGGCTAAGATTAAAAACTCAGAAGACATCAGGTGTTGGCGAGGATGTGGAGAAAGAGGAACACTCCTCCACTGCTGGTGGGAATGCAAGCTGGTACAACCACTCTGGAAATCAGTATGGCGGTTCCTCAGAAAACTGGGCGTGATACTTCCGGAGGACCCAGCCATACCACTCCTGGGAATATACCCAGAAGATTCACCAGCATGCAATAAGGATACATGCTCCACTATGTTCATAGCAGCCTTATATATAATAGCCAGAAGCTGGAAAGAACCCAGATGTCCCTCAACAGAGGAATGGATACAAAAAATGTGGTATATATACACAATGGAGTACTATTCAGCCATTAGAAACAATGAATTCATGAAATTCTTAGAGAAATGGATGGAGCTGGAGAACGTCATACTAAGTGAGGTGACCCAGTCTCAAAAGAATACCCAGGGTATACAGTCACTGATAAGTGGATATTAGCCTAGAAGTTTGGAACACCAAAGACACAAATCACATATCAAGCGATGTCTCACAAGAAGAAAGGAGTGGACACTGGTGCTAGAATGGACCAAAACATCATTGTGGGAGAGTACAACAACAGTAAAGTGGGAGGGGGTGGATGCGGGAGCAGGGGGAGGGAAAAGGACATGTGGGACCTTTGGGGGTGGGGAACCAGAAAATAGGAAATGAATTGTAAACATAGAATATATACAAAAAAAGATGTAAATCAAAAAGGAAAAAAAAAAGAAAGTTTTGAAATCCTTTTTACAGTATTTCCGTCATTTTACAGTCTCCACCACCACGTGTGGACACCTTGTTCTTCTCCGCCTTCCCTGGCTGTTTGGCAGTGTCATGTGTCTGTAGCTACTCCGCTGGCTATGCCGTGGTATCTTGTGGTTTTACCTTTGTGCTTCCCTAATACCTTGGCAAAATGTCATGCCCCAGTGTTCATACAGCAGAGGTGCTGAGGGCTGGATGTTCTAGAGGACCTCACTCCTGAGTCTGATGGCTGGTCACCCGCTGCAGTGATGAGGGTGGCTGATGTCGCCTGTCATCCAACAGGCAGGCCTGGGGCACAGTCGGGGCTCTAACCCAATGCAAGACCTTCTCAGCCCTCATTTAAGTCTGACTCCTTCACTTACCTCATATTCAGTCTCTCCAACTAGGTCACAAGGGCAGTCCAGGTTCAAGAGATGGGGACAGATTCTGCCACCCCAGGGAGAGGCTGTAGAGTGAGATGTCGGGGGACGGGGACATGGCAAGGAACAGAACCGTGAGCCATTTCGCCGCCAGCCCAGCACATCAGACACCTAGATCCAGTGCCTTGTGCTTCTTTTTCTTCAAAATACAGATTAGTCCTAGAAGTAGGTGTCTTAGTGAAAGACTCATTCAACTCACAGCTGGAAACCGTGGTGTGTGGGTGCAGCCCTGGTTAGTTGGGAGGCTGAAGCAGGAGGACTGAAGGCATGGGGCTAGCTCGGGCAATTAAGCAAGACCTCACCTCAAACAAATCCAATTGGAAGTTAGAAGGTGTGTGTGTGTGTGTGTGTGTGTGTGTGTGTGTGTGTATGTGTGTGTGTGAGATGTGTCTGTGGGGAAATAAGTGGGGGGGTACTCTCGTCTAGTCAGAGCTTGGGGGCACTGGGCAGGCAGACTTGGGAGACTGCAGTGTGATCCCACAGTGGGATTAGCATCAGCCATTGGAGGGCTCTGGACCCTGCTCTGGGGAGTGGGGAAAGCGCAGTCCGGGGGTCTCTGGGCCTCAGAGAGGCCAGATATGACAGGTTCTAGTTCTTGGGAATTGCAGAACATTGCCCCAGGCGGAAGGGAAGAGGGCAAGGGGGAGGGGGCACCGGCTGGTTTCTGCGTGGGTGGGTGAGTCCTTGGTCTGGTCTGGTGGCTGATAGTAGTTTGGCTTGGTGGAAGCCATGGCTGGAACGCTGTGAGGTTTTCACGGGCTCCTTGGAGGGAAACCTGCTTCAGCGGGTCCAGATGAGAAGAGAGGCAGTCCATGCTTTTAGAGCTTTTATTGCAGAAAAGGAGAGAGAGAGAGAGAGAGAGAGAGAGAGAGAGAGAGAGAGAGAGAGAGAGAGGGAGGGAGAGGGAGGGAGGGAGGGAGGGAGGGGGAGGGAGAGGGAGAGGGAGAGGGAGAGAGAGGGAGAGGAGGAGGGAGAGGGAGAGGGAGAGGGAGAGGGAGGGAGGAAGAGGAGGGAAGGGAGGAGAGGAGAGCCCAGCCCCTTTTACAGTGGGCTGGGATACCGGGATGTTGCCAGGTAACCGTGGTGTGGAGCATATCTGGCTGTTGCAAGGTGACTGTGTGGATGGAGCCTAGCCCTATGTGACTGATGGCCACAGGAGTATGGAGTTGAGGGCCTCCTGTCAGAAGCCTGGTGTCTGGGAGCGTGGCCAACCGGTCCATCCCTTGTAGAATAGCTACCAGGTCTCCGGAGGTTAAGCCTTGCTCAACCAGAACACAGATTGCCTTTCATGGTCCTAAATGTATCTGTGTCTGTGTGTGTATAATTGAATTAAAAATCCTCCAAATTAGCCAGTTCATTGAAAAACTTATACCTTAGAATGGCTTCTGCCTAAATCATAATGGAACATTAATAGTTTGAGAAGATTCTTTTTCATTATTCTTACAATATAAACTATTTTCTGACTATCCATCTTTAGCTAAACTGCCTCTTGGATAGCCCTTCAACTAAACAAGGGCCTTGCTTAGCACCAGGCATAAGAGATAACAAGTAACATGGTACCTGCCTAGATGTCTGATGAGAGCCACCATGTGCATCAGAGTCACAAGTGCCATGTGAACTCTTCTACCCTGAGTTTATCTCTTGATGTCTGGCACACTATTCTCTTACCAGGAACCACATGACCTTGACCCTTTAGTTTCCTCGCCCCAAGTATCTAGACCATGTGTATCTGTGGGCTTCTTACAGCCTCGCCTGTGGTCTGGGGTGAGTGGCAGGGTCCTCGATGTGCGTATATAATCAGCCAGGGATTTCTTCATTTGCTTGTTAATTCTGCACATTTCAGTAGTCAGCCATGTGCGGGATACAGGCGGTTAGGAGCACACCATACCTAACTTAGGATTCTGTTGGAAATCCCACTCTCTCCGTCATCTTTTACTTATTTTACTAAGATCACACCTCAGAGTAATCCATGGCTTCCCACTGTTCTACTTGTTTGGTGACTTAGCAATTAGGAGTAATACATAATTTCAGTTTTGCTAAATGATGTTAAAGAGGAGAAACACACATCTACTGAATGTTAGGAGTAGAAGTTTCCTGATAATAGATTTAAAGGTGATTTTAGTTGTGACTGAGTTGTGTTTTAAAATTTCATTCTGTAAAATATATTATGGGTATAAAACAATCAAAATATTCGTGAGACAGACATGTAGGACCTACAGGTAATGATTTATGACCCTGGGGAGCAGGCAAATGTGAGAGGGTTTAGAAGTTCCCTGCAGTGCCAAGGCCTTCCAAGTTATTAACAGCAACCTGGAAAGAGGAAGGCAGGCTTGGGAGACTCTGACAGCATTACAGTCTCTGATGCTAATTTGGTATGTTTTCCCTGGCATCTGTCTGTCTCTGTCTTTCATAAGATTCCAAGGTGATGTTTCTTTTTGTGATAATCATCTGGTGACAGGAATCCCACTAAAAATGCTCACACCCCACCCAGATTCCTCCCAGTTAAGGCAGGGCCTTGCAGTTCCTGGGTGATGTGAGAGAGGCAGGTGACTTTCGCTCTGGGGTTTTCAACCATAGTTTTCTTTCTTTTGTGTCCTGAGCAGATAGAACCCTAGTTATGTGATGAGGAGAGGATCACATGACCCCCAAATTTGCTTTTGTGGGGAACGAATGCAGCAAGGAGGGGTGTGTTGAATAGTTCAGCGAGCATCTTCCATAGAGGTAACTGGAGCAGCAGTGCACGTAGGTATGTGGGCAGTCAGCATGGGGTGCTGTGGAGACTTGTGAACCTGGGACCAAGGAGTAAGCACTCAGAATGAAAGGAGGTGGTCAGAGAATAGACTCAGAGCCTTAGTCCTGTTTTTGAAATGTCAGGTCTGCATTCCTATGCAGGAAATATCATCATAACAAAATAAGGAAAATAAGCAAAACCTAACTTAACAACAAAGCACAGGCATGCTCGTCTTAAAACAAAGCACAAGCCATGCTGGTTTTAAAGCTCAAGGCCTGCTGGTCTTAAAGCACAAGGCCTGCTGGTCTTAAAGCACAAGGCATGCTGGTCTCAAAGCACAAGTCATGCTGGTTTAAAACAAAGAGCAAGGCCTGCCGGACCTCCTGGAGTGCCTCGGTTGTGATGAGGGATTGCATTACTGTACATTTCAGAAACCATTACTGGAGGGACCATGCACAATAAATCTTTAAAATTTCCCCAGATCACTTGGTTGATGGGCTTAAAGGCTCACTCAGATCATCAAAGGTGCAGACATAGGAACATGGAGGCGGTCTCTCCGCTCATCTCTCCTCCAGCAAATGTGTTTCCACAGCATACCCTTTCCTGAGAGTTGTTGTGATCAACTTTCTTTGTCTCCCAAGGCATTGAGATGTTAATCTTAATTCTTATTTCCAGTGTCTTCTGGCTGGGTTGCAGGATACAATATCCATATATAAAAATCAATTGTGTTACTATATACTAGCAGTGAACAATCAGACACTGAAATAAAAATGCCATTTTACAATAGCACCAAGACTATGAAATACTTAGTGATAAATCTAATAAAAGATTGCAGCCGGGGTTTGTACCTCATCAGAAGGATTCAGCCAAGCACCCAGAGGCTCTGCTTTATTTCCCTGGCAGTAACGAAGGAAAGAGTGGGGAATCTGCACACAGAACCACAGAGTATTTACCGTTGGGAGAAGTTAATGAAACGCTAAATTAATGCTACAATCTGTGCATGGTAAGAAGGCCCAACATTGTTATGATACCTGGTTTCCCCAAATGGATAAACAGGATCTGTACATCCCAGGAGGGTTTGCTCCTGAAAAGATGAATTTGAAAGGCCATTTAGAAATAGAAAGAATCTAGAGTAACCCAAATAGCTTTGGAGAGGATAGATAAGGCTGAAGGCTGAAGTCTCTGACCTTAAGTCTTCTGAAGCAGTGGTAATCAAAAGAACTTGGTACTGGTGTCTTAATAGATGGATAGGCCAGTGGAACAGAAGAGAGAACCAGAAATAGACCCACAACTTTATAAACTGAGTTTAGACTAAAGATGTAGAGACTGTTTGAAAAGGTTTATTTAACTAACAAAATGAGCACAGAACTATTCCTTATGTAAGATTAAAACTTTGTGCATAAAAATGGATTAAGACATGATTATAATACTTAAAACTACAACTCCAATAGAAGACAGCATATGCTTTGCTGGATTGGACAAAGATTTCTTAGATATAATCCAATTGAGCAATCAATTATAAAAGAAGTCAATAAACGTTGGTCATGGTGGCGCACGCCTGTAATCCCAGCACTTGGGAGGCAGAGGCAGGCGGATTTCTGAGTTCGAGGCCAGCGTGGTCTACAGAGTGAGTTCCAGGACAGCCAGGACTACACAGAGAAACCCTGTCTCGAAAAACCTAAAAAAAAAAAAAAAAAAAAAAAAAAAAAGAAGTCAATATATGGAAACATCACCAAATATATTCAGATTGGGGAGGGGGGAGTGGAGCTCATGTGTCTGATTTTGCAATTCAGAATATAAACTACTTTCAAATTTTAAAAAGAAAACAACCCATGAAAATGAGCAAATGATTTGAATAGATACATCACTAAGGAAGAAATATGGGTGTCAAGGAAGCACATGAGAAAATCATGAATAGTGTTAGGTATTAGGGAAATGCAAATTAAAACTCTGGTGAAATCATACAATAGATGTATTAGAGAGGCTGTAATTAAAACAAACCCTACTAAATGTTGACAGGTCTATAGAGGAAATGAAACTTTCTCTCATGCACCGTTAGTAGTCATGTAAATTACCATGTTCACTTTGAAACATAGTTCAGTAGTTTTCTGCAAAGGAAACATATACCTGTCACATGATCTACATCCTCCCGTTTCTACATATGTACTTCAGAGGAAAGAAAACTCGCCTGTCTGAACACTTATATGTGAATCTTCATAGCAGAGTCTTTGATAACATCTACAGATCCCAATTGGCCCCATTGCCCACCAGCAGTTGAAAAGGTACAGGTGTAGCAGTGGATTTACATCCGTGCCAAAAGCCCTCGGCAATGGAACACACTGAGCTATCGAGTCCAGGCAACATGTGGATGAAGCTAAAAAAAAAATACCCCAAATATGAAGGCTACCTACAGTATGACTTCATAGTCTCTGAAAAGATGATAACCTGTAATATTAGAAAGGTAATCAGTGGCTTGTGTGGGTGGGGAAGGGCAGAGGGGGGTGGGTGTCAAAGAGAACTGATGACTTCCGGTGGTGGCTGTGTTCATTATCTTGATTGTTGTGATGGTTTCACAGGAAAATACACTTGGGAAATTTTAGGAAAACCTACACTCTAATGTGGGAGTTTTGTTGTACTTGCGCTATTTTCCAAAGAGCTGTTAAAATTACTGCCAAATGCTGTGGCAGCCAGAAGACCACAAGTGCCCTGGGGCTTTGTGTGGGAACTCCACCCACCTTACAAACCACCAGTCAGTCTTTTGAGTGGAACTGGCCACGGCTCAGCTAAGGAGGTTGAGCGAGCATTGTTGGTACTAATACAAAGACAAGATATTCTAGGCACAGAAGCAGTGGGTAAAGGCTGAGGCAGTTATGGAAGTGGGTGAGGCTAGAGAAGTGGAGAGGGGCCAGACTACACAGTTCATCCTGTCATCCTGTCCTGTGAGGGTATCAGCCCACAGGCACAGGAGAGCTGCTAAAGGTGTTTTGTCAGAAAAGCATCAGGTTATGTATCTGTTCCAAGGAAGATTATTCTCACACAATATTCATGATCATTAAATAAACACAAGATTTTAATTATGGATATTTCCATTTGTAAAGATTTTATTTGAATACTTCTTATATAATCATTTTGTTTGAGTGGCACTCCAAAGAAGATCTCATGGAGAATGATGACCGAATGCCAGCCACATAGCTGCACGCATGTGGATCTACAGTCTTGGTTCTCCGGGCTTCCTCTGCCCTCCGTGACATAGAGGACACATTTGTCACTCCAGGAGCCTTTTGTGACAAGTTTTCAGATCAGAGATCTTACCTAAATCGGAATTATAATGGTGCTCCCTGCAGAGTCGCATCAGAATGGAGCCGAGGACCAGGCTTGGCAGCCTGCAAGTTTGGAAACTGTCACAATGTGGTTAGAGTCCAGTGCTGCAAGCTCTGTCCCTGAGGTGCCGTGCAAAGTGCCCTGTAGTTTTGGAAGCCAGCACTGCAAAAGCAAGCACTTCATCCCTAAGCTCGGGTGATGCAGTTTGGGGACCATTCCAGATGCTGGCATCACCGTGCAGGCATGACCCCTGAAGAATGGAGCACTCTGATGTCACCTGTCACCACCCCGAATACTTTACTGCCTGCTAATCCTTGTTTGTGCACTAAGTCTGTACTGTGCCAAGTTTTCCATTTAATTTCCCTTCAAGATACAAAGCTTCACGTATTTCTCTCTCTTGGGATTGGTCTTTTAGCCACGTGTATTGTAAAACAGTATCTGCAAGGTATACCTCTCTGTACATCTGGGAGAAACATAAAAACTTCTTAAGGTTTATCACTTTTTAATTATTGTAAATTTTTTTTTTTTTAAAGTCAGATCTAGCATGTGGATGTTTGGTGATTTCTGGACATGCCGATGAGTGTAATGGAATTTTACAGTGTAATGGGATTATTGAGGTCTATGTCATATAAATTTTTGAATATTCGTTATCTTATATATTGGGAGAGTTGAGGTCACATACAGCAAACAGGTTTGCATCTGTAAAGCTATAAAGCAACAAAACGACAAGAGCTAAGAACTGTAAGCCTGTGAAATATCACTGAGAATGTTTTCACGCCAAGATTTTGCCATGACAATGTAATTATTCAAATACCTGAAAACTTGAGAAACAAAGAGTGCCTTACCACCATTTTTAATGTTATTTTCACTGCGGAAAAAACGACATCATCAGACTCATTCTCAGAGATCAATGGTTAGCACAGGTTTAAATTAAGCCACACCCACTAATTACCAGTTGAGGGGCAGGACTTGTCCTCTGCTGGGAACCTGCTGAGGCTCTGCTCAAGTTGTTTTGACACATAGGACCTTGCTATTGTCAGGAAGTTTAACATCTCCATGGTTCCTTTCTCCAAGGTGAGTTCCAGCAAGGGAACCCATCAACATCAAGTGTTATCATGCAAACAGTATCATTTATACCAACTGACTCCACTTCCTGTATGCTGAATATCCAGTAACATTCTATTAAAAGAAAGGTGAAGAAGTTGCAATAATAATACCCAATAATTATAAAGTGCTTGTGTACCAGGCACCTTTCTATGTGCTTTGCATATGGTTACTAATTTGAATCTCATAACAACCCTGGGAGGAAAAGTCTCCTGTTTTCCTGATGATATGTGTCTGAATAATAACCTCAGAGAAATTTAGTCACGGAGCTTGGGAGTGGAAGAGTTAAATTTAAACCCATGAAGTCTGTTGTTAAGACTTGATGCTCAGAAGCAATCTGCTGATTGCCTTTTAGTAGTAGACTCTCCTAAAGAAATAATATTGAAAACACTGTACATGAAGACTTAAATGGCACTAGCAACTAGGACAGTGGTACTGCTATGAGAATTGAGTATTCCCCACATGAAATACTATGCCAGGTACTTTGGAGGTATTATATAGTGCTCTGTGTGCATTGTCTGATCCACTTGCTGGCTTCTCACAAACGTAGACACATCTGGGAAGCAGAATCGTAATGGAAGAAACACCTCCATAAGATTGGCCCATAGGCAAGGGTGTGCAGTATTGTTTTGATTTATGACTGATTTGGGAGATCCCAGCTCATGGCGTGGTGGTGACACATCTGGGCAGGTGGTGCTGGCTTATTATAAGGAAGCCATCTGAGCAAGCCATGTAAACAGTATTTCCTCATGGCCTGTGCCTCAGTTCCCGCCTCCAGTTTACTACTTTGAGTTCCAGCTCTGATGTCAGTGATGGAGTTGCCTGAGATCTGGAAGGTGAAATAAAGCCTTTCTTCCCCAGGAAGCTCTTGCCTTTGGTGTGTGTTTTTTTTAATCACAACAATATTTCACAAGCAAATTACTGTCCATCATGGAGAGAAATCAGAGAGGCTATGAAGGAGCACTGCCTACTGGTTTGCTTTTAATGGCTTGCTCAACCTCCTTTCTAATACAACTCAAGACTACCGCCCTGCTCCTGAGGACTGGGCCCACCCACATCTATCATTAATTAAGAAAACGCACTTACAGACATGCATAAGGCAATCTGATGGAGACAATTCCTCAATTGAGCTTCCTCTCCCCAAATAACTCTAGCTTGTGTCACGTTGATTAAAAAAAAAAAAAAAAGCAACCAGGACAGGGGTGTATTGTCATTCTCATTGCATAAAGGAGAAAGCAAGGTTTATAGTAGTGAGTCAGTAAGTTTGATTTAGGGCTCAACCCCAAATCCTCAACAAAAATGTTTCTTTTAAACCCTATGGTAAAAAGTAATAAAAATAACTCAAGTCAGACCATTGTATGAGCAAGCTGCCTGTTTTAAAATATAAATTCTCCAATTAGGTTTGAATTTATAAATATGCATATAATATATATAAATTTTATATATAGCATATATAAATCATATATATATATATATATATATATATCAGAATGTTTTGAATTCTGTGTTTTATTTTCACATTTTAAATGTTATAAGAAATGGCCTTGGTGACTGCATAATGTTTTCTATGCTTGGACCATACTGTCAGGAGTTAGGGTTCTCAGCCTCTTGTGCCATGGCTTCTGGAATAATGTGTGGCCTCTTTCTGTAAATGTGTCGAATAGGGAGACATAATGAAGTAGTTAACAAAGTATTAAAACATGTGGGTCATAGCAATGCATATTCCTTTTTGTCATCATCTGTTAGATCTTGTAGCGACTATAATAACCACTATGATGGTGCTGAACAGAGACGGTTCTGACACACTCACAAGGACTGCAGTGAGATATGAAGACGTCCATGGCTTCCATTGGCCACCAGTGAACATGTGCTCTTAGTACTGCCATGGCTGCTCTTGCTGTCCGGAATTGTAATTGGGATTCCAACCCGAGACCGAATACTTCCATGAGTCCCATCTCCTGAAGCTTAGAGGTCGGTTTGACAAGCCCTGGCTGGTCCTGCCTAATCTTAAATATTTCAGGGTGTGCTGTGAAGCTTGGTGTGCAGCTCTTCGCATTTGCATCTTCATAACGTTCGTCTCAACCTCATGAATGGATTTGGAGTTCCTTACTGATCCATGTCGATCTTGAGCCTGAAGGGTTCTCCCAGGACCGATAGTAAAGAAGCATCTTCTTCTCTGTCTGGGTTGATGGCTACTTGTCTGCTCATGAACTATAGAAATGCAGCCAGCCTCATCACGGCTTAGAGAAGGCAATGGGTACAGAAACGTATGCTTAAGGGTAGGGCGGGATGCAGGTGACAGGGAGGCTTGTCTAGGCTAGTAGTAACAGCGGTAGCGGATTGGCAGAGGTGTTGATGATAAAAAGAAATTACAAATTAAGTTACAGATTAATTACAAATTAAAAGAGGGGACTAGATGCCGTGTTTCACCCCTGACCTCCTTGTATATTTGCAGTATTATATGCCACCACAGCATGCTGGTTCATCTATCCAGGAGCATTATGGAATATCTACCTCATGTCACAAATTAAGCTATCATTGACCTGTCACTCACAATTCTTTGAAATTCTACCTGCTTTTCCAGAGGAGGAACTTAGGGCCTGGTGCTATGCTGTGGCCTCCAGGGGAAGCAGCAGTCATTTACATTTTATACCACTGGTCCCCATTACTTTTGCCACCATTTCCGACCTACTGTCCTAGAGGGCCAGAGCCCGTCACTGAATGGTTTAGCTGCTCCATTCCCAGGCAGCATCTGGGACACAGACTTGGACTAACATGATATATAAAAATGGTAATTTTTCAATAGAAATTTGATAAACTTGTTACGGGTGGATTAAGTGCATCCTGGAGGTTGGGTTGCTGTCTGGAAGGAAGAAAGTGGATTTCAGGTTAATGGATTTGGAGGCAGATTTCTTTGTGCTTGACTGGCTTTGGTCCACACCCCCCTCCCCACGCCCCACCCCTATCTTTCTGCTCTGCTGTTTTAGTCACTGTTGTTCATTAATTTTCAGGCTCACTTCTTTTTTAACTATCTATGTCCTTTTTCAGAAATCCTTTGTCACATTTTCTCACATCATTATGCTCTTGTGCATCATGAAATATTTTCTCGTGTGTTTAGGGCCAGGCAGTGTTCTTATGTGTGCTTCCCGTTAGTGTGACTGGCTAATTACTACCTTGCTTAGAGCCTACCCTTTTACCATTACAAGCATTGCTATGAATACATATCCTCTAAACTCTTATAATCATTAAAATATATGTATATGCATGCATGCTTGTATGTGTGTGTGCGTGCCTGTGTGTGTTTGTGTTTATAGTAAGGTTAAAGGAAATTTCAATAGAAAACAAATACGACCATAATTCTGTTATTTACACCCAATGGCTTTGATTTCTAAATATTATCTGCCACACTCTACCTTCTGTATGCCCACCTTTATGTCTTATCATTTATATATTGCTGTCCACATTTACTATGTTGTAAGCACTTTCCTCCATTGGTACATTTTCTGATGTCTTTAATGAGGATATACCGATGCTTTGGCTGACTCTGTTGCCGGCTACTGTCGGCTCTTTTCCTGTGGCTTGTCTCACGGCACCTTTCCACTTCAGGTGCTCAGTTTTACCTCTCCTCTTAGTACAGCATCTCTCCTGAGAAACTTTCTTTCCCATTGCTCTTGGAAAAATCGGTCCCGATGCTTGCGAGCCCCTCTGGGTGGGCTCACGACCTTGTGTACCCTACTGCTCATAAGCACTTGATGCCCATTTGTGAGTGTGAACGTGTGGGGGGTTCTTGTACTCGGAACTGTCTTCATATCACAGTTCCTCTGCAAATACTGCCTTCTGGAGAAAGCTCAGGCAATCTATAACGTTAAGAGGGGCATTGTAGATGGAATTTATATCTGCAGCCACTCAGGCTGCCTGTTAGGCAGTTCAGCACCAAGGAGAGTGACTGTTGCATTAGCGTGGGTTCAAGGTCAGTGGAGGATTTACTGTTTAGTCCTTTGTGGTGCTGTTGGCAAGATGTAATCTTTCCATAATGGATGAAAAGCCAAACCCTGAGTAAGCATGCTTTAATAATGGTGAGCGCGCTCTCAGAGCTGTACACTGAGGAAATATTAAAGTTCGCACTCCTGTAGCTTAGGCCTAATTGAAGCAAACAGCGCTCATATTTACCTTCGCGTTGTTTGTTTTAATATCAATCCCCAGTGAGCTTCATTCCACGTGAACCAGCCCCCTACACAACTGCTTAGCAGTCCAGTCCAGTGTCCTGCCTGCTTCGTGTCTTTCTTCCGGGCCAGAGGACAGATTTACAGCTTCCTTTGTGTGCCTTGGAAATCCTTGACGTGGTGTCCTAGCCCTGTTTCCCATGTATATCCCAGTGCTGGAAGGCACGACTTCCTCATTAGCTATTGGTTCACTGGGGAAGAAATGACTGACTTCAGGGACTTATTAGGGTGAGCTAAACTCTTTTTGTCTGTTTCTATAACAGGTTCTTAGAACCATGACAACGGTGCCCAGAACCTGTTTTCCGAGAAGCCCTGGAGTCTCAGGCTTTTACTGGAAGGGAACATTAGCTCGTGCCCTTCCTCATGCCCCACGGACTGAAATTTTCACTGAAAGGGAAACATTTCTCGGGGATAGAAAGGAGTGGAGAGTGCTTTGTTCAAGAAAAACAAAAAACAAACAAACAAACAAAAAGCCTTATACAGGCAAGGGAGCTACAGTTCCGGGACTCATTTATTTCCTTCCTGTCTGTGGCAGCCCCTGTCTAGCACCCCTACCCTGCCCGAGCCAGGAGAGGACATTAAATCTCTTCAAGGGACACTAGAGCTGCGGGGGCTTCTTCCAGTGTCATAGGATGAGCTCCCTGGGTTGTGCCCTGACCATCTTCTCAAGGGCTTTTATAGAGCTTGAGGATCTATGCTTGAGAGCCCCCTGGGATGGATTTATTAGAAAATGTAGCACCAAGGATGCTTAGAGAGTTTCTGAGTTAATAGAAAACAGGAGACTCTGGCTTCCATTTAAGCCTTCCAGTGGAGCATGATGGGAGGTGCCTGCTTCCCCTTTGCCCTCTGGTCTCTTCTCCCTGCACCTGCAGTGAAACTTACTGTTCTTCAGTAACTTGTTTGCTGTCGTTCATTTTGTTTCTAAGGAACAACATTAGCATTTAAGGATATTCCTCAAGTGAGGGTATCCAGGTGGCACCCTGGTTACCTTTCCAGCTCTCTATTTCTTTCTTCCTGAGCTGTTTATCAGCCAGCAGCTGAAGAGATCATGTCACAGTCCTTCCCAGACGGAAAGAAATTACAGTGGGTCCGACCTCAAAACCCCAGACGTCAGCTTCAGATTCTTCCTGACACACTGTATTAGTTACTTTTCTGTTGCTGTGACAAAAAACATCACAGCCGAGGCATCAGCAGAGGGAAGAATTCATTTCGGGGTTATAGTTCCAGAGAGGCTAGAGTTTACCAGGGCAGCAAGTGGCAGATATAACGGCTGGAACAGAAGCTGGGAGCTCTCACATCTTAAGATGCAAGTGAAGCAGAGAGAGCAAACTAGAAGTAGGTGGCAGCCTTCTACTCCCAATTCCTTCTTCCAGCAAGGCCACGCCCAAGCCTTCCTAAACGGCACCACCAGCGTGGGGCCAAGGGTTCAAATGCCTGAGACTGTGGGAGACATTCTCATTCAGACCACCACACACATCCACACCCTGCCTCTCAGATGGACCTCTCAGTTCAACTTGTGGAACCTTTAGGATCTTAGTCCCTCCCATCCCTCCCTCCTTCTCCCAAGGGAGCCAGCACTGTCATCACGCCTCTTTGGGAGTGGTGGTTAATTGTCTGTGCTAATAACCAGGCCATGGGTGCCCAATTAGCTGCCAAGGTATTTACCAGGAAGAATTCTCTCTGCCTGATATTTATTATCTCCTACCCTGGACCACTGGCACTCCATCCACTGTTAGATTCTTTTGTTCTCAGGCCTTTGGGTTTTAACTGGGTCTGTATCACTGGCTTTTCCCTGGGGGGAGGGGGGATTAGCAACTTAACTAGAATGTTAGAGTATTATCCTGCCACAAAGGAAAGAATTTTTGTCTGTTGTTGATTATTAACATATCCCCACCACAGTGAAGAATCCTGGCACAGAAAAGACACAGGGAGAATATTTGTTGAATGAATGGATCATGGAAGATGGCAGTGAACAGCTGGTGTCAATTAATCTACTTAGTTGGAACTGGGAAAACTCTGACAGAAGTGGAAAACAATATAGACTCCAAAATGTGCCCTTGTAGACTGGTGGGCACAGTCCATAAAGGGGCAGCCCCGTCTCACCGTGAAGATGGAGAGCGGCATCCTGGGAGCGAGCTGTAAAGCAGTGTCCGACAGAAGTGGAGTAGAAGCAGCATTTAAGCAGAGGCGGGCAGAATTTAAGACAGCCATTCTTTGCAGCGTTAATTGAAGCAAGTGCTAAGCGGAGTCGCTGATCCTCGAAACTACGATGAAGAGATGAGATAGTCTCAGAACCTTTGGGACAAAATATCATCCACATATGCTTGCTCTAATGAGATACCGCAAAAAGGAATCGTTCACACAGAACCCAGGGAGGATGAGCTCCCATGCTGCTATCTCTCTTCGGCATTGACTTCCTTTGTTTTCTTTTCTTCTCTAAAGCATCTCTAATACACAATATAAAAGGTATTGGTTATAAAACAATTCTGTCTGAAAAGCAGTTAATAAAAATGTTTCTTTTCAAATGTGTATGAGACGTGGGGTATATAATAGAGATGACTAGAGCTCCGCCTATTAACCTTTGGAATTAATTAAGAGCTAGTTCTGTTGTCTGTACCGCATGAGAGAAAGGCAGTCTACCTTAGGATGGATACCTTTAGAATAAGATATCTTTCTTCATTTACTATTAAAGAGGTTTTCTATGAATTATTATATGGTCTCTATAATTGGCTATATTACTGCCTATTATGTTGAAAAAACTGCTTCAAGACTTCCACATGTAAAAGACTGAGGCTGGATTTAGAAAACTGCTCTCTTCTAGGTGGTCTCCTATATTGTGTACTCTTGGGGACTAGGTAAAAAGGCTTTTCACAAGAAATGGTGTGACATTTTTAATGCTTTATGATTATATTTGGAAAAATAACATCTTTGAAATTGCATTTCCCTTGTCATTTCACCTAAAATACACAGAATTTGTAAAGAAACTAATTATGATGATCAATTTAGGCCTAAAGTTGAAATCCTTGAAAAGGAACAGAACGCCAATTTAAAAGCATAGTCCCCATTTTCTTTCTGAACTGGAGAAAGTGAAGCTGAGGGCCTGGCCCACGTGCGGTGTGGGAAAGAATAAGAAACAGGCCTCGTGTCTGCCTGCGTTTGCTGTGTAAGAGTCTACTGTGTGTTCAGTGGGATTGGAAAATTAGATGTATATGGACTTTAAATAATAAAAGTCAAATAGATTTAAGATAGCCACCAATTACAGCTTTTGTGATGACACATATGTTTACTCAGATGGTTCATTCCAGAAAGTCTAGATTAGTTTCCTTCCTTATTGAATGTGTTATTACATGCACCTATGATAAGTATACATTCTAAGTAAAGAATGTGACTTGTGCCAGTGAGTGGTGTCCTTGGCTGGAGAGACTCATCCTGAAGAAGTCTTCCTCTCTATCTGGAGTAGTTCTGCAAAGGGCTCCGCTACTAGTCTCAGGTCCTTGCCCTTAATGCTTGAGATGTGTGAGCCTCCATTAACGTTCAGAGCCACTGGATGCAGAACTGGTATATATTCCCATTATCATCCAGGAAAGAGCACACGTGGAGGACCTCGGAAAGCAGAAATACCAATTTAAGTTATTATTCCAAGCTGATCCCTGATCTTGGAGGTGTCTCGACTTTATTACACACATCGTTGACTTGATATTGGAAAGCACAAGATGCAACAGCGAATGCATTTGCTGGTCAGTATTTTTTTTTTTTTAAGTGTAAAACTGGCTTCCACTAGAAGTCTGAAGTCCACAGAGTGGATTAGATCTGAGTTTAGGAATATACTTTTTAGTTCACTTGATTCATCCAAGTTCAAGTTGGCGGTATTTAAGGCTCACCAAAGTGGTGTTTCGGGAGGGAGGTGCAGGAGGACTTTTCAGATGGGAAGTTAACTGCCTCGTTCATTTCTTTTCATCTTCAATCTGGTGTCCTTGTCCCTATGTTCTAAATAAAAACTGAATATTACAATGTTCACTTCTGTTGGAGTTGGAGAGGCGAGGTGTGGGGTGAGGTGGTGGTGGTGGTGGTGGTGGTGGTGGTGGTATTGGTGGTAGTGATTATGATCAACATGAGTTGTATACATGTATGAAATACTCAAAGAATAAATACATTTTAAAAGTATTAAGTGGTACAAAGTATTTCTCCAGATAATATGTGGTGCTTGAGTTTGTCCACCACTGTTTGAGCAGGAACTTAACTCATGACAATTTTCCCAGGAAGCTTGTTCATCAGGTGTGGGTCCGCAGCCACACTGAGATGGGACATCTCATCAGGTGTGGGTTTATAGCCACACTGAGATGGGACATCTCATCAGGTGTGGGTTTATAGCCACACTGAGATGGGACATCTCATCAGGTGTGGGTTTATAGCCACACTGAGATGGGACATCTCATCAGGTGTGGGTCCGCAGCCACACTGAGATGGGACATCTCATCAGGTGTGGGTCCGCAGCCACACTGAGATGGGACATCTCATCAGGTGTGGGTTTATAGCCACACTGAGATGGGACATCTCATCAGGTGTGGGTCCGCAGCCACACTGAGATGGGACATCTCATCAGGTGTGGGTCCGCAGCCACACTGAGATGGGACATCTCATCAGGTGTGGGTCCGCAGCCACACTGAGATGGGACATCTCATCAGGTGTGGGTTTATAGCCACACTGAGATGGGACATCTCATCAGGTGTGGGTTTATAGCCACACTGAGATGGGACATCTCATCAGGTGTGGGTCCGCAGCCACACTGAGATGGGACATCTCATCAGGTGTGGGTTTATAGCCACACTGAGATGGGACATCTCATCAGGTGTGGGTTTATAGCCACACTGAGATGGGACATCTCATCAGGTGTGGGTCCGCAGCCACACTGAGATGGGACATCTCATCAGGTGTGGGTCCGCAGCCACACTGAGATGGGACATCTCATCAGGTGTGGGTTTATAGCCACACTGAGATGGGACATCTCATCAGGTGTGGGTTTATAGCCACACTGAGATGGGACATCTCATCAGGTGTGGGTCCGCAGCCACACTGAGATGGGACATCTCATCAGGTGTGGGTTTATAGCCACACTGAGATGGGACATCTCATCAGGTGTGGGTCCGCAGCCACACTGAGATGGGACACATGGAATCAAGTTAGGGCATGTGTATCATAGTGCTTCTGAAAATTAGTAAAAGTTGTTTCATCCAGTGAATTGCTTAGGCTCAGATCATGCTAACTCAACAAAGAATTCTTAGTTCTGGCACACTAGACACACAACCTGTTGCATAGCCTTTTAGAGGGGCTAACTAGGCAAGGTACCATGCTTCCTGCGCTGACAAATTTTGATAAGTTTCTTTGCCATCATGTGGGAAAATACAAGAATTTTTACAATAAAGCTCTTCATGTTTTGTGTCCTACATTAATAATTAAAAGATCAATAAATGCACCATAGCAAAAGTTTCTACACAAGTATAAATGTGTACAATTGAATCGATAAGGTTTATCAAACAATGTTTCCGGCAACCCAGCTGACAGAGAGCACGCAGAGTGGATTTTGTTTTTAAATCAATTAAAGGAGGGAAATGGAAGACGTTAATCCTGAAAATGGGTTTTGATCACCCTTCTCCACTGCTTGGCCTACCTTCTCTGATGCTGTGCTCCTCTGAGAAGTAAGGAAGCACTGGACTTCCCAGCACCCTGCTGTGGTCAGAGCAAAATGGAGGCAGGCCACTGTTTTAAGCTTCAACGTTCAGTGACCTTCCTGTGTGATTGTGTGCATTTGGGGCATGTGCGAGTGTGCCTGCCTGTGCATGTGTGCGAGCGTGCATGAGATTGTGTGTGTGTGTGTGTGTGTGTGTGTGTGTGTGTGTTGGGGTGAGGGTTGACTATTTTTCCACCTTGGGGTTTTGGAATTGGTCTTGTCCAGGGTCTTCTGTCACTTACATTTGATTTTGCTTCACATGTTGCCCTTCCTTTTATAATTCCTGATTTTACAAGCAGTTACATTGTTTAAAGTGAGTGATCACTAATTTTGTTGTCTGTTTTTCAGTTTGGTAAGTAGCATATATTGGTTACATTGGTCATTTGTCATATAAATTAGAGAAATTAGTGCATGTATATGTGTGCATGTACATCCGGGTCTGGGTCTGTTTGTCTACAACATCCCCAGTTGTATTCAGGGCCTTAAGAGCCTCTGTTACACTTCAGCAAAGTGGCTGGATATAAAATTAACTCAAACAAATCAGTAGCCTCCCTATACTCAAAGGATAAAGAGACTGAAAAAGAAATTAGGAAAAAGATACCCTTCACAATAGTCACAAATAATATAAAATAACTTGGTGTGACTCTAACCAAGCAAGTGAAAAATCTGTATGACAAGAACTTCAAGTCTCTGAAGAAAGAAATTGAAGATCTCAGAAGATGGAAAGACATTTCATGCTTATGGATTGTCAGGGTTAATATAGTAAAAATGGCCATCTTGCCTAAAGCAATCTACAGATTCAATGCAATCCCCATCAAAATTTCAACTCAGTTCTTTATAGAGTTAGAAAGAGCAATTCTCAAATTTATCTGGAATAACAAAAAACCCAGGATAGAGAAAACTATTCTCAACAATAAAAGAATCTCTGGCAGAATCACCAACCTTGACCTCAAGCTATACTACAGAGCAATAGTGATCAAAACTGCCTGTTATTGGTACAATGACAGGAAGGTAGATCAGTGGAATAGAATTTAAGACCCAGAAATGAACCCTCACACCTATGGTCACTTGATCTTTGACAAACTAAAACCATCCAGTGGAAAGGAGACAGCATTTTCAACAAATGGTGCTGGTTCAACTGGCAGTCAACATGTAGAAGGATGCAAATTGATCCATTCTTATCTCCCTGTACAAAGTTCAAGTCCAGGTAGATCAAGGACCTCCACATAAAACCAGATACACTGAATCTAATAGAAGAAAAAGTGGGGAAGAATCTGTAGCACATGGACACAGGGGAAATTTTCCTGAAGAAAATACTAATAACTTATGCTCTAAGATCAAGAATTGACAAATAGGACCTCATAAAATTGCAAAGGACATTGTCAATAGGACAAAATGGCAACCAACAGATTGGGAAAAGATCTTTACCAATCATCCATCTGATAGAGGGCTAATATTCAGTATATACAAAGAAGTGAAGATGTTAGACTCCAGAGAACCAAATAACTATTAAAAATGGGGTACAGAGCTAAACAAAGAATTCTCAACTGAGGAATACCAGATGGCTGAGAAACACCTAAAGAGATGTTCAACATCCTTAATCATCAGGGAAATGCAAATCAAAACAACCCTGAGATTCTACCTCACACCAGTCAGAATGGCTATGATCATGAGATGAGATCACAATGACTCAGGGGACAGCAGATGGTGGAGAGGATGTGGAGAAAGAGGAACACTTCTCCATTGTTGGTGGGATTGCAAGCTGGTACAACCACTCTGGAAATCAGTTTGGCGCTACCTCATGGTATGTATATCCTGCCATATACCCAGAAGATGCTCCAACATGTAATAAGAGCACATGCTCCACTATGTTCATAGCAGCCTTATTTATCATAGCCAGAACCTGGAAAGAACCCAGATGTCTCTCAACAGAGGAATGGATACAGAAAATGTGGTACATTTACACAATGGAGTACTACTTAGCTATTAAATACAACGAATTTATGAAATTCTTAGGCAAATGGATGGAACTAGAAAATATCATCCTGAGTGAGGTAATCCAATCACAAAAGACATGATATGCACTCGCTGATACGTGGATATTAGCCCAAATGTTTGGAATACCTAAGATACAACTCACAAACCACATGAAGCTCAAGAAGAAGGAAGACCAAAGTGTGGATACTTTGGTCCTTCTTAGAAGGTGGATAAAAATACCCATGGCTCACAGCCAACAAGTAGACTGAGCATAGGATGCCCAATGGAGGAGCTAGAGAAAGGACCCAAGGAACTGAAGAGGTTTGCAGCCTCATAGGAAGAATAATAATATGTACCAACCAGTACTCCCAGAGTTCCCAGAGACTAAACCACCAACCAAAGAGTACATGTGGATGGACCCATGGCTCCAGCTTCATATGTAGTGAAGGACGGCCTTTTCAGACATCAATGAGAGGAGAGGCCATTGATCCTGTGAATGCTCAATGCCCCAGTGTAGGGGAATGCCAGGTCAGGAAAGAGGGAGGGGGGTTGGTAAGCAGAGGGAGTGGGTAGGGGTTGGGGGTTTTTAGAGGGGTAATGAGGAAAGGGGATACCATTTAAAATGTCAATAAAGCAAATATCTAATAATAATAAAAAGACCCTCTGTTACTAGATTTTTCCCCTTAAGTGTCATGCCTTTGATGCATTTAAATGTTGGTTATTTTGATAATTTTTTCCATGTATTTTATATGTGTGTGTATTTGAATGTGCACACACATGAATGCCATAGTAGGCACAAAGAAGTCAAAGTAAGACTTCTACATGTCAGTTCTGTCCTTCTTTCATTGGGGTCTCAAGGATTGAACTTGGTTGCAAGTGCTGTTTGTTACCCACTGAACCATCTTGGCCCATGTTGAGTATTTTGACTTAAATAATAGAACTATGTTTATTCATATTTAAATGACAAATTCCTTCCTCCCCATATTTTTCCTTCCTCCCCTTTTTTTCTCTCTTTCCTCTGGAACAAATCTGGTTTTATCTGAGCTGCTTGAAGAATATTACAATCAAGAACTCCCATTCCCCCTCTTAAAGATTGGGCATCATGTGAATTGTAATTTTATGGAAATGCTGCCCAGGCCATGGTTGGCAGTGGTGTCTCACAGGTGCATCGTGAGAATAACAATTTTCTCATCTGTAAAATTAAGCTTCAGAGAACTTTAAAAATATAAATAACAGCTAATGCTCAGATCTCATCTTCTAGAACATGCCCCCATTCTTGTGAACATATCACACACATCTGTTCCAAACCACGCAAACGAGAATATCCTTCATGCCACCTTTTTTAATTGCCTTTTTCTCCCCACCCCCATTTTCTCACTTGCTGGTGATTTCATTGAACGACAGAGTTACTATCTATGTACTCATACCCACAGAGTTAAAAACAAGTTCCTGTGGGTTCTGTGGGTCTTAGTGTTCTAAAAACCTCACAGCAAGGGTGTGAGGTTGACCTCCGGTACTGTTGGACTTGTCTCACTGCTTCCTGCACGACGGTTCCCTTAGGAGGGGAGGTAGGGTGACTTCCTGAATCCCAACCCAACTTTCAGGCTTGAAAGAGTTGAATGGCATTAGATTTTTTCATCTTTCGTTTGATGGTGGATAACAATCTCTACTATGGAAGACCTCGGGCACTGGGAGAGTCCATCCGTCTGGAGCAATTTCCATGGTGTTCTGCTTGAACAAAAACAACATGGAAGAGCCAATTTCTGAACTGATTTTCTGAGGGCTCCTATTAAATGAGGTGGCTTCAAACAATAAAGAACTGTCCTCATAGTCTCGGAGACTCTGGGTTTGAAGTAGGTTTGCAGGGCCATGCTCCTCTTGTCACTTGAAGTAGAGAATCCTTGCTCCCTTTGCCTCCTGCTGACCATCCTTGGCTGTGCCACAACCCTCCAGTCCCTGCCTCCATCACTGCAAGACATTCTGTCTACTGTCTTTTCTCATAATGACATCACTCATATTAGGACCTGCCTAATGACCACATCCCAACTATATCTTAAAAGACATTTCCAAATACAGTCAGATCCAAAGGGGCTGGATGTCGGGGGTCAACATATTTTAGGGGGAAGACAGTTCAACTGATAAAATTTTCTGACTGTTTTTTTCCCACGTTGAAGATGTAGGAAGTCTTTGTGTGAGAGGGTCAGCTGCAGGATCAGCAATCCCAGCAGTATATTTGGCAAACAATTTGTCTGTACATGATAAAACGAGAAAGCTTTTTAAGAGTGCTTTTGGTGCCTTGAAAAACTGGGTATCCATTTTTCTTTGGAGCATCTGGACAAAGTCAAGGCTAAATCGCCACACCGGGAAGGGCTTACCCTAATGCCTTTTGATGCTTCTGACATGTTTGTAAAGCCCGAGATTCGTTTGTGCATAGAGGTTATTATCTTTTAGTTCTTTGTGTGGAAAATAACTGAGACGATGGACGATGCCTTCCAATAGAACAGTCACTGGGCCTGCCATAAAGCGCTATGAGGACCCAGCACTGCTGCTGCAGAAGCCATTTTATATACAATTCACTGTGCTTTATGTTATTATTTCCCCACGTGGTTGGTACACAATTATCTGAAGTATATGAAATCTTTCATATTTTTGTTTCACAATCCCATAATACTTAAGACTTCGGTGGGGTGGGTATGTGAAGACATGGGCATGTATCTTCCAGTCATGAATTAAGGATACCAGGGACAGATAAGATCTCGCTTGGGATTAGCCTAGGGACTCTTCTGTTCTCCAAGCGACTGTGCAATTAGGTATAATTTAGGTCGGTGATATGAGCTGTGGCTGTCTGCAGTGTGACCCTGGCTTTTCCACATCTGTAGCAGGCAGACAGGTAGGGAACCTGTTGACTCCTGCTTTCCTGGGGCAGAGCGAGGGCGGAGAATATCCAGCGGTTGCTACCAGCCAAAGATCAGGAAAGTCAGCTGCAGGCACCACTGCCTGGTACGCTTCCCACTCCGAACCTTCTGAGTAATATCCTACCAATTCTTGGGATTCATGTTTGAGAAAATCTTGCAGCAAGATTTAACGGGGAATGCATTTCAGCACCCATTCACTTTAATAGTAAGTATATTGTCTTCTTCTTAAGGCTAGCCCTTGTCATTGGTTCCTTAGTGTTGAAAATGAATTCAGTTTCTCATTAAAAAACATCGTAGGTGACTGACTGGTTAGTCACTTTTTTGATACATATATTTTAATGACTTAGCATAAAAAATGAAGCTAATTGCATGAGGATGCAGCTATGGAGGCTTAAATTGTTTATATGTCAATTTCAAACAGTCGTCTTCGGTAATAAGGATTTGAGGTTACATCCCTATGAATAAACTGAGTGGGATAACCACACGTTCAGTGTCACTGTGTCCTTAGTCACAGAGAGCGTGGGAAGACAAGTCTCCAAGTCTGTGAGTCATGTGTGCGACACCCCCCCCTCCCCAGTTCACCTTGTCCCTCTCCTGATCTCAGGCAGCGCTGAGGCTGCGTAAGGCAAGCTGCAAATGGACATTTTGGAGACTGCCCAGTAGATCCAACTGCAAGGGGCATCGAGTGGGCCTGGCAGTGTTACAAGCTTTTAAAACGATCTTCAGGTTACAAATGACTCCCGTAATGTTTGAAGTGAATTCTGATGCCGCCGACATTGATTTTAATTTTCTCTCCCCTTTCCTTCTCTGCTTGGGATGAAATGTTAATTAACTCTCACCTGTGAAACCCGCATGACTTGCGTTGCTTGTTTAATTTAGATTACAAACCCACGGGGCAGGCTTCCTTTCTTTCCTCTGCAGTCCTGATGGCCCCAGTGCTTGTGTTCTCCTGCACTGGAACAGCCTGGCTGCTCCGCCAGGGTGCTGTGCTCGCAGTGCTGACAACGACGTGAACAGCTCAGGTTGGTGTTTTTGTTTTGTTTTGTTTTGTTTTATTTTATTTTATTTTATTTTATTTTATTTTATTTTATTTTATTTTATTTTATTTTAAGCTGGAAAATATTTTATTTTGCTTCAGGCTGGTTAGACAAGTGGCTTTATAAGGAACACCAAGCAAGATACTAAACCCAAGTGGAGTCTGAGTGCATTTTGAATTATGTTGGTTATTCTGAGCCAAAAGCCGTTGCATCTTTCAGATAAAGTTTATTTTAATCATTTCCATTCTGCAGAACAGTTAGGTGCCTCCCCACACTGGGCCCCGACATTATTCCCAAAGGAAGGGAGACAAGCAGGACTGGTGTCAAACTTAATGATTTCACGATGAAGGAACACAGGTGGCTATAATATTCTGCTTAGAACTATCTTTAGCAATTTTTTTAAAATTAAAAACTCAGTCATTTAGAATAGAAATCTCAATACATGGGACATGACCTAGAAGTAAGGCACATACTAAGATAATTCAGTCCGGAAAAAAATACTCTTTTTAAAATATCTCAACAGAGAAAAACCTCTTTATTTAAGACAGACTTGGAAAGGCCAGCCAAATTAATGAGGTTGAAATTAGAGTAATTTAGAGTGTATAGCAATTTGATGTGATTATCTAGGGCCATTACCTAGAACTTGGCTGAGTTCAGCGGCATGGAGAGGAGCCCATGAGAATGGCCTTGTCATCAGCCACGGCTCCTTCTATCCGCCCAGGAAGCTTACTGTGTTAAAGCACTATGCAAGGAGCTGGGCAGACAGGTGAGTCACGGCCCCGAGGATGAGATACACCAGACAGAAGAACCTTGAAGCCGCACTGAAGATCAACAGCAGATCCAGAGGCAGGGAAGCTCTGACTGAGGAGACAGGGAAGCTCCCAAAGCAGGCATTGCCAAGGTGAAGCCCACAGGATGATGGGTGAAGAAGAGCAAAGTCACTCGGCGACTGAGGAAGAGACCAGATGATGGAGAGACCTCGCATGCTCATGGACTAGAAACATTAACCATTGGAAATGGCCCTTCTACCAAAGGCAATCTGCAGATTTGATGCCATCCCAATACAGATCGCAAGGTCACCCTTCAGAGCCAGAAAAGCAATTGAAAAATGCATGTGGGTTGGTTTCTCGGTCTTTCTGTTTCTTCAGTTGGCTCCTCAATTTGGGAGGACACCCTTGACATTGTAATTCTGTTTCCTCTGCCTTAACATTAATTTTGAAAACTTGATTCCACTTTGAATGAAATATGGGCTTTGTAGCAGTGACGGGAAGACATATGACAGAGAATACTCAGTGTGTCTTAAGCTTGTCTTGTTTCTCTTTCGTACTGGGAATTGAATCCAGGACCTAGAGTCTACTAAGAATTTGCTCTGCCTCTAAGTTACTGCTCCATACCGTCAAGATTCTTTCGTTAAAGGCATTTTTGTTTTATTGCCAGTTTATTTTTAAGATATACTTTCCACACAATGCTACAGAAATGTCTTAATAAATAATTGAAAAAATATGAGGTTTTTGCTGGTTACTATTAAGGTATTTGAACATCTTTATTTTTGCACATTTTATAAGAGTTAAATATTTTAAGTGCTGTGTTTACATTGGCATGTTTCTTCTTCATAAAAAAAAAATGCAAGGGGAATGTTAGCCTAGACCTTGTTGAATTTTCCGAAATGCCAAATTTTCAGAGTAGGAGTACCTAGGTTTTTTATAATTTAATCAAAGACCGGTATTTTAATCTGTGTTAAATAGATACTTGTTTAGATTCATAGGTTATCTTAGCATATATAATTGTCTACAGAATATATATTAGGTGAATATGATTTCAGTTATATCAGTATAGAATACAAATGGTGGATTTCTTGTTCTTCATTTAGATATTTCTTGATGGAAAGCCTTACACAAGGCAGGTGACCTCTCTGGGCCTTAGTTCTCTCATGTAAATTCAGAGAGAGAGAGAGAGAGAGAGAGAGAGAGAGAGAGAGAGAGAGAGAGAGAGAGAGAGAACTAAGTCACAGAATTTGTGGTTATTCTTTTTTACACTGAGGCATTTGAGGCATGGCCCTTAATAGAAGCTCACTGTGGTAATGCAGTACATATAGATGAGGTGTAAGGTTAAGTTAGAGTAGACAATCATGTAGCTGTTTTAGTAGTGATTATTTTTATGTCTTGTGAATTTCACCTTCTAGCCCAGTCGTTCTCAGCCTGCAAGTCACAACCCCTTTGCAGGTCACATACAGTTACCCTGCATATCAGACATTTACATTACAATTTATCACAGTAGCAAAAATTACAGATATGGAGTATCAATGAAACTAATTTGTGGTTAGGGCTTACCACAACATGAAGAATTATATTAAAAGGTCACAGCATTAGGAAGGTTGAGAACCAGTGTTCTGGCAAATTAGAAATGAGCAACCACCTTACTTTAGTTAGAAAAGGTATAATAAAAAGATAAAATAACAAATGCTAGTGAGGATGCATAGACATGCCCATGCAGCATTGGTAGGGATGTAAATTAGCCTCGTGGTCATTGTAAACAGTGGAGAAAGCTCAAGTAACTAAACAGCAGGCCACCACATGATCAAGAAGTTCTACTCCTAGATATATATCCAAAGAAGCAAAACCATTATATCAAAGAGATACTTGTAGTTTCGTGTCTGTTGCGCTATCCCCATTGATAAAGTAGGGAATCAGCCCAAATGTCCATCCATGGATGTGTGTATAGAGAAGAGAGCTATATCTATATATACATAGAATATTATTCTGCCAAAAAGAATCAAAACCTGTTATTTACCACAATTTCAAATTGGAAGGAGGGTCAGTTATTTTCAGCATAGTAAGTCAGTCATAAATAGTTCATGTTCTATCATTTTCGGAAACTAAGAAGTTTATTTTATAGAAGAACAGAGTGGAGGAGTGGTCATTAAATCCTGGTAGGGGCTCGGAAAAACACGGAAGGGAAGACCTCTTTCTGGTTCTGAAGCATAGTAGGGAATCTATTGATTGAAAAATCTTTGGTGTATTATATTCAACCAAATGAAAGAACCTGAGGAGGAACAACCAGGAGCTTAGCTAGCTAAAGAAAGGACAGTCTTGTCTCTTCCTTCCCATTTGCTCAGATTCTGTGTGTGTGTGTGTGTGTGTGTGTGTGTGTGTGTTGTATGTGTGTTTTCTCACATGCCCATGCATGTATGTGTGTATGTATGTATGTATATATGTATGTATGTGTGTATGTATGTATGTATGTATGTATATAAGTTTTTGTGTATTCATGAAGTCAGCCAGAGGTCAGCTTCAGGTGTCTTCACAGCCTCAGGAGCTGTCTGCCCTGTATGTTTTGAGGCAGGGTTTTCACTGGAACCTGGCGCTTGATGATCACGAGAGGTTGGCTGCTAGGCCAGTAAGTCAAGTCTCTGTCTCTCTGCAACTCCAGGAAGGAGATGGCCGTTGGTGTCATATTACACTGATCCCTTGGACTGGACACAGATAGGCCTTGTGCCCTCAGAGGCCAGAAGAGGGCATTGCATCCCCAGAAACTGGAGATTCAGACAGTTGCCTGCTGCTGTGTGGGTGCTCAGAAGCAAACCTGGATCCTTGGGGAAAGCAGCCAGTGTTCCTTACTGCCCAGCCGTCTCTCTAGCCCCGAACTGAATTTCTCAGTGACACTGCATACGTCACATTTCCCATTTGAGAGAACACAGGCTGCTGCTTCTCTGCCTTTTGGCTAAGATCAAGTAGAAAATGATTTTTCACATATAGGCATGATGGAATTGTAAATGTGGTTCATTTTTTTACCCGGCTTATTTTGCAGAACAAGTGTTAGTGACACATTACCCTAGAGAAATTAATAGTCAGATAACTATTGAGAAGTTCTTCGTGCTCTGTTAGATGTTTTCAAACCATGAACATGCTCCAAAAACTTCGGTTGTAAACATTTCTTTCAATTGCTCACAAATAAAGCCAGGCAGTGACAGCATATGCCTTTAATCCCAGAACTTGGGAGGCAGAGGCAGGTGGATCTCCGAGGCCAGCCTGGTCTATAGAGTTTGTTTGAAGACAGGCAGGGCTACATAGAAAAACCCTGTCTCAAAAGTAAAAACAAAAAACAAAACAAAACAAAACAAAACCCAAATAAACCATAAACAGAAATTTCACAAATGAATTCATGTGATTCTTATTTTTTTTCCAGAATCTATTACCATCCCAAAGAGTTCATAGTTTACATGTTTGAAAACACATCCCAGAGTCTGAGCTGCTCAGGTGCTCTCTGAGATCTGAGAGGGATTAAATGCCAGGAGGAGTTCACAGTAGTGACTCATGCCTGTACCAATCCCGGTGGATGCTTTCATTCAAGGCCTGGAACACAAATGGAAAGTAAAAACCACCACCACCACCACCACCACCACCATGACCGCCGGCCACCGCCACTCAGTTTTTATATCCCTGAAAAGTCTTTTCCCTGGCATATTTGCTGTCACGTTTGTCCCCTCTCTCTCTCTCTGTCTGATGAAAGTACTTTCTGATAACCCCAGCAAGCTGGAATCAATCAGTGGGATCCCCGTGATGGAGGAGAGAACCATTTCTCACGTGTGTGCTGCCAAGAACACACATGTACACACACACTCTAAATAAGTGTGATAAATCAAAACCCGGTGAGTCAGACTTTCACTGATTTTATTTTGTTCTGAGATGAAGCCCAGAAGAAGCCTGCTCTGATTCATAGGCCCCTTGTCACCTCGTGTCTCCCGCCCTTTCTTTACCTTTCTCTAGGGACAAAAAGGTAAAGAAAGACCAAAGAAGAGTGACAGCGGGAGAAACTGGGTTTATTAAAGCCCAGAGGGTGTTAAATCCCAGCATCTGGCACTGTGGTCTTTATTACATTAGAAAACCGTACATTTTTCTATAGTTGAAAATGCTGCATAGGAGTTTGGGGGTTAAACGTAAAATGGTTCTTTGTTAGGAACTTATTTTGTATATTCATCTATCCTCTAAAAATTGATTTATTTAATATCAGGGACTTAATGGGCAAACGTGTGTGTGTGTGTGTGTGTGTGTGTGTGTGTGTGTATGTAATAACTTTAGCAGGTAAATTCATATTTAAAACTTTCAAAAGTTGATGGTATTTATGTGGTTTCCGATAATTAATAATGGTGACATTAAGGAGAGTGGGAAGAAGAGTCCAGTGAGACCACCTAATGCTTTTCTTCTATACAGTCATCTCTTGATTGAAATGTCCTTTCTTCAAGCTTCTGCCAGCCTTTCTTCTCCACCGTGTGCTTCAGCAGACACATGAGAACTCTGGGGTCCCCTTTGCCGGGCCTCCTGTCCTGGCCTTTGGCTCTGCTGATCTCAGGGAAGCCCACATTTAAGCGAACTTGTTAGAACAAGTGTAATGACTCTCAACCTGGCTGTGCTATCTGCCTGCCAATAGAGAACATAAATTGTATCCAGTTTTATTGAGGTCTACATTGTGTCCAGGATGAAGACTAGTCCAATCTGGGATACCCCTTTCAAAGGCAGGTTCAAATGGATAGGAGTTAACTTGAATTGCTGGACTCAGAGGAAGGCATTGTTCTTCAATTCCCAACTTGTTTAATAGATGTGATGAGGGATTTGCTCTAGTATGGTTACAAAGAGTATGTAATTTAAGTCCATTAGTAGAGTTTGGGGGCATTTGCCACTAGTGTGCAGTCCAAGGTATTGCGAAGTGTTCCCAGAAGTAGCTCGAAGGCAGATAACATTGACATGTGTGACAGGTAGGAGACAGCCTAGAAGGACAGAGAGCTTGTTTCTGAAAGACTTTGGCTGATAGACAAATGTCAACCTCTTCTACCTAAAGAAAGTCATTTCCTGTTGGTGAGATGGCCCAGTGGCAAAGGGGGGGAGGGTCCCCACATTGTAGAAGGAAAGAGCCAACTTCTGTAAGTTATTTGCACTAATACATCCAGGGACACATAGGTACATAGGTACATGTGTATTTACACACCAAATAAAAAAGTGTAAAATTTCCTGTATTTAATACATACATGTATCCATATCTGACCCTGGTTGAATTTCTGCTTCTCCCACTGAGGCCAGGTATCCCTGCCCTTGCACATTTGCTGAGTGAGGAGCTGGATGAGTTTAGTTTAACATGAGTTTGTTAAAGCTCATGTGTGTGATAGACATGTCAGGGAAAGGAAACATCGACAACTTTCAAAACAGTTTTAAATCTTAGCGCTCTTTGTCTTCTCGTTGTGTGCTTCTTCTGTTTCGTTTTGCTCGTTTCCTTTCAGCTTTGGACCGCACTTTGTCCCTGTTTGCACCCGTGTGTGTGTGTGTGTGTGTGTGTGTGTGTGTGTGTATGGTTTACTTGAAAAATATTATTATAGTGCACTCCTGTAATCGTTGTGGGCATCTTGGAGGGCTGGGACATGGAAGTTGCTGTCTATCACTGAGAACTAGTGCTGGGAACCAAGGAGCTGAGGAGGAACGGCTGAGAGCTTCAGCCACCTTCCTCTGTGGGAAGCTGGTGTGAAACAAATGCGTCACAGGAGACGAAAGATATGTCCTTATTTATACAGTTCTGGCTGCCCAGCTTCTGCCTTTGTCTGGGAGAGGAGCATGGTGTTGGCTGAGGCCTGGCGAGCTCTTTTGAGCTTTATATTTGGACCTCCTCCCGGCCGGAGAATAGCACCGCTACCTGTAGGCTCTGGACTTCGTGTTGTGTCCATGGGTGATGGTTAGCAGAATTGACGAGTTAGTCATGGTCCGTCGCTTCAAGTCATACATTTCAGGGAACCAGGGTCCTTAAAAGTGTCCATGTCAGGCTCTTATTGATTGGATTGCGGTTGCTCAATCAGCGGGGATGGATACCTTATTCCGTTTCCTAGAAGATGGAGTTGAAAGAGAAAATACTCTGGTTGGGGGAGGGCTCGTTGCTTGCTTGGCAAACATGAGGACCTGCGTTGAAGTCTCTGCATTGAAGAACAATGTGGAAAGTGTGGGAGGCTGCGTGAATCTGTGACTCCAGCACCAGGTGGGTAGAGACACGTGGATCTCAGACGTTCACCAGCAAGCCAGACCAGCTGAAATGGCAAGGTCACGTGCAGTGAGAGATCCTTTCTCCAAAACAATATGGTTGAGAAGAGTAGAGGAAGACCACCATGAAACACACACATATACACAAACACACACTTGTACACATAACACACACACTCACATATATACACATTTAAACCACACACTCATATATATACACCAACAGGCACACACACACACACACACACACACACACACACACAGACACACACACATTCACTCATGTATACACACACTCACACCACACACACATCATGCACTCATATACACACACAGACCATAGACACATATAAATACACATCACACACATCACTACACACATACACATATACACACTTAGTCACCCACCGTACACACGCACCACACATACTTATATATATACACTACACACACTCATATACACACAGAGACCACAATACTCATATTTACACACTACACAAACATATCACTTCACACATACACATATATACACTCACACATCATTCACACACACCACACCCTCATATATATATATATATATATATATGCACACACTACACACACACACACTCTCTCTCTCTCTCTCTCTCTCTCTCTCTCTCTCTCTCACACACACACACACACACACACACACACACTTCTGGAATGAGGAGATGGCTCATCTGGTAAGGTGCTTGCCGTGTAATCTTAGTACTTGGGTTTGACTCACAGTGCCCGCATGAAAAGCCAGGCACAGTGTCACGTACTTACAATCTCAGTGCTGGGGAGCGGGAGACAGATGGGTCACTGGGCTCACTGGCTGGCCAACCCAGCCTAAGCAGCAAGCTCCAGGTGCCAGAGCAAGACCCTATCTCAATAACGAGGTGGATAGTTCCTGCAGTGTGATGCCCAAGGATGACTTCTGAGTTCCTTATGCATGTACACATGTGCATCCTCATGTATACAAGCCCACGTTCATACCCAATATGTAAATAAAATGGCATGCTCCTGTACTGCCCTTTAAATTCAGGTCATGGCACTGGAGATATGGCTTAGTGATTAAGAAGACTTGATGCTCTTCTACAGGACCTGCCCTGGGCATCCATGTCAGGTAGCTAGCTGACAACTACATGTGACCCCATCTCCAGGGTCGACGTGCTCTTCTGCACTCCATGGGCACCTGAATTTGTGTGTGTGCATACCCATGTATAGAATACCTGTGTTTGTGTGTGTGTGTGTGTGTGTGTGTGTGTGGTGCGCGCATGCGCCCATGTGTTTAAAAATAATAAAGGGATGGAGAAATGGTTTATTAGTTTGGAGGCAGAGACCCAATGCCATTTTCTAGCCTTGTGGGGTAACCACACACATAACATACAGTTAGACAGACAACAAACACATATTCATAAATAAAAATAAAAAATACTCGTTAAAGAGGGGGCCAGGGAGATGACTTAGTGGTTCAGAGTGCAGTGTTCTTGCAGTAGTCTCAGGCTCAGTTTCCTGCATCCACATCAGGATCCCATAATCTTAGGTACAAAGGATCTAAAACCTTTTTCTGACCTTTGTACTATGTGGAATGCATTCATAGGTGGAGGTGCTCACAAATACACATAAAAACCAAAATGTATATAAGGAACTAAGTGAAGTCTTAAATACCAGTCATAAAACCAAGAGTTTATTTTTTCATTCAAAAGTCAGAATAGTCCAGATATGCTATGTGATAACTTAGGGAGATGCACAGTTCATCCCTATGATAACATTTGAATTTTCTATAAGAAAGATCACTTTTGTTGGGCCAGATCCATCTGATCCCGCCCCTTGTCCAGTCTACCTGTGCTCCCATGATGAAACCAACAGGTCCACTTCTACCTACCTTTCTACAAATGCCATGATGTCCTTCACTCCTGAGTAAGATTCTGACAGCACCATCTATACTTTCTTTAGACATTCATCAGTTAATAGAAATTTAGCCTTGTTCAATTTCTTAGCTGTTGTGAATATTTTAGCAATAAACATGACCGTGCAAGAGACATCCTGTTGTGTTTCCTTAAAATTCTTCAGGTGTGAAACCCAGAATGGAATACTGAGTCATAAGGGAGTCCGAGTGTGAGTTTGTTGAGGAACGTCCGTATTGCGCTTTGTGGTTGACTGCACCTGCTTACGTTCCCATCATAATGCATGAGGGCATGAGAGCGCACGTGTGCACGTGCACACACACACACACACACACGCACATGCACACACATGCACACACACAACACACATGCACATGCACGCATGCACACACATATGCATACAGACACACATGCCACAAATGCTACCAGTCCCTAGCATTTGCTGCTTATTTCCTTCATGCTATCCATCCTGACAGGGGTGGGATCAAATGTAAAACCAGTTGTAATCTGCACCTTCTTCGTGATTAAGGATGGTGAACACTTTCTTAAACACTTACTGCCCATTCATGTTTCACCTTTTTAAAGACTCATGTTCATTTTTAAAAATTATGTGTTTGTGTGTGTGTTTGTGTGTGTATGTGTGTGTGTGTGTGTGTGTGTGTGTGTGTGTACACATATGGGTATGTAAACATGTATAGTTGCTTGCAGAGACTGGAAGAAGGCATCAGATCCTGGGAGCTGGCGTTAAATTGGGAGCTGCCTGACATGGGTGCTGGGAACTGAACTCTGGTCCCTGCAGGAACAATATCTTCTCTTTCTTACCCATGGAGCCATCTCTCCAGCCTCTTTGCTTTTTCTTTTGAGAGCTGTCCATTAAATTCGTTAATGCATTTATCAGTGGGATGGTTTCAGGGTTTTGTACTTAATGATTAGAATTTTAAAAATAGAATCTAGAAGTTTCTCTCTCGTTGGATATACAGTTGGTAAGGATTTCCTCCTATTCCCAATGCTGGATCTTCACTCTGCTGACGGTTGCCTCTGGTGCATTGGAGACTTTTAATACACTGTCATCCCTTTGGTCAATTCTGAGAATTATTTTCTATGCTGTTTGAGTCCTTTGCAGAACATTATTTTTGCCTCTGCCCAAATCTTCAATTGATTTACTTTGAGATATTAGCACAGGCAGTGTCTTTGACTGGAACTGGAAGTCAGTATATCAAGTTAAGTAACCTAGACTCAGTAAAAAATAGCATATTGTTTTTTCTTATTTTTACAATATAGATTGTGTGTGTGTGTGTGTGTGTGTGTGTGTGATACTATAGTTGAAAGAGGAAGAAGACATCTTAAGAAAGATGGAAGAAGAGAAAGGAGGTCTAGTGCAGATGACATGAGAGCAGGAGGGACGCCTTTTGCATTTTGTAAAAGGAAAAGGACCAACAAGTCAGGGAAGAGGGGAATTAGGCAGAGTAGCTGGGATTAATAATAACTAAGTTTAATGAGATGTTTGAAATTATCCCAATGAACCCATGAATTTGTCCGCCATCTTAATAAAACCGAGAACAGTAGCGTCAGTTCTCTGTAGGCACGCTATGTGCTGCCCCACTCGTAGCAAGCTGCAGCACTCACGCTGACTGCACAGTGGAGGGAGGCTTGCATGGGATTAAGGAGAAGCTAAGTGTGTGCAAGTTGCACATGTGGCGTGGGGAGTGCTCTCTGGAGAGCAAAGGTAACACTGAGCTGTGGAAGGACAGACAGACAGAAGGAAGAAAGGAAGGAAGGAAGGGTGAATTAGTTAAATATAAATTGGAAAGATTCCACATTCTTTAGGTTTGTTTTAGTCGGTAGTTGAATCCCCTCCAAATCCTCTTGCCGGACTCCATTCCGGAGGCATCCCTTACCACTTCTCAATCCGATCTGCGGTTCCTTCTTTGTGTCTCTTGCGTTTCCCCTGTGGTTGCTTGTCTGGGCAATGCAGAAAGACACAAAGAGGTCCTTGTGCTAGCAAGGTGCACATCCATAGAGTGTTTCGTCTTTGTGGTATGATCCCGCTGCCAGGGAGAGAGGAATGCCCAGGGGTTCGGGAACTCCCTCCCTTCCTGTCAGTGCTGGAAGCATCAATGGAACAGATGCCAAGAAGCGGGCAAGGCAGCACGCTAATGATGGGTGGGGCACGTGAAGGAGGCCAGGCCTGCTGCAACAGGCACTCTAGGCCGCCCATGGGCGCCAACAGCGGCCATTCCTGCTTGTCAGCTGAATGCACTTCCTTCCATGCATGAAAGCCTTTTGCACACATTTGATTTATTTAATTGAAAGGAGCTGATGGAGAGGCAAAGTAGACAGTTCCATCTGGGCAGTAACAAAAGGAACATGAAAAATGGACCCCAGGAATAGTCTCCTGGTGTTCACAACATTATTTAAAAGATCTAACGTGATGTCATGTATGATTTATGGGGTGTGGGTGTTTTCCGACTGCGTTTGAAGCAGATAGGTATTAGAGTGTAATATATTACATTGCTTCAAGTATCAAAACTGCTCTGGTGATGCGAAGAGATAAGGTGTTGTAGTGCTGATCAGATAGCCCAGAATAACTGTCTTCGGTAGTAGAGCTTAGAGTGGGACATTTTTATCCTAATGAAATATTCAGGATTCTCACTTCCTTCTGTGGCTTGAGGGTTTCGTCTAACTCTCTCTTATTCATCTCTCTCTCCCTCTCCCCCTTCTGTCTCTCTCAGACTCTGTCTCTGTCTCTCCTGTCTGTGTGTGTGTGTGTACATGTGTGTGCATGTGTGTGTATGTGCATATGTGTGTGCATATGTGTGTGTGTGTGTGTGTGTGTGTGTGTGTGTGTGTTTGTGTGTGCTTCTCAAGGTATCTGTGTAGGTTCTTTAATACCATCAACAATGTGAAGGAGAGGTACAGCCAGATACTCTGGGGTCCCATTTGTAGCTATGATGTCATTTCCTTTTTAATTTTAAGTATCCTCAGTGTCTCTCCTTTGCCCTGGCTTCCCATTATTTGGGGGAAAAAAGTGTTTCTAAGGCACCTGTGTCGTGGAGTACTTTGTCAAAGATTAAGAGTTTAAAGTGCTTTTAGGAACCACAGAGCCGTCTGCTTTCCCATTCTTAATCTCCAGTTGGAATTTGTGGTGATATCATCTTGGAGCAATCCTGGTGGGGAGCATGCACCACACTTCCACAGCTCCCAGTAAGCTTTAGAGACAGGAAACACTTAAATGATCATCACAGCTTCGCTTGCCCGGATCTTGCTTTGAGTTTTGCTCTGGGCTTCGGTGCTAGCGAAGTGAACAGTCGCCCACCAAGAGGTGCTCACACACCTGCTACACGTCACAGCACCCAAATGTGGCTTTCCTAGATGGAGCATCAAGAATTTTCCATATACAAAGCCGCACAACATGTCTTCCTACAGGACAAAGATGCTGCCTGACAGGCAAGTCTCCCCTGTGATCCTTGCTGGAGACTGAGTTCAGGAGCCTGGATTCCTCTCTTTAGAGGAGCAGATGGGGGGAAAGCTGTTGGTTCATACACTAGGGGAAAAACCCCAACCAAATACCTTTCCCTCCTTGCCTTTTTAAAGGTTCCCTTTTATAGTGATGTCATCGTCCTGGACAGACACAGCGTGTCTTTTAGGTTTCCTCGTGGTCCAGATGGATGCTGCCGTGTTTGTGTGAAAAGGAGGATGCTATTCGGGGAGTGTTTCACATTCAGACTGGGATTCGTAATCATTCTCGTTTCTTTTTAGCATTTGGGTGAAATGTGCCCAGTTTCCCCGAGTCTTGGAATTTGAACTGAATTCAGTAGAAGGGACATGCTTTTGCGATCATGGACAAAAGATATTCTTCAATACCCTCAGTAGCTAGAACAATGCGGGATGCTTCCTACCCCGGTGGATTTGTTGTATGGGTACGTGTGTACAAGATGGTGTACGTGAGTGCCTCTCATACTGTCTAGAACTTAAGAAGCACAGAATAACCTCTACTACCCAGGTTAGATACTATTGCTACTTCAGGTCCAGTCTTTATCTTGTGTTACATATTCCTTCAAGCCATGTTTTTCAGTATATTTTCATTATCTCCAGGAACAGACAATTTATAGTATTCCTAGACAGGTCTGTATTTGCTTCTTTGAAAATTCTTATTCATGTTGGCTTTTCTTTTTTATTATTACTTTCTTCCATTAGTCACTAAGGTTTTTTAAGAATTTGAGACAAGGTCTCACTATGTGGTCCTGGGTGGCTTGGGAATCGTAGTGACCTTCACTGCCTCTGCAGTGCTGGGATGATAATACCTATTACAACACATTACATTACCATGCCCAGGTCCTCACTGTGCCCTCAGAGAGGACCACTGAGTACTCCCCAGCTTGACATTGCATTCCACGTGTGTATGTGTGCACATGTGAGCACATGTGTGCACATATATGCACATGTGTGGACAGAGGCTGACCTGGATGTTTTTCTCACTCATTCCTCATTGTATCTGTTGAGACAGTCTCTCACTAGGCCCAGAGGTCCATGGCTAGCCTAGACTGACTAACCAGTAACTCCCAGATATCCTCCTGTCTCTGCCTCCCCAGCTGGTACCATAGCTATGAGTTGCCACTATGCCCAGCCTTTCATGAGGGTGCTGGGTATTGAACTTGGGTCCTCACGCTTGCACAGCGAGCACTCTCCCAGATGAGCTATCGCCCCAGCCTACCCTACACTCCTCTTAAACTTACTTCTGCTCTGTCTGTGACATACGTTGAGCTCCTAGTCCTTGTCATCTGTGTTTCTCTTGGGATTTTCTTAGCTCCCCCAGGTCATGCCCTAGATGAGGTCATCCCTCATCTAGCTAATCTGGAGATACCTGGTTAGCGTTTTCAAACATTAACACTTACACAGAGCAAGCAAATTTCTAAATTGGCTTTTACCCCCACCATCTTTTATAATATTTCATCATCCATATTTTCCGAAAGTAAAAACTGAGACTCACCAGCGCTAATTCCCTCCTGTTTGATCACATAGCTAGCAAGCTGCTGGCCCAGTTTGAAACAACTGCCTCCTGATGGGCTCTTGTCTGTGTCCCAGTCTAAATGCAGCCCTAGAGCTAGGGAACATCCACCGTGGAGCAGAGAAAAGGGACAGCTGTTTTCTTGGCTTCTACATCGTTTGGTATTTATTGTACCTTTCCATAGCTAGCAAACCCTGGAAACTGAGCGAGCACAAAATGGTGCCGTGTGCTACAGTCTACACAGATCTGTTTTTGAGCTGGCGACGGGCTCCCTAGTGCATTTGCTGGGTCTGGAACTAGGGGACCCTTCATTCGAAGTGCAGGACGCAGTCCTTCACTTCTGCAGACACTTCATTCAAGGTGGGCTTCATTTCATTGTTCAGTATAATTCAAGCTAGAGAAGAATTTAAATCTCGAATGATGACTTTGAAATTGTTTTAAATCAATGTATGGGGGCTCTAAACTTGCGGATGGAATCCCTGAGATTATGCAATGAAAACAGGACACCATATAATCCGTTGTTTTTATTTCACTTAGTGGGATGTCCACACTCTACCTGCTTCTTTGTGCTTTGATTAAAAAAGGGGGGGGCGCCTTTCTGCTGTGCTATCCAGGACAAGCAGTTAGCTACTATTCAGAATGTAGTTGTCCTTTTCTCTGTACGTAGATCAAGTTCTAGCTCCACTGGAAGGCACCGTCTGGGGGCTGTGCTTACTCCTGCTCACTCAAATCTCCCACGTGTTTTGGAACTCTGTTGTCATGGGACACTGAGAAACCCACATGCAAACGAGGTAGAAAGCAGTGGCGGACTCTTGAGCTCCATCGCCCTGTGTTCGCCGCCTGATCCTGCTTCCTGTCAGACCACAGCCGTGCAGCACACATTCAAGAGGATGGCGGCTGAGCATAACCCAGAGTGGACCACTGGAGGCTGGGGCTCTGTGTGGCTGCATAAGTCACATGTATCGGGCATCCCTGCCTCGTGGAAAACCAGCATTTCACGTTGAGCATCCCTAACTCAAAAATCAGAAATTCGAAATGTCCTAAAATAGAAAACGTTTTTCAGGGCTGACATGAGACCAGGAGTGGAAAGATCATGTACCTGACTTGATGTGACAGGCCGTAGTCAAAATACAAGCACGCTAAAAATATCATAAACCATTTCAGGTATGCATATGTGATACATAAATGAATTTCATGTTTAGGCTTGGTTTTCATCCCGGGATGTCTCATTACGTGAATGCAAATGTTACATCTGAGAGAGTGCACCATCCAAGGTGCTCCCCTGTAGCACTTGAGTGGGGATGCCCAAGCTGTCCCAGGAGGACGGAACTGTGCCGTAACGAAGGGTTTGAACACATGGGAGAGTTTTGAGGTGAGGGCGATGTTCGAGTAGGCAATAAGGGAGATTGTTTGTGAAGAGGGGGCCTTGAAAGGGCTTCCAAAGGACAGGCAACCTGTGCTGTCCCTCCTGAAGGATGCCTGGACAGACATGGTAGGTTCAGAGACCAGCCATAGTCCAGGGCAGCCTGAGCAAAGAGAACGTGGTGCTGATATCGATCATTTCCCGTGTGCAGCACGAGGATCTTGAGTAAGGTCCTTGCTTCCGCCTTCTCATTTATATTGCATAGGGTCTATAAATCCACGCACACAGCCCTGAGAGAAACATCAGGCGTGCATATGTGATTTTTCAATAATAACCAACGTAATTTATATTAACTTTAGAAAATTTCCCCCTCAAAATGGAACACTATTAATTCTCCGTCTCGCTTTTAGAATGCTTACCGTTAGAGAGGTAAACCTTGACTTCTGTTTTCAAGCGTGTCGCCCCGAGGAGGAGATTAGGCGTACCTGCCGCCGCACGTTCTTTTCTTTCTGTTTGAGCTTGGGGATGTTGGCCTCTGGTCTCAGAAGCAGGATGTGGGTTCTGATATGTTCTCCCCTCCGCCTGACAGGAGGCCACAGTGAGCTCACTCACCTGGAGAGGCTCCAAAGTGGGATGGGCTCCAGCCCGTGCGCTGGCTAAGTTCTGTGGCCAAAGAGGCGAGGACTTTAGTACTTTGGCTGGTCTCTAGGGTGCCGCTTGCTTTGTTTATACGGTAGGTGGTCATCCATACTCAGTAAGCTACGTTAGGTTCTGATAGCTGCTCCTCTGTATTTCTGTGGCGGCGCGGGGACTTACTATCTGTTGTTAGGTTTGTCTGGGGGTGCCTTATGACTTGGTACATTTATGATGCCCCCCTTTTACCTGGGAGCTTCATGTCTCAGCCCTGTAGCTGCACCCCAATTATTCGGAACTTGTTTGCTCTTAGTCCAGTTATGCTGTGTCTAGCTTTGAGGAATTGTAAGGAGGAAACATTGCTCACAAGTGTAGAGGCCGGGAAGCCCGAGCAGGTGCTCTGGCATGTGGGGAGAGGGCTGACAAGGCAGACGGAGGAAGGACACACATGAGAGGGTGAACGTGCAAGCCCTTTAAATAGCGGCATTAGTCCAGTGAACGCGCCTTCCATGGCCTCCCTTCCCCGGACCGCTGTAGTGGGTATTATGATCTGAACACAGGAATTGTACGTTTCTTTGTTACCATAGCTTTTGGCTAAACCGTGAACAGAACTCTATAAAACAGCCCTCAGCTCTTCTTAAAGGTTTGATAACTAGATTGTTCATATTTTCATGTAACACCAAGTTTAGAGTCATGCCAGTTTTTATGGAAACCATGTCTCCAGTTTCACTGGGGAAGCTGCCACTTTTAACGTAATTAATACTATCTCATCAACATGTGTGAGACATGACCTAAATCTTTATTTTTCTATGGTGTTTTACAGCTTTAAATACAGGGGTCTTTCATGTTCACCACACTTTTCCCTACTTCACATCTGAAAATGCTGTTGCAAGTGGTGTTATTTCAGATGTATACAGCTATTGACTGCTACTTATGTCGTGTCTTCATAAATGTTATAAGTGGACAATATCTGAGCATGCATTTAAACGTCCTCACCTTTAGAGAACCTTTAGGGAAAGACTCTGTAGGGCATTGGGTTTTTGCTCCTTGTGGTCACATGGTTGATTGAGTGCCTTGCTATCCTTGTCCAGCCTCATAAAGAACTTGGGGAAAAAGACAAAAATCCAAAGTACTGTTTGCCCTGAGCTCTGATTGTTGCTGTATCATATTAGAGTTGGAAAATTGTAAGGTGAGCTATCTGTGTTTATTTTTATATCATCTAGCATTGCTAAATAAATTGTGTGTGTTTGTGCTTGTGTGCTCATGTGTGTGTGTGTGCATATGCGTGCGTGCATGCTTGTGTATGTGTGTGTGTGTGTGTGTGTGTGTGTGTGTGTGTGTGTGTGCATGTGTGTATTCCATAAATTTCCCTCTCTCGGGCAACCTTGGAGGTTTGCTGGCAGAGAAAAGAAACAACCAAAACTAATTTTACTTGTTTCTGTGTTCTCTTCCACTGTCTGCGATGGCTGTATCATCAGGAAGAAGTGGGGGAGAGGGTCCTTTCTGACTGGATGGGGAGTGCCTGGAAGATAGCAGTGTCCACAGTGACTTAGAATAGGATCCATAGATCCTTACACGGAGTCATTGGGTCCCATGTCCTTCCCGCATCTCCAGTGTTCTTTGTAGTTTTTCCTTCATGACTTTGCTAATATTTGCTTACCTAGTATTTTAAGTATGGAATGTTGAAATGGCTTTGCATTTTGGGTTAGGCACTACACATCTGTGGGAACCTATTTTTTAACCCTTTTTGCTAGTCTTGGGTTGCAAATGCTTTGGTAGGAACTCTGCCTCGTGCCGTCGTCTGTGAGTTCTATTGATTGGCAGCTCTCCTTTCTCCCAGTGCCGCTGCCCTGCTGGAGTATTGGGGTATTAATAGAGTTGCTGGATCATGCTTTTTCTTCCTTTTTGATTTATTTCCAAGAAGCAAGATTGGGTTTGCTGACATTTATTATTGTTTGTCTTTTTTCTATTTCACCTTTTCTGCTTCACCCTTCACCTTATTGCTTCCTTTCTCCTTAGCTTGACAGCGTAAATCAGTGACAATAAGCCTTTCTATTATTTTTTCATATAAGTCTTAAGAACATCTTCTAATCATTACTTTAGGTATTTTGATAAATTTTAATATATTATTAGCATTCGGTTCTGTATTCAACTTTGGTTTACGATTTCTTTTTTAACCCATGGGTGACTTAGAAAGATATCGCTCAATTTCCTGATATTTGTCACATTGCATTTATTAAATTTCTAATGTATGTTACTAATTTATTTACATATTAAAAATCATATGTTTTATATGATTTGAATTTCTCTTTGACTGTTTTATGTTCACATATATGATCTATTACATTTTCTTCTTAAAATAATATTTTTATTGTAAAAGCTCTTTTGTGGTGGCTCTGGAGAGAAGCCTGGGAGCTTGGGACCCAAGTGTGGTTCCCAGCCCCCGAGGCAGACGGCTTCCGACTGCCTGGAACTCCACTTTCAGGAGGCCCCATGCCTTCTTTTGACTTCCACGGGTACCCACAGATCTCTCTCTCTCTCTCTCTTTCACACACACACACACACACACACACACACACACTATTCATTAAAAACTGTACACGTGTATAATATCCTTTGATCAAAGCCTTCTGTCTCCATTATCTTCTACATCTGCCTCCTATCTCGAGTTAACTAACATTCATTTTTCAGCCTATGCAGTTGGCTTGATTATATAGTTCCTAGGGATAGTTAATATAACTATTGAAGTTTTTTAATTTTTATTTTTTAAAAGATCTATTAATTATTTAATATATACGAGTGCTCTATATTCATGAATACCTGTATGCCAGAAGAGAGGATCATATCTAACTATAGATAGTTGTGAGCCACCATGTGGCTGCTGGGAATTGAACTCTGACCTCTGGAAGAGCAGTCAGTGTTCTTAACTGCTGAGCCAATTCTCCAGCCCCTTGACGTTTTTCTTTAAGTGTGACTTCAAGTCAACCTACTGAGTTGGATTCTGTTCATCCCCTTCATTCTTATTTAGAATGATGGCATCTTAGGACCAGTTTCTGTTTACTGCCTTACCTCTTTGTTTCTCTTTTCACAAGATTTACTTTTCCTTAAAGAACATTCATTCATTCCATTTGAATATTCTATATGATCGTCCCTCATTTAAGATACTCTTATCTTTTAACATGTCTCCATTAGTAGCTTCATTCAATTATTATCTAGAATCTCCCTTATCAAACAAAACAAAACAAAACAAAACAAAACAAACAAACAAAAAAAACACTTACTCTTTGATGTCTCACCATCCCTGTCATCTTGGCATTTTAGAATTTTAGTTCTTTGTTACAGAAGACAATTCCATAAAGGTGAGCATGGGCCACCGATCTTGTTTTACTTACTATTTTGTTAAATATTGGATAGTGCTTATTTTAAAATATGTTTCACTAGACTCAGACTTGCTGTTAAAAATAAAAGGTGTTACTCTAATAAAGAAATCACTGTTGGGAGGGCTGCTAGAAAGTAGTGAACAGTCTTTTGCTGGTGGTGGGTTGTTTTGCAGTAAGTGTGTGTGTGTGTGTGTGTGTGTGTGTGCGCGTGCGCGCAAACATTATGGGAAAAATAATCTAAGTTCTTAACTCTCAATATCTTATCTCTTTAACCTTGGTCAGCTGCTCAGTAAAAAAAATCTATCAGGAAAAGACAATTTAGATTTGCTATAGAACTGAGAATGGGTCCATTCTGGACTTTCTGCCAACAGAGAGGGAGATAGATAATGCAGTACTCTCCAAGAATCCTAGATAAATAGCCACGTAGTTCTGAAGCTGCCGGTGTTTATGGCTTCAGAAGTAACGTCCACTCAAGGGGTTGGCCGTACTCCTGGTTACCTAGAATCGGATGGACAAGCAGTGACGAAGCACACCATAAAGGAGGAACATCTGGGGGTGGATGAAGGGGTTATCTCACTTGTGCTCCTGCAGAAGAGGGGTTCTGCACACCACCCCCAAGGTTAGAAGGCATGGGGAAAGAACATTCCCCACGCCCCTCTTCCTCACCACACGTCACTCCTCAGGGCTTAGGTGACCTGCTGTCGGCAGTTTCTTTCTACTGTTGTAGCAAAATACCTTGGCCTCGGTTGTTTATGCAGAGGAAATTTGTTGCTCACGGTCAGAGGCTAGCCCTCCTATGACTGACAGCAGTGCCTCTACTGTCTGTCGAGAACCCGTTTCTCCCATGGTACCTTGGCTTTGTTTCACACACAGAAGGGGTCAAGGAGCCTTGCTGACATCTACCTCTCAATATTGCCAGGGGTGGGGCACAGACAGACCAAAGCGTCCTGTGAGATCTCATTCTAGATCTCCAGGTCGGTAGTCTCCTGCCTATGCCAGTGAGTAGGCTTAACCTGAAGAACAGCCTGAGCCAACTATTTGAGCAGCAGATAAAAAGCTCCGGTTTGATTTCCTTCCCACAGCACCGGAGAGGAACCTAAGAGCTGTAAACTTAAATAAACAATTTCATCTACAAAAAGAAAAGAAAAGGAAAAAAAAAAACAAACAAAAAACCAAGCTCTCTTCTCTTTGGAGCCGGATAAAGCGCTCATAATTCAATTCCCTGGCGGTTGGCTCTGTCTGTGCTCTAAATTGGTTTGCAACTTATAAAGAATATTATTATCAATCCTTTAAGACTCCTATATGCTCTTGTATTATGGTGATCTTGTATTATGATAGCAATGTTTTGATAGCAACATCAGTGAGAAGAACATAATTGAGTGAGTGATAGCTTATGTCTATATCCACCTATCTGGCTAGGTATATAGATATCACTCTATTCGTATTGCAACTTAGACCAAAGGAGAGTTATGCTGAGTGAAAAAAAAAAATCTAGTCCTAGGAAGTTTCATGGTGAATAAAACCTATAATGGCACTGATAATTTCAAGTAAGACCCAGGGGATGAACTGAAGCTAGAAAGCTGACATGGTAGAAGATCCTTTTTAGGAATAAATTTGATCTCTATTTAAGTCATGATACAAATAAAGACTGTCCATTCAATAATACCAAAGTTCCACCGGTTTCTTCTAGAAGATGGTTCATGCAATTCAAAACCTTTTCGTTCTTCGTTTGCTAATGAGATGGACTTGTTAATTGCCTTGCTGTCTGCCCTAAAAATCTAAGACTTAAGAAACTAAAATTCATCTGTGAATATATAACACATTCTCATTTGGTAGTGGCTCTAATAAATATCAAGATTCCTTCAGTAAACAAGTTGGCAGAAAGGAGGCCAGACATACAGAGAGTGGGTGCCGTCTGCAATCACTCCTCTCTGTGAGGGTACACATGTGCCTGCCTGGCTTCACTCCCTAACATTGTAGACTACAAAACCTCAAATATTCAAGATATGAACTGGGTTTTTCATTCTTGAAATCTCTATATGCAAATCCAGTAGCATTTGAAAGCTAATCTCCCTGTGTGCACAGTAATTACAGCAGAGTAAATAATCTCCAGTGTTCGGATTCCCTTTGGAAATGGTCTAATATCTCATCTTTCAAAACTAGTTTTCAGTGCATCCAAAAGGCCTAAGAAATTTCCTTAGTATTCAGAAAAGGAGTAACTTGAAGAATACTCTGGAGCCTCTCTCCAGCCACTGCTGGTGTCTGGGGGATATTTTCCTCAACCTATGAAAAACCAGCTCTCTGCTCCGTTTACCCAGACTGGGTAGAGACAGAGACACACAGAGAGAGGCAGAGAGAGGCAGAAAGCAAGGGAAGAGGAAAGAGAAACAGAGAGACAGAGAGGAGGGAAGCAGAGAGAAACAGAGAGTCAGCGAGGCAGAAACATACAGATATATAGAGACACACAGAGAGAAATAGAGACAGAGAGAGACAGACAGGGAAAGACAGGGATAGACATACACACACACACACACACACACACAGAGAGAGAGAGAGAGAGAGAGAGAGACAGACAGAGACAGAGACAGAGACAGAGACAGAGACAGTTCTTTGTATAGTCTACACTCCAATTCAGACTATGTTATGTGAATTGAATCAGAAGTTGCTGTGGGCACAGGAAATGATCTTTGTGGCTTGTGAATCATTCTATGGAGAACATTTCTTTCTCTCCAATCATTTCTATCACAAAACTCCAATATTACATTGGGGTGCCCCAGCTTCCCACAGCACGTCATGTAGAAGCCTGAACGACCCCACAGATGATTGTGTCCTAGGATTTGTGTGCATGTGGGAGGAGTTAGGGCGCACACTGCACATATGCACTAGTAGGCCAGAGGGCAACCACTGGCTGTCATTCTTCAGGGCATGTCTGCCTTGTTTTTTGTTTGTTTGCTTTTTGATTTTTTTTTTTAACCAAGCCCTTTCACTGGGACATGAACTTTACCAATTAGTCTCAATGGATTGTCAGTGAGCCCAGGAGATCTGTCTGTGTCCATCTCCCAGATCCAGGCTTTACAAACATGTGGTATCGGGCCTAGCTTGGTGCACGGGTTCTGGGGATCAAACTCAAGGCCCTGTGCTTGCACAATATCTTATTCACTAAGCCATCTCCTCGGCCACTTTACTAGAATTAAAAAATGCACATATATTGCTTGGTTATCTGTATGTGTTCACATATATGCTTGTTGTTGATTAATTATATGTATGTTTATATGTTCACATGTATGCTTGCTGTGGTTCTCACGTTGACAGCTTGTGGGAGTAGGTTCTCTCCTTTGATCATGTGGGTCCCTCGGATCAAACCCAGGGACTCAGGTTTGGTGATAAATGCCTTCACTGGCTGAACCATCTTGCAGGGGGGGGGGTGCTGCAGGGGTTTTCCAGCTCCCACAGGCTCTGTGAAGTTTGTCCCAGTGTTCATACAGGTTGCAGGAGGAGTCGTTTTGACGTTGCTACCCACATTCTATGGCAGCCAGTGCCCAGGCTGAATTCTTTGCTTATTCATCTGAGATGTCGGATGCCAGGCCTCAAAGTACCAACGCAGCCCTTGGCTGTCTCAGCTCTCAGGTTGTTTTCCTGACGGGCTCTGTACAAGTGTACGGCTGGAAGCTGTGCACTTAGCCTCGCGCTGGAACGAGGAGAGCCTCTCAGCCTCTGTGACTCATGCTCTTTCCATAGCAGGATTGTCAGGAGACATGTTGTTTGGAACGAATACATCCTTCATGAAAATGCGCAGAAGGCTAGACACGCGCTGCTCACAGTTTTCAGCCTGTTGCAGATCAAGACGGGGAGAGTGAACCGCGTAGACCGTGCTGTTCTATCTTTGATCATGGTGTGAAGATTTTTTTTTTTTTTTTGCTCTGACTTTTCCCTCAATAAAATAGAAGTAGAAAACAACTATTCATACCCACAGTGTTTTATTTCTGTTAAATCTTAGCATTTGAGGATTTTAAAAGACGCCTTTTTGAAAGCCTTGCACAGTTTGCACACTTCTGTAATCCCAGAATTCTCTAAGCGGAGGCGAGAGGATTGCGAACGTGTGCTGCACAGTGAATTCAAGACCAGGCAGGGCTACAAATACTCCGACTATTTCAGACCCCCTTCCAGAAAAAAAATGATTCCTTTAAATAACTTGATTTAAATTGTGTGAAGTTGAGGTCACAGTGTCTCACAACCACCGACTCTTGTGCTTTTAATTTGCTGTGATTTTTTTTGATATTGTTTTTTTCTGATTGCACAAAGAACTAGAGTCTTTGGAAACCTATGCTTCCACTTTCATAGCATTAGTGTGATTAATAAAAGTTTTTTTAGGTCTAGGCTAACTGTTACTTTTTGATGGTATTTGTGTAGACTGTGTCACTCACAATGGTTGCACCCAAGAACCTCAGACTAACAAGCAAAGCCTTCTTGGTGACTGCACACCATTGTTAGACACGGTTAACTGAAAATAGTGGTGTAAGCGGTGAGGTCTAAGGGAGCCTGGTGGCTTCGTCTGTTCTATTTTGTCCTGAACGTCTCCTGTGCTCCATTCACTCCACCTGATGCTCAGTGCTATTTAGATAGTTGCTCTTTCCTTCCCTCCCTCCCTCCCTTTCTCCATTCATCCCTCCCTTCTCTCTCTCTCTCTCTCTCTCTCTCTCTCTCTCTCTCTCTCTCTCTCTCTCTCTCTCTCTCTCTCTCTCTCTCTCTCTCTCTCTCTCTCCTCTCTTCCCCTTCCAGGTATGTCTTAGAGACCCATCTTTGCCTTTCTCCACTCCACAGGTTCAATTCCTCTCAGGCCTGAGAGTTTCCTGAGAGGGCAGGAAGGACTGCCTTCATTGTCACGTCATCTACAGTTGTATGTGGGGGTCCACGCCAGCCTGCCTTCCTATGCCGGGTGCAGAGACAGGGTTGGCTGGGTGAGCCACGCCCAGCCATGACAGTTCCTCAGAGCCCAGCAATCTGTTCATCTTGATGTGAATTAGATCCTTCCTGGAACCTCATTCCTTTGCCCTACGTGGCCCTTCTTCTGGGGTAGATGCTACTCAATTTCAGAGTGAGTAGCAGGTGATCGGCTCTGAGCTGCTTCGCCTCTTTCCTTGTCACATGTCACAGGCAAATTTAAAACTGATGCATATCAGTACTAGGCAGGTATGTTAAGCCTAAGTCTATGATGTCCCGTAGAACACTGCAGCTGGGCAGTCACCAGCCATCACAAGGCTTACTCCTAATTTTGGATCAGTTTTCCTAAATTCTGACCCTGCCTCACTTGGTTTCCTTTGTAGCCCAAGTGGCCAGAGTGTCCCGGTGGGGTAGACCTTAAAACAAGCATGTTTTCTTCTCTCTCCTCACCATTCTGAAGGCATCAGCAAAGGCATCCATTGAGAAATATGTTTCTTAAGCTCCCTTTGGTTTTTTTTTTTTTGTTTTTTTGTTTTTTTTTTTTTTTTTTTTTTTTTTTGGCCTCGTGGGTTCCAAATTGCAAGTCCCTGATAGATTAAACATAATATACGAGTGACAGTGACCCATCTCTCTTATCAACCTCTCCTCTGGAGTTTAGTTTGGTTGTGTCAATGGGGCAGCCATCTTTCTCGTCTTCTGCACCTAAACTGGAGTGATGGCTTGTCCTGTCAGCTCCTTCATTTTTCATAGTCAGCCATTGGTTGAAGGTTGGCTCATCTCAGGCTCTTCGGTAGCTTTTGAAAGTTCTCATTCTCATTTATTTAGTCTCTTTTTTCATTTAAATGGTTCCCTAGGTGGGATGTAATTCCTCCTTAATTTTCCCTCTAAAACGTTGTTATCCATTAAGGGCCAATAACATTGTTTTCTGTTCCCACAAATAATTTTCCCTGTGATGTGCCTGGCTGAAAATACTCTTTTTTGGAAGAACAAAACAAACCCCACAATGTATTCTCCAATTATGTTTGTGTCTGTTGAAGTGTCCCATTATAATGAAAGAACTTGGGCTCCAGATATTAGAGTCCTGCCCACGCCTACACAGGGAACCCCACTCAGATGGTCCTCATCATTTTCTAAATGCTGGACATTGTTGCTGCCTGGGAATGGACAGCCCTGACCTAAGCATCACAGGAATGCCTTCTGTGCTTCTTTACCTCATGAAAACTATTTCCTTGTGTTTATGTTAACACACCATGACAAGTTTCTCATTCTTTATAATGTAGTTTTATATGCACTTAGTTTTCCCCCAACTCAACCTCACAACCAGGAAGAAGAGGAAGAAGAAACACAATGAGTGCAAAATTGCAAAGAAAATGATATGCCACTTTAGAAAACAGATTGACATTTATGCAAAAGTCCTTCAGCTATGTTCTAAAGATAGCTGAAAATCCATGTCCACATAAATACCTGATCACAAATATCAGTAGCAGTGCTCATTACTCCATAACAGAGAACAGTAGGAACACCCACATATTCATTAAATGATGAAAGAACCAACCAACTGGTATATCCATAGCAGCAGAATTTTATTTGAACATTAAAAAGGAAATGCTTAGGAACTGCATTCTGGGTGGATTCTAAAGACAATAGGCCAAGCAGAAGAAGCTGGCAACAAGTGACAGTGTGCTATATGATTCCATTTCTGTGAATTGCCTAGAATATCTAAGTCTGTGGTAGTTTGGCTCTTGTGAGTTTTAGAGCTGGCATATAAAGTAACTGCAAATCAAGTTTCCTTTTAAGATGATGGGATTTTAATGGGATTATATGGCGTTTTAGTTAGGTTTCTATCGTTCCGAAAAAGCCCATGACCAAAATTAATTTGAGGAGCAAAGGGTGTTTTGTTTGTTTCTTTCTTTTGTTTTTTGTTTTTTTCCCTCTATCATTTGACAATCCACCTTTCAGTCCATCACTGAGGGAACTCAGGGCAGGGACTCAAACAGGGCAGTAACCTGGAGGCAGGATCTGATGCAGAGGCTATGGAGGGGTGCTGCTGACTGGCTTTCTGTCCAGGCTTTGCACCCTGGATCACTAGGCCAGGGATGGTGACATCCCCAATGGGTTGGGCCCTCCCACATTAGTTACACACACACACACACACACACACACACACACACACAAACTGTATTACAGATTTTCTTAAAAGACAATCTTATGGCGGTGCTTTTTTTTTCTTCAATTTAGATCCCCTGTTCTAAAATTACTAGAGCTTTTGTCAAGTTGACATAAAAGTCAACATAGTAAGATAACATCACTGTCTCTTGAAAACTACCAAAGCTACAAAGCATTAACTCCTCTCTTGAGCCCTCAAGATAACTTAGAGTGAAAACCTGGTACTTCTGCCTTCCCTTTATCTGTCTGTCTGTCTCCCTTTGTTTGTCTGTCTCCTTTAGCCTGGGTCATGCCTATACCAGCTAAGAAATGTCAGTGTCCCTCTGCTGTTTGGATATGAACTGTGGCCGACAGCTCTTCTCAAGGGTTTGAACATTGCTCTCCAGTTGGTGGAGCGTAGTGGAAATGGTTTGGAACCTTTGGTAGCAAAGGTCTAGAGGAGAGACGTAGATCGTTGGAAACAAGCCTTGGTAAAGCTTGGCCTGCCTTCCTTCCTGTCCTGTATCTGCTTCTTGGTCCATGAAGATATGACAAATAACCTTATGTTTGCGCTACCATGACCTCTCATTATGATGGACTGAACCAAAAACCCAAATCAAACCCTTTCCTGCTTAGGTGGTTTCTTGTCAGGCATCCTGTCAATTCAATAAGAAAAGGAATTAAAACATGGTCCACCCCCCCACTCCAACACACACACACACACACACACACACACATACATCAGCTCTGAGAGCATAGAAATATATAATTCTAAGTATGCTATGTTCTTGGAGTCTGTGGATAGGAAAAGCTCAGAGGACAGTGCCCACCCTCTGTAGGCTGAAGGGTACGTACCCCGGGGCAGAAATAATCATTCCTGGGAACCAGATTCATCATTTAGGTAAAGGCAAAGGCTCCTGAGACCCACCCTGAAGAAGCATCACTGAGACACTGATTCACCAGCTCTCGCCTTGACCAGGGTTGTTCATTGTGCACACCTCTTTCCCTGTCCCCCGTTCCTCCTTTCTAAGCTCACACCCCAACCCTAAAGATGGATTTCAAGTCTAGGGGCCTTCCACCTCCCAGTGCAACGATTCAACTCACCCCCAATCTTCACTGTTTCCCATCTTTATCGCTTTCGCATGGGAAAAGGTGGCTGAGCGTAGCACGTTCAGGGGGCTGGAACGGGTGCTGCTGCCTCCTTGCTATGGTCCTTGCCCAACTTTGTGAATATAGTGTAAACAAACAAACAGCAAGGCAGTGGTGGCGCACGCCTTTAATCCCAGCACTTGGCAGGCAGAGGCAGAGGCAGGCGGATTTCTGAGTTGGAGGCCAGCCTGGTCTACAGAGTGAGTTCCAGGACATCCAGGGCTATACAGAGAAACCCTGTATCAAAAAACCAAAACCAAACCAAATCAAAACAAAAAACAGCCAAGCAAACAACCAAACAAACAGTAGCCCCTCTGAACTGTACACGTGAAAGTGCAGATGTTCACTGTATGCAGATTATATCCAAATCCTTTATTAAAGAGTCAAATGAATAAAACTTAGAGCACCGAGCCATAAGCAGAAAGTGCTGGAATATACTTTGTCCAGTTATGGAGTGCCACCTTTCCGTGGTCAGGTCAGTTTAGGCCTTTCATAAGGGAGGAATGCTGCACGAGATAGGTGGTCCTACTCAGGTCCCTTCTGCATGAGGTAGGGATAAGGGGCATTTGGGGAAAGGCAAGCTCCTTCCACTAATGATCTTGCCTTTCAAGGGAGCACACACCTCCTATCAGATGTGTCTTTGTGAACATTGCACTCTGCAGGTGTGAACTCAAACTCCCAGGAAAGAAACCCAACCTGTCTGAAAGGCTTTCCAAGGCAGATCAAATCTAGGTCTGGCCTTTTGTTTCTACCTGTCGCCTCCACCATGTGGTCATAGGAAATGATAGTTTTGTTAGGAAGGAAGTTACGCTAACACTATTTCATTATCCCATTACTTCTGTAAGTTGACCGTCTATTAAAATCCCCGAACTACAGTCTGATATAATTGCTAGGCAGAGCCTGCCCCTTTAAGACAGTGGTTGCTCTAAGCAACCAGATTCTACACTGTGAAGAAACCGCAATTCCCACAGCAACTCTCTCTGTGGGGTACGGAATTAAGAAGCTATCTGTGCAAGGGCATCAGCAGCAGCCCCTAACTCATCCGCCTAAGCAGCACCCAGGGCTCCCATGTCCTTTGTCCTATAGGATGTTCTGTAGGACAGATCCCCTGTTGTGAGTTAGTCAGGTATCCCTTTGTTCCAGCATCTCTTTGAAAGTGTGTCTCTGCCCATTCCTGTCTCTTTATGGCCAGCTCCCTTCCTCTCTAAGCTTGAAGGGGAAGCCTCGCTGATCCTTTAAGGTCCTCTTATGCTATTCTTTCTTTCTTTTTTTTTTAAACTTTTTATTGATTCTATATTTCACATCTTTCCACTCATCTCCCTGTCCCTTCTTATCTACCCTTTGCCCTTACAACATCAACCCTCAAAACAAAATGATAAAACGAAAATAAAATCTTGTCATGGAAGCTATAGTGTGTGTCACAGTGTGTCCTGCGGTATACCCTTGTGTCCACATGTCTTTGGTCTGGCTCGAGGCCTCTGGCTTCTGCTACATGATCTATACTGGATCTCTCCAGGGACTCCTCTTGGATATCCTGTTCTTACCCTGTGTTATGGAGGTCCTGCAGCTTTGGATCTGCAGGACCAGCGCTTTCACGAGTACCAGCAGATCCTCTAGGAGGTGGATGTTGGGTTGGGCCAAGTCAAAGCCCTGGGCCTGGGCAGTAGCTGAGTTGGTCAGCCCGCCAGCTTTCCCAAGACCAAACCACCAGGGCAAGTTCTCAAATCCCACCCCAGCAGGCTCACTCAATGCCTTAGTCAACAAAGGGTAGGGTTAGCTCTCCTGCTCTCATGTCCCCATGGCTTCAGGAGGTGACTCAGGACACTCAGATCAGCATGTTCCCCTTCAGCAGTAAGGACCTCAGAGATCCACGTGGTCTCTGGTGGCCACCCAGACCAGGGACATGCATTTGAAGTTGGCAGTAACCCAGGCCGCAGACATCTACATGGACCCTAGCTGCAGTACCTTAGAAACAGACTTGGTCTTTGGCAGCAGCCTGGGCCAGACCCTCACCACGGTCTGCCTGCTCATCACTGCTGTCAAGTCTCCAGTGTCCAGCCCCCTTGGCTTTGCTTTCTCTTCCTTCTCTCTACTGCATGCACACTCCATCTCTCCCACCCCTCCATTACACATTTGTCCATCATAGTGGTGCCTGCAGCAGGTGCTCGAGGATCTGTCTTTGGGTACCCTGGCTGGGGCGGGTGCGTGGGCATCACGCTGTTCTGAATGTGTCGTTTCTTTCTAAGCACCCCCAGTCGAGCCAGACCACAGGCCCTAGGATCTAATAACCTCATTCTTGATGGATAATTATGTGTCACACACTTGCCTGAACCAACTGCTGCCGCTCCATTATTATATTTAACAGTGATACTGAATGATACAGCAAATGAAATTATTTGGTGCAAACAAAAAAAAAACACATTGAATATTAAAACCCAACATTTCCTAAAATTACAACTAGTTATAGTGGTACTATCAAAGTGGCCAAAAGAAAAAACAGAATTTAAGGGATAAATTATCTCCAATACTCTAAACATCAATTGCAAAATTTTATGAAGCACATGTAACTATAGACAGGATTAAAAATACAATCAATCTAGTTAAAAAATATGTAATTTTTGGTTTTGCCTGTTTCTCTCATTTACTATTGCTACTTGTTTAAGCCAAGCCTAAACAATGTTCTTGATTATTTTAATTTTGGGTTATAGTACTCCTATATATTTATATGTTACATATAACTGCTATGGCAGATATATAGAGTTGGGTGGATCAGTCCTGGATCATGATGGATGTGAAGGGATCCACAGATTTGTTAGTGGATTTACCAGCCACTCCTACAGAATGTTTTCCTGCCCGGTTCACCTCATCTTTATTAGAGCCTAAGGACAAACCTCCCAAGCATCATGGGATGCTTCCCAAGCATCATGGGAGACCCCCTAAGCATCATGGGAGGTCTCCCAAGCATCATGGGAGACCCCCTAAGCATCATGGGAGACCTCCCAAGCATCATGGGTGACCTCCCAAGCATCATGGGAGACCTCCCAAGCATCATGGGATGCCTCCCAAGCATCATGGGAGACCCCCTAAACATCATGGGAGACCTCCCAAGCATCATGGGATGCTTCCCGAGCATCATGGGAGACCCCTAAGCATCATGGGAGGCTTCCCAAGCATCATGGGAGACCCCCTAAGAATCATGGGAGACCTCCCAAGCATCATGGGATGCTTCCCAAGCATCATGGGAGACCCCCCCTAAGCATCATGGGAGACCTCCCAAGCATCATGGGAGGCCTCCCCATGCTCATGTGATTCATAGCCACCAGGGGTGCATCTGTTACTTTTACATTGCCGTGATAAAATGCCATGGGACATGAAGGAGAAGGGATGTTAGGCTTGTGCTTTCAGAAGGCCGTGAGCCCACGATGGCAGAAGGAAGGCATGGCAGGTGGAGCGGTATGTGAGGATCCGAGACCTCAAAAAGGTGGGAGTCTTTAAACTCTCAAAGCCACACCTACCAAACCTACCGAAATAGCATCCCCAACCAAGTATTCCAGTGCCCACGGCTGTGGGGAACTTCTCATTCAAACCCCTTAGGTGAATTCACTTAGGTGAATGCTTAGGTTAGAAATCCCACAAGGCTGATGGACTCACTGGAACTTCATGAGAATTGGAATGTCGTTGTTGAATCAAATCATCCTAGGCTATCTGTAACCCTTTAATGCCCTGTGTTAAACAGCTCTGCGACCTACTATCTGGACTTGTGACTGTTAGATAAATCCTTCTGAAGTGTACTAACAGACCATGGGCTTCCACCAGCCCAAAGGCTAAAAATGTCATCTGCACCTAAACCCTATACCCTGCCATAAACCGGCTGCCCAATGTTCCGCCAATGTATTTGAAAGGACTTTGGTTTATAGCTTTTGTTTGTTCTTTAACTGTAAAAGTGTCATGTAACTTCCCTTGTTGGAACGTGGCATTCGATGAGGTGTGGATCTTTGTTCCTGAATCCCAGTCATAGTTGGCTCCAGAGTAAACAATCCCTAGTCCCTTTAGGGTGACAGCTTGTTGACAGGTGCCCTGGGATAGTATGAGTTTGAAGTCTGGACTTGTTCAGGATGAAGTCGCAGCAATTCTTGTAGTGCCGAGAAGAATGCTGTCGATTTGTGCTCTTTAGTGTTTGTATTCCCCTCTGTGTTTTCTGATATCTAGATACAGAATGCTTGCTGGCCGTGCCTATGCTTAAGGGTGGCTTCCATTTGTTACCTGCACCATGTTAAAAGTCAAAATTCACCAAAATAAAGGGGTGGCTCATAATGAGCCTGCTTTAAGAGGAAGGATGTTCGTCAACATTGAAGACTGTCTCAAAGATGAAGGAGAAATCCCATCTTTCATTAAACAAGGGATTTGTGAAGGGATAGCTACAAAGGCTGTCATTAGAACCTGAGTGACACTGGAGAAGTCGGTATTAGGATAAAGAGGCAAGGGGTGGTAACTTTGGGGGGGGCTGTGCCACGTGTGCTGCTAAGAGATCATGCCATGGAAGAGCTCTAGGGCAAGAGGTTTATTGGGAGAGGGAGGAGAGACAAAGGTCATCACAGAGTGGGGACATGAGACAGACAGACAGACAGGCAGGCAGGCAGACAGACAGAATGGACTAAGGCAGAGAAGGACTAAGATGAGCAGTGGGGAGGAGAAAAGTAAAGTTAGTCACAGAGTTAGAGATAAAGACAGAGATAGAGTCATGGACAGGGACAGAGACAGAGGCAGAGATAGAGATGATCTATCTGGGGTGTCCCAGGCCTTTTATGGGCTGCACCTGGTGGCAGTGGATGATGACAGAAACTGCTGCTGCTGAGTCCCTGAAAGGCAGGTTGGGGTGCAGTGCCTAGTTTAGAACGGTTGGAAAATTGCAAGTCCAGAAATTAATTACTAATTCTCTTGGGATATCTTTAACCCCCTTATTATATGACCATTTATTGCGCCCCTGCACGTGGCCTACCATCCTTGCTCGTGACTGTAGGTAAATCTTGATATGTATGAACAGACACCTCCACAGCGTCTATCATCCCCGTGACCAAAATCATCTGTCACCTGAGCTGTAGAACAGAGGTTACCCCTCTGCTCTGACCCATCTCCCTGCATAAGAGCCAAGGGATTTGGGAAGTTTATTCACTTGTGACATTCTGCTTTTTCTGTTGTTATAAAAACGTCATGAAATTGTTCATTCACCAGAGCGTGGAATTTAGGGTAGCTTAAACATGTGTTCCTGAGCATGATCATTTATATTTGACCTCAGAATAAACTATTTTGTAGTCCCTTTGAGCTGATAGTTGCTTTTTATGCACTGACAGTCACCGAGGAAAGGTACAAATGGGCCGTGTCTTAGATTGAGAGCAGGCAGAACAGTCTTGTTCAGTGTCTCTGTTTCAACCCCCTCTTCTAAAATTAACTATAAATTAAAAGTCATTCCTGTGCTGGTGTCTGGGTCTATAAAGACAATGGCCATCTGGAAATTTCACTTGAGGGAATTTGTTATCTTCATTTTATGGCTCATTGACCCTCTGGTGGTCAGTTTTAAGGAAAAATCGAAAGACCAAGTAAGAGTTCATCAGAGGACAGAGGGCAGAAACTAGCTAGACAGTTTAGACCGGGGTGGAGGAAGCAGTAGACTTTAGGCTATCTCTACCCCAGAAGGGAGTTCTGGTTCCCAGTTCATAATTACATATCACAAACGAGCACCTTATTTAGATTCTTCATATGAGAGTGTCATAGACACTAATCCCCTTTGATGAGTTGGACCTCTGGATTCTCATGGTGGATGTGGATCACAGTTGATCTTCAGTTTCAGCCCAACTCCTAAATAATCTTATGGTTCCCATTCTTGAGAGGAGGTTGTTAAAAAACCCTTGAAGATCACTGATGGCAGGCCCCTCCCTAGTGGAATCTATTTCTGCCCCTGGGTGTAGACATGGCATTCTAATCTGCTTCAAAGGTTACAACATTACATATGGTTGTCTCCTCACTTAACGTTTAATCCATCTGGGCCTGTCAATCACCTGGCCAGGAGCTCAACCCTCAGGAAAGGTGGCAGGCTACAGCGATGGGAAGAATAATTACCCTCTTAATGAGGTAATGTACTTCTCCTTCCTAGGAACACCACCCCTGTAAGGCTTCTGCCAAGTAGCACAGCAGAACCTCCCGACCTTTCCGCATCCTAAATCAGAAAGGCATTAGCTTTCTTTTTTCTTTCCCTTCTTCCTATTGCTTTCCTAAGCACACTTCCGGCTTCCTCTCTCACCTGAGCCCCGTGCCCAGTGTGGCCGCCTACAAAGTATAGGGCTTCCTCTCTTAGAAGACTTACAGTTTCCTGCCCTGTTATTTTTCTCTTAAATGCTAATAAAAATGTCTGTGGACTTCCCGCAAAGTCCATTTCTAAACTAATTTGTGAAAGAGAAGAACCCAAAGAGAGGACTGCAGTTTCTTTAAGGCACAGTTCCCATTATGGGGCTCCCCAAGGCTTCTGCTCAGAGGAAGACTGGCTTGAAGGGACCACAGTGACAGAGGGGCATGGCCAGGGGCTGCTTAGCAGGAGCCACCATGCCTGGGCCAAGTAGGCTCAGCCAGCAGGGAGTGTGGAGGCAGGAAGTAGAATGAGGGGGTTAATTTTGAACCTAGGAAGTGTTCACATTTCCTGAATTTGGGCCTCTTAGACTGTACTGTTCTGCTTTTGTTTTGCTTTTCCGCATAGGCTATTGCCATAACAAATCAGTCATTCTTTCTTTTTTTCTTTTTCATTTTTTAAGCCTAATTTCCATGATTTCACCATATGGAAACTGACTTTTTATAAAGAACTTGCTCCATTGAGCAAGCTTGGTACATTTTTCAAATGTTCCCTGACATTAACAACTCTATTTCTCAATTAGCAAAGGGAATAAAGTTGATTATGCATATCCATGGGGTGACAATTTACATCTGATTAGCAGCTCTAAGGTAAACATTAAAAGGTCACTATAAATAACTTTTACTTCTTTTGTTCTCAGAAAGACCAGTTAGTCACTGAGGTCCCAGCTCCCCTCTGCTCCCCGTGGTTGATAAAATCCTATTTTTAATATGGCACCTCAGCTTCTATTACATAATCAAACCTGTGGAACTTAAAGCTTAGTCAGTTGCCATTTTGGTTGGTTCGATTTTTTCCCCCCTGTTCTTCTGATACCCATCTGCTTTAGCGAGAACTATTAATGAATCACAGACATGAAACAAGAGACAGGCACAGGCTTGCAACACATGCTGATGACCCACTCCTGGATTTTTTTCTTAAGCCTAAAAGGCCATCTCACCTCCTATATTATGAAACTGATCAGCCATCGAATACAAACCATTTCATTTTGTGCTCTGTGGAATTAGAATAGAAGCACTAAAAGTGCTCCCCCACTCTTGTGGGGAGCAAAGAAAAGTGAATGAAGGAAATCCTGAGTGAACGTGGGCCCTTGACGTGGGCGTGGCCATGTCAAGAATCCCATCGCCTCAAACTGAGAGGGACAGCAACACCATCCTCCAGGGACCAGATGTGTTGCCCGTGAGTCCAGGTACTGCCCGCCATCATTCCCCGCTCCCAGGTATTACAGCCTGAAGATCATTTCCTTGCAAAGCCTACTTCTGAGATGAGCTAAACCTGTCTTCTTGGCCCAGCTGTATTCTGGTTTACCTGTCTCCTTGTCGATCTGTCTGTAATAACCTTGTCTTCCTTTTTCAGCTGTATGCAGTAGCTCCGCCTCTCTGTCTAGTAGGCACGCTGAGCTTGCGAAGGCCGAGATTCTCCAGTACCCAGATCGCTCAATCCCAGCTTTCTAACTATGTGTGCATCTGTCCGTCCTTTCTTCACTCCCTCCTTGCCTCAGTGATTTCGTTTTGGTGCAAAATGCAGTGAACTGTCTTGTGCACGAGAATGATTCAGATAAGAACATTTATAGTGTTAGTGCAGAGGGCCATATAGGTAGTCCTTAGGATGGACTTCTCTGCAGTTGCTGTAATCAAATTAAAATAGTAATAACCCTTCCAGTCACATGTTCTCTTTCAATCTGTGCATATGTAGACAGGTTTTTGGGGTGTTTGTGTGTGTGTGTATGTGTGTGTGTGTGTGTGTGTGTGTGTGTGTGTTTTAAATAGCAACAGCTGATAGTGACTTTTGATATAAATATTAGAATTCTGAGGCCGCATCGAGGCAGAAGGCAGGAGAGAGTAGAGTCTGACCTTCAATAGTTTATTAGTTGATAAAAGCTTATTAGCACAGGCAGCGATGGGCAGCCTCTCTCCTGTGGGGAATTGAGCAGTCTGTCAGGGGATCATGTTTGCTGGGACCCTCTATGGGGTGGGGCTCAGGGCTCAGGAATAATGAAACTCTTAGGAGGCTCTAAGTCCCTCTGTCCATCTCTCCTGCCTGACATTATTTGCTCGAGGCGATACAGGGTATGCTGGGAGAGAGGCTGTCACAACATATTTTTCTTTTTGTAGTGACCTATATATAACCAGATAACTGGTCCTCTGCACTCTCATAGGAATCCTGTCTTATAATCAAGGCACTTTGTAATTACATATGCTATGGTTGTTTGACTATGGTTGGCAAAGCGAGTGGCACTCTTAGGAGGAAGTGTATCACTGTAGACAGGGGTGGGCTTTGAGTCCCTCTGCCTAGCTGTCTGGAAGCCAGTGCTCTGTTTGCCTTGAGAACAAGATGCAGAACTCTAAGCTCCTCCAGCTCCATGCCTGCCTGCTCACTGCCATGCTTCTCGCCATGATGATAATGGACTGACCCTCAGAACCAGTAAGCCAGCCCCAATTAAATGTTGTCCTTTATAAGAGCTGCCTTGGTCACATTGTCTCTTCACAGCAATGGAAGCCAAACTAAGCTACATGCTTTTTGTGAAAACAATCATACAACTTCAAGTGTGTGGTGAAAGAAAGGTTTGAAGAAAGAATTCTCATGCCTGCTTCTTAGAGATAATAATATACATCTTGCTAAATATGCTCCTAAGAATTTTTGCCTTGGTTTTCTTATTCTTCGGAGCATATAAACATACTTATTTTTAAAGTAGAACTATAGTATTTTAACCCAAATTTTGAAAAAATTGTAATGTGCATCGTTGACTTATGGGTATATGATATTACTATTAAATAACATGATTAGGCTTACTGTTCAAAGGGCTGCTGCAATTTATCGGACCCCTGTTGATATAAGTTGTTTACTAGGCTGGATTAGGATGAAAAGTCCTGTACTGGTAAATTCTTTTGTGAGATTTTTTTGTTGTTGTTGTTTTTGTTTTTGTTTTTGTTTTTCTGAGACAGGGTTTCTCTGTATAGCCCTGGCTGTCCTGGAACTCACTCCGTAGACCAGGCTGGCCTCGAACTCAGAAATCCACCTGCCTCTGCCTCCCAAGTGCTGGGATTAAAGGCATGTGCCACCACCTCCCGGCTTTTGTGAGATTTTTATCCATTCATTTTCTTTCCTGTGCAGTGCTCACTCTGCCTTGCCTTTGTTTTGTTTTGTTTTGTTTTTGTTTTGATAGTGATTCTTTTTTTATTAGATATATTCTTTATTTACATTTCAAATGATTTCCCCTTTCCTGGTTCCCCGCAGCCCCCCCAAAGTTCCATAAGTCTTCTCCCCTCCCCCAGCTCCCCAATCAACCCCCTCCCACTTCCTTGTCCTGGTATTCCCCTACACAGCTGCATCGAGCCTTTCCAGGACCAAGGGTCTCTCCTCCCTGAGAGATGTCCAACAAGGCCATCCTCTGCTGCCTATGTGTCTGGAGCCATGGGTAACACCATGTGTACTATCTGGTTAAGTGAGGTAATACAATCACCAAAGAACATACATGGTATGCACACACTGATAAGTGGACATTAGCCCAGAAGCGTGGAATACCCAAGACACAATTCACATATCAAATGATGCCCAAGAAGGAAGAACAAAGTATGGATACTTCTTAAAAAGAGGAAACAAAATACCCACAGAAGGAGATACAGAGACAAAGTGTGGAGCAGAGTCTGAGGGAAAGACCATCCAGAGACTACCCCACCCAGTGATCCATCCAATATACAGTTACCAAACCCAGACACTGTTATCGATGCCCACAAGTACTTGCTGACTGGAACTGGATATAGCTGTCACTTGGGAGGTTCTGCTAGTACATGGCAAATACAGAAGGGGACACTCTCAGCCAGCCATTGAACTGAGCACAGGGTCCCCAATGGAGAAGCTAGAGAAAGGACCTAAGGAACTGAAGGGGTTTGCAGTGCCATAGGAGGGACAATGATATGAGTCACCCAGTACTCCCAGAGATCCCAGGGACAAAACATCGCCTTGCCTTCTTTAACTCCCCAGTACTTCCCAATCCCTATTTCCCTATCCAATTATCATTGAAAATTTGAATTTATTCTATTTTGAAGCTTAAACACTTTGTGACAATTTAGAGACATTTGTGTGCTTTTCTTGTCTTTTGGATGGTCTTTTTATCAGCAAATTTGGGAATTTTACAGGAGCTCTTTACATATTAGCCCTCCACCAAGTAACTCAAAATAAATTAGGTATTAGGCAATGTGCCAAATATGCATCTCCTATTGATTACTGTCTTTTCACTTGGACTTCAAACATTTCCTCCATTGAAGAGATTCTTAATCAAATATATCAATTTATAGCGTCGGACTGAAAAATCATTCACGATTATAGAAATTATCCCTTAAATTTTATTTCAGTTCTGTGATTATTTAGCTATTTGAAATGAATTTGGGAGGGTAAGGATCTTTAATTAATTTCTATATTCTTATCTTAACACTATCATTTTAATCCACAGTTTCTTCACTTTCATCATACACAAGGTTCCCATGGGTCCTTGGATCTAATCCTGTCTCCTCTATTTCATTCCATAGTTCCCTATCATCACAAATTTATTCAGAGATACAAAGATACATGATCAAACAGAAATATTAGCATTGGCAGGTACAAAGTAAACTATCAAACAGAAATGTTAGCATTGGCTTGTGTAGTTACTCAAAGTGTGCAGAATCCTGAAAGTAAGGCTTGCTTTTGGGAGGTAACTATAAAGGAACTCTTGGTGAATGTAGCAGGTCAGAGTGCCTCAAGAGTGTGTGTGTGTGTGTGTGTGTGTGTGTGTGTGTGTGTGTGTGTGTTGCAACAATATGAGGCACAACAAAAAGTTACACTGAATTTGCTTGGATATTTGAAGCGTTCTTCCTATTACATAATTAATGTAGATTTAGTCTGAGACAGTAGTGTGTGTTTTAAACAGATGTAAGATGCCACCTGATTTGTGAGATAGATAGGATTTGGGCTTTTTTTCATTGAAGATGAATTGGAAGGATGTTTAGAAGAATGACCTACTCAGGGACTCTAACGATTAGATGTTTCTGTAATAACATTATAGGGACCTGAACTAAGGCAGAAGTAACAAAAGAACAGCAGCAGATGAGAGATGTCTGGTGATCATTTATAAAGACTGATGAACAACTCAGAGGGGACAGCAAAATGGTTAATGTCTTCAGATCCCTAGACAGGGAGAAGGATATGTCTTGTGAAGAGCAAGCCGTGGTCAGGTCAGCTTGACTCCTCTACTCCAGGGGAATGGCAGCTATGAAAGACGTGACTAAACAAAGTGGATGGGTTTTCAGCCCAGGTGCCAATCATGGCATTAGATTTAATGTTCAAGTAGAGAATGCCACTCTCTCTGGTTCCCTTGACCAAATCCCCAGGCACTGTGCACAGCGCCTTGTCCAACACCTGCCCTGTTTTAACACTAGCTGACAAATTCCAGACTGTTCCTCAGATTATTTACCATAGGAGGAAAAAGCTATAGCTTTCCTGTTCCATACATTATCTCTATCATCAACAGGCTTCTTGATGTACTTTGCAGATGAGATTTGAAGCTTGCAGACTTTGACTAATAAAAACCCTGTAAAAGTTTAATAAGAAAGAGCTCTTGGATAGAGCTGATGGGAAATCCTCATTTCAGAAGCCAAGGCACAAATGTAACTTTCCAAAGGTTTTCTTTGCTTACATGTATTGCCTCTCAAATAGAACGAAGAGTTAATTTTGCCAACTGAGATGCCATCTCCAGTTGTTAAATCCATACCTGATATGAGTTATGACGTGGAGAGGAGCAAAAGAATAATCCGGCATGTGTGACTTGTGCTGCTGAATTGCAGACGAGTGTCATTTAGAGAGGAAACGTGGGTAGTATTGATGCTCTCTTAAATTTATATTTATTGAATTTCTTGGTTGCTTGAAATCAGGCTTATCAATACACACATGGTCAGATTTCATACATTAATAGTTTAAGCGTGGCAACAGTTTACCAGTTTAATTCTCTTTACAATCTGTGTACCTTTTGGACTGGATTCTTTTTTAGAATCTGCTTGCCTTTTTTCTCCATCTTATTTATAAGCAAGAGTGACTATTATTCTGCCAAAATAAATATTCCTGATGTAGAATTTTCAGAATCACCTTTGTACCTCAAAATCCTTGTGCCCTCAAGAGAGAGCAGAGGGTGGAACGATGCATGCTACTCTCATGTTTGATGGTCCCATGCGCCAAGGCGATAGATCATGGGTTCTTACCTTTCTAGCTGAGGCCTGTTGTGTATACAAGCTGAAAGGAGATTATGGATACCCTTACACATCACCCTGGGCTACAGACCTATATCTATTTTGTAAAAACGGAGTAGGCTTTGAAATGCCATAGGAGCTCTTCAGTCTTCTCACTGCAAATAGGTTTAGGTTGAAAGGTAGAAACAAAGGCTGAAAAAAGAAGAGAGCATGGAGAGTCACACAAGAATGGAAGCAAAACAGAATTGTATTTTGGTAAAGAATTCTGTAAGTCCTGAGTCACGGCTATATAGAGATGGCAGACATTCACCATCAAATTAATATGTTTATGTCTGTAAGGTCATATAGAATTTTGATACAGTATATGTATTTTATCTCTGTAGCTTGATTTATGGACATAAAACTGAATAGAAAAGATGAATACAATGAGACATAGCCCTGAAGCAGTTCATTTGCATGAGAATGAAAAGCTGCTTTTTGGAGCAGCTGATTCTGCCATTTTCTCTTAAATGAAATTTGTCTCATTTTTCATCCAAATATTGGAAGTACCCAACATGTGTCAGCTTGTCAGAGAAGAACTGGATGCTTAATGATTAAATTTGTACTCATTCCTACATCTGCCCACTAAGCATCTTGAACAACCTCCTGGTACTCTATTAGTTATTATTCTGATTTTCTGCATCCTCTTTTTAATCTCAGTTTATTTTTCAACTTTTAAGTTCGAAACTGGGTCTCATAAGCTTGGTCTCTTGAATTCCTCATTGTCTCTGAATTGTTTTTATTGCTTGTCTTAGTTACTTTTATACTGTTGTGACAAAACACTGTGACTAAGATAAATAATAAAAGAAAGTTTTTAATTTGGGCTTACAATTTCAAAGGGTTAGATCCATGGTGGTAAAACAAGAACTTGGCAGCAGGAGCGGCTGAGAAACTCAAATCTTAATCAGCAAGTATGAGGCAGAAAGATAGTGGTAATGGCTTTGGAAGCTCAAGGCCTCCCTCCAGGGACACACATCCCCAATAAGGCCACACCTCCTAATCCTTCCCAAACAGTTCCACTAACTGGAGACTAAGTATTCAAACTTATGAGGCTATGCCAGCCATTCTCATTCAAACTATCACATTTATTCCTGCCTTCCTGGTTTTTGAATGTATTGTTTACTCGTGTTCTAAGCACTACTAGCTGTCTATCCAGATATACTCTACTCCTTTATTTCAGAAGCACAGCTATGCTACTGTTGTTTCCTAGCTTCCAGTGCAATCGACTGTGGCCATATGTATAAAAGCTCTTTGTAAAACTATTCTACAACTGCTTTTGTCTCACTTTCTTTGTTTTTTTGGAATGGAATGGATGCTCCTATTTAACAAGCTCCTGAAACCATTGCCCTCCTTTTTCTTATTTGAATTCTTTGAATAACTATGTAGGAATAGATTTAAATACATTACTAAAGTGATGGGGTCTTGTTAATTTGCTAATATAACCTAAAACCATTGTGCTAGCTAATTTCTTGTCAAACTTGACACAAGCTAGGGTCAAGTGAACAATGAGACCTCAGTTGAGACAATGCTTGCATCAGATTGCCATGTAGACAAAGTTTTTGGGAGGATTTCTTGATTAATGTAGATTTGGGGGCTCAGCCTACTGTGAGCCATGGTACCCCTAGTCAAGTGGTTCTGGTCTGTATAAGAAAGCAAGTTGAGTAAGTGATGTAGAACAAGACCATAAGCAGCACTAGTCCATAGCTTCTGCTTCAGTTCCTGCCTCCAGATTCCTACCTTGACTTCCTTTCATGATAGGCTATGATCAGGAAAGACTTGGAACAGTCTTACAATCTGCTCTCAATTTGGTGGCCATAATAATTCTGCCCCAAGGAAAACTTTGAGAATCTTCTTGTTACAATAATTATAGAACAGTCAATACCACATATTTTTATGCACAAACCAAATGTCTCATGTCTCTCTGAAAATCCACGAAAAATATAATTGTCTTGATTAACAGCCACCCCAGTGCCTTTTCTTTGCCCTTAGAAATAAGCCCACTCTTTACTTAACCACTCCTCTTAACTGTCTACCATATGTTTATTATATTTTGTGTTCTTTGGGTCTTCTCTAGCCTCTCTCATATTATTATTATTATTATTATTATTATTATTATTATTACTAGTTTAGTTATTCCATGTTTTTGTTCTTTCTATTTGGTTTTTTGTTGGGTTTTTTTTGTTTTTGTTTTTGTTTTTTGGTTTGTTTTTTGTTTTTTTGTTTTTTTGTTTTTTTTTGGTTTTTCAAGACAGGGTTTCTCTGTATAGCCCTGGCTGTCCTGGAACTCACTCTATAGACCAGGCTGGCCTTGAACTCAGAAATCTACCTGCCTCTGCCTCCCAAGGGCTGGGATTAAAGGTGTGTGCCACCACCGCCCAGCTCTATTTATTTTTTAAGACAGGATTTCTTATGTATCCCTGGGTGTCCTGGAACTTGCTCTATGGACCAGGCTGGCCTTAAACTCAGAGATCTACCTGCCTCTGACTCCTGAGTGCTGGGACTAAGGACAAGTGCCACCACATCTGGCTTTCCTCTCTCATATTCTTAGCTGGGAAGCCTCACACACCCTTGTAAATTGAAATGTACCTCTCGTTTTGTCTAGGAGGCCCTTCCCTCCCTCCGTTCAGATTGTCTCCTCCCTCTGCCCTTTAGCTTCCTGGTTCATTGTAGCTACTATTCTTCATTCATTTTATTACTTGTCCCTCTCTTCTTCTCCCTTCTTGCCAACCATAACTTCCACAGGAACCAGAACCATGTCTGGACAGGGTCTTTCCGGGTCTCCAGTATCCATCATACTTGAAACACCACAGGTCATGGTCCTTACTATGGAGGGCATAGCTAGTCACATTTCCTGCCCCATTTGCCAAATCTTGTTAAAGTAAATCCCATTATTTAAATTACTTAAATCTAAGGAAGACAAGTCATAAATCAAGCTGGCTTGATGGGTAAATAAAATGTATAAAATAAGAAGCAAAGCAAAGTGTAATGTGTGTGTGTGTGTGCGTGTGTGTGTGTGTGTGTGTGCGTGTGCGTGTGCGTGTGCGTGTGTGTGTGTGTGTGTGTGTGTAACCATCCATGAAACTTACCCATTAAGTACCCAAACATCCCAAATATCTAGTCTTCCAGACAGTGATCCTCCCCAGGTCTAGTGGTATCAAACCATCTCCAGTCACAGAGCGCAGAGGAAAAAGACCTCCTCTTCTTTGCCATAAAGAGAGCCTTTACCCACACTTCTGTGCAGTCTTCCATTTGTTTGTTTAACAAATATTTGTTAAGTGTGATCCAGATGCTTGGAATAGAAATGTGAAGGGGGAAAGGAGCGATTATATTAGTTGGGAAGCAGACACCTAAAATCTAATTATAGGACAATATAGTAAGCACTGTAATTAGCAATTTGTACAAAATACTCTGGGAGCACACGGGAGGAGGCAAATTCTGTCCTCACCTGCTTCTGGCAAGATGAAAATGGAAATGTGCGCACATGCTTTTGTGGCAAGCACAGGAGATGGGTGAAGGGTACCCCCGCTGTGCGTCTGCTTTTGGCTAAATAATTTCTCATAGATGGTATGTTATGTTGTTTTTCCATATGAATTTGCTTTGGCAGATGGAGTAACTCATTGCTTTGGGGCCAGAAGCAGCAGAATTTCTTAGACATTCTTGGATGAGTCATAAGAGAGAAGAGATATCATTCCCATGATGTCATTCCTCCTTCCCAAACTTCCCAGGAGACACACAAGAGAACTCAGTTCCTGGGCGTGGACCCTTTGAAACAGCTAAATGGAGAGGAATCTCACTTGAATAGGCATGGTGCCACCTGAGTGTGGCACAAGTCTGTCGTGGAACTTTATTAGTCAGAAGCGTCCCATGGCTGAGGACTAACCCCAAACATTTATATGGTTCAACATCAGAGCCTCCTTTTACCTCATAAGCAAAATAACAGAAAGGAACTGACTGACTTTAGCGAGACTTATGTCCTATTTTAAACTTCTATTTCTTTTTTTTTTCTATTCAGCTGTATGTGTGCATGCCTTTGTGATTGTGTTCACATGTGCTCGGGTGGATGTACACATGCAGACACACATGTGGAGGCCAGAGGGTATCTCACTGCACATCTTCACTTGCAGATTCAGCGAGTCTCTGGAGCCAGCTTGCACCAGAGGTCTCCTGTTTCTGCTTCTTAAATGCTGGGATTATAAGTGAGCCACTATCCTTCTGGCTTTTTAAGTGAATTCTGGGAACTGAACTCAGATCTCCACTCTTTCATTCCAAGCTTTTTGTCCACTGAGCCATTCCACAGCTCCTACTTCTTTGGTCTTTCACCTCTTTCCTCCTCCATTTAAATTTCTTGGAAGTAGCTTAATCCTGGTTGAAAATTTCTTTGGATACGGATAAGGCGAAATAATTGGTAGTTTACGTTTATATCCTATCTCTGCCATTTACCTGGAGAAACTAGAGTGAACTACTTATGTTCACTAAGCTTTGATTTCCTCATCTTAAAACTAATCAACTATTGCATTAGTTACTTTTCTGGTCCTTGTGACCCAGCAGCTTAGCAGAGCTGTTAATTTGGGCTCACATTGCCATGGGAAGCAGTTCTGGCGGGAAGGGAGACTTGTGAACTCTACCCACTGCGGGATCTGGAGTGCATCCTATGCACAGCTTGCTGGGTTAGGAAGCAGAGCACTCTGGATTGCAATGGCAGGTGTGTGTGACTCTCAAAGACCAGCTCGGCACCTTATCCCAAAGGCTCCACAACTTCTCCAGGAAGCTTCCAGCCAAGTTCTCAAAACATGAGCAGTAGGGGGCATTTCCCATGCAAACCATTTATCTCCAAAGGCCATGTTGAGGATGAAGTGAGCTAGTGGGCAGAAAGTTCTGAAATATTTCAAGACCTTCTAGGGTTATCTTTTGTTACAAAGCCTGAATAGCTAAACCTTGCCTTGATTCCTTCCCTGATTAGAAGATATTTTTTTCATTGTCATTCCAATCACACAGGAACAAAACTACAAAAGAATATACTAGAGACCCACCGGTAAGAAAGGTACCTTTCTTATCTTAAATATTTACCTTTCTTATCTTAGATATCTATCTTTCTTCTCTTAGACATCTACCTTTCTTAGATCTTAGTTGATTTGTTTCTTAGTTTATGTTGCCTGAGACTTCATTTGTAACTAAGATTCTTAGTTCTTGTTGTTGTTGCTCCTGTTGCTGCTGCTGGTGTGTGTGTGTGTGTGTGTGTGTGTGTGTGTGTGTGTGTGTAAGACAGTACTTTGCTTTGTAACCAGCCTGTATTAAAATTCATTGTATAGCTCAGATTAAACTTGAGCTCATACAATCCTGGGGTTTCAGGGGTGAGCCACCATGCTCATTTTATAATTGGGAATTTAAAAGTATGTATATTTTTATACATACATTTTATAATTGGAAATTTAAAAGCATTTAATGTGTGTGTGTGTGTGTACACATGTATATATGGATTTTCTAAAGGATTGGGACAACTGTCTTGGCTCTTGAGCAAGGCCTGTCTGATAGGTGATAGGCCAGACCAATGCTTGAAGAACATATCTCTCCCTCTTCAAAGTGTGCTGGAGGCAACCATGGGTGAACTCGCTCAGAGTGAAGTTCACAATTTTAAAGTCAGGTGGAAACAGCTAGAATTATAGATGTCCGCGATGTGTTAATATGTACCCAACCACCAGCACCTTAGTAATTAAATATACATCTGCCATCACCTAATGCTTTTCTTCCAGAATTTCCTTTCGAATTAAAGCCTTCCAGAGAGTCCCAGCTAGCAGGTAGAGTGACTCATTTCTCCATTATGTAAGCCATTAGCAGATTACTGCTCTGGATCTAGAAAGCCTTGCTCTAGGGGGTAGCAGCAAGTGTCCAAATGACTCTCTGCCTTGTGACATTGGCTCACCTGGGTTCCCCAGAGAACCCACACTTAGCTCTTAGTTCTGACTGAGTCCTGCGGGGAGACCTCATTAGCATCACAAAGCTCCTCCCTTCCTCTGCCTTCCTGGCAGTCCACCTACCCAAGGGAGAAGGGAACTGGGGAAGAGGAGGTGATTTGCAATTACCAGGAAGTCAAACTTCTTGCAAATAATGCAGATTGACTAGATCTGGACTTCAGGAAATATGCAGAGACACAGGGTGGGAAATGTCATCTGAGTGAACTTGAAATTTGAGGCAGGCTCCTTGGCACCAATTCCTGTTTAAAGCAAACACGGTAGAAAATGACCTTGGGGATTCTGGGAACTTGAAGAAGAACAACTTGATTTACACAATGAGGCTGAAAAGGAGAGAAATGCTTAAAGAACAGTCATTTCTAAAACTCGGGTACAGAGACATCCTGGGTGCTGTTTCTTTGACAACTATTTCAAAACTCAAATACTTATATATGTGTTATTTAAATGTGATCATGACTTTTTGTTGTTGTGCTGTGTACAACGTTTGCATTGTAATTAGGCAAAACATATCGTTTCCCCCCAACCCACTGTGACTGAATGGAGCCATGGTGCATGGAGGAGTATTGACTTATTTAGCTCTTAATCCTCTCTCTCTGAGGAGTTCATATCATTTGGTGTGCCAGATGCAAACCTGGGACTTCAGTTGCTTCTAAAGACTGCCTGTTCTCTGTACAATGGGAGTCCTCAGAGGAGGTCCAGGGCCTCAATCACAGATATAATTATTATCTCCCAATGATTGCTACCACTAGAGTGGATTAGCAGCGCTAGTGGGACCGAGGATGCTGGTTTAAAGGCCATTTTGCTCACCATTCCTGACTACTCAGAAGGTCATCGAGATGTACTGCACACTAGATATTTGTGTGAGAGGGGGCTTCCTGGGAATCCATTTTTTAAAAATCAGTTTTAGTTTGTACACATTCTTCTTTTCCTTTGATTCTTTGTGTGTGTGTGTATGTGTGTGTGTGTGTGTGTGTGTGTGTGTGTGTGTGTGTGTGTCCCCTCTATCAGGTAGAACTGGAAAAGGACTTTCTATCTTGTCACTTTCATTTCTCTGTGTTAAGTCTCAAAGAAATCCAGGACAAATGGCTGAGGTGCCTATTTAACATACCAAAGCAGCTGCTGGCCAGTCTCAGGCATCACCAATCACTGTTGGAGTCCTGGCCCTTCTCAGCACTTCTCACCCTACCTGCAACTTTTCCAGACCCTGAGCTTTGCAGCCCTTCCTCCGAATTCCCTGATTCCTATCTAACCTCAGCCATGTCCAGTGGCTCCTCTTTCAGCTCTCCTCTTTCCTCTTTTCTCTCCCCACTCTGCCTTTCCCTCTCCCCATGGCCTCCTTCATTCTATTGGCCCGATTCAGTCAGGGCCCTTCCAGATACCTTTGGCTCATATCTACAATAAACCTTCTTACTCATACCTGAGAGCAGCCAGGTCCTCGTTTTTCATTCACTCGGTATCAGAGATACAGTCATTAAACACACGCGAGTCAAGAACCCTACATTTCCTGACTGCTCTTATCAGTCATTAAAGCATCGTTTCTCAAAGAACTTCAGGCGCAAGAAGACAGCTGCATCAATAACTAGAACTTAAGATACAAAAAGATAGACATGTTCAGGTGAGAGAAATATGGTTCCTGGTAGGACTTTATGGAGTAGGTGACATTTAAAGTGCTCCCCTACCCCCCCCCCACACACACAACCATTCAGGTTTTTGTAAGTGAGGTTGTTTCCTGCCTAGATATGTATCTTCATCATTGGCTTGAGGGTCATCTCTGGAGAGACAAAAGAAGGGCTCTTGGTCCTCAGTGTTTTGTGACAGGGTTTGATGATTGATGCAAAGTGGAAATCTCATACTTATTCATTGATTTGGTTTTGTGCCAGAAGCAAGACATTGACCGTGTTTTCAAATAGGAAGTGAAAAGTGAGACGGTCCAGTCAAAAGGTTCAGCTCTGTAGAAAAGTAAAAGGTTGTCTTTGTCTAGTAGCCCTGGGTAATCATCTCTGAGGAAGTAACCGTTGGCTACTTCATCTTGGGATGAAGGGAAATCTCTCAGGAAACCAACTGAAGTTGGTCTATTTTGCAATCCGAATGACTTTTCCCTGGTTCTGTTGTCTTTGACTATTGGTTTTGCATCTAATTATGAAAGACTGAACTGAACTCAAAAATAGCCAGCACCATTAGTGTAGTGAGCCCAGGTGAGTCCTAGTAGTCAGGGGATTCCAGGGCCTCTCTCTCTACAGCTGGGTTTTACCCAGGCCTGCTTCTGTCACCAGGGAAACACAGTAAGGTAGTCCCTTCTGGATTCTCCCCTTCCTTCCCACCCCAGGCTCCCCAGCTATAGATTATACCAAGGCCACTGTAAATCTGGTGGGGCTCAGAGGTCTTTTGGCCTTGCATAGCATCCCTGAGACTAGACACCTACAAGAACTTCCAGATTTACAGAGCAGCCAGTTATCAGAGGAAGCTCTTCCCCCAAAGTGTCTGCCACTGCCATTGGCCTTGTTTGCTTATTTATTGCTAATAATTCCAAAGATGAAGGCTGTGGTACCTATTTGATTTGATGTCTCACATTCTCCCTCTGAAATTAAGTTGGTTTTACTAGCTAATAATTCTGTTCTATTAAAAGGCCAGGCTTTGTTTTATAAGCATGGCGGCTAGCCATTACCTGAAAAGTTCTCCACGGGCCCAAAGCAGATGCCATTTCAACTGCCAAGTTCTTTTATAATTCTTCTTGTTTTCTTTTACAGAATTTTGGAAGTAGCTTAAATCTAGTTGGTTCCCTCAGGATCTTAACCCCTTTTACATTTACAGAGCATTTTTTTTTTCTTATAGGCATCTGGAGAGAATGAGTTGCTGCTTCTGATTATTATATTATTTTTATCATCATTATTAATTATTATCATTAATAATCTTTTCTTAGGAACTATAAAAGGTTGGCTCAATGCTTCAAACTTTGAATGTTTACTTTTTCCTCCTGTTTTGGAAAGTACTCTGCTTTTCCTAATGGTGAATTTTATGCAAGAACAACATCGCTGTCCCAGCTGGCTTTAACTGTCAATTTGACACAGCCTAGAACTTCTGAGAAGGCAATTCTAATTGAGATATTGCCTGATCACATATTGCCCTAGAGGTGGTCTGTGGGTTTTTATCTTGGTTGTTAATTGATATAATAGTGCTCAGCACACTGTGGGCGGCACCATCCCCTTGGTAGGTGATCTTAGGCTATATAAGAAAGCCAGCTGAGCACGAATCTGGCAAATCTAGCAAGTGACAGTCCTCCATGGTTTCTACTTCAAGCTCCTGTTTGGGTTTCTGCCCTGGCTTCCCTCAGTAATGAAATATAGCCCGTAAGTTCCAGCCGCACTTCTCTTTTCCTAAGTTGCCTTTTGGTCATGGTGCTTGTCTCATGAAAACTAGAACAATCTATAGTTGCAACTCCCCCAGGTAGCTGGACTGTGTCAACTTTGAAAGAAAGATGAAGACAATCAGGTCCTTAACAGTAAAGGATAGAGCTGCCTGGAAAACAATACCAAGTGCGGCTCTGATAAGCCAGCTTCAAGTATGTTCAGACTATGCAAAGCATACACCTATTTAGACCTAGACCATGGAACTAAGGTATTTCTAGTGGCCCAGATATTCATATGTCCCTGCTGTGTAAGCTATTGTAGGAATATAGCCAGAGGCTCTCCCTTCATTATAAGTTTGTACGTTTTATGCCTCACATGGAGAAGCAAATACACCATCCATGGTCCCAGGGAAAAGGAACGGGGAGGGTTGGAGTAAGCAGACTTTTTCTGCTTATTTTTTGCTTCTAAATGTTTGCTTTAGATTCTTATCTTTAGGGCTCTAATATAACAACAGAAAGGCAGATAGATCTACGAGGTCTGTTTTGCATACACGACTAAAAAGGATCTGGTTTCAGAGCTTTAATTTTCCATGTGGCACGGAAGGCCCAGCAGAAGGAAACATGGCTACACAGGCCGCCACGCACTGGTTTGCAAAGCATGCTGGGGAGGGACCTTTGGGAACTGGATATGAGGCTGGCTGACCAACTCTTGTTGGCTGCTGGGGTAGAAACAGCTTTAGCAGCAATGGGAAACTCATTTCTCCTTTGGAAAACTCATGTTTTGAAGTCTGTTTTAGGAGAGCTGTATCTTAAAATATTGAATACTTCCTGTCCTAAACATAGGCTGAAAGATGACAATGAGTTCCAAAGCTATCTTTTTTATTAAAGGTCTCCTGATTTGTGTGTGTGTGTGTGTGTGTGTGTGTGTGTGTGTACGCACATTATAATCCAAGTAGAAGGTCTGCTTATAATTGCAATCTGGTGTCCTATTATTGGGTGGGCAGGACTTGTCCAAGCATAGAAAAACTTAATTTCAGGCTTAGCCAGCAATGAAGTTAATAATAAAACATACTTATTGAATCTAAAACAGCAAGGTTCTTGCTAATTCATTTAGAACTATTTCCCAACATTTTCTTCCCCAGAGAAAAATTTATGTATCTGCCAAATAGGAGAATGTCCAGGCAGACTGATGCATCCCCCTCATCCTGCTGGAGGCTGCGCAGGCCAGGAAGGTCCAGCAACAGCTTTGTTTGTTCCATTGTACAAACGGTTTGACCAGGGCAGGTCTGTTTTAATTTTTTCATGGATAAAGTAAGGGAATTAGATTAGGTGAGTTCTGAGGCCTTTCTACATCTAACATCGCATTAAAACTGAACATGTAGACAGCAGGAAGATAAACACAGAGATAGGAAAGAAGCGAGCATGGGAACCTGAAGCTCGAGGAAAGGCGTTTGCGGAGAGAAGATGTTGACTCTTCTCCCTTGCAGGTCCTCCCCAGGCTATCTTATGGTGGAGACGCTCACAAGTTTCTCTCCTGTGCCCCTACTCTCTCATGTCTACAGTGCTTGTTTACAATTCTCTCCCACTTTCACCTTATGGTCCTTCCCTGTTTCTAAGGTATAGTTGGGATTTCTCAGGTTGATGCAGGAATTATTGGTGAAACCTGGAATATACTTATTTGGGTTAATTTTTACTCTATTTCCTAGGATTTGTTTTTGCTATTGTTTCAGTCTTACTAACTATGAAGATGATTTAATTTAGCTTCTGGGTTGTATGTTTGTGACGAGGATAATCACAATGGTGACACTAAGGCTGAGGACTTCTCCCTAATAGTCTCAGCTGTTCTTAATGCCACGAGTCAGTTAATCCTCATGACAATACCGTAAGAAATCTATTCTACTCATAACCATATTCCTGCAAGGACACTGATTCAGGAAGGGTAAGTAACTTGCCCAGGTGTTACACATAAGCATAGGAAAGCTAAGATTCAGTCCTAGGTAACCATTCTCAAATGGCGATGGCTCTTAGACACTGGGTTTTATCACATTTCCTCTAATGCAAACGTGATGTATTTTAAACCCTTTGGAGTTGCTATAGCACTCAAGGAAATCATACTTTGTGTAGAATTGAATTAAAGGAGTACCACCCGATCCGGACGCCGTAGCTGAGCATGGCTTCCCAAGCAGGCTTTCCAGGTCTCCGGTTTCTTGGGAGAGAGACTGTCCACATAGAACCCTTGGGTGTGCATGTTTGTGATCTGAAGGTGCCTGCTTCCTTTATGTGTGAACTTTATGAAGAAATTTCATCTGGCAGTTTCTAGTTTAACAAAACTGGGTTGGAGTTCAGGAGGTCCCATTGAGATCTGGTGCAAAGACTTCCTTACCATTTGCGCAGAAGTACAGATGAGTTAATATGCGAGCCAAGTGGGGACTGGTGGAACAGATGGCACAGAAGGTCACCGAGAACTGTGCTCAGCTATTAGAACAAAAGGAGCCTGGAAGGGCCTGTTTGCCCGAGTACAACTGACTTATTTGGGGATTCAGGAGGCTTTTCAATTATTAAGAGCATATCACACAGGAAAGAAAGATCAATATGTTTATACTAGCTCAATATTTCTATTTTATTGGAGGGGTGTGTGTGTGTGTGTGTGTGTGTGTGTGTGTGTGTGTGAGAGAGAGAGAGAGAGAGAGAGAGAGAGAGAGAGAGAGAGAGAGAGGAGATAATTCTTTTTATCTTTGTTACCATGGTACAAAGTTAAAATCTTCCTGATGGGATATGTATCCCATTTAGTGGGTAAAATATATTGCTTATTCATTATACTTTTTCATACCATACCTATCTGATAGTCATATTCCCAGAATTTCCACCCGCTGGAAAACACACACACACACACACACACACACACACCCTTTTAGGGATAATTGAGCCCAGTTGCCTTACTTAGCAGATGAAGAAATACAGCCTTAAGCGAATAAGGGGCCTAACTAGGATTAGGTAAAACTCTACAAATAGGAAGCAGCAATTACACAATTTGTAGACTGTTTACTCTGTCCACACACTTTGTGACTCTTTTTGAGAACGGCTTTTTATTTTTTAATTTTTTTTTAAATGTGGAGAAGGCAGACTTGGCCTAGAGGCCTTTGTGGAGCTCTTAGGAAAAGCATGTCTACCGTGAGGCCACAGCCGAGACGCACCTGAGAAACGTTCTCAGGTGATTCTTTGAAGATAGCAGTGGCAGTGGTGTGAACTTCCTTCCTGGGTCTTCCGCTTCCAGGGGCAGAAGCTGCTGACCATGGAAGGAAGTTATGGGAGAACATAACACAGGAAGTGATATGGGAGAACATAGCACAGGAATTTGGTAGCACTCAATGTGAACAAAACTAGTGATTTAATTTTATTTTTTATATTCAAGGAATGCCTACTTTTATTCCAGCTTCAGATCTAAGATGATATCAATAGCCATAAATCAGAGAAGGATCTTCTTTCTGCCTGTTGTTTTAATATAGTACTCAGACGAACAAAAGAACATCTTGAATGCTTTCAGATCATTGGTGCCTAAAAGAGTGAGCTTCAGTTCCCGGAGGTGTTTACCCCACAGTCCTTGTCATTCCCTGGACACCTGCTGTGAGTGACAGCAGACCTCTGGACCATGAACAGACACATTTGACGCTAGTGCGGGGAAAACTGTCGGTGTGAATCAGCTCGATGCTGGGCCATTAATTTTAAACCAGTGTTTTGTATATAGGAAATACCAGGATCAAGGGGGTTGTTTCTGCAAGGGGTCATGGGAAATGTAGGAAAATGGGGGAAGACAAGCAGCTTACGTGAAATTCGGTCATCTAGACAGTGTGCCAAGTCTAGGACTTTATTTTTTATCAGGCATAGTATTCAGTATCATCCTCATTGCTTATGGGGACACTTGGAATCAGGAAGTGAGGTCATTTAGCCCTGATGACAGAACTGGCAAGCAGCCAGGCCTCAGTCTAGATCTGAGATTTCTCAGCTCAGGATAGATTTTATATGTACCTGCGGCCAGTGGCCATTCATCCTCCGGCTGACACAGAGTGTACGGATTCATTACTTTCCCCATGGCCATGACAAAACACCAACAAAGGCAAGGAAGAAGAGTTTGTTTTGGCTCAAGTTTGAGGGTACAGCTAATCATCTTAGAAATCCTGTTTCATTGCCTCCTCAGTTCTGAATCAGAGAAGTGCAGATGAGTGAAAGTCATAGGATGGATTCTCCGAAACGGTGATGGGGTTATGCCATGCAATACCTACAGCGCGTTGAAAAATATCCGAAGCCAAAAAGCATTTCAGGTACCTACCCACTGAATATCCTAGCTTAGTGACAGCGCCCCTCATTGGATGGGCTCTTCACCCTGGCAGGTCTCCTCCCTGGCTGGGAGCCATGATGTTTGACTGACGCTCCACCCACACATTACTAGCCCCATAGGACATCAAAATGCACTTAATATTCAGATACAACAGTGTATATTATTTGACGCCATCATAAAGTGAACCACTATTAACAAAAGATCATCTATTTACAAAGCAAGAACAAAACAGGTGAACAGTGCACCCAGGAACGCACAGACCCCCAAAAGGATCACGGTTTTGAATGCAATTTCTTCCGCCATGGGGCACTGTACAATTTGTGCACCGGGATTCTCTTTGTCTCTATGCGTATCTAAGAGTACTTGTGTCTGATTACGAGAATGGAAAGATGAAGCAGGTAGATGGTGCTTGTGGCAAGAGTTAGTGTGTGTGGCTTTACAAGTGCTTCACACTAGGTACCCGTGTCTTCACAGTATCACATGTCACGGAGAGATAAGGGGACATTCAATGTGTGCTCAAATTGAAGGGAAGAGAGAGAGTGCTAGAGGGAGGTGGCTTTCATTCTAAAGGGTGACGAGGAGTAAATATCTTCCCTATTCCTGACCACCCAGCTCTTTCCACCCACAGTCCATGGTGCCTCTGCACCCTGAAACCTTTTGTTCGCAACAAAACCTTGAAGTGGCTTTGAGATGCCCCACGGCAGTCACCCGTTTCCATCCCAGATCCTCCTTTTTTAGTATCTGCTCTGCTTTCTTTCCACCATTCCTGTTCCTGTTCACTTGCTTGTTTGCTCTCCAAGCCTCTCAGCCACACCCTCTCTGACTTTGCCCTAATACTTCCCAAGGATGAGGCTCTGTAGGTGGGATCCAGGGCTGGTCTGGGTTAGTTCCAGTTAACCCCTGCTCTCACCAGCACCTTTGCCAGTCCACCACTCTGCTGAAAGAAGAAAGAACGTCTTAATGTTGGAAGAAGGTAGAACTGGAAACACTATGTGCCCAAGAAGTGCACTAGTTTCTAGAGGGCAAAATACAAGGAAAAGATGACCTGGATAGAGGCTCTTGGCTTGAAACCCTAAGAGCAGCTTCAGAGGCGGCCACCGATGGTTTCTCTCATGTCAGGGCAAACACCGAGGCTCCTAAAGCCTTTGGTTAAGACTATCAGTGATAGAGGAGATTGAATAACTCTTCTCATTTACAAGTGCTCCATGTTTAGCCCCGAAGAATGACTTTTCTAATCTAGACTAGAGGTCAGCGTGCAACTGGCCAGGCTTCTCAGATTCCTGTCCCCTGGGCCCTCTTCTTGGAATCGTCTCAGTCCAGTTCTTGTGGGAACCAGTAACTGTTGTCCCTCTGTGGGGCTGTGGTTATAATGAGGAGTTAGTGGAAAATATGGGCAAAAGGCTGCAGAGAGAATCTTACACATCAACAGGAAAACAAACACCCCCCCCCCTACAGAGGGACAAAGTATATGACTCACAGGGCAGAGGTACACATCCACTCCACATTTCCTTTACAGTGCCACAAGAGCTTCTGAGGAACACCTGGCAGGGGAGAGATGCAAGGTTTTATTTAAAACCTGTCCATGTTTTGTGTAGACAAGACAGTAGACTCTCCAGGCTTCCCAGGCCTCCCCCTCCCCCAATGTTTGCTTTCTTTAAAATGAACCGAGCAAGCCTACACTATTAGCATGTTCCAAGTTAAATCTGTGTTTCCTGTAAATATGACAGAGACCGCTGTTCTTAGCCTAAAATCTGTTCAAGTGGTTTTGGTTTTGGTTTTGATTTCTGAGACAGGGTCTCTATATATAGCCCTGCCCTCTCAGACCTCACTATGTAGGGGAGCCTGACCTGGCGCTCACAGATCCAATTGTCTCCATCTCCCAGATGCTGGCATTCAAGGTTTGTGCCACAACACCCAACTTGTGTTCAGTGTGTTCTCTCTCTCTCTCTCTCTCTCTCTCTCTCTCTCTCTCTCTCTCTCTCTCTCTCTCTCTCCCTCCCTCCCTCCCTCCCTCCCCCTCTCCCCCCCTCTCTCTCTCTCTCCTCTCCTCTCCTCCCTCCTCCCTCCCTCCCTCTCTCCTCTCTCTCTCTCTCTCTCTCTCTCTCTCTCTCTCTCTCTCTCTGTGTGTGTAAGCTTCAGGAATTCACTTTTCCTTTTGAGACAGAGTCTCTCAGAGACCTGGAACTCACCAAGTAGACTGACTAGTTGGCCACTGAACCCCGAGCATTCCTCTGAGCTCTAATTCCCAGATACCAAGTGCATGCCACCACACCGGGCTTTCCGCTTGGGCTCAGGGGATCCCCATCAACAAAGGAAGCATTTTAATGATCGCACCATCTTCCCAATCCTGTTTTTATTTCTCTTTCTGAGACAGGGTCTTGCCATGTAGCCCTGGCCGGACTGGAACTGTCAATGAGGACCAAGCTTGCCTGGAACTCAGGGCGATCCCCCTGCTTCTGCGTTCACAGTGCTTCCATGAAAGGAGTGAGCTAATAGCTCAGGCTTGTTCAGTTCCTCTAGTGTTCTCTGAGAAAATAATTGGTAAGAGTTCCAGGTGAGGGTGTATATTCAAATCCCATGAGGCCACTGACTCCCAGTGTGTGTGTCCTTCTCCATGTGGATTTCCCATCCATGCGGTCCCCGGGAAGCGCTTTGCATGAGCATGCGCAGTAGAGACCTGTTGTTGATAATTAAAATGTCTATTTAAAAATCTGTGTCACGCTGCACCTTAATATTTGATTTTCTCTCCGTGAGGCTGGCTTTGGTGTTAATGATTTTTTCATTTTTCTCAGTCACATTTTATGGATTATTTAACTGGCATCTATGGCAGGCGGAGACCGAGGAAAGTGGCAGAGGAAGGTGGCAGCAAGGCCCTCCCCAGCCCTCACCTCCCGCTGGAATGTCCTCACACCAGGAGCAGTGCCTGCAGGGCACCCTGAGAGAAATGCAGAGGTGTGTGGTGCACACACCGTGTACTTGGTGAGGAAGCCTGGCCTCTTCCCTCTGACTGCCTGTGAGACCTTAGGAAGACTCTTCTCATTCACCTCAGCCTCCTTCAAGTTCCTGGAGACCGAGATGAAGACAGCAGTCCTTTCTCTCTACTCTTCGGAGAACTGGGGAAATTATTTAAAGTGTCCTTTGAATTCTGTGTGGTGTTGCATTTCTTTAATTTCAGCGCTTGGGAGGCAGAGGCAGGCGGATCCCTGAGTTTGAGGCCAGTCTGGTCGAGGGAGGGCGTTAGCCAGGGCTACACAGAGAAACCCTGCCTAGAAAAGCTAGGAACAAGACAAAAGCCACAAAATCACTATTTGGAAATTATGTACATATGATCTCAATGTATGCATATATAGTCACACACATGTATATATGTGTATATGTACTTATATATACAATATATATGTGTATATGTACACACACACACACACACACACACCCCAAGGAAGTGTGCTAGTTAGTTTTTGTCATCGTGACACAAGCTATGGCCATCTGGGAGGAGGGATCTTTAGTCTAGAATACATCTTCTTCACACTGGCTACTGCTCACTCAGTGTGTGAGGGTGTGTCCCTCTGTGGGCAGCGCCACCCCTCAGCAGGTCCCGTGTTACAGAAGCAAGCCGTCTGAGCAAACCACAGAGAACAAGGCGCTCAGCAGCACTCCCTCGTGTCCTCTGCTTCCGTTCCCGCCTCCAGGGTCCTGCTTGGTCTCCTGACCCATTTCCCCTCCACAGCATCCACACTCGTGGGGCGGATTGACACACCTCATCACCGGTCAGTGGCTCATGTGAGAGTGCCTTCCCAGGGTTGCGTATCAGGACCTTTGGACCCAACAGTGATACCCAGCTACCACCGTGGTGTCATATAAAATAGTTCCTACTCTTAAATCTTCTGTGGTCTGTCTATTCATCCGTCCGTCTCCACAGCTTTTGGCAACTGGTCACAGTCACATAGCTTACGTAGTCTTCTGCACTGATTTCTTTTGGTTGTGGGTATGAATTTAACATCTTTCAATGAGCTTCAGAATTCTGCTGTGGTTTTCTTTTCTTGCCCCTTTGGCTTGACTTTAAATTTGCATTGTACTCAGCTAACATCTCTGGTTGTGTCCCTATGTTGCGTCTTCTACATTTTACCTACTGCCCTTGGGTGTTTTCATCTCGTTTGTTATCTGGCTTTCCCACCAGGGAACTGTTCTAGTTCTCACCATGACTAAAACCGTGCTCCTGCATAGTAGGTGCTCAGGGCTTAGGCTGTAAGGGCTGCACGCAGTGTGACCTGAACATTAATTCCCTTTGGCTCCCGGTCTTCTCTCCTGCTTGGTTTTAAAGGTGACAAACTCTTTTATTCACTTAGCTCCAGATTTCCCGGATTTTGTTCAGGGGATGAAGCAGAAATTCATGTTAAGTCACCAAGTCTGGGAATTATTTCTTGTTCACCTTTGACTTCTGAAGCACCGTGGGTTGTCCTCTGAATTTAATGGGCCTCAGGTGAAAGGCAGTTTGAAGCTTCGGTGGGAATCAGTCACACGGCGGCGAGAGAGAACGGAGGCAGCAGAAAAAGATGAAGGGAAAGCAGCAGAAAAGTATGCTCTAACACCTATTGAGTCGCGCATTGTATTCAACACTGTGTATAATAGGAAAAGTGAATTAAGGGACAAATCTGATATAAAATGGGCGAGCACACACAGCACACAGCACCACAGGGATGAGGGCTTTTCTATGGATGTTTGACTCATTTACCAAACTGTAGTCTGATCAAAATATAGGCTCGTTCTGGAGAGAAATAATACAGTCGCTGTTTGCGGCTCCGTGGTGCCCCTGGGGGCACAGAAAGGCCTGCAGTTTCATTATTGGTTCTGTAAGTAACTTTCCTTAATGCTAACAGACTTTCTGGGAAGGCCAAACCAAGTGAAGCTGAGTTAATGTTCTCATTAAAATGTTAAAGAGGCCTTATTCATGAAGGACTGGGGCTGGCCTTGCTTTACCCTTGTAAACTATGAAAATATGTGCTGATCTCTTACAGAGGGCTCCCCTGGGTCCTCCATCACCCAAAGCTTTGGGCATGGAGGAGCTGATTCCCCTGTACCAAGTCTTCCGGGAGATACTGGTGGTGGAGGTGTTCGCCCCAGCACTTTATTCTCTTCCAATAGAACCTGCTTAAACTGGGATGAGGGTGGAAGACGTCTAGAGATGCCGAAGGGCTGATGGAGCTGGGCAGTTGTGGCTGGGAGATCTTCCCGACTCTCTGCAGTACCTCTCAGCATCGAGGTTTAAAAACAGTAGTAGGACTTCGTAGATAATGAGTGTAGATGCCAGGCATGGTGCAGATTTTATTTCCGAAATAAAAAAAAAAAATGTCTTCCAGAGTGTTTATTGGTCAGAGTCTTTAGTCAGAGCTTCCTGAGGGGAGTAAAGCAGTGGGGAGCCGGTGGTGATGGAGACATCGTCCAGGCAGCAGACGATCATCTTTGTTTTGATTTCCACTGGTTGAAGTTCTTGCTGTTGTTCATACCCGCCACGCTGCCTACCATCTCCGGCAGGATTATCGTGTCCCTCGGGCAGGTCTTTACCACCTAAGCTTTTCGACGGGCAGTGCCTCCTTCGTAGCCTCTCGTGTCGTGGCACTTGAGTGCTTCTTCCTCTACAGGTCATGGTTCCCGTGCAGCCTCTGTCTTGAGCTGTACAACTGCATCAGCGGCTCCTAAGCCACACCCAGCAGTTGGTCCTGGACCACACTGCGATAGGTGAACTTGGGGAAGTCCTGCATCTCCCTCCTTCCTCTGCTTCAGCCGTCATGGCGGGTGCTCGCGGAAGCTATTTTATAATGATATCTAGATAAGACTGAAATTGTAGAATGGCGTTTTTCATACAAGTAGAGAAGCACACTACTAGAAAACGCAAGGTGACATTTAAGGAGAATCAATTCAGACACCCCACCTTTGCTCTAAATCCATGCTGTTAGACAGCGTCCCTGTTGGATGATGACGAATGTGGGTCTCATGCTTTGCACCTGCGATGGTTAGCGTAGTTTCTAGGGAACGTTCTAGAGTAGCATAGGAGGAGAGAAGTCCAGCCTAGGTTCATGGCTGATGTTCCTCAAACAAAAGACACAAAAAGAAAGACATAAAAAAAATTTTTTTTAAAGTTTGTTTGTCATAGTGGAGACTTCATACAACAACGACCTAAAACAGTTGTTAAGCGGGTGGGTTTTGATGTTCCCTGTTAAAGAAGTGGGTAGTTGTGGAAAAAGTAACTTTGGGCAAAGGAGTGTGAGCTACTGGCAATCAATGGCAGGAGGTGTACAACCACATAAGCTGCTCATAGAGCACACCCAAAGTCTTCTTGGTGTCTGCATTTCTCTGGCTCCTTTCATTTGCATGTAGAGGGTTTACTTCTCATGTGAGGGTCTCCTGTTCTGCTTCAATAGGTCAGAAAATCTTTCCCAAGTTCTAATGACCAGATTCGGATAAGGAGGGCAGGAGGGATGATGACTGAGACCTTCCTGCCCTCACTGTTTTCTCAAATGCAGTCGATGTGTTTGGGGGGGACTGTGCCCTCAACCTATTAATTGTAAATAAAACTGGTGAGCTTTAAATATTAAATTGCACCTAGGTCAGACTTGTGTTGGAATATGTGTGTCCTAGGAGCGTCGTAAGCATTTTCTTTTTTTTTTAAAAAATGAACTTTTTGTCCATGTGAGTACTGGGCATTTGTAAACTGTTTCTGGTGTGAGAGCCAGAGACATTGTGGGTTATGACAGATGATCCCAGAGGGTGGTTGACTCTCTCAGCTTCTGCATTGCTTTGGTGTAGGGGCTCTATGCTTCCAGCCCAATAATGATGTGGATGTTAGCATTAAGAAGAATTGCTGTGAAACACCTATGCTGCAAAATGAGAAACATGCTTTTAATTACAAAGCAATTCAGAGTACCATGTGCCAAACTTGCAGGTGGGTTCTCTGACTCTTGGTTGATTGACAAGGAGTGTGTCTTGCGATCACTGGGCTACTGCTTGCCTGGGCCCTGCATTCAGAGTGTGGTCTCTCACAGTTCTGTCAGGCATGGCTCCCTCATCTCCTCCAGTCAGCCAGAGTAGGGCTAAAGGCATCCAAAGTAGGGCATCCAGTCGTCTATGTCGATGTGGTCTGTGGAGCAAGTGCATTCTGGAGAGTTTTCTCTGTTGATTAGAAAATGCCTGTGTGTGGTGTTCAGTGTGTGGTTATTCCCCAACCCCCTTTGAAGAAATGTAGCTGTGTGACCAGACTAGAAAATCTGAGGAAATCATCATGGAAACTTACAGGATTTAACAATGTACCATGGGGCACTGTATTATTTGATAACATCTGTCTGCGTTTTAGATTTTTTCCCCCATTTTCACTTTTGTTGTTTGAATGTTCATCTTCCTGCTTAATGACCCCGCCCAAAGCAATATTTCCCACTTTAGTGCAAGATCTATGCTTGATCGTATATTGTGTGTATAATTTTTTTTTAGATGACAGCGCCAAAAACCTAAGGGAGTTTTCCAAGACCATCAGTGTGAATTAATATTTTCCTCAACTAGGTTACCTTGAAATTTATGCCGACCAGTGTGCTGATTGCTTGGTTTCTAATCCATTTATCATTGGATATTTAGAGATCATAACCTGTGCCTGGGGTGTGTGCTGTGTCCAGGGACTGAGATACCAAAGGTCAGCAAACCAGATTTTGTCTGAGTTTTACTGATAGTTCGCAGGTTGAATATAAAAGAATGAACTACTTAAAGAAAACCAAAATTGCTTCTTAGCAGTTTATGGACTATATGTGAGATCGCCAAACCATAGCCTGTGCTATGGGGGTTCTCGTTAAGTGCATTTGGTATGAGATGTAGTACCAGGCATTTCTGTATTACATACAACCTTTGTCTATCTATTAAGCTGTACCTTGCAAGGCTTGGTGGTGGGTTCTTGTGTGCTGTATTGTGTCTTTATCAAGCAGCACTTCTTGAGCTCCTGCTGGGGTCATCGAGCTGCCCTGTACAAGGCAGGCTTCCCTCATCCCAGGAGAGCCTGGGGCCTACCCAAAGAGAGGTGAGATTAAAGTCAGGAATGCTTTCATGGTGCGCTTAGGCAAAGTCGGAGAGTCGCTGAAACCCTTTGCTTAGTATATGTTACCTTCTTCCTGCTTTTAAGCTCAATAGCTAACTGGTCTAGATTTGTCCCGTATTTTTAAATGCCAAGAAAATGCTAAGCTGTTGCATTTTTTCTAAAGTCTCCCTGCCCCAACTGTTGACCTGGCACAGGTTAGGAGGATCTGAGAAGTCCAGGTATTACGGTGGACATAATAGAAGAGTCCAGCATTGTCCCTGTCTCTGCTGAGCTCTGTGTTCTGCTGGGCTGGCTGCCTGCTAATAACAGCGGCTCAGTTCCATGTGAGGCAAAGGGGCATAGAAGAAGAGAACAAAAACCAGGGAGAGCAGGAGGAAAGGAGAAAGCGGAAAGGAGGCACAAAGGATGTCTGATGTTTCCATTTTCTCCCTCCCCTGTTCACAGAAAAGACATGGGGACCAAGCAGTCAATTGAACAGGGGTAAAGGGAGACCAGGGCAGGGATAGGAGGGCAGCTGGAGGTGGGAAGGGAACCAGAGAAGCCACAAGAATAAGTGAGGGGGAGGGAGAGATAAGAACTATTTAAATGCAGGAAGCAGAGGTGGGTGCGGAGAGGGGAGTGCAGGCTTTGGTCATCCTGAGAGCCCTCAATTGCTCCCAGTGGTGCATCTAGCAAATAGCCGGTGTCCCTTGCGGAGGACATTTTCCTGACTTTTGTATTAACTTTAATGCGATTCCCTTTATGGCTCCTGTATGACTGGTTGAGGTTTCACTGACACTCTCTGTGATCAAATGGCACGGAGGCACAGTTCTGTTATCCCTCGCTGGGTGCCGCAGACTTCTGAGTCGGTGCTTCCTGCATTTGATGTTTGCGATTCCTCCTTGTCTACAGGTAGGGGAGTTAAAAGGGGGGAAAAGCACACCCCAGGGCTGCCACGGTTACGGCTCCTGCATACAGATATTCAAAGAAGCTGAAAGAAACATAGAATATCACAGTCCAGTATTTTCTTGAAGTAAAGTAGTTGACTGTCTCCTTTCTGGTTTGGTTATGTGCCCTGACACCACCATACATTGTACCTTCTGGAGGATCTAATTTTTGTTATAGGATTTACTGCACATGCCTTCTGCACATGCCGACACTGGGCAAGGCACTTTTCCAGTGAACAATGAATACCTTCCTGCTAGAGCAACCATGCCACTTTAGAGTTTCGGTTTTCCATCTTTTGACTCTTTGGATACCATTGTTTATAGTCCAACAGCTTTGATGCCTGGTGCCGCTCATAGTTAATCTATGTGTCCTGGGAAAGGAACGGGGTTTAGACAGCAGCAAAAGGTTTTGGAGGGGTCAGGAGGTTATTTGTCCTCAGATTTGCACACTTGCCTGTAATGAAATTGTGGGGTTCAAATCTGGGACACTCCATACTGCGGTCCGGGGAACCACAAGCATGATGTTTGAGGGACTTTCGAACCAAGCTCCGATTTCAGTGTGCTTGGGAACCTTCCAAAGGCTGCATGAAACTGCAGATCCTACCGCTGTATGTCTCTCAGTGGGCCCTCCGTCCAGGCTGATGTTATTGTGTGCAGACCGTGCTCATAAAAAGAGGGCTTTGAAACCCTTTCTGGGAAATTGAGTTTTAGTCTCTATCTCTCTATCCATCTGTCTATCTATCTATCTATCTATCTATCTATCCATCTATCTATCTATCTATCCATCCATCCATCCATCCATCTATCTACTCCTTATCTACAGGTAGGAATTATTATTATTATTATTATTATTATTATTATTATTATTTATCTGCCTCACCCAGTGCCCTGGCCCTAACACCAGACTCAATGTGGCAAACTTTAACAACAAGGGCTACTTTAAGGCAGACATATTCTGAGAAAGATTGGCAGCGTACAGGCTGTGTTCACGGTTATCGATTATTCCCAGGTTAGCACGGTACAGAGCCCTTCTGCACGGGCATTCAGACGAGGGATAGAAAGGGCAACATTCAGCTCAAGTTCCTCATGTGAAACCTTGCATCTGCTTACACCTGTTCAATCAGCTTGGAAATTGATGTTTGAAGACTCGCTTCTAACAAGATGGCCTTTGTTTTACAGGTCCTTGGCAGCCAGCATGATAATGTATTGACACTACGCGGAGAGTGAGACTCACAGCGCTCAGGTAAAGGCATGGTCTGTGGGGCACAAATGGTGACCGGGACTTATGTCAGGATGTCACTGTATGGGAACTGACTTCATCCCACGGCCGGATGTCTTTCTCTTGGGTGTATGTGGCACGGTGGTGTTTGTTTCAGGGTCAGTGATAGGCCTGAGTCACAGGGCGCATCTGCAGGAGGAGGCTCTGTGAACCAAATGTGCTGAAACACCATAGCCATGGGAGACCATGGACCGTTTTCTACAAAGTAAATGTAGAATTTTTGCAATTCTTCCTCCTTTTTACTTTATCAGAAATCTATCTTTTCAACATTAATGTAAATATGTAAATACTAAAGATGTCAAATTAAGGTCTTTTCTTTGCCTCGTTATCAGAAGTTGTACTTCTTAATTTCCTTTGATTTTTCTTTTTTAAAGGCATGCCTCGAAACTTTGATTTGCCCAAACAGGTCACTAAGATTAGTTTTCCATTAACTTTGGCTGCCTTCTTTTCTTTCTAATCATCTTTTCAGAGGATTAAACGTCCCCTCTGGAGACAGACCATCTCTTTCTCATATGGCCTTTGCAACTCTGTGGTAGATGTAGAGATCTGGTTAACTGAACCAAGGCACCAGTTAGAAACGACCCCCATCCGGATGCCTAGTGACCATGGCAGTTTTGGTTGCTGGGTTTGTTCTTTGGTAATTTAATCTGTATCATTCATTGTCTCAGATCTTGACGCTGTGTCCACACTCGAGGAGTGCTCAGGGTTTCTTTCTGGTATTGAGGACGAGTAAGTTCCTGCTGGAGATTCTAGTGTGTCAGGCATTTCTTGGCGTATGGATGGCACCTTCTGCCTGCCTCTTTCCCCACCATATTCATTCTGTGCCTGTCCGTCTCTGGGGTGATTCTAATGGCCCACGCTTAAGCTCATCTTCATTAGGGGATGCAGAAGTAAATTCAGGGGCTTTTCTACCTGTCCTAGCTCCCAAGTAAAGACTCGGGGACCTCAAGCTTCGGTACTATAGGTGGACAAGATATTCTAACCCTCATCTATCCCAACTCTCCATGGCTGCCTACTACCCAGACATATGACCCTTTATCTGTCATATTAGACTTTCCATGGCTGCTCCTGCTCCATCCCTGGCAACCTGCTCATGAGGACTCTTCATGGAGCACCCTGACAGTGATCTCTTCTCCCTCTGGTCACTCACCAGGGACCCCTCTCACTGGGACCGGAAGTCCTGCCTCCTCTCTCCTCTGCCCAGCTATTGGCTGATCAGCTCTTGATTAACCAATCAGAAGTGATGGAAAACAATTTTTCCACAACATTCAGACAGGAGATGCATACCGATGTCAATATCCGGATCGCAACTAGATCTCTGGTCATGGTAATTAGCGTCTAAATGCACAGTGCACAAAACCATCCCCCAACAAGGAGCCCCACTTCTAAGGCAAGTCATATTCATATGTGCGGGACTTCTGATTCTTTTAGAGGGACACAATTCAACTTCAGTACTGTCCAAGGGGATACTTCTCTTGGTATCCCCAAACAAGTTTAACACTCTGCTTGCCGCTTAATATTTCTGGAAGGAGTGAAAGACCACATTGATCATAGCCAAACTGAATTGGGAAAAGCAAAGTGCACGTGTCCAAGAGTCTGCAGGTGTCATACCCACTCTTAGCTAAGGTGAACTCTGTTCAGTGTCGCCCAAGTTAAACAACCCTGTAAGCAGACAAGATGCCCCCTTGAAAAAGTTACATAGAAAGTGAGTTTTAAGATGCATGTGTAGCTCCTGGGTGCATGGTCCTTGCTTCTCTGCTGGCATCCAGGCTGAGCCATCATTTGCATACCGCCTCCACCCTAACCCTAACCCTAACCCTAACCCTAACCCTAACCCTAACCCTAACCCTAACCCTAACCCTAACCCTAACCCTAACCCTAACCCTCAAGGTATCTTTGCGGCCCATCCAGCGCGGTTTAAATCATAGCTGGGCTGCTCTTCCTTCGCAGATGTTTCACTTTGCACTCATTAAGTCTAATGTGCTGTTTCCCAGCTCTAATCCATAAACACTGTCCTGAAGTGGAGCTGCCCTCACAGCATCTTCTCCCGTTTCTTTCCTTCTTCAGCTCAAATGATCAGAAGTCACCCTTTAAGCGTTCAGATATGGGCATTGGTCAGACATGAAGACACTGATCCTCAGGTAGAACTTACTGGCTCTGTTTATCCGTAGAGCTGTTTGTTTGTGGAATCTGCACATCCTCTTAGCTCAGTGCTTTCTGTCCAAGTCTACTGGTGTAGAAAAACATTAACTACAAGAACTAAGAGGAAGCCTCCTACTGAGAAGAGTGAAAGTCTGGGGGCAGCGTTTGCTCTCTGGAATGAGCGGACAGGTTGGGAGACCTGTGAGTTCTCTTATGCTCAGCACGAGTGCTGTATGGAGCTGTTTTTAAGATGGTAGGCCATATCCAGATAGGAAAGGTCGGGTCCAGGCTCAGGGCTCCCGAGTGCCTACCCTGCAGGCCCATTGGAACCCCTTCCGTGCAGGCATTGCGAGCCCACAGGAGTTTCCACTTCCTTGGCAAGAGGATGAGTTCGTCCCGTGGTGAAGTTGAGAACCTCGGTTCCAACAGAATTGGATTTCTAAGCTGGTGGCAGGCAGCTTGGTGTGAAATGCATGTTAGCCTCTTCCCTACCAATGCTTGTCTTTAGGAAGTTGGTAAAACATACGGCAGTTATGTACGGCGCATGCGATGTGCGCAGGCGTGGCCCCACCAAAGGGCACTGAGGAACTCGCAGCTTCAGCTGGCCTCCGCAGCTGCTTTCTTCAAGACTTTACTGCCGCAGATTTAAGGGCTCCCGTAGCTTTCCGTGTGCACCTCCCTTGGGTGGTTGGTTGAAATGTCTAGAGGGCTTCCTTAAAGTGATAACAGTCGAATGTGTTTTAGTCCCGTAGTGATGGGTGACTATGGGATTGCCCAGTGCGGCTGGGTGCAGGGCCAGGTGAACAGTTACATGTTGGTTATTAAACTCTGCCGCACTGGGTGGTGAAGGACCGCACTGCGCACCTCTGTAGCAGCAATGTTCTAGTAGTTCTCCTCTTAATAACTAAGTCATTTCCTGCGGAGCCTGGCACTGCTCTGTTATGGAATTAGCCCAGCAACAAAACTCCAGGCCCCTCTAGCATTTAAACCCCAAGTATCTTGGCTGCCCAGTCTTTTCTTTTCTACTGTTTGCCATCCTTCAGTCTCTCTGATCTAAGATTCGAGAACATGAACATAGAACTTTTGTGGGATACTAATATTTGCTGACAGCTCAGATTTTAAAAACCGAGTGTGTGTGTGTGTGTGTGTGTGTGTGTATGTATGTATATATATATATATATATATATATACACATATACATATATGTATATATATAATATTCACTTAGTTAATGATTATTTTGGTGGAGTTTAAAACACGAACCTCATAGAGGCTACTTATTGTATTACAGGAAGTGTCCCAATGTAAACAGGTGTCTTGTTTTGGGGGTAGGATCTCACAGGTAGCCCTGGCTGCTCTGACACTTGCTGCGTAGGTCAGGCTGTCCTCGAACTCAGAGAGAACGAATTCTTTGGCTTCCCAACTTCTGACATTCAAGGCCTGTGCCAGCATGTCAGGCACAAATCATATTTTGAGTCAAGTTTTTATCAAAGCTTCTTATGAAAAATTTTGCACATACATAAGTAAACCTGGGAACCTAAGTACGTGCTTCCTGTGGGTTCGTCTCTCTCCCGTGGCGTCCTCTTTGTTTCATTTAAAATCTATGAGCTAAGTGATCCTGAGCTGAAAAGTTAAAAGCTTCGAAGAAGAGCTCAGAAAGCTCAGGAGTTTGGTAGGCTCCTCCGTCTCTTGCTGTATCTTGCATGGAGCTAGCACAGGGTTTGTCCAGTTCCATAATTCATGTTTCACACTCTCCCTTGCCACTCCTCCCCCCTTCCCTCCCTCCCTTTCCACATCCCTCCCTCTTCTTCTTGACTCGTTCTAGGTTTTTCTCACTTTCCCCTTTCCCTGCTTATTAGTTCATTCATTCACTTATGCATTGCCTTCCTGCCATGTACCGAAAATTGCTCCGGGAGAAAATGTTAAGCTTGTTATCATTCAGCCGATGAGGGACAGTCACGCGAAAGCCACCGGTGTCATGCAGCCATACACAACACAGGCTTTCCAAACAGGACGTAGGCCAGTGACATTGGCTTGAGGGAGTTAGGGAATGTCTTTATAGAGAAGATCATAAAGGAGCGGAGGTTGGAAAAATAGAAAGACGCTGCCGTGTAGATGGCGTCGTGGAATAAAACTCCTTCCAGAGGAGAGGAGCTGGGTCTGCAGGGAGCTGGGGCTGCTGTGTACTGCGTGTTGTTAGGATATCCCTGGAGCCTCCAGAGCGAAGGGGAGTGGATAGATAGGATGGTGGGACTCAGATCTAGCAGGTCCTTTACCACACAGACGAGCCTGCCTGTCTACCTCATGATGCACACGGCGGTTGATTTCCAAGCATCCTGCACATTGCAGGAGACTGACAATTTATAAGGTCATGTGTCCTATCTCTTTATAACCCCCAACTCACTGTTTCTAAAGGAAACCTAGGCCACCTCTCACTGTTGGCCCCTCCACTAAGTCCTGTGCTCAGGGAGGCTTTCTGTTTCCCATAGAGCACCTCCTACTCTAGTCCCTCTGCGTCCATTTTCAAAATCCCCCATCCTTCAAGACTTCCTATTATTTGTAAATTTTTTTTAATGGGAACTCTTTTCCTGTGTGATTTTTTTTTTTACCCCTTCTGAATTCCAGGATATCTTTCGATGACATCTCCATCAAAATTTTCATAGGCTTCTATGAGTCACCGGCTATTTTTACAAATGCATAGCACGATAAACCCACAAGCCGAAGGATGATGCCTTCCTGTCTATGTTGAAACAGCAGCTCCTGGTGTCTAACAGACAGTGCACTGACGCTTGCCCAGAGAACGGAGGGAAACGGAGTTCCTGTAATTTGTGAGGCTGTTACCGTGATTGATTAGTTGTCATGGGGAAGACGCAGCCGTTAATGCACTATCCATATGCAGCTCTTGCAGGAAGAATAACTGTCAGTGGAGGCAGGAGGGCTGCACTGAACAAAAGGCAGGCGTAAGTGCAGAAAGGATTTTGGGTTTCAGTGGAAATCAGATGAACTTCCCTAAGATTTAGACATGGGAAGAGGATGCTCAGACACTAAGCCATGTGTAATTGTCACTGACACCAAGTAACAAATGACTTTACAGGTAAAAGCGCCTATATTGTATTAAAAGTATAATATGAAATGATCTCTGGAAAACTTGATTCAATTTCAGCCTTCTCAGTTACAGACCTGGAGACAATCACAAACTCAAAGATGTATTTATGATGCTGTGTTGCCCCTGAGCTCAAAAGACCATAATCCTATTACGTGAGATTTTTTGAGAAAGGGTAAGCATGAATAACTGCAGAGAGATATTGATTAGAGAAGTAATATGAACAGGACTAATGGAATTAAAGTAATTGAGGCGATATTGGGCCTAATGGGCCTTGCTCCCTTAGTGCCTTTCTTCCGCTTCCCGCATTGAGTTGGCGCTAAGGTCGATGGGACTGTGCGCATCGGAAAAAGACATGATGGGAGAATGAACGATGCTGTCTACAAAAAAGATCGATGTGTTGTTCTTAGGAAGAGCATCGGTCACTCTGAAATCAACTGGCTGGGATTTTTTTTTTTTTTTTTTTTTGCATTAGTTTATAACATAATGAAACAAAGGACTAGATGAGACTATGGCTTGGACATGGTAGATCTCAGCAGATACTTTCTTTAGTTGATAGAAGACTCTAAGGGACTTAGTTTAAAAATGAGTTGGTGCCAGGCCCGTGGTTAGTGCCAAGTCCCGTGTCCCTTCGTCATGACAGCCCGTGTCTGCAGTACTGTACATGTAGATCACTCAGTTTCATTGGTTCTTGGCCTGAAATGACCCCTCTCCCACTTCTCCTGTCGGCAAGCCAGGCCAGCTTTGGTGACCTTGTGTCTCTGGGTCATTGAGTGGCTTCTTGAAAATACTGTCTGTCATAACTATGCTGCACTAAGAGATTTTTTTACATTTTGAAATATCACTTTAATGACCAAGTTCCCTGTTTAGGAAACATCAGTGCTTTCTCCTTGTCTACAAGGCTCTGGGCTTGCTGTACTTTAGAACGAATTTTCTACTGCCTTCCACTAAGAACTCTGCCATTCCCCACGCTTAAATTAACCTCCACCAATCCCTACCCCTATAAGGGTTACAGATTTTTGTTTTTTTATTGTAACACTGAAGTTTGAATATGTCCGTTGTTCTACTTAGAAATCTTCTGCATTCGTGCATGCATACATACATACTTATGAACATGTACCTATGTACATACGAACATACAATTAAAGCCAGTTGTCCTTCAGGCAATAGTGATTTGGTTGCTGTTTGTTTGATTTTTGTTTTTTGTTTTTGTATTTTTGCTGTTGTTGTTTTCAACATGGTTACAAGGAGTTATTTTAACAGTCACAGGTGCTCAATACCAAAGTTGATTTTCCGACAATAATTTCAATAACAATGGTGTTTTCAACCTCCTTAAGAGTATAACTTCAACACCTGAACATCATTCAAGTATGAAGTTTTCTATCTCCTAAGATGATAGGAAACTAAAGTATTTAAAAAAATAAATCTCAAGGTCTTGATGATCCACTTTGGTGAGAGATGGAAAATCTTAAGACACTCAACACAGCTGTGTTTTATGCAGAGGAGTTTTTCTTGCTTAAGTGACGAGGCCTGGTGCATATAGTCCACAATCATTGCATCATAGTTTGCTTTGTGTGCTGCATCCTCTGCAGAGAAATGTCTGAGTTCTCAAACACGGAATTGAAGCCTTTTTTCCTCCTTTGCGTTGGCTCTTACCGTCCTATTGTTTTGTCTGATAGAGTTGCCTCTGAATGGCTTCTTTTTCTTCCGTTATCAATACAAAGAACTCTTTTCCCTTTGAGAATATGTTCTTATTTCCTACGATGCGCAGCACATTGTTAGGGCAACGAGATGTACTATTGTGTAAGAAGAACATGCAGTTTCCAAATTGAGCTTCACCTAAATGCCCCAGCTCTTCCTTCTAAACATTGGGTCTTGTCTTCATGTTGAAAACAAAACTGAGTCATCTCAATGTTAAAGGGTTCTCGATGCCCAAGGCTCAACAGTGATCTGGAGGTTTAAAGTTAAGCTAAGTACAGACGAGACCCAGGAAGCTGTATACAGCGAACTTCATCTTTTAGTAAAAGTCAAATGAGAAGCAGAAATTAAGGAGAACCGTAGCTTGCATTTTATGAGTTCGCTTAATTTTTTTCTGGTGTCTCTGTAGTGTCCTCTGAGGAAAGTCAGTAAGAGCATTGTGTGTGAGAGCGAATGGGTTATTTTCTTCTGTTGGTTTGTTATGTGCTACTCCCGTGTGTTAGGTTTTGTTTTATCTTACTATATTTATTATTGTCCCTAGAAGTCTTTTGTTTTCTAGTGAGAGACAAAATCCAGATGGGGGTGGGGGAGGTGGGAGGGGTAGAGGGAAGGGGAAACAGAATCAATGTGTTATGTAGGGGAAAAGAATCTGTTTTCAATAAAAGGAAAACCAGTTTGAAAATATATCCCTCTCCCCCCAAGAAGGACGAATAAGTGTACATCCATTATTTCAGACCCTTCCAGAGCATCACTGAAATAACATTTGAGGGATTTTTCTTAAGGGAACACACCTGGGCAAACAAAGGAGTCAGCAGTTACAGCATTTGGAAGTTGGAATGTAGATGGATGTGTGGTGACTTAAGGGCTGAGAAAGAGTTTTAATCTGGCAGAGGAGGACGGAAGAAAGTATCCCAGTTTTGGAGTAAAAACATTTAAAAAAAAAAAAAAAGGTCAGATCTAATAATCAAGAATCCCTGAATGTGAAGGTGGAGAGAGGACTTGGTCAGGAGTATTGTTTGAAGAATAACAGTACTTAAGCAGATAACTGTCTCTGATGTTGTGAGAGAGGATGGAGATATCTCCATGCCTTCTGTAGAGATGCTAAAGCAGAAGATTCTGGATTGTACAATATCAAGGGAAGCTAAAGATAGTGTTTAATACAGTCTTAAAACCCAGGAAATGAGAGCTGATCCTGTACCACAGGGCTCCATACCCAAATAGCACCAGGAGAGAACTAGCCTCCCAGGAGTCTAGACAAGCCTGTGAGCACAGGTAAGACCACCACTGCTGCTCAAAGGGACCTGCCTGGAACCCTCAGGACACAGGAACCGAGGAGCAGCCTAGGACAGGAGCCTTGTGGTTTCCCTCTGTACCCAGAGCTGATCCTGTGCCACAGTGCTACATACACAAATACCACGAGGTGAGAGCTGGTCTCCCAGGAGAGCCAATACAACCCTCAAGCACAGGTAAGACCACAACTTCTCTTCATATTCCTGGTCTAAGAGGGACCCTCCCAGAGCCACCAGAACACCAGGAACTGAGGAACAGCTGGGGAAAGGCTCCTTCTGGTTTCTGTCTGCACCCCAGAACTGACCCTGTACCACAGCTCTTCATACCTAAATACCTCCCTGAGAGAACTGGTCTCTCAGAAGTACTGACACAGAGGCTTGCAGGAGGGACAAGTCACAGTCAGAGACAGCAAGACTAGCTAACATCATAGATAACCAGATGGAGAAAGCCGAGGGCAAGAACACAAGAAACAGAAGCCAAGGCTCCATGGCATCATCAGAACACAGTTCTCCCACCACAGCGAGCCCTGGATACCCCAACACACCACAAAGCAAGACTCTGATTTAAAATCACACCTCATGATGATGATAGAGGACATTAAGAAGGACATAAATAACTCCCTTAAAGAAATACAAGAGAACACAGGTAAACAGATAGAAAGCCTTAAAGAGGGAACACAAAACAGGAAAAAAAAAACAACAACCAAACAGGGAAAGTAACTGAACAAAACCATTCAGGATCTAAAAATGGAACGAGAAACAATAAAGAAATCACAAAGGGAGACAACTCTGACGATAGAAAACCTGGGAAAGAGATCAGGAGTCACAGACACAAGCATCACCAACAGAATACTAGAGATAGAAGAGAGAATCTCAGGTTCGGAAAACAACACAGAAAACATTGACACAACAGTCAAAGAAAATGCAAAATGCAAAAAGCTCCTAAACCAAAACATCCAAGAATTCAGGACACAGTGAGAAGACCAAACCTAAGGAAGACGGGTATAGAAGAAAGTGAAGATTCCCAACTTAAAGGGCCAGTAAACATCTTCAACAAAATTATAGGAGAAAACTTCCCTAACCTAAATAAAGTCCATAAACTTAAAGATGCCCATAAACATACAAGAAGCCTACAGGATTCCAAATAGATTGGATCAGAAAAGAAATTCCTCCCATCACATAATAGTCAAAACACCCAATACACAAAACAAAGAAAGAATATTAAAAGCAGTAATGGAAAAAGATCAAGTAACATATAAAGGCAGACCTATCAGAATTACACCAGACTTCTCACCAGAGACTATGAAACCTAGGTGATCCTGGGCAGATCTCATACAAACCCTGACAGAACACAAATGCCAGCCCAGAGTACTATACCCAGAAAAATTCTCAATTACCATAGATGGAGAAGCCAAGATATCCCATGAAAAACCAAATTTACACAATATCTTTCCAAAAATCCAGCCCTACAAAGGATAATAGATGGAAAACACCAACACAAGGAGGGAAATCACACCCTAGAAAAAGCAAGAAAGTAATTTTTCAAGAAACTGAATAGAAGATGGCTACACAAACATACAAATAGCATAAAAATAACAGGGAGCAACAATTACTATTTTTTAATATTGCTTAACATCAATGGACTCAATTTCCCAATAAAAGACATAGACTAACAAATACTCACCTCAGGATACTCACCTCAGGGACAAAGACAGACACTACTCCGAGTAAGAGGCTGGAAAATAATTTTCTAAGCTAATGGTCCCAAGAAACAAGCTAGAGTAGCCATTCTAATATCAGATAAAATCGACTTTCAAACAAAAGTCACCAAAAAAGGTAAGGAATGACACTTCATACTCATCAAAGGAAAAATAATCTACGAAGAAGAACTTTTAATTCTGAACATCTATGCTCCTAATTCAAGGGCACCCATATCCATAAAAGAAACTTTACTAAAGTTCAAAGCACACATTGCATCTCACACAATAATAGTGGGAGACTTCAACACCCCATTCTCATCAATGAACAAATCAGGGAAAACCAAACACACAGTGAAACTAACAGAAGTTATGGACCAAATGGATTTAACAGATAACTATAGAATATTACATCCTAAATCAAAAGAATAAATCTTTTGCTCAGCACCTCATGGTACCGTCTTCAAAATTGACCATATAATTGGTCACAAAACAGACCTTAACCGATATGAGAAGATTGAAATAATCCCACGCCTTCTATCAGATCACTATGGAGTAAGGCTGATCTTCAATAGCAACAAAAACAACAGAAAGCCCACATACACATGGAAGCTGAACAACCCTCTACTCAATAATAACTTGGTCAAGGAAGAAATAAAGAAAGAAGTTAAATACTTTTTAGAATTTAATGAAAATGAAGGTATAACATACCCAAACGTATAGGACATGATGAAAGTAGTGGTATGAGGAAAACCCAGAGCTCTGAGTATCTCCAAAAAGAAACTGGAGAGAGTATATACTTGACAGCACACCTGAAAACTTTAGAACAAAAAGAAGTAAATATACTCAAGAGGAGTAGAAGGGAGGAAGTAATCAAACTCAGGGCTGAAATCAACCAAGTAGAAACAAAAAGAACTCTACAAAGAATCAACAAATCCAGGAGCAGGTACTTTGAGAAAATCAACAAGATAGGAACAGAAGGAACACTATCCAATTTGTTCTATGAAGCCATAATTATGCTGATACCAAAACCTAACAAAGACCCCCAAAAGAAAGAGAACTTCAGACCAATTTCCCTTATGAATATCCATGCAAAAATACGTAATAAAATTCTCAAAAAACAAAAAACAAAACAAAACAAAACAAAAAAACAAAAAAAAACACAAACCCAAGAGCACATCAAAAGGATCATTCACCATGATCAAGTAGGCTTCATCGCAGGGATGCAGGGATGGTTCAATATATGAAAATCCATCAATATAATCCACTATATAAACAAACTCAAAGAAGAAAACACATGATCATTCCATTAGATGCTGAAAAAGCATTTGACAAAATTCAACATCCCTTCATGTTAAAAGTCTTGGAAAGATTAGGAATTCAAGTCCCATGCCTAGACATAGTAAAAGTAATATATAGCAAACCAGTGGCTGGCATCAAAGTAAATGGACAGAACCTTGAAGCAATCCCACCAAAGTCAGGGCCTAGACAAAGTTGTCCTCTCTCTCCCTATCTATTCCATATAATCCTTGAAGTCATAGCTAGAGCAATTAGACAACAAAAAGAGGTCAAAGGGACACAATTTGGAAAAGGAAGAAGTCAAAATAATCACTATTTGCAGATGATATGACTGTATACTTGTGACCCCAAAACCTCCACAAGAGAACTCCTACTGGTGATGAACAACTTTAACAATGTGGCTGGATATAAAATTAACTCAAGCAAATCAGTAGCCTTCCTATACTCAAAAGATAAACAGGCTGAGAAAGAAATTAGGGAAATGACACCCTTCACAATAGTCACAAACAATATAAATTATCTTGGTGTGACTCTAACCCAACAAGTGAAAGATCTGTATGACAAGAACTTCAAGTCTCTAAAGAAAGAAATTGAAGTCCTCAGAAGAAGGAAAGATCTCCCATGTTCCTGGATTGGCAGGATTAATATAATAAAAATGGCAATCTTGCCTAAAGCAATCTACAGATTCAGTGTGATGCCCATCAAAATTCTAACTCAATTCTTCATAGAGTCAGAAAGAGCAATTCTCAAATTTATTTGGAATAACAAAAAACCCAGGATAGCGAAAACAATTCTCAACAATAAAAGAACTTCTGGAGGAATCACCATCCCTGACCTCAAGCTGTAGTACAGAGCAACAGTGATAAAGACTGCATGGTATTGTTACAGTGACAGGCAGGTAGATCAATGAAATAGAATTGAAGACCCAGAAATGAACCCTTATACCTATGGTCACTTGATCTTCAACAAAGGAGCTAAAACCATCCAGTGGAAAACAGACAGCATTTTCAACCAATGATGCTGGTTCAACTGGTGGTCAACTTTTAGAAGAATGCAAATTGATCATTCTTATCTTCTTGTACAAAGCTCAAGTACAAGTAGATCAAGGACCTCTACATTAAACCAGATACACTGAATCTAATAGAAGAGAAAGTAGGGACGAGCTTTGAACACATGGGTACATGGGGAAAGTTCCTGAACAGAACACCAATATCTTATGCTGTAAAATGAAGAATTGATAAAAGGGACCTCCTAAAATGTTAAAGCTTCTGTAAAGGAAAGGACACTGTCCATAGGACAAAATGGCAACCAACAGATTGGGAGAAGATCTTTATCAGTCCTACATCTTATAGCGGGCTAATATCCAATTTTACAAAGAGTTCAAGAAGTTGGAGTCTAGAGAATCAAATAACCCTATTAAAAATGAGGTACAGAGCGAAATAAAGAATTCTCAACTGAGGTATAGTGAATGGCCGAGAAGGACCTAAAGAAATGTCCGACATACTTAGTCATCAGGGAAATGCAAATCAAAACAACCCCAAGATTCTACCGCATATCAGTCAGAATGGCTAAGATCAAAAATTCGGGGGACAGCAGATGCTGGCAAGAATGTGAAGAAAGATGAATACTCCTCCATTGCTGGTGAGATTGCAACCTGGTACTACCACTCTCAAAATCAGTCTGTGGTTCCTCAGAAAATTGGACATAGTACTACCTGAGTACCCAGCTATACAACTCATGGGCATATACCTAGAAGATGCTCCAACACATAATAAGGACACGTGCTCCACTAAGTTATTAGAAGCCATATTTATAATATCCAGAAACTGGAAACAACCCAGATGTTCCTCAACAGAGGAATAGATATAGAAAATTTGGTAATTTGCACAAAGGAATACTACTCAGCTATTAAAAACGACTTCATGAAATTCGCAGGCAAGTGGATGGAACTTGAGAATATCATCCTGAGTGAGGTGACTCAGTCACAAAGAATAAACACAGTATGTACTCACTGACAAGTAGATATTAGTCCCAAAGTTTGGCATACCCATGATTCAATTTACATGCCTAAGAAGAAGGAAGACCAAAATGCAGATGCTTCAGTGCTTTTTAGAATGGTGAACAAAATACTCACAGGAGGAAATATAGGGACAAAATGTGGAGCAGAGACTGAAGAAAAGGCCATCCAGAGATTGCCCCACCTGGAGATCCATCCCATATACATCCACCAAACCTGGAAGTTATGGTGGATGACGGGAAGTGCTTGTTGATGGAAGCCTGATATGGCTGTCTCCTGAGAGGCTCTGCCAGAGCCCGAGAAATACAGAGGCAGATGCTGGAAGCCAACAATTGAACTGAGATTGGGGAAGGAGTCCCTTATGGAGGAGTTGGAGAAGGGACTGAAGGAGCTGTGGGGGTTTATAGCCCCTTGGAGGGAGCAACAGTGTCAACAGGCCAGACACCCCAGAGCTCCTGGGGACTGGACCACCAACCAAAGAATACACATGGAGACCCATGGTGCTGGCCACATGTGTGGCAGAGGATGGCCTTGTTGGGCATTAGTAGGAGGAGAGACCCTTGGACCTGAGGGTGCTAGATGTCCCAATGTAGGGGAATGCCAGGGCAGTAAGACAGGATAGGGTGGATGGGGAAGCACCCTCATAGAGGCAGCGGAAGGGGGATGGGATAGGGAGTTTCTGAAGGGGACATGTGGACAGAGGAAAACATTTGAAATGTAAATAAAGAAAATACCCAATCCAAAAAAAAAAAAAAAAAAAAAAAAGAAGAAGAAAAGAAAGAAAAAAAAGGTAAAGAAAAAAGAAAAAGAAAAGAAAAAGAACAAAGAAAATAAAAGAACTACTTCTAAACAGGTCCACTTGTACTATTTACCATTTTTTCTCCCCTACCTTTGGACAGTGGGTTAGAAGAGGGGTGAACCCTCGTAGAACCCTAGTAGTATTGAGAACCCTCATTAAAAGTAGGTTTTGAAAAAATCTAAACCTACAATCCCCCAAATATCTTGAAAAGAACCAACACCCATGAAATTGTGCTGATGCAAACAAAACAAAACAAAACAAAAAGCAAAAAACAAAAGAAAACAACATAAACCTCAGGAAATAATATTGACTTCCCAAGTCCTAAAACCACCGCACATCCTTATTTTTCCTTCTCAGCCTGTGTTCCCTGAGGATAAAATCAATCCCCTGCAGCAGAAGGTGAAGGATTTCCCTAGCATCTGCCTTGAAAATAACAAGATTCTAATTAATGTTAGGGCTTCTTAAAGGAAAGGCCACGGCCTGAATCTGAAATTCTCTATCAACAGTTCTCTTGAGACTTCCTGTTCAAGTTCTGATTCTCCACTCTTAAAAATCAGCCTTAAATTATCACCCTTAAATACCAGGGATCATCAGACTTTAAGGAAAACTTCTGTCCTGAGAGGCAAAATCTAAGGCATGCACTCAGCCTTAGTTTTTGGAGAACATAGGAAACTTGGAGAACATAGGAAATTGTCATCTTAAGAAAAAAAAATTTCCAGGAAGATAAAACAAGATTTCACAGCCACAAAACACACAGAATTAGTAAAGATTAGAAGATAATGCTAGGAGAATTGCCTAGAGGGCTAAATATAGAAGATAACACACACACACACACATACACACACACACACACATACACACACACACACACACACCAATAGGATATGTTCATGTGGTTGAGTATCCAAAAATAGTAACATCAAAGGGAGAGGCCGTGGGGTGAAGCACTGAAAACTATCTAGGGGAATTTGACATTTCCTATAACCAACATAAGAGTTTGGGGGATCAAAAGAGAAAACCACGCAATCTTAAAACTTTATAAATCTAGACGGTGTTCCAGTGAGTGGCACGATCAGCTAATATGCAAAACCTGTCTCAAAATTGGTACCAGATGAAAAAATACCCAAGGTGAAGGCAGAAGGGCCCAGCCAAGCAGCTGGGCTTGGGGTCACCTGATCTGAATTAGTGGGTAGAAAGGTTCGGGGAGATGTCGGGTGATGGTGATGCTAAACCTGTAACGCTCCCTGTGTGGCCGCACCAAGAGAGGAGGAGGTCCAAAGAGCTGGGGAGGCTTTGGAGGAAATATAACAAATTCACAGGAAGTTACTCTAACTAGATAAAACAATGACTCGCTTCAGGGCACAGCCCACGTAATGCAGGAAAGGATTTGTAATCACGAGATACTGTCTGGCCAGACACCAGTGTCCTCTCTAGAGCCCCAAGACTTCAAGCGTCGGTATATAATGCAGTTATGGTACAGTCCATAAGACTTAGAGAAATAATTTATTCATATTTTTAAATTTTAGTTACATTTAAACCCTCATGTTGCATTTGTGCACAAATATGCACATTTGAGGGTGGCACGTAGTTCTTGTGCCGTGCATGTGAAAGGAGTCCGGCCTTCTCTAGGGATCAAACCCAGGTCGTCAGGCTTGGCGGCAATCGCCTTATACAGTGGCTCATATCACCAGCCCTCTTTTCAGAATTTTACCCTGAGCTTGTTTTCATGAATATACATTTTTTTTCAAAGATTGTTTTCCCTCAAATGGTAAAACCCAATGTTTTGATCATGATTTTAGTGATTCTCTCTTCAGATTTGTTAGTCACTGTTGTGGTTTGGATTGTAAATGTTCTCTGAGGGTCCATGTGTGGAAGTTGGTATCCTAAGCCTGTGGCTTTAATGGAGATGACGGAGTCTTTAAGACATGGGGAACATTTGGTGGGCAGGAATTGGGAGTTTAACTGTAAGGGATGTTGGGACCCTGGGCATTAGTCTTTTCTTTCTGCCTTCTGGCCACCATGAAGTAAGTATCTATCTGCCACCTGTTCTCACTGCGGAGTACCATGACACAAGGGCCCAAGGTGACAGGGACAACTCTCCATTGACTGAAACCTGTAGACTGATCAATCAATGTAAATTCTCCTTTTTAACTGGATAGTGACAGGTGTTTTGTTACAGTATCATAATCCTGACCAGCCCTGTCAGTGTTAGTGAAATACCATACAAGCAATAATTCAGAAACAGAGATCCACCTATCTCACTGTTGTTCCACACTCTTCAACAGTTAAAATTATAATAAAAATGTGATAGGCACGCCCCTTTCTTTGCTCACCAAATATGACCCAGGATTATAACTAATAAGATAACAGTAAACCTATAGATAGCAAACATCATCTTTTAACCAAAGCCAAAGGAGAAGCTGGAATTAAAGAGAACTGTAGCTTCCGTTTTATGAGTTCACTTAATGATTTCCTGTTGTCCCTGTGGTGTCCTCTGTGGGAAGGGAGGAGGGACAGGCTGTCACTCAGGCAGTTTATTAGCTGTGAAAGGAGAAAGGCCTGCATGTGGGGATCAGTGTGGGAGGGGCTTGTGAACACAGCCCGTTTGGTGCCCTCTGTATTCAGCATGGGAGAATCAAAACAATGGCACTTTAATTTGCCGCTCAGGTAATTGCCCCTAGCTGATTGGTTCTCATTTTTCCGGCTTCTAATATGTCCTCAGAGCCCTCACAGGGGTGCTGTGCTTTAAGCCCAAGGTCTCAGTGCTTCATCTTTCCCTTTGTTCTCCAAACCCTTGCTTTGCCTCACCCTGTTTCATTTCCCCAAGAGGCCCAGAATAATGCACAGTAAGCCCCGAATAATTTGGAGAAATCTCTGACATGTCTTGATGGTGTTAAACTATTCAGAATCCTGGGAGACAGCCCCAGCTTACATTAGCAGAAGACTAAGTCAGGTGAACGTTACCGTCTTAATTTTTAAAAAAATTTACATTTTTACCAGTGATGATTGAGCAGCATTGATATTCTTCCTGCCGGCATTGCTGATTACAATTGCAAATGCTTGCTAAAAATTCTAGAGTGGCGTCTTCCTGCTCCATACAGGCCAGGGCATTATTTTCTTTATTTAATGCCTATTAAATATATATATATATATATATATATATATATATATATATATATATATATATTTGGTTTTTTGAAAAAGGGTTTCTCTGTGTAGACCTGGCTGTCCCCGAACTCACTCTGTAGACCAGGCTGGCCTCGAACTCAGAAATCCACCTGCCTCTGCCTCCCAAGTGCTGGGGTTACAGGCATGCGCCACCACCGCCCGGCTATGGCTATTAAATATTAAAAAACACTCTCCCCAAAATATCTCCATGACTATATATATAACAAGTGCACATACATATCCTAATGAGAAGTACATTCAAATATGTGTGCCAAATACCTGCTTGCTTGGAGTTATATTCTGAGAATTTGCCAATAAGTCTGCAAGTTGATGGGGTTTCTCCTTTGAGACATCACTATGAGGAAGGTGATCCCGGAGAGTGCTTTCAGGTGGGCTCAGGGGAGCTATTTCCCAGCTAGTTACTATCATTTGGCATCAGGATTTGCTGGATGTGAGCCCAGTGGGATCTGGATCAGGAAAGGTGCAAAACCACAGTAAGCTAAGGATTCGGTGGTGGGATCAAGGACAGTCACCAACCCTTGATCTTCCCCAGTGACCATGAAGGGGTGTCATTTGTAATCTTACAGGAGATTGGTACTAGTCGGGAGACTAAAAGGGAACATGAGCCTATAGCTACAGAACAGGAGCTGGGGTTTCCCCACTGCGTGGCCTGTAGAATAGGAACAAGAGGCAGTGGGGTGGGGGTGGGGTTGCTTGTAAAGAAGAGGGGGGAGTTGCCATGTCTTGGGTGGAAATCTAAATTAAAGAGAAATATTTGGAAGATTTGAGGGTAAATGACATGATCAAAATGGCATTTGGGGGTAACACTATGGACTGTAAACAGCTTAGAGGAGGAGACAGCCAATGAAGTACAAGATGGGCTCTAAGGAGGAGGTGACAGGCTCATCTCGGTGACAGGGGTGACACAACAGTTGATAAGGACAAACTATAGATAAGTTAAGGCTGCCTCGCTTGCTGCCTTGCAGAAAAGCCCACCTACCAGTCTAAAATGACCCAATTAACTGATTTTAAAGCCAGAAAGAAAATTAAGATGTCCAAAGGGTTATCCAGCAAGCATCCAAATGCCTTCTAGAATAGACCACTTCTCTGTCTGTCTTGTGTTGTTAACAACAATCTAGTTTGCAGAAGAACAGAGAGAGAACTGACAAAATCAGTTCTCTTTGGAATGCAATCCTAATCTTTCATCTTCTTGGAAGGCTCCTGGAAGATACCCCTGACAGCAACAAATAAACGCTTGTGATAAGGTCAGAGGTCAGGGAAGGAAGGGTCTGGGAATCACCTGTGTACTCAGGCAATCAGATGCAGCTGTATAGATAAGCGTTCCCTCCCTGACACCCTGCAGAAGGAGAGAGGCAGAGCTTCCCAGACAAATATTGAGAGCTGCTTCATGGAGGGTCCAAGGACAAAAGACAGGAGTGGCTGAGCTAGCATTAAACCACGGGCTCGCTTGCCCAAGCAATAAATGGATGTTTACTTCCTTCGAGTAGTAGTCTCATTTGTAATTAATTATAGAGTCTAGATGATGGAGCAATGTCATTTGTTAAGTATAGCATCCATAGAAAATTCACAGCTTAAATACAGAAAAAAAAAAAATAAGGCCCCAGAGCGCCTTGTGTGAGCATGTGTTTGATTACTAGAAAAATTTCCATGAGCCTGTCTCATGGAAGCCAGAGGTTTCCTCTCCCCTGGAGACAGAGTCACAGAAGGTTTTGAGATGCACAGTATGAGTGCTGGGGACCAAAGTCTACTATTTTGAGGGGCAGAAAGGATATGTAAATTAACTGCTGAGCCATCTCTCTCTATGCTATTATTTATCTTTGTTATCTCCATGCCATTATTTATTTTTTAAAGATCTTTTTGTGTATATTTTGTTTTTTCTCTGTCTATATGTGACTGCACTGCAAAGGCCTGCAGAAGGTGTCGGATCTCCTGACGCTGGAGTAACAGGCTTTGTTAGCCTCCCAGTGTGGGTGCTGGGACGTATCCTCAGGTCCTTTAGAAGAACAAGGAGCGTTCTCAGCTACAGATCCCAGAACTGACTGAATTTCTTTAATTTGAGTTCCAGGTACTAAACTTTCAATCCAGAGAGAAAGAATTACTTAAACCAAGAAAGCAATAATTTTTACATTGCGATTAAAATCACTCAGCCCTGACCCACCTATCAGCATGGATTATAATCCCTTGTGTTAAAGAAAAAAAATATATCCAGACAAGGGACCCCAGAGAAGGTTTAATCAATATGTGATTTTCAGTACTTGAGCTTAATTCCCAGAACCAATATAAAAACAAAAAACAAAACAAATGTAGAGGTGTGTGCTTCTAATCCTAGCTGTGCAGAGAGTCTGACAGATCCTGGGGGCTGGCCGGTGGGTCAGCAAGCCTCACCAGAAAGGGCCCTGTGAACAACAAGGATCGGCTCTCAGGCTCAGTTCTCTTGTAGCTTCTGCACATAGCAAACAACAACGACGAAAACTTCAAGGCCCTTTGCATTTTATATCAGTAACTGTTCTTTGTTAAAAAAAAAAAAAAAAGAATCTCCTAATTGTCTGTTCTTCCATCTGTCTATACATCTATACACTGCCTAGCAGGTATATATAAATTATGTGTGAGTGTCCATAACTATACACACATGATTGAATTTGATGGAATTAGTAAGGCCAATCCTGTCTAGACCATCGTCAGGAAACTTTGGCGGAATTTCGTGTGTTGCATTGGGTGGGAACCCTACAGAGGACGGAGGCGGGTTGGGAGTCTGCCCTGGGTCTCCACGTTTCAGTCCCAGGGCACAGTTTCTTCGCCCCCTGGAAGCCCAGGTTTTACATTGCCCGGCTTTCACTTGATTTGACAGGGCTCACTCTCACAGCCAGAGCTGGTTCCTCTGCCTAACTAACCTCAGCGGATTGCAGATGTTCAAACATCAACAAAACCCCCAGGGGACAGAGGCGTGACTTAGCAGTTCCTGCCACTCTTGCAGAGGACCAGAGTTCTATTCTCAGCACCCACACGGAAGCTCACAAAGATCTATAACTCCAGTTCCAGCGGATCTGACACTCCTTTGGCTCCTGTCTCCACTATGTGCACAGAAAATGCAGGCTATACACCCATACACATAAAACAAATGAGCAAACAAAGCCCCACAGAAACATGTAGCTTGTTGAGAGTCCACCACACCCATAGAGCCTCCTTAAGTCAATGCACAGCCTTTGCAACCACATAGCTCATAATTTCATCGTACGGACAGAGCAGAGCTGGTTGCACTCAGTGTTGTCACCTTTACAGCAGAATTCTGATTCTTTCATTGATACTGGAGTGGCAGTTTTATTGATGTTTTAATTTTTCTATCAGACCTTAACTAACAGAATAATATTTTTGAAAACCCAGACAGTGATAGCCTCTTTTCTCTGTCCCATGCAATGCCAATGGCTTCATCTGCCTCATCTTATGAATTGATATGTGCGTGGATTATGTGAAAATTGGGTTTTTGTTTTGTGACAGGGTCTTATGTGGCCCAGGCTGCCTTTGAATTCAGCATGTACCCAAGAATGACCTTGAGCTTTTAATGTTCCTGGGATACAGTGTACCTAGTGTGAGGGATTGAACCCAGGGATTTGTGTGTGCTGGGTGGGCACTTGACCAGCCAGGCTGTATCCATGGTATCCTGGGTGATACGACTTTTCTCAGATTCTAGGTTATTGACTTCTGGAGCTCTGCAGTGAGGCCACTCAGCGGACTTTGTGACAGTCACATGGGGTATGGGGAGTTAATATTTTCTGGGAAGAATTTTAATGTTAGAATTTACTGTCTTCTGCACATATAAATTTAAAACCTTAATGTTATGCTCTTCTGGTTATTTGCATTTAATATGCATGCAAATTCACAATGTATACTATATGCTGAGAACATAATTTATAAATCGGTACTTTTCCTGGTTGTTAGCAATTTTGGCCGCTTTAAAAATTAATGCTTTGAAGAAATATATGTTTGCAAATTTATTTGTAGTATCTTTAGTTTCCTGAGGTGGAAGGGGATACATTGTGTGTTCTCTACAAGCAAGGCAGACCTCTGCTGTAATGTTCCCCGTGTTTAAAAAGTTATGCACAAAGGGAGATGTTGAAAACGCTTTTGTTTACCTTTCCTGTAAATGGGTTTGGATTAGGTGTTAACCGAGGTTTGTTTCCACCACCAGTGCTGAATAATATGTGCTCCTGAAGCATGATTGCAGTGTACAGCATCCTCCTATAATTGGGGGTGAGTCGCCTCAATGCCGAACACATTTTGAGTAAGAGAGGTCATATTCTATTTCTAAGTGGGAGAAGATACGTTCCCAACATCATAGAGAGCAAGAGCCTCCCAGAGAGGGCTCTGGGGCCTCTCAGGCTGCCTCTTGGCCGTGTTGTCTTGGCAACTAAAACACAACCATCCATCCTTTCCCCAGGCAGGGAGCTCCAGTCATCCCTGGTTCCGCGGTGACCTTTTCTCTGCCCCCTTCCAATCTGTTTTGAGGATCTGCCGCGCATCTCCAAGGCGACTTCAGATTTTTCTCTTCCCTGGACATCTTCAACCAGTCACCCAGTTCTTTTCTTTCCCTTTCTGACCCCCGGAGCCTCATCACTGGATGCTGGCTTCTTCCATCAGTTCACAGTAAGGTCTCCCACGACCTTCCTGTCAAGGGTAGAAGTCAGGTCATTTCAGACCATGGGGTCACTTCGTCTGCAAGGAACAGATGCTCCCCCTCACCGGCAGCGGTCTCTTCTGCCATCCTAGGAAGGAAGTTGTATCTTCTTTCTCTCAGACATGTCTTCATGACTTAGTTGCCTTTGGCTTTCTTATCCGCCAGGAGACCTCCACCTCTGTATCTCTAAGTTACCTCCTCCTCCTCTCAAAATCACCACTCTTTAAGTGGTAACAAGCAAAGGCTCTTGGCTGGCACATTCTGCTGATGGTGGTATCACTACCACTATACAATCCTGAACTTTGTCTCTGTGTGAACCGAGTACCACTGGGTGCGTGGGATGAGCTAAATACAGCTGCCCTGTGGGCAATGACTCAAAGTGGAGATGAGAGTTTCGTAGTCAAGCAGGCTGGCAAAGGGCAAAAGTCCTGAATTCATGCCTCTCTTCATCTTGTGAATGAGTACAGAACAGAGATAATGAACCATGAGGGCAAGATGTCTTAATTTTTCTTATTCATTTGTGAGCCCAGGAGGTTTATCAGTGATTCTCCAGCTAGGTATTCTACAGGCCTTGACCCAGAGATCATTGACAGTCAAGGCACATCAAAGTTAAGTATCCTGCTGATAAAGGAAAACATCAAAAGGGAGAGCCCCTGCACTTGTTTAGAAACTGAGAATGATGTGGAATTCTGCTTTAGAATTATAGGGCAGCTTAGGATGAGTTTGATATTAAATACTAAGTGAAAATAACCAAATTATGTGATAATGACATTTAGACAAACTATTCTGCGATGGTTTCTCTTCTGCTTTTTCCCTTGGCATGCATGCTCCCTTCCTCCTGCCTCTTTTCTTCTCTTGGTTTTCCTTTCTCCCTGCACCTCACCTCTTCTTTACAAAAACAAAATAGTAGCTAATAAATGGAATGGTATTGTGGCTGGCCCAGAGATGCATTTCTTTCCTGCCTGGTAGAATAGTGGGTAAATCCAACCTCCTGGCTCCCATGTGTTGTGAGCATAGTGCCCTTCTAATTATCATAGAAAGTTTAGGGGTATGAAAGTCACATCTAGAGCCCAAGAACCTTGAACCTAATTTATTTGTGGCAGTAACAAAGGTGTTTGATCAAGGGGGACGGACATGTTGGGTGTCTGGCAGAATGCCTGGAGTGACGCAATCTCCTGGTGGCCCAACCGAGTTACAGGAGCTGGATGACAAGGAATCAGTGGGTCCTGGTACCTCAATAACCCTACAACCGACAATAAACACCCCTCCATAGCACAACAACTGGTGATGGGCATGCTGTGGCCCTAGGAAATATCCAGCACTTCTTTAAGGCTTAAGGGCCAGGAAATGTTGTTGTTGTTGTTGTTGTTGTTGTTGTTGTTTGTTTGCTTGTTTGTTTTGAGACAGGGTTTCTTTGTGTAGCCCTTGCTATCACTCTGTAGACTAGGCTAGCCTAGAATTCAGAGATCTGCCTACCTCTGCCTCCTGCGTGCTGGGATTAAAGGTGTGTGCCACTTCACCCAACTCTAGGGTTAGGAGATTATAAAAAAAAATATTTTTAAGGATTTGTTCATAAAGACTATGCTACAGAGAAATTTGTGGCCTGGAAAGCTAAAAATATTATCTGACCCTTTATAAACAATGAAGGCTGATTCCCATAAAGAACTTATCAGCAGTACCCATAAGCTGTTTTGGTGGAAAAGCAAGGGCCAAGGGCAGAACTGGGTTTCCTGGTGGCTGGGCCTTGAGGTTGACATCCTGGAGGACATTATTTGCCAGAGAATGTTGTGGCTGTACTGTTGTAGCTTGTATGTGGCACATTGATCTAGGTGTGTGAAATAGAGAGCATTGGCGGGCGAGCTGGGGAGGAGGGTTAAGACCTGCCGCCCATCTGTGGATGGTGGCCGGAGAATCCTCCCAGAGTCGCCAACACACGTGAGCACCATTCGCAGACAGGGTGGTGGCTTTCAGTTCACACTGTGTTCCTTAGTTTACAAAGTGTTCCTCATTTTGTAATTGTGCGAACCCTTTGAGGCAGGAAGAATGCATGTTACTGTTGACCTCAATTTATAGGGAAAAAAACTATTCATCTCCAGTCCGACAAGTGTCTTCTTCAAGGTCATACAGTTATTATATAGTGGAGCTGGAAATCAAATCCAGATACCTTAGCTCCAAGACCTCAGAGGCAATGACCTCTCCCTGCTCAAAGTGTCAACACCATGTGCTCAGCACGGAAGCATTCCTGCTCAGAATCGATTCAGTGTGCCGGGAAGTCCATTGCTGTTAACTTGGGAAACAGCAGGAATGGGTAGCAGAGCTTAAGAGCTGGCAGGAACTGGTTTACCTCGCCTCAGAGTGCTTATCATGCAGGATGATGTATATGCAGGGAGCCCTCACCAGACACAAGAGGCAGTCTGCACTGCGCTAGGTTGTCCTGGAAAGTCTAGGAATACTGCGGTCAGGAAGTCAACCTGAGGATTCTCTCTTGCATAAAGAACCTGTGAAAGGGGAAACTGAGACGTTATAGAGGCTGATACTACATCCTCTACTAAATGGAAGCTGTTCTCACTGTCTTACCATATATGATGGACCACAGCAAATAAGTAAATAAGTGGAGTGGCCTCTTTTGTGCACTTGTGATCACTTATCAAAGACTGTAGTCCTATGTGATATGACAGAAAATAGGACTCTATGCCCTGACTTGCCATTTGCAAACTTGGGTCTGTTTTGGTGTCAGGATTCAATGTGAAGTGAAGCCAGCTGAGGCCCACAGAGACAGTATTGTTCCGGGTCTGATCTCAAGCATTAGCTGCGATCCTACAGACTGTGTCACCCGTAAGTGCTACTGCAGCACAGGGAAGATTCATCACGGGAAAGGCAAGCAGCCTTTGCAGGGACTCTGACTCCATCCATATTCAGCTAAGAAGAAGAGCAGTCCTGCTGAAAATGATGGCCAGGGGCTCTGGGACAGCGCTGCCTGTACACTGGTCATAAATTATGTTAAAAAAAAATAAAGCCTTAAAAGCCATGTTTGTGAAGAGTCCAGACAGGAAAACGGGAGTTCGCAGAGTACTTATCCTTGCAGCCAGAAGTGATATCAACTTTTAAACATGGTACATCTTGTCTCTCTTGCACAGTTTGAGGAAGGCCAGGCCGCTGGTAGGCTGGTGACCTGCAAATGGTCCTGGAGCTTTGCTGGTCTGGCTCCTTATGCCTTATGTCACTCCCCGGGAGCCTTATACACACCCAGTCTGGGAATTCTGCCTCCTGAGCTCTTACCTTGGCGTTTTCAGCCTCGTGACCCTGTTTCATTCTCTTCATGCTACTGATCACTGTCAGCAATGAATTTATTGATGGTTTTTGTTCAGTGTCTGTTTCATTCCTCTGGACTGTGAGCTCCACAGGAGTGAAGGACAACTGTAATTCTCTGACGGACTGTGGCTTTGTGGAGCGCAAAAGCAGTGTCTGGCTTTTGAGTGGTACTCAAAAAAAACCCACCGGGTGAGTGGATGAATGTGTGAATGAATGAATGAATGAATGAATGAACGTCTGAGCAAATTCGTGTTTTTTTTTTTGTTACTTCATCTCTTAGTGTGTTCCTAGCACTGAGGTCTTTTCTCTAATGGGAGAATCAAAAGAGACTATTAGTTATCCTCCATGCTATGACAAAATAACCCCAAGAGAAGCCACTTTAGAGTGGAAGGATTTAATTTGGTTCACAGTTTGAGGAATGCATCCATCCCATCACGAGACATGACAGCGAGAGCAGCTCCGACTGGGGCAGTCGGGGTGTGAGGCAGCTGGCTTATGTAGCTGTGTCTACATCTTTTGAGACCTCATGGGAGAAACTGTCACAAGCTTCGGGAATTCTGTCTGTCATAAACTTAATAATTAACAAATTTCTGACAGGATTGAGGGCTATGGTTATAACTGAATAGAATTTAATGGAATCATCATCTATAAGTAACTTTGTGAGGTTGTGTCGGTAGAGAAATGCCCCATTGTATTTGCAAAGAGATATGGCTCGGACCAGAATAAGAAAGCTGGCAGCAGTGGCATAAGATCACGGTGACAGGAAATGAGTTTGTTTAGGCAAGTTTAGGCCTACGTCACAAACTGAGCAGGCAGGCCATGAGAACAGGCCAGAGGTGTTGGAGGTAAATGCTTGGGCAAGAGAGAGGGAGGGAGAGGGAAAGAGTAGAGAAGTAGAGACCAGCCATGGCCATGAGCACGTGGAGAGAGGGGGAAGGAAAGGGGGAAGGGAAGAGCCCAAGAGGGCAAGAGAGAAGCAAGAGTAAGAGAGGGAGGAGGGGCAAGCAGCCCCTTTATAGTGGGTCAGGCCTGCCTGGCTGTTGCCAGGTAACTGTGGAGTAGCATTTAGACAGAATGCTAATAGTTTACATCTTGAGGGAATCATGAAAAGTGAAGTCTGCAGAACTAAGGCTGAACTGAAAGTCTCAGGTTCATCCCACCAGTGACCCGTCTCCTGAAGTTTCTACCACTTCCCTAAGCCATGCCACCAGCTGAGGACCACATGAGACAAAGGAGCCTGTAGAGGACTGTTCCATAGTTAACCATGCCAGAGGCTGTACTTGTTTTCCAGTGTTGTTTCGAGTCAGGACAGCCCACAAGCTTGAACAACACACTCTTATTTTCCGGGTATTTTCTAAAGGTCAAGTTAAACACAGGTAAAAATAGAAGTGTTTATTGTGCCACATTTCTTAGCAGACTCTGAGGGAAAGAATCTGTTCTGCAAATGGTAGAGGCCACTCACGGTCTTGAGTTTGTGGTACTCATTCTTCTCCAAGGCCAGCAGTCGTTGGTTAGGTCTTACATGAGCCTCTGGTCACCCAAACAGATCTCTGTTCTTAAGGGCTCGGGGGTTAGATTGAGTTTTTCTGGGTAAGTCTGGGTAATCTCCAAGGTCTTTAACCTTAACCACATCTACTAACTCATTTTTGGCCATGTAAGGTATCTTGTAGTCTCAGGGGAAAGATTCTGGTCATTTTGTGTGGGTGTGTGTGGCATTCTTCTTCCACATGGAACAACAACAACAACAACAACAACAACTACAAACAAACAAAAACTCACTACGAAAACAACACAAACCAGCGTAAGCATGCTCAAACCATGGTCTCCTTTCTCTTCCAGGATATTTACTTGTTGTAGGAGAGAGTCTTTCCAAGCTAATATTCACTCAGTGAGAACTAACTATGAATCTTGTCCCACTCCTCTTGATGATTTTGTTCCTAATGGCAAAATGGGCCTAGGTTGTGGTAATATATAATTGGACATTGAGCCCAGATTGCTAAACAAAATGACACCAGTGGCCAATGTGTCCAGAGAAGGACTCAATGGCAGCTGTAGTGATAAAACAATTTTGAGAGATACTGTGTGTTTCTTTAACCCTGCTTGGGGAATTTTGTGTAAGGCAGTGTTTACAATCACCTTGTAATTAGAGGTACTGTTTTGTTCTCATTTCATAGACAATGGAACTATGACACCGGTGAGTGCGTAGGGAGCGGCCGGGCCAAGATTAAAACCTCCAGGCATCCTGGCTCATGGTCCTGCTCTCTATCCACAGTGCCGATCGGCTTCTCATGAGAAAATCAGTCAGTAGACCAGGAAACCTCTGAGAGGGTCGGCATCATCTTTGAAGAACAGAGCCTCAGTTTTTATGCACCTATGTACATTGTTAGGGCTTCATGGTTTCTACCTCAGGGATCCTCAGAACTCTGAAGAGAACCCGCTATGATCAATGATAACCCGTTGACCCCAGAGCCCGAGATGTAGAAGATGTCTTTACATGGGAGGCTGGGGAGGGGAGTAGCCACTGAACCACCCAGCCCAAGGGCATTCCCTCTGAAAGGCTGACATGGGTGATCCTCTGTACCATGAACCTTGCTACGGTTTTCTTATATTTCTGTGTCCTGTGACATAGAGAGAAGTCCTGACCTGCTTAGCTAAGGCTCATCCTGGGTCAGTCACTTCAAGACATTGAGAGCCACACTCCCTCCCATGCTCCTCCATGAAGAGGGAATCCAAACAGTGCTTGTCTATATCTCTCACGTGAGGAAGGATCAAGTGAACACGGAGAACTGCCCGGTTAGTTATAAGTACTCCCTGGGTAAATGGGGTGAAGAGGGAAACAAACGCCCTAACCTCAGAGCCCTTTTGCTGTCTGGCTTTGATCGCCCTGAGCTCGGCTGGACAGCATGATTGAGATAGGAAGTCATCTCCGCACAGCTTCCCAGAGACTGACTGATTGCAGGAATTTTACAGGTCAGCCCATCAAAGCATGCAATCCATCAGGATGTAGGAAGGACAGCTTGTTTTGGGTGTATATACCAGAACTTTAATGATCCAACTGTGGTTCTTTTGGGGGGGCATAGGGTATCCAGGCAATACCATTTTTCTTTTCCTTTTCTTTCTTTTCTTTTTTAAATTTTCCCTCATTTTAAAAGCTGTTTGACAGTTTCATATATTCATACAATGATTTTTGCTCATCCCCACTGACATTTTCCTCCTTCTCCCATTGGTATTGTCTTCCATGAGTACCTCTTGTATTTTGATGTCTTTTTCCATCTGTGGCCCACTGAGTTTAATTAGGTACTTGCATGAGTGTGAGTGGAAGTTATTCAGTACAGCAAGGGCAATCTGTGTATGTACCACTGAAGAAAGTGACACCCTTCCCCCAACAGACATTGTCAGCAGTCCCTCCAGAGAAGGTGGAGCCTCATAGGCCTCCTCCCTCATTCATGATGGAACACCAACAGGGACAATTTTGTGCAAGTCTTGTGCAAATAACCACAGCTCCAGTGCATTCCTCAGTATAGTAGGGCTATGTCCCATTCAGAATCCATTCATTTGCTATACACCCCTCATCTCTCATTCTTCCCATCTCCTTGGCTGAGACACTCTTGGAAACTTTGAGGACATGCCATCCTTGTTGGGGCCAGCATTCCACCATCTTATTCTTGGCACTCTGTTCAGTTATGGGTCCCTGTATTAGCTACCAACTGCTACCGTGTTATTTTTCTTTCATGAAGGCAATGCTGATCTATTGGTGTAAAAACGATATTTCGATAACAAATGATGTTTAGCAAAACCATAGTAGTAGATTTATTCCTAGAGCCTGTGACTTCTCCAGACAAGGGCTGCTGATAATGTTTACAGAACCAAGCATGAGCTATCTCCTGTGGAATGAGCCTCAAATCCGATAGGGTGAAGGTTGGTTACCCGATTAACGGCTGTGCCACTATTGCACTAGAGGCCACATCTTTCCTAATAGATCATTTATTGTCACTAATAGAGTTCAGAGTTGAGTCAGACTATTTATGACTTACTTGTCTTACCCAGTAGCATGCATAGTACCTTCTGCAATCATGAAGGCTAGCCAACATGGAAGAAGCTTCCAGCTCAGCTGCAGCTTGATCTCTCCAGGATATCTAATGAAACTGTTTAGTATTTTCAACAAAAGGATTTTATCATTAAGGCCTACTGTCAAGACATTTATTGATATGATGCTGTACTCAAATGTGTTTGTAGCTAATTACTTAGGCATAAATGGCAGCTATATCATTAAAAATCTCACATTGAACTTAGTGAACTTTCAGATAATTATTTAAGTAGTAGGTACACTATAGGTGTGTCTATTAGTGTCAGTTTGGGATATTATCAGCCTTTGGAGGTTTGAATGAAAATGGTCCCTGTAGGCTCATTGGGAGTTGCACTATTTAGGAGGTATGGCCTTATGTGAGTAGGGGTAGCCTTGTTAGAGGAGATATGCCACCTCAGGTGGGGTGGGATTCGAGGTCTCAGAAGCTAAAGCCAGACCCCGTGACTCACTCTCTCTTCCTGCTGCCTGCCCATCTAGATGCAGAATTCTAAGCACCATGCTTGCCTGTGTGCTATCATGCTTCCCACCACGATGCTAACAGACTAAATTTCTGAACTGAAAGTCAGCACCCATTAAATGTTTTCCTTCATAAAAGTAGCCATAGTCATAGAGGCTCTTCACAGCAATAAAACCCTAACTGTATGTTAACAAGCCTGTAGGTCAGCAAATGCACAGAGTCACATGTAATAGTATGAGTCACAGAACTCCTGGACCAAACACAAAGGATGCTACTATTCCTGGGACAATAGGCAGTATGAGCTTCTGGACTTCCGTTTGGTCCCTTTGTTGCCTTGCTCTGTTCGGGTAGGGTGTGGTAGTCCAGGCCTGGCAGATCTGTGTTACAGCTGAAGATAACAAAACAACCTTTGGAAAATCACCAGTCATATAAAAAGGAGCTGGCAAATGACAGCATTTACCCCCAAGAGGCATCTGCCCAAGAAACAGCCATTTTCTTGCCTGGAGGGAGATAGGAGCACTACCCTTAGGGGTTCTTTGCCTTATAAACATTCTTAAAATGGACCATTGGGACAAATAATGTTACAAAATGAGAATTGCTTCCAAATAGAAACTAATACACAATTAGCTATATTTCTAATAATTATCATCAAACTATTTTTTTTTAAATATAGAGTTGTACAAGTGAGTTGATAAAATCTGAGCACCGAGTGTGGTGATTTGAGTATGCCTAACCCAGGGAGTGGCACTATTTGGAGGTGTGGCCTTGTTGGCATAGGTGTGGCCGTGTTGGAGTAAGTGTGCCAATCTGGGCTTGGGCTTTAAATCCTCATCCTAGCTACCTAGAAGCCAGTCTTCTCTCAGCTGCTTTCAGATGAATAGGTAGAACTCTCAGCTAATCCTGCACTATACCTGCCTGGATCCTGCCATACTCCCATCTTGATGACAGTGGACTGAACCTCTGAACCTGTAAGCCAACCACAATTAAACAATGTCCTTTATAAGACTTGCCTTGGTCATGGTGTCTCTTCACAACAGTAAAATCCTAACCATGACACTGTGAATGGAAAAAAAAAAACCCTTCTCTTTATCTAGAATTCAGCTTAATAATTTGGGATTAGGATCCAATCAAACTTGTTTAAACAAAACCCAGTTTCTGTAGCACTCAGAACTTCCAAAGAATTGGCAATTAAATGTCATTTTAATGAAAAGTTACTTTCATGGAATGTGTGAAGGGCATGTTATTGTCTCTCATCAAATGAGAGCAATGAAAGCATGAGTCGTATGCTCTAACAATGGAGGATACTGATTGGTGTTATGTGAAGATTTCTGTTTATGAAAACATAACCTTTCCTTTGATTCCCTTGGTAATGTTCTAAGCAAATCCTTAATAGGAAAATTATTATTTGGTGTGCAAATTCCTTTACATTTGGCTCTTCAATTAAGTCTTGAAATGAACTGCCTTTTTAAATAGTCACCATTAAAAATAAAAGAGCATTACTGCCTGCTCGGTGAGGAGACTGTAATAAACTGGCCCCAAATGAATTGGATAATCCATAAGACAGTTAAGCTCAGAGTTTCCTCTTTAGGTTCAAGGACCCACATTCTCTCAGGGGTAGGGCTGGCTCTGTGACCATGGCTTTCCACGCAGCCGGGTCTGTATTGAACAGCCGCTTTCTCATTCCTTAGTGCAGGGAGCAATTCAGCTGAGATATCTGAGTATCAGCTTTTGCATCTATAAATTGTAGATAATGATTACTACATCATAGAGTAGTTGTGCATCCGGCATGAAATAAGTTATTTGAGGCTGATGTATTCCTTTAATAATGTAAAAAGAATATTGAATTCAGTTCAGGACTATTATAAGATTTTTTTTGATTACTTTCAGCTTGGGTGAAGCTTTAAATTCTTAGTTAAATTCCTTTTCTAAAGCACTCATTTATTGTCTATTATTTTTCTAGTTATCTAGGTGCATTGGGGAATTAAAATCATCATTTAAAAATCATCCCATGGATATCAAAAGCTCATAAATTGTTAGATGCTAATGGGAAAGTCAAGAATCTGCTCCAACTTATTATTGTAGGCGTGCACAGGGCTATCTGGGGAAAAGCAAGGGCTGGTTTGAATTCCCACAGTAAAATGCTTTGCAGAATTTAAAATATGTCACTCATATAAAATTAATTCAATTATTTACCAACTACATACATACTAATCAGAGTTGAAACTATGAACGACCACAGGGAAGAATGGCTGTTTACCTCTCTGTACAAGTGTTTTCACTTAGAAATGATGACAGCATGTGTGCGTGTGTGCATACATGGAGTGTGTGTGTGTGTGTGTGTGTGTGTACATGTGTGTGTGTGACATACTCTCAGCTTTATGGGAAATCAAGATATGAATATTTAAACACTCATTACAATTAATTAAGATGACTAAAAGATCTGTGACAGGCTGGGAGTCTATTTTTATCACTTTAATCAATCCAATGAAGAGTAGGAGAGAGGTTTCTCGATCTGACGTGTGGCTTTAAAGCTTTGCAGCAGGGAAGGGCAGGCACAGCAAGAGGAAGGAAGAGAAGTTAGATTCTTGAAAGAGTAGGAAAGTCTGTGACCTCTAAACCAAGGGGCTGCAGTACTCTGAGTATCAAGGCAGACATGGCTGACAGGGCAAGGAGCACAGGGAAAAGAACCTAACATGGATTGACAGAGGACGGCTAGAAGGTGCCCACGTCCCATGAGTAATTGCCATTTGCTGCATGATATCATCATGCTAACTCTTGTCATATGTGCATATCTGTACACCCATAAAGATATACTTATTTATACATGCATACACCAATACAATTGATTTGTGTTTGTTTACATGTGTGTGTGTGTATATATATATATATATATTTATATATATTTAAAACATCTTCATACTATATACAAAAGGTTAAGTAATTTAACTACTAGATGTTGAGCTAAATATTTCCTAATTGTTAAGTATTGCTTTATGCCAAAATATTTAAAATATTATCTATTCCAAAGGAAGAGAACAATTTGGAAGCCATGCCATTGTTATTCCCAGCTTCTTGTTCATGGCAGCCACTGGATCCCGCTTGCCTCTATTTATGTTTGGTTCCACTCACATTGAATGGGCATCTGCCTCCCATGGGTAGGATGCCATGCTGGATCTGTAGTACTTAGGCTAAACATGGTCATTATCAAGGTCTCTCTCTGACTTCACTCCCAGAGAATGGGCAGCAGGGACACAGAGACTACCTTCCCACACTAGCCCATGAGAGAGGAGTTCAGAATCAAACCCTTGCCCATAAGAACCCTGTCATGCAATGGGGAAGCTCCCATAGTGTTGAGGGAAGACGTTTCGAACATCACCGGAGTGTAATCGTTTACTATGAAAGATGGTGAATGAGTTCTTCCTCCTCTTTTTTCTTATTGTATTTTTCTTCTTAGACTCTGTGTGATCACATACACATGCCTTTTCAGACAAACACAGCTATATATAAAGAAGACTACTGGGCACATGTATGAAGTTCCAACCCTGGCCTCTGTTAGACAGGAAAATGGGTATTCCAATAAGTAGAGTTGTAGAGGCCAGAGCAAGTCATCTGCACAGAGCTGTAGGGTCAGCATTTTTTGGATAGCATCTCAGATGAGTAGTTAATTAAGTAAAGGATTCCAGTCCCCTCAGAATCTTGGGGAAATTATGCCTATGCTTTCTTCCCTGAAAACAGGGATGCAAATTGGACTGTAATCTGTTGTGGCCATCTCTGGGCACTTCTGCTGACTTCGGGTTCTATTTGAAAATCTTTTATGTCTCAGTGACCTTAGTGTCAGTGACGCCCATTGGAGAAATTTAATTGCCTTTCTAAAAAATATCAACTTCCCCCCGCCAATAATTACTTCAGCTTACTAGTAATTAAAGGGTAATGTGTTGGAAATATTTTTGTTTAAACTCTCCCTGTTTCTCACCTTATCCATGTACTTATTTATCAACAAATGACTGACTCAATAAGACAGGTACTTGCGCCAGCCTCATCAACTGCTAGTGCTTCATTCTGGGCATATTCAGGGCAGGCAGTCTAGTGCTTTTAGGTGTGTTTTGGGGGGATGAAGTGGGGTGTGTGTTTGGCAGAGATTAGTAATATTCTTTATAAAGAACCATTTGTATAATCTTTCAAAAAGAGGTTCAATTATTCAGTGGTTGTCATATGTGTGTGTGTGTGTGTGTGTGTATGTGTGTGTGTGTGTACATCTCTTGAGGAGTTGTTAAGCAAGTCTCTAAAATTTTGATTTAGATATATTTACTTTATTTTGTGTGTAGACGTGTTTGCCTGTTTGTATGTATGCATGCCACATGAATGCCTGGTACACACAGAGATCAGAGGAGATCATAGAACCCATGGAACTAGACTGATTCATGGCTGTGGGTCCCGGAAACTGAAGCTGGGTCTTCTGCAAGAACAGTAAGTGCCCTTCAACTGCTGAGCTATCACTCCATCCTTGAGCAAGTCTTCCTTTGTCAAATCGGGATAATGTCTAATGACCTTACTGTGGTCTACATAATGAAATGCACCACACAAAGCACCTAATATGTAGTAAACATTCAGTTCATGTTACCACAGACACTCACCCACATGGCCTTTGCAAGTTTTGAGTGTATTTTAGAACTTTGTCAATCTGGAAAGCTTCTTTCGAATTGAAGTCCTCTGGGATGCACAGTGGACGTCTTTGTAATTTTTTGGGGTGTATGTTCTGTGTCCCCTCCATCCATCTATGTGATTGAAATCCCACAGTCGTTACCGAGACTCACAGGCTTTGAGGGTGGGACCACGTCTTCTCCAGTATCACGTTGGAATCATGCTCCAGCTAGAGAAGGTACTTGGAGAATTGGAATGGAAGTGTGCAGCATGGTGCCATGAAGCCTGGGTGTATTTATTTATTGGCTAGAAGATGTCTCAGGTCACCTACCTGGATCCAGTAGTTTTGAGGACCCTATTGCCACATTTGTACACAGGGAAGACCAGGGTCTAAATTCTGCTGGTGACTGGTCCAATATTTATTTTTAATTTTAAAATCTATATTCCTATATTTTTTGATCAACTTGTATTTAGTGGAGACATAATAACAGACATGATTTTTAGTTAATATATACTAGTGGACTAAATTACTCATTTGCTGTCTCTGGCCAAGGCAGGATCAGTGACATTGTTGGTTTTGCTCTGGGTTGTTGTATCTCACTTGCTTCCTTCAGAGCTGTGCTCATCTGGTCCCAAGGTTTCAGCAAGCAGTGACTGGCATTGCAGCTAGAGGGATACATAATACTCACAGGTTTTCATCGACTAGGTGGGTGGGGCACTGGCTCTGTTCCATTGGAGAGGGCTGCATTTGCATCTTGCAGGTTATATAAAGCATCACATGATCAATTTGTACTCTATACTTGACATTCTGAAAACTGACTCTCTAGGCATTGGCCCAGTTCTCTGAGCCTGTGGGTGAAGGGTTATTGTGTATCAAGCATTTAAGAGAATCTGTTAAATAGTAGTCATGAAGAAAATGTATATTTTCTTATGTCTAATTTACCATGGATCGCTGGGTTCAGTAACTCTTGGGGAGAAGAAAAGAATGTAGCCATAGTTAATGTAGATACTGTTTCTAAAGATGTGTCATTTCTAAAATGTTAAAATATGAAAAAAAAATTGAAAGCAGCATCCCAGAATTGCATGGCCACAGACAGGACAATGGCTGACCTGACATTTACATTTTCCTTAGATAACAGTTTTAGTAGACCCTAAACTTTAAAAGGGCATATACATTTTATTACATGTATTAAAACCAGATTCTCTTTTTAGAGGGCCTATACTTTAATGTAATAAATTTAGACAATATATGAAGATAAATTTGGTCAGAATATATTTTTGGATAGTCATGTTAAATTTAACAATAGATGATACTTTTACTTGAAACTATATTGAAAAATCTAAATCAATTGCTTGAAGACATACAGCATGCTGGGTTTTCTTTATGGCTATGGTTTTGAGACAGTCTTAATCTAAGTAGCTAATGTTAGTCACAGACTCTCAGTTCTGTTCTCTCTGCCTTCATGGTGCTGGTACCAAATGCCACCAGGCCAAGGCATGAGGGGACCATTAAAATGTGAAACTGTCCTAGGCTCAGGTTGTCATGGTTACAGTGAAGGCTGCTGGGCAGAGATGATGTGGTGCTGGTCCCAACTCAGATTGTCCAGTCAGTGGACTTTGACATGTTAGGTATCTTGGTTAGTATCATTGCATTGGTTAGTACCAATGCAAAATTCTGAAAGGAAATTTGCTTTCTCAAGTATTGAGCAATAGCCAGAAACAAAATTACAGATGTTTATAAAGTTTAAAATTTGAGCCCAAGCCCTCCATGACTTAATTGTCCAATGTCACTAACATCAATGATGCTTTTTTCCTCTTTCTTCTTAAGCCTGCTATTTGGATGCATTTCACCTGCAAAGCATCCTTTATTAAACTTGAGTCATCATATTCTAAATATAGATTCACCTCTCCACCTATTCCTCCCCCTCTAGAACAAGCTATATATAGAATGCAAACAGATTGTGCAAGAACCTTGGAGAATAAAGTACTGCACCATAAATAAATAAAGACTCAGTGATGTTGTGGGAAGATAGATGGATTAAAAAGAAGACACCAACTGCAACCATTTGCTTCTGTTTTCACTTACCATGCACTGCACAGATATCAACATTTGGGTTTAGCTGGCAAGAAAGATTATTAAATTAGAAACCAGTTCCTCAAATTATAGTCTTTGCTAAACCTTGTTGCATTTAAAGAAACTCTGTGGATTAAAGGGTCAAATATTACAGTTTTCTTTCAAAGACCCTAGACACTAGTGATGACAGTGTGAGTTAATTCCATTTCCTGGAGTGATTTCTCACTGTGTGGACACAATGTACCACTTTGGCTGAGATGCTATTTTCAATAAATATGGAAATGATGGCTTCCAGTGCAGTGGCCCAGTAGGAAGTCTCATGGGAAATAGCCTGAAACTGTGTGATAGATTTAAAATTAATTCTTACCCCCTTTCTGAGGTAGCCAACCTATATGTACAAGATGTATCATTATTTCCTGGTCATCTAGAAGGAGGATAAAATGTAGTCCTATTTTGTAAAATGAGTCTGCAGCAATACAATTCTGGGCTACATTTCTTCCTCAGAGGGCAAGTGGAACAAAGCAGGCTCTGACATCATGAGGCAGCCCAAGCTGGTGGCAGTCCTAAGTGCCACTTGCTCTTGACTGGCCCTTGTCATTACTGCTGCTGCCTTGGCTTTTTCTGACAACTCAGCAGAAAATGACTGTGTGTGTGTGTGTGTGTGTGTGTGTGTGTGTGTGTGTGTTAGGGTTTTATTGCTGTGAAGAGACACCATGACCAAAGCAACTCTCATAAAGGAAAACTTAATTGGGGCCTGTTTACAGTTTCAGAGAATTGGTCCATTTTCATTATGGTGGGAAGCATGACAGCATGCAGGCAGACATGTTCCTGGAGAAGTAGCTCAGAGTTCTACTATATGAATACACAGCTTGGGCTGAGACCAGGCATTTGCTTCTCTGTTCTAACTACACCTAGGCCAAGGCTTGTAAGCCTCTAGGCCCCATACAACCTAATCTTCCAAGCTGACTGATTCGATCTGGCTTCCTTAGTCTTCTGACTGAATTGCTCTGTGTGGCCTCATAGTAACGTTGGCAATATGTTCTAATCTTCTGGCTTCTCTTCTTCTTCTAATTCTAAATCTGTCTTTACCTGTGTCTAGCTTGTTCTCTCTGTAACCTGTCTCTATAGAACTGTCTTGGTAAAACTCACACACACACACACACACATACACACACACACACACACACACACACACACATCATTGTCATCATCATCATCATCATCATCATCATCATCACCATCATCATCATCATCCAACACATACCACGCCACATACACACATCGGTATACCATCTCTCTTCTGCTGTTCTTAAGTATCCTCTCTTTCCTGTGCCGTTCTGTTAGTTAGGTTATCCTATGTCTGACTCATTCGGTCATATTATCCTCTAACATGGCTACTTCCTTTTACAAACTAATCCTACCCTCATTGATAGGGATTTAAAGTGTATACTAAGGGTGTGCCTATATTTCTCTCAGATCATACTGTAATCCAGGGCATATCCATATTCCTGCCAGATCATATATTTGGATGTGATCCCTTGCCAAAGCAACAGTGTTGCTGGATTAAAACTCCTCTACATTTCTTTAACTGTATTCATTATAGATCTTTCTAAGCATGGCTACTATGCGTCAAGATCAGGATTAAAGGCATGTGCCATTCCAGATCAAACCCCTGTGTCATCATCATCCCACCTCAGACAAAAACATGGTCAGGCCTATCACAGAAATACCCAGTTCCTGGGACCAACTCTTGTCTTGGTTTGAGTTTCATTGCTATGAAGAGACACCATGACCAAGGCAATTCTTATAAAGGAGAACATTTAATTGGGACTGGTTTATGGTTTCACAGGATTAGTTCATTATCACCATGGTAGGAAGTATGGCAGCATCCAGGCAGACGCAGTGTTGGAGAAGGAACTGAGAATTCTACATCTTGATCCAAAGGCAGCAGAAGTGGGCTGGTTATGTTTTATACTGGACATAGTTTGAGCATTTAAGATCTGAAAGTCCTGACTCCACAGTGGCTTACGTTCTTCAACAAGGCCACACCTCCTCCAATAAGGCGGCTACACCTTTTTTAAAATTTAGATATATTCTTTATTTACATTTCAAATGATTTTCCCTTTCCTGGTTCCCCCTCCCATAAGCCCCAAAAGTTCCTTAAGCCATTTCCCCTCCCCCTGTTCCCCAATCAAGCCCCTCCTGCTTCCCTGTCCTGGTATTCCCCTACACTGCTGCATCGAGCCTTTCCAGGACCAGGGGCCTTTCCTCCAGTGCCGTTCCCTATGGCCAAGCATTCAAACACATGAATTTATGGGGGCCATTCCTATTTAAACCACCATGGTGTGTCTCTGTGAGTAGGTGTGTGGGTTGTGTAGGAGTGTGTGTGTGTGTGTAGGTATAGTCTCCTCCCTTATCAAATCCCCGAAATGTTTTCTCTAAGCTTGGGTTTCAAGCTAAACCTGTGTTCTGAACCTTGCACAGTCGATGAGAACACAGGTGAGTGAAGTGCTTCCGTCATTCTCAGATCATTCAGGAAGGGAACATTGGAGGTTCATTTTACTGTAGATGTGGAGGACAACTCGGACTAAGAGTAGGAAAAACGTAGAAACGAGAAAGCAATGTGAAAGCCAGGAATGCAATTTGGTGGTAAACCTCTTCTCCAGCATGCTCTGGTGCTGGGTTGAATTAATGGCACATGGCGAGAGTAACCGTGTGGGTTAGAGGGAACAATTTGAAAATCTCCTAAGATAATGCAGAGACAATCTATACGCATTTACTACAGTGCCAATACTACAACTGCTGGTCGCTTCCCACCAAAGTCAGAGATACTCAGCCTATCCGTGTCCTGATCTCACCCACTGTTCTGTCAGTTCCTGAGAATACTGGGTTACACAGAGCCATTCCCACACAGGACAGTACAGGGCTACACAGAGCCATTCCCACACATGACAATACAGGGCTACACAGAGCCATTCCCACACATGACAATACAGGGCTACATAGAGCCATTCCCACACATGACAATACAGGGCTACACAGAGCCATTCCCACACATGACAATACAGGACTACACAGAGCCATTCCCACACATGACAATACAGGGTTACACAGAGCCATTCCCACACATGACAATACAGGGTTACACAGAGCCATTCCCACACATGACAATACAGGACTACACAGAGCCATTCCCACACATGACAATACAGGGCTACACAGAGCCATTCCCACACATGACAATACAGGACTACGTAGAGCCATTCCCACACAGGACAATACAGGGTTACACAGAGCCATTCCCACACATGACAATATAGGACTACATAGAGCCATTCCCTCACATGACAATACAGGGCTACACAGAGCCATTCCCACACAGGACAGTACAGGACTATGTAGAGCCATTCCCACATAGGACAATACAGGGAGGGCTACGTAGAGCCATTCCCACACATGACAGTACAGGGTTACACAGAGCCATTCCCACACAGGACAATACAGGGCTACACGGAGCCATTCCCACACATGACAATACAGGGCTACACAGAGCCATTCCCACTGGGTCCTGGGTGCAAAGGCACCTGAATGTGACACTGACTTTCCTTCTCTAAGAACCACAGCTTCTGGCTGTCCACTGCTCTTTTTATTATCGTCTGTGGACAGTACCTCTTGCTTTTAATCTTTAGTTCACAAGTCTGACAAAATATGCAAGACTCATCCTGCTCTGTTCATTTCTAACCACAGGTGAGGTAATTTCATTCAGAGTTCACAGAATTAATAGATTAATGAGAAGAAGTGCTCCCAAGGGCCGTTGGCCGTGGATAAACTTTGTAAGGCCTGTGTGTTATGATTGCTTGAATTCCCAGAGGAATGGGGAGCCTACTCCATGTTCACCAGGCTTTCCTCCCCGCGCCTGCAGAAGGGCAACACCGAACTGCATACAGTTACGATCCTCGAGGTAGCCGGCTCGCTTCCACTTGTTCCAAAGTACTAGCCTGGTCACACTCTGAGGTTGGACGGTGGCAGAATCCCTGGTCCAAGCCATCGCTCACTGTCCCGTCCTTTGCTGGGCCCCACTGGCCTGCTGGCTTGCTGTTTCTTTGTTTTTTGCTGCCTGTTTCGTTTCCGCTAACGATTGAAGGCACTGTCTGCTTTTCTCCAGTGATGCTCTCCCCTCCCCTGAGCTCCTTCCAAACTTGTCAGCGTGGCAATCTGCCCCCGGGGCTTCGGTTTGCTGTTGACCAGTCTGTTTTACAAAGGACTCTTGCAGAGCAAGCTGGAAATTTTGAACATCTCTTTTGGGTGTGAATAATCCCCTTCACGTCTGTTAAATAACTCGAGTATGAACATATAGGACAATTTTTATTGAAATGGGTTTTTTTTCGGGGATTAGTCTCCAGATTGGTTACCCAATACCAAGTGGTCAGCTCTGAAATCATAAACATACAATAATGTTATATGGACTGAGCAGTTTTGTTTATTTAGGAATAAATACTCATGTATATGTAACAACAGCTAAAGAAGTCGAGGCCATGAAATTGTGAGAGATCAAGGGAAGGATGTAATTACATTTTAATTCCAGAAAAAGCGAGAGAAGATACAAACTATCTCCAATCAAAAAATTCAAGGGAATTCACGCTGACATCATGACCCACATAGAGAATTCCAGCCTTAGTCTAATGTCATAAGTTCTAGGCAAAGACAGGTGTAGTAATTAAAATATATAATATATAATATACATATTTAATTATATCCAGGCTTTATATATAAGGTGAGTGTGTGTATTTGTATGTATATATTTCAGTCTGTTTATCTGTCCATCTGTGTATATTTATATATGGATATATGTTTATATGTACACACACACACACACACACACACACACACATACTCACTCACATACACACAAATGCACACAGTTTCCCCAAGTCTGAGAAAAACAAATATAAAGCAAGTCTGGTCCCAAGCACGAGGTATGAGGGATAGCCAACCAGTGTGTCAGAAGAGTCATAGAGTGTTGTGATGGGGAAACTGAGGTCATGATACTTAAATGATGATGGTGAAACCTGCTGGTCCGGATCTGGGCTGACCCAGAAGTCCAGTCCCGTGACAGCTCCCCTGCCCCTCCATGGCCACAGGACTTCTAAGAGCTCACTGGCTACCTTTGTCAGGTTGCCCTGGCTCTTGGAATTCTTGCTTTCTGTCCCTAGGATTGCGGTCAGAGTGAGAATTTTATTGGCTTCTGCTGAGACACACATAAGTGTGTGTATACATATGCACAGTCCACAAGCATCGGCAAAGCAAAGCAATCTGCCTCCCCACCCCATCTTGTCTTACTACAAGCAGCTGCAAAGTTCACCAGAATACTGACATGCAATATATTTTACTGATACTGAAAATTCTAAGTCTTATTTTTTTACTTCTTATGTGTGGACACTGCAGAAATATAGTAACAGAATGTATGTTTCCATATTTAAAATAAAGAGTGGAAAATACCATTCCGTCAATGTGTCTTTTTCAAAAAGACCACAAATGTCATTATTTGTTCTTTCCACACACCCCTGCCCCGCCCCCCCTCTTTCTTTTCGGGGAGTCTGGGAAGAAGCTGGGTTTGTTGTTACAATTGCAGTCTTGTTTCCTATAATGGGCACTTGTTTAAACAAAGAAATACTTATCAGGGGAAATGATAACTGTGATAAATTGCCGTGGCTTTCATGTTTCCTTGCTGTTTTCTGTTGCTGCTAAATCAGTCTGAACAAAACGGAGCTGCGTGTCCTTCCCAGCAGAGCCTCTGTCCCCCACTGGTTATTTGTACGTTTCCCCTCTTCTTGGACCCTGTTCATTCGTTCCACGTCCCAGGCATTAATCCCCCATTTGTTCCTTACCATTTACACATATTTCCACGCAGATCCTGCTCCACATCCTGTAATGCCTCGCTCCGTTCCCCTTTCTTCCTTTGCAACTGGCATTGAAAACAGCTGCCATAGAAATGTGTCCCTGTTCCCTGCACAGAAGCCTCACCCATGGGAGAATTAACATATCCCCCCACACCCTGAGAGCTGCCACGCTTGACTGGCAAGCAACAAGTGTGTGCACCACGGCACAACCAGGTGCTGTAGAGTTATGTGCACACGCACACAGCTTTTGTGTTTACAACCCATTGTTATAGTGTCTTGGTCTTTACTTCCAGTGACAACAGGACATGTTTTTACAGTACCTTCTGGCTGTCAGGCCCTGGCTCAGACTCTCCTAATTTTCCACTTAAAGGCCAGTGCTGATACAGGAAAAGACAAAGCATTCTACGGGAAGAATAAGACTGAGACGCTTTTGTGGTATTCCTGGAGGAACTCACTGGACTACAAGGCTGGTAGAGCCGAATGGGCCATGACTGTCACCAGCTAACACTGGCTTTCTGTACACTCAAGAGGCCAGCCAGCTCCCGTGGCCAGTTCTTTTTAGAAATGCTTGGGATCTTTTGTCTCGTCTTCTGTCTGGTAACTTTCATTTTCCTATCTTCGTAGACTGTGACTCCCAGAAATTGATGACGTCGTTTGGTGATTGGCGGTGGAAGGAAGAACACACCTCATGTGAGTAAGTAATTGTATGCTGGCGAATCTTCTAGTCTTGGTTTCTGGCTTTTTTTTTTGTTTCCTTTTGTTATCTATCTATCTATCTATCTATCTATCTATCTATCTATCTATTTATTTACTTACTGAAGGTTTGGGATAGACAGACAGGCAATGGCAGGTGGTGGCAGGAATCTCTCACTCCTATAACTTACTTTATCTAAGATGAATGACAGCTAACCACAGAGCGGGGCCACCTCCGGGAAGGAGCAGGAGGACACACATGCCACTTAGCCACCACACATGTCACTTACCGCCAGGTCAAGAATCAAACACAGACTCCCGGGATGGTGGCACGGGGGAAGGCTGTGTGATGAGTGTTCATTGACAACATTTAACTCAAAATAAAGAATCTGAATGTGAAAACAAGCCCAGCGTATATAATAATAAAACATAACCTATAAGTAGTGTACTGGCTTTATTTTGAAGATAGTACCAGTGTGGATGTGGCTCTATTTCCCTGGGGAATCTGCAGACAGGACTGTGCACAAAACGCTTTTCCACCTTTCGACAGACTCACGCTTTCATTTTGGTTCCCAATATTCTCACAGTTTGTGACCTAGGGGAGGCATCCGCGAGTGTGAGAGGGGCAAGTACGTCTCTGCTCAAGCTGGGAAAGGTGCCGGGTTGTCCCGCCTTCCTCCACCCCGGAAGGAAGTGTCCTCATGCTCACCAGGCACTTGCCTAGGGCTTGTAAGTTTGCCTTACAGGTTTACCTACCGTGGCTTTTCCCACTCTGAAAGATAGCATTGTGCTGCCAGGAGCTGACATCTAGCAATCTGGACTTTAGCAGTATACGCTAAGAGAAAATAAAGTAAAACCTATGTGTAGGAGGATATGCATTATGTGTTAATGAAACTGGCAACAATGTAGAAACTTAAATGTCCTCACATAAAGGAATGTTTACATAAATTATGGCCCCTTCTAAAGTACAGCGTTGTTAAAGCCATTAAAGACAAGCTTTTTGGGGCCATTTATCAGAATGGGAAAACAGATTATCATAAGTGAATAAAGCAAAGGTTTCCCCAATTATATTTACGGTATGAACCCATTTTATAAAGAGAACAAAAATTGCCGAGGAAGAGATTGGAGGTAAGTACTGCTTCCACAGGACCGCCGGTGACAGCTGAGTGAAACCTGAAGTAACACTGTTGGATGACATGCCGAGTAACGTGCGTGCCTGTGTGCTGTGTGTGTGTGTGGTGTGTGTGTGTGTGGTGTGTGTGTGTGTGTGTGTGTGTGTGTGTGTGTTATTTTTCTGCAAATACTGTCCAGTGAGCAAATGTTAGGAGATTTTA